>CM028133.1:635160000-635785000 GCA_016271365.2 Neoceratodus forsteri
TCTTCTAACCCCAGGAATTCTTCAATATGTTTAACTCTTGCAAACTACAAAGCAGTATCTTTGGAGGACAGTACAAAACCTACTTGGGAAATAGGCTGTGAAGCACTGTTGTGCCAAACCTGACATCACTTCTGGATTAAGTGTGCAAGCAGTGCTGTTTTGTAAAAGTATGTACTGTTCTCCATGTAGCTGCTTTGCAGATCTCCAGCAGGGGAATGTCTCTGGCTGCTGCTATTGTAGCAGCTGTATCCTTTGTGGAATGGGCCCTCAGGCCTACTGGGGGCCCCTTACCAGCCTTATTGTAGCAGAAATGGATAAATGCCTCTGTCCAGCATGAAATAATCCATTTGGAGGCTGTTTTCCCTTTTTCCACATTCCCATAGGCCAGGAACAGCTGCTGTCTGTCCTGCCTATGGGCCTTGGTATGATCAATATAGTAGCTTATAGCGCTCTTAACATCCATGCTATGCAGCCTGTGTTCACCTGAGCTAGTGTTCAGTAAAGAAGACCGGCAAAGTGATTGGTTCAGATGGAAATCAGAAACTACCTTTGGTAGGACTTTCCTATTAGTCCTGAGAACCACTTTATCTCTGTGGAAGGAGACATAATTCAGCTCTATACACAGGGCCTGTAGCTCACTAATCTGCCTGGCTTAAATGATAGCTAAAAGAAAGACAGCTTTTCAAGTCACAAATTTCAGGTGTGCTATAGCCATGGGCTTGAATGGAGGTTCCACGAGTTTGGCAGAGCAGACACTGAGATCCCACGCTGGCACCGGTTCCCTGTTGGGGGGGGGGGCTGCAAGTAGGATACCTCTTTAAAAAACTTCTTAAAATGGGGTTGGATGCCATAGAAACACCCTTGCCAGACTAAATATAGGCTGAGACTCAAGCCAGGTGGACTTTAAGGGTAGTGGGCTGCAAGCCCAGAAAATGAAGATGGGTGAGGTGGTCCAGCAAGACTGGCAACCTTGCCAGAGCGGGCACTACATCATGAATGGTGCACCACATGGAAAACCTCTTCTATCTGGAATCATAGGTTGTCTTAGTGCAGGGTTTTCCTGATCCCCTTAGAACATTAACACTCTCAGAGACGTGCAAAGCAGGTCAAGGTCTTCAAGAACCAAGCCTCGAGTCTGAGGGACCTGAGGTTCGGATACAGGATCCTCCCTTGTGAGGATATTAGGAGGTTGTGCCTCTGAGGGAGGTGTATGGGTGGGGCTGTCATTGAGGCACAGGTCAGGAAACAGGAAAAGCAGGAGAACTTTCAAAATTCGCAAACAGCGTTTTTTTTCCCCTCCCAATAACAGTAAAATAAAAACATAATTTTTTTCAGTACAACTATTTACAAAGGCAGTACAAACAGAAAAAGTCCTTCTTTGGAGAGTCCTTTTTATATCCAAGTTTCAGTCTCTGTCTCTCTCGCAAAACACTGCTATTCTTTTTATAATAAGTCTTTGTAGGGAGCTTGTTTTTTTTACAAATGTATCAATCTGTGGGACTGCTTTGCCCTCTGGGTGGAGCCATTTAATAAGGAGTTCTGAGCTGAGTGAAGATTTCTCAAGGATTGTCAACTGAGTTGTACTTCAGAGACCGAAATCTCTGCCTGAAGGTCTCACCTGAGATGTCATACCTTTTCAGGATTTCGCTTTTCACCAGGTCATAGTTTTCTGACAGTGCAGTGTCCATATTGCTATAAGCAAGTTGGGCTTTCCCTGTCAGGTAAGGTACCAGTCCTACTGCCCACTGCTGCTTTGGCCACTTCAAATGTTGCCAGGTATGCTTCAATATCATCTGAGGGACACAACTTTGGTAAGTTTAATGTATTTTAAGTTGTTTGTGACTTGTTGCTCTGCTGGACCAGTGCCAAATCCTCCAGCTTTGATAACTTGCAAGGCATCCATCCATTGTTGCATCTCTTCTCTTTGCTGGTCCTGTCACTGCATTGCCTCTCTTCTGTTTCTCAGTCTCTTTTTGTTGTATAGCCCACCACCTGAAAAAGGCAAGTCAGGCTTTCATGTTCTGTCACTGCCTGTTCTTTTTCCATAACTGGTGCTAGCTGTAGTCTCAGCTTGGACTTCTGTCTCTGCTAGTTTGGCTGCCATTCTCCTGGTAACCACTCCTGGGTTTGCTGCTGCAGAATCCATGCCTTTCTTCTATGCTTCCCTGGTACCAGATCGAGTACCCACACACAAAACTCCTGGCTTAGAGTATGCACAGTGTAAATTCCACTATTAACACCATCTGTCATTAAGGCACAGGTCAGGAAATGTAGGAAAACCAGGAGCAGTTTCAAAATTTGCAAATAGCAATTTATTTTTTCCAAGAACTAAAATAAAAAATAATTTTTTTCAGTATAACTATTTACAAAGGCAGTGCAAACATAGAAAACAAAGTCCTTCGGAGAGTATCTCAACTCCAAGTTTCAGTCTCACTCTCTCTCTCTTGCAAAACATTGCTGCTCTTTTTATAACACGTCTTTGCAGAGAGCTCGTTAAGGAGCCTGTTTTTTCACAGAACGTTCCTGTCAGTTTCCAATGTTCTTGTCAGTTTGTGTGTTTGGGCTTGGGAGAATGGTTGTGAGCCATGTTAATGACCACTGAGTCCACCCTTAGGGTAGGTACTGAGGTGGTCTTTGCCCTCTGGAGCTAGATACAGCCTGTCAGCCTTTTTGGGGTCAGCTGCCACTGATGACAGCTGTTATCAGACAGTAGAGGCCAGTTCCTCATGATGGCCTATCCATGGAGGGATAAGGGGAGGAGTTAATTCTGGCATGTCCTGATGCTCTGCCAATTTTTTGCATTTTGGGTCGTGGCCTTCAGTTGTCCATCCATTAGCCTCCTAGATCTTTTTGAGGAGTTCCAAGAAGGAAGGGTCCTCCGGCAGAGATTTGGGGGACTCTTTGGGCACAGGCTCCTCCAGAGAAGGGGTCTCGTAACCTAAAGCTGAGGATGAAGAGTCAAACTCAGAGACTGACGATGGGCTCCTGTCTGGGAACAAGGCCCCCGGGAGAGCGATCTCCTTCTGGCGAACAGAAGCATCCCCACCGTGCTCCCTGATCACAACACGGCCTGATGTCAGCCCTGACATAGAGGGTTGAGACTCCACTGGGGAGGCAGACCTAGGCATAGGAACTGACTGGGCTGGTGTAAAGGCAGCAACCGGCTGGCGACGGTACAATTCCATCATGAACAGAGTACAGACTTCGTGCCACCAAGACTGGAATAGTTGCCTCAAATCAGCCTGAGGCAGAGGAGGCTGGTACAAGGGCAGGTAGCTCGGATAAGGGTAACCCGGAGTCGGGTAACCTGAAGCAGGATAGACTGGTATCGGGTAACTTGGTGTCGAATACCCAGAGGAGGGATAATATTGTGCCGGGTAACCTGGCATCGGAAGGCCTGGCGAAGGCCCCGACAGAGGTGCAGAGGGACTGGGCGGTGACCTTGAAGGAACATTGGAAGGGCCTGGGACAGTCAGATCTGGCGGTGGACCCACGGGGGGGGGGGTCGGTGGCACCAAAGGGATGGAGGGTCCCGCCACAGACTGGGGAGGAGAAGATGGCCCAGATGGGGAATCCTGAGGCATTGGAGATGGAAGCTTCGGGGTAAGGTCTGGCATAGTGTGATCTGGCGTTGGTACTCTGGTGCTGTCGACAGGTGGACGCTCCTCCTCCTCTGGCTCCAAAATAACAGGGGAAGGGGAGATGAAGGCTCCTGAGAGGGGAAATCCCTCTGGGGAAGGCTGCGGCATAAGCGGCAGCAGACGCTGATCTGGGAGATTAACATCGGGCTTGTTATCGGGGCCTGATGTAGAGCGGCAGGAGCCTCGGGAGATCTGGAGGTGCCCACCTGAACAGTGACCACTTCAGGTGGCGGACCAAGCGCTGCTCCATGGTAATGGAAGCAGGCTTGGCAGGAGGGGCACTCCCTTTCCTAGAGGATGGCCGATTGACGCTTGCAGTCCCTGAGGGGAGTCGCATGTGAGAGGGAGACTGAGCCCAGTCCTGGTGCTTCTCCTTGTCGTCCTTCTTATGCCTGGTGGAGTCCGAAGAACCTCCTGGTGAAGGTGATGAACCTCGCAGCTTCTGCACCTCCTTCTCCATGGAAGCCACCTTAAGCTTTAGAATATGGGCTTCCAGGGCCTGTTGGTAGCGTTTTCATATGACCTGGCTGGAGCTCTGACAGGCCGCACAGTCCACAGTCTTGTGCTCTGGTGCCAGGCAGAAAAGGCAGAGGGAATGGCCGCCCTTATGTGGGAGCTACGAGCCACAGGAATCACACTTGTTTTTATGCGACTCGGTTGACGTCTGAGAAGACATGCACGAAAAGAACAGGTTACTCACCTGTAACAGCAGTTCTAGGAGTGGTATATGTTGTTCATCCACACTCTCTGGCATGTCCTTTCCCCTCTAAATCTTGCCGGAAGTCTTCAAGCTGGCTCCTCCCACCCACCCGGGTGGTAAATACCTTGGCTACGTCCCATGACGCCAGATCTTAGCCTGCTGCAAGCAAGGTTTTGTGCCTAAAGCCGGGGAGGTCGGGTGGGTGCATGTGGATGAACAACATATACCACTCCTAGAACTACTGTTACAGGTGAGTAACCTGTTCTTCTAGGAGTGTGGATATGTTGTTCATCCACACTCTCTGGCAGACTCCAAGCAGTTCGCCGGGAGGAGGGAAGCAAGGTGCACACCCCTACTTGGGAAATAGAGGTTGGAGAACCGAGGCCCCAAAACCAGCATCCCGGCGTGACTCAAGGTCGATGTGGTAGTGGGAAATAAAGGTGTTTGCTGACTTCTAGGTAGCAGCCCGGCAGATTTCCTGGATAGGGTGTCCCTGGAAGCAGCCACTGATGCAGCAGTATGGCGGGAAGGCTCCTTGCCCGCCAACTCATAGCACAGACCTATGCATGATGTAATCCACCTTGCAATGGTCCATTTGGCTGCAGGTCTGCCAGAAGCGGTTTCAGCGTAGGTGACAAACAGCTGGCGAACCTCTCCACGAAATTCCGCCGTTCTCTCCTTATAATAGGAGAGTGCACATCTCAGGTCAAAAATATGGAGCCTGTACTCAGCGTCCGAGGTGTAATTAGGGTAGTATACTAGCAGAGTTAACACCTGGTTAAGATGAAACTCTGACACCACCTTCGGAAGAAATTTCGGGTGGAGGCATAGGACTTTGTCCCTGTGGAAGACCAGATAAGGGGAGTCCACCGAAAGTGCCTGGAGCTCTCCTGTCCTTCTGGCTGATGTGATAACCACCAGGAAGGCCGTCTTCCACAAGTGTGAAAGCTCACACTTGTGCATGGGTTCGAATGGCTTGCTCCATGAGCTTTGCCAAAACCAGCAAGAGATCCCATGGAGGTGGAGGTTCATGCACCTGAGGGGATATGTGATCCAGGCCTTTGAAAAAGCGGCCGATCACTGCCTCCTGCGCCAATGTCGGCTGACCCGGCCGCACCTGGTAAGCAGAAATGGCTGCCAGGTGCACCCTAAGGGTCGATGACCGTAGACCCCCTTTGGAGAGAGACCAAAGGTAGTCAAGAATGTTAGCCACAGAGCAGAATAAGGGGTCCAGACTCTTACCCTGACACCAAATGGAAAATCTATCCATTTGAAGGCGTAACATTTCCTAGTCGATTCCTTACGAGATGCCTCCACCACGGCGTAGACATCCTCGGAAAGACCCAGAGCCTGGAACTCTAGCCGCTCAGGTACCAGGCTGTTAGGTGCAGGGACTGAAGGTCCAGATGGAATACCTTCCTCTGGTTTAGTGATATCAGGTCCGGGCGTGTACAAAGCCGCTCCGGGGGCCTGCAGCTGAGGCTGAGGAGATCTGGATACCAGAACTTGTGCGGCCAATCTGGGGCTACCAGGATCACCTTTGCCTTGTCCCTCCTCACCTTGAGGTAGCACCTTGTGGATCAAGGGAAATGGAGGGAAGGCGTAGAAGAGGCCTGGGGTCCATGGCCTCGAGAAGGCATCCCCGCAGCGAGCTCTGCTGAGGGGGCGGGCATGCTACAGCCTCAGCTTGTTGTTTTCCCTGGAGGTAAACAGGTCCACCAATGGTTTGCCCCAGCTGGAGAACAGGCTGCAAGCTACCTCTGGATGAAGAGCCCACTTGGGGGATGTCTGGCCTATATGGCTGAGAGCATCCACCAGCTGGTTCGAGACTCCTGCCACATGAATGGCTAGGAGATCTGACTCCAACTGGCTGACGAGGGTCCAAATGCGGAGCGCCTCCTTGCAAAGCAGACAGAAGTGCGTGCCGCCCTGTTTGCTGAGTTAGTACATGGTTGTGGTATTGTCCGTCTGGACTTAAACCACTTGACCCCAGAGCTGAGGAGCGAAAGCTGACAATGCCAGTCTGACTGCTCTGAGCTCCAATGGGTTGATGTGGCATCAGGACTCCTCGAGGGTCCAGAACACATGGGCTCTGCTGTCCCCCATGTGGGCTCCCCAGCCCATGAGAGAGGCATCGGTCGTAAGAACAACTGTCGGCTAGGGGCGTACAAACGGGATTCCTTCCTGCAACCATTCTGGGGTGGTCCACCATTGGAGAGCATCCCACATCTTCTGCGTCACAGTGATCAGCTGGTTGAAATGACCGTGGCACTGAGTCCACTGAGCGGCCAGCTCCCATTGGAGGGGGCACATGTGCCATCTGGGGGGAGCAAAGTGATGGCCGAGGCAGCCGGCAGAGCTGGCTTCTGCCTGGACAAAAATCAGCTGTTGCCACATCAGATCCTCACAGCGTCAAGAGTTTCTGTTGAAGCCTCTCCTCATCTGAGGAGGATGAGGATCTGTGGTGGCACCTCTTTTTGGAGTGTTTGTGGCCCTTTTTCGGCCGTTCAACCGAAGGTCCTCGATCGAGACCGACGGGGTCGGTTCGGTCGATCAGGAGTCACTGGAGTCGGTGAAAACAGAGGTTCCGGCACAGTTTCCACAAAATTGGGACACCCGAGGGCAGTGTCTCCTCATCAGGAAAGGAAAGGACAGGAGTCCTTTTTTTTTTGGCAGGACCTCCTGTCACTATACCGGCCCTGGTCACAGCCCCTGGAAGCCTCAGCCACCATCTATAGCTGCCGGGGTCCCCCAGTCACCCCCGGCTTGCCCCCCGGAGGGTGGGGCCGTGGACACATTCTTTCGTGGCCACGGAACCAGTATCTAGTCAGGGGACCCGCAGCGATGGTGGCCACTCGAGGTCTTCCAGGAGGGCTTCATTAAGACTGTGGCCCTCGCCTGCCTATTTTTTCTTGACTTTTCCTCACAGAGGCAGGGACGTGCAATGACGCCAGCGTCCGCCCCGCCTCCCAGAGATTGAGCGTCGGCAGCGTGAGATCTCCCGGCCTCCGCCAGGAGTCCTCAGCGCTCTAAGTGCTTCCCTCACCCTCTCCCCGGAGAAGGAGAGCAGTCCATAGGAGTCTCCATCCTTCTCTCTTGGCCGGCCCTCCGACGACCCGGGTCCGTTCCCGAGCCCGGGTCGCCAGCGTCGAAAGCGGAAAACCCACCGCTGCACCAACGGGCCGGCTGACAGGAGTCCCTTCTAAAGGATCATCAACTGGAATCAGCAATAAAGGCTCGATCGGGTCGAGAGTAATCTTGGCCGGTTCAGCCGTTTCCTTGGTCTCGGTCCCTTGGCCAGATGGAAGGTCCGTAAAGCCCGTGGGCGAGGAAGCGATCTCGACCAAAGTCGAGACCGCGTGTTCCTGGGACTCAGACCTCTCCTGGTCCTAGCAGTGTCTCCTTTTAGAAGACAACTTGGGGTTCTTATCCCTCTTCTGAGGGCGAGAGGAGTGCGAGCCCGAGGGCGCCTCGCCCCTGGTGGGGAGAGACTGGCACAACTCCCTGAAGGAGCCCATAAAGGTAGAGCCAAGGTTAAGTGGAACAAAAAAGCTTTGACTGGCCGAAGCTTGAGCCGCTTCCTCCTCGAAAGCCTTCATCTGCTCCAGCTGCTGGCGCATCCGTGGCATAGAGAAACCACCCACCCTCCTCGATTTCACGGTAGGTTCCAAGCTCCCGTCTCCACAATTTTAGGTGCACCTTGCGGTCACCCAGAATGTTGGGATGGAAGGCCAGGCAAAAAGTACAAGATGTGGTGTCATGTCCAACACCTAGGCAATAGACACACGAGAGGTGGGGATTGGTGCACGACATCTTCTGGTCCCAGGTACACTAGCAAAATCCGGGGGACGATTTGTCCTTCATGTCCAATGCGTAATCGGAGTCGTTAACTCTGACGAGTTTTAGAATAATTTGCGGTAAAAACCGATGTTGCGAATCCAGGGCCTACGAAGTGCCAAAGTAGCTACGAGGAAACTGAATCTTCAGCGGAAAGGAAGATCTAGGCGTCATGGGGCCGGGCCGACATATTTACCACCCGGGTGGGTGGGAGGAGCCAGCTTGAAGACTTCCGGCAAGATTTAAAGGGGAAAGGGACATGCCAGAGAATGTGGATGAACAACATATCCACGCTCCTAGAATACTAATTTTGATCTGAAAATAAGAAATAAAGGTAAAAAAAGATGAAAATACTCATCCAAAATGGCAGTCGACTGAAGCAGCGTTCTCTGCGAGGTCTGACGTGCGCAGGTCAACAGAGGGAAAGAACTGGAAGGCAGGCATGGGGACCTCCCACTATATAGAGTCACGCTGATATCAGTCATGTGACGTCGGGTGGGCGGTCTCTGCCAGACACTGCTAGCTAAAGTTTTCCATGTGGTCCTAGCACCAGATGGCTCAGTCCTAATGCTTATTACCTACTGCAAAACAGACCGACTCCGATGGCAGATAAGGACCGCTTGTCCCACCTAGTCTGCCCATTTCCCTACCTATTGGATTAGCAGCAGATCCTAGTTAACCAACAGCCTACTTCTTCCTACCTCCCACCAGAATTGCCTTATGTCTGTCCCATGCATTCTTGAATTCCCCCACTGTTTTTGACCCTCTCAAAGTAAGTTCTGCAGGAAATGCCTTGCTGGCCTTGGTGAGTTGAGACGGAATGTCCCAGCAATCTGCGGGATGTTGTCCACCTTCTCTTGAAGGAAGAAAGGCCCTTCCCGTTAGTGTATCTAGTTCTGCCCCGATGAAATTCAGCACCTGAACAGGCTGCAAAAACTGATGTCTGGGCACTGACCAGAAACCCCAGGGACTCTAGAGCATCCTTTACCTGCTGTGGTATTTGCACATGACTAGCCAGTCCAGGTAGGGAAATACTGTGATGCCCTGCCTTGAGTATGCCACCACCACTGCCAGGCACTCTGTGAATGCCTTAGGAGCTGAGGTTATGCCGAATGGCAGAGCTGAAAACTGGTAGTGACCTGATGGTAGTCTGAACCTTAAGTACTTTCTGTGGAATTCCCTTATTGGAATATGGACGTAGGCATCCTCTAAGTCTAGTGATGCCAGCCACTCTTCTTGCTGGAGCGTGAGAAGTATCAGTGCCACGGTCACCATTTCGAACCTTGGTTTTGCCAAGTGTTTGTTCAGAGCTCTTAGATCTAAGATGGGTCGCCACTCCCCATTTTTCTTTAAGGTCAGGAAGTACCTGGAGTAGAACCCTTTTCCCTTTTAGGATAAGGGAACTGTTTCTACTGCCCTTGACTGCAGAAGGGTGGCCACTTCTGCCTCCAGAAGCATCCTTTCTGTAGTGGAAGCTGGTCTGAAAAGCTTTGACCTTAGCCTGGGAAATTATCTGAAGCTGAGGGACTGGCCTAGACTCACCACTTCCAGGACCCAGTTGTCTGTGGTGATATTTTTCCATGACTGGAAGTAGTGAATCAGTCTTTCCGCTACTGGAAGTAGGGAGGCAACCCTGGCAAACCCATCATGGATTCTGTTTGGGCTGGGATTTAGCCTGGGAGGCTTGATCCCCACTTCTGGAGCCCCTTCTGCCCCTAGCCCTGAAATAACCTCTTTGCTGTGTGCATTCTGGAGTAGCATGGGCCTGGAAAAACAGAAACATAGAATTTGACAGCAGATAAGGACCGCTTGGCCCACCTAGTCTGCCCATTTTCCTACCTAATGGATAAGCTGCAGATCCTAGTTAACCAACAGCCTACTTTCTCCTACCCCCCACTAGGACTACCTTATGTCTGTCCCATGCATTCTTGAATTCCCCCACTGTTCTTGACTCCACAACCTCCTCAGGAAGGCTGTTCCATGCATCCACAACCCTCTCCGTGAAAAAATACTTCCTCTCATTACCGCTGAGCCGTCCCCCCTCTATCTTCAGAGTGTGCCCCCTTGCTCTTGCACATCTCTTTTTCTGAAACATGCTACCCTCTTGGACTTTGCTGATTCCCTTGAGGTACTTGAAAGTTTCTATCATGTCCCCTCTCTCCCTTCTTTCCTCAAGGGTATACATATTAAGCTCCTTTACTCTCTCTTCGTACATCTTGTGGTGCAGACCCTGCACCATTTTGGTTGCCCTCCTCTGGACAGCCTCCACTCTATGTCTTTGCAGAGATGGGGTCTCCAGAACTGCACACAGTACTCCGATGGGGTCTTGTCAACTGTCTGTACAGAGGGATAACAACTTCCTGTTTTCTACTGTTAATGCCTCTCCCTATGCATCCCAGTATCCCCCCCCCCTTGCTGCCCTCTCACATTGCTTGCCCACCTTTAGGTCATCTGATATAATTACCCCCAGGTCCCTTTCCATTTTTGTTGTCAGTATCTCACCCCCCACTCTGTACTCTTCCTCTGGGTTTTTGTTTCCCAGGTGCTTTGCCTTGCACTTCTTTGCATTGAATCTAAGCTGCCATACATCTGACCACTCCTTCAACCTTGCCAAGTCCCTTCTCATCCTTTCCACTCCATCTTGTGTATCAACCCTGTTGCAGATCTTTGTGTCGTATGCAAAGAGACATACTTTTCCTTCCAGTTCCTCTGCAATGTCACTTATAAAGACATAAAACAAAAACAGTACTGAACCCTGCGGTATCGCACTAGTAACCCTCTTTTCTACACTGTGGACTCTGTTTACTACTACCCTTTGTGTTCTGTTGTCCAGCCAATTTTTTTATCCAGGCTACCACCTTGGGACCCACTCCAAGGCTGGCTAACTTGTTTATTAATCTTTTGTGTGGGAGAGAGGGTCTTTTTTCTGAGACCGATAAGATCTGAGATGAAACTGAATCCCTCTCATCTGAAACCTTGCTCCTTGGATCACTGCTGTGGAGACTGCCATGTGTCCCAGCAACTGTAGAAAGTGTCTGGCTAGAGAATGAAAAGAGGAAGTCAGAGTGACAAGGGACTGAACCCTTGAGAGAGGGAGAAATGCCCTTGCCTGGATAGTGTCTAGCTCCACCCCTATGAAAGTGAGGAGCTGAGCTGGTCCTAGAACAGACTTTTCTAGGTTCAGAATGACTTGACTTGGTCTGAGGACTGACCCACAATGAGCCAGTTGTCCAGGTATGGGAAAAGAAGGATACCCTGTCTCTTGAGGAATGCCACCACTACTGCTAGACACTTGGTAACACCCTTGGAGCAGATGTTAGGCTGAAAGGCATAGCTCTGAATTGGTAATGACCTGAGGGCAACTCGAATCTGAGGTACTTTCTGTAGGAATGTCCGATATGTATGTGGAAGTAGGCATCCTTGAGATCCAGGGAGGCTAGTCAGTCTCCTGGCCTCAGAGAGGGAAGAATTACTCCCAGAGTCACCATCTTGAATTTTGTTAGTTGTTTATTCAGGTATCTTAAATCTAGGATGGGTCGCCATTCCCTTGTCTTTTTGGGGGTAAGGAAGTATTTGGAATAGTCCTTTTCCCCTGCGACAACAAAGTACCTTCCCTACTGCTTGCAGAAGTAGAAGAGAGGAGACTTCTTCCTTTAAGGCCTTTGTCTCCAAGAGACAGGGAGGACTGAAGGATTTTGCTCTCATTTTTGGGAACCTTTTGAAACTGAGAGCAAGTCCCTGGCTCATTACTTCCAGGACCCATTTGTCTGAAGTAATAGACTTCCAGGCCTGGAAGTAGTGAGCCAGCCTGCCCTCTACTGGAACTGGGGAGGCGACCCTGACTGGCACCTCAGGGTGTCTGTTTGGCAGGGGGCTTAGACTGCGTGGATGATGGGGTCCTGGTCATCCCACACCTGCCTTTTCCCCTAAACAACGCCCTCTGCTGGAAAGAGGAGGAGGAGGCCTGAGCTTGGTAAAATGGCCTGTGAAAAGGCCTGCCCCTGCCATCCCTAAACTGCTGCCTTTGAAGAGTGGCCTGCTTTTCTTTGGCTGCAGCACTCCTGTAAGTGGTCCTATATCCATCCATCTTCTTCATGTAATTCTCTGTTTGCTCCCAAACAGAGAATTACGAGTTACAGGAAAATCCATGGCCTTAGTCTGGGTATCCTGTGAAAGATTGGTACACCTAAGCCAAGCAAACCTCCTCATGGAGATAGATGTAGCCATGACCCTGGAATGTACATCACTGGAGTCTACAGCAGCATTAACTTGCACTTTGGATGCCTCTATATCATCTATAGCCACCTGCTCCAGCTCATTGGCTAGCTGGGGTGGGGCATTCTTAGCCAGCTCCAGAACCATATCCCACATAGAGTTCTGGTACCTGGCTGTATATGCCATGTAATTTGATTGCCTGAGTCCCAAAGAGGATGCCAAGTACTGTTTCTTTGCCACGGCATCCACTTTCCCAGAATCCTTATCTGGGGGGTGAGATGCCAGGGGGATGTTAGCCTTGTCACAGGCTGCAGCTTGCATTACCCCAACTTGGCTGCAATGGGTTGAAAGGAATTCTGTACCAGGACCTGATAAAGCATACCTCCTGTCCATTTTTTTTATCCACAGGAAGGATGGATGTGGGAAACTGCATGATTTTTTGTGTCCAATTCCCCAGGGATTTATGTAAAGGGACAGACACTCTCTTCGACTCTGGAACATCCATCATCTCCACATAATCAGGCTCTTCCTGATCCTGATCACCCTCTTCCATAGGAAGCTTTAGAGTCTCAGCCACTTTCTTGTAAAACAAGAAATGGGGAGGGGACTCAGAAAGCCTGGGAGGAGAAACACTGGAAGGCCTGTCTGGGGAGATGTCAGGCTCATCTAGGCCTTCAAACTCTCCATCATAATCTTCTTCTTCCTCCCAATCACCCTCATAGAATGCTTCAGAGTCTATATCAGAAGCAACTACTTCCAACCGAACCGATCGCCTTTGAACTGATGTCGGTTTGGTTGGAAACGGGCAAAGCGACTGAACTATTGTAATCGCTTTCACCATTTCTTCAGCAGTCGGAACATGCGGTGTAGGATCCGATCTGGCTGATTTTCATTTTCTTTTTGATGGAACTGACTCCGCAGTCTCGGTTCTCCTTTTGCCTGAAACGGTATCGCCCAGGTCAATGGGTACCTCTTCAGGTTCGGTCGCAACCGAACCAGGTTGGCCATCCGGGTCAGCGGACTTCTCAGCCTCCCCTTCCTTTAGCCTACTCAAACATTTTTCCAGAGTGGCTTGGGGAGGTTTTACAAATTTGGCAGTCTTCCTTGAGGTGGTCAAACCCCAGACCATACACACAGACGAGGAGGGGGATCAGCTATAGCAAAGGCCTCCCCACACTCGGTACAGTGCTGAAACCCAGTGGGACCATTTTTTCTTTTTGGGTTTCTCAGACATGCCAGATTCAAAAAAGTTGCCCTTCACAGCGTTAAGCCAGGTAACACACACTTATCGGTTCCAACTGTGTCACGAGTTGGTTAAACATCCTATTAAATACCGGATTTTTTTTAAGAACCGATAAGTACCGGAAAACCAGTAAAGAGTTACAGAAAACAATTAGTAATAGATTTCGGTTCTCAACCAGACTGACGGGGAAATAACCGAAGAAAAACAATTTCTAACAATAAAGCAACACTACCTACTAAACTACCACTTACTATACCGTGACAGAGGTAAGAATACTGAAAAAATAAGAAAGCAGTTGAATAAAATGACAGTTTCCACCTTGTACCGAACTGAAGCGCAGGAGGCATCTCCGGAGTGACTTCATAGTTAGGCGGAATAAGAAATCTGACAGTTACACTTCAGAGTACCACAGACAAAGGTTTGAAAACCGAGCTCGAGCTCAACATTCTATGCCTAGGCATAGAGTTAACCCTTTACTCTCCAGAGCAATTCAAGTGCTGGAGTTAACTGCATATAGTTAGAACACAACAAGACTTCATGTTGTTTGAAAAACTGTTATGTGCCAGTCTGCTCAACTGCCCCACCCTGTTCCCTCACTAGAGGCCAGAACATTTTTTTCCAACATGTGTGCCAGTCTGCCAGGCACATCCTTCCACTCTGCATCACAGAGGAACCACAGCACGAGGCATGGACACACCACGAGAGCAAGGGATGGACTCAGTCAACGGCCACACAGGTTGGAAAAAATTGTTCTGTGCCAGTCTGCTCTACTGCCCCACCCTGCTCCCTCACCAGTGGCCAGAACAATTTTTTCCAAAATGTGTGCCAGTCTGCCAGGCACATCCTTCCACCCTGCATCACCAGTCAGTTTGGCCCACAACCCACCCACCATTAACCAGATGTCCGAACTATTTTTTCCAACACATGTGCCAGTAGTCTGGGCCTTCCCAGACTCCATCCTCCACCAATACATACCACAGGAGCAAGGGACAGACCAAGCTGACTGGCATATATGCTGAAAACATTTGTTCTGTGCCAGTCAGCTCAGTTCGACATATACATTTAAAACAAAAAACATTTTTTCCACGGAACAGTACATTTCAAGCCTCTACCCTCCCTCCCAGACCAGTTACATTTTTTTCACAAACACCAGTACCATATCTTTCATCTGGACCCTTCCAGGCTCCCCCTCCCTCTGAGAGCAACACAATTTTTTCAAAGCAGTTACCCCCTCTTACTTGGACCTCCAAGGCTCCACCCTCCCTCTGGAGACAAACATGTATTCTTTTTTAACTTCTCCCTCCCCAATCAGGCCCACCCTCCTCCCGAGCAACATCAATTTTTTTTTTTTTTTAAAGCAGTTGCCCCCCTTACCTGTACCCCCAGGCTCCCACCCTCCTCCGAGAGCAATTCATTTCTTTAAAGCAGTTGCTCCCCCAAAATTAGGGCCCTCCCGGCTCACCCACCCTCCTCCGAGAGCAACATACTATTAAAGCAGTTGGTCTCTTACCCGGGACCCCCAGGCTCCCACCCTGCCTCCAAGACAAACATACATTTTTTTTTTTTTTAAAGTATTTGCCCCCCCACCTTGTCAGGGCCTTCAAGGGTTCCAGGGTTCCCACCCTCAGCCTACCTCCAGCACACAAGTGTACCCCTTCCTAAACAGGTAGCAACAACACACTTGGCACTGTAGTTCTAACAGCAGCAGCAACAGTCTCTGTGGTTCTTCTAACAGCAGCAGCAGTCTCTAGGAATGGTCTGCAGAAGTAGCAGGCTGGTAGCACAGTAGCTAACTGGGAGAAGTTGGAGGCAATACAGTATGCTAGCAGGCTGTTGGATGCCCACTGCTGATAGTAAAGTAATTCAGCTCTTTTAAGGTTTTTGTGTATCAGCAGTCTGCAGCAGAAGTAGGTTGCCTAACATGGCAGATGACTGCACTGCCCTCTCTCGCTCTCCCTGGCGCTCTCGCTCTGCTGGCAGTGGTACTGCAGTATTCGTAGCTCGCTCTCTCTCTCTTTTTCTGGCATCACTCAAATATCTTCTAGCTCTGTCTCCCCCCCTTACCTCTCCACATACATTTATGCTGGGTTGGCAGACCTGAGGGGGGGGCAGAGCACTTTGGAAATGGCGCCAATTTTTAGAAAAAACTGCAGCGGGCACTATTGGAATTGACCAGTGTGACGCGCTACAGTGATGTCAGCTGCACATTACACACCACTTGAACCACACGCGGGGCTTGTTGTTTGGGCCAGGGACACATATATTAAACAAAATGGCCCATGGAGCACATCAGAACGTGCTGAGGACAACGGGAGGCATGCGGAGGAGAACAGGAGGCACAGAGGATGAATGGTGGGCTATGCAGCTCTAGAGGTACTGGGATTTTGTGGGGAGTGCAATATTTTGGGGGGGTGGGGCACACTATCGTGGTTTCCGTAATAAAATCGCGGCTGCAATTTTCCAGTGGCCATGGCCATCATTGAGTTCCACAGTGTCTTTTGATATTGAGCAGCATAGGCAATGTAATTCACCTAACGATCAAAGAAGCGGTTAAGTAGCCCTTCTTTGCCATGCTGTCATTTTTTCTGGAATCTTTCTCAGGTGGATGTGATGCCATGGTACAAGAGAGTTGTCACAAGCTGCAGCTTGTACTACCTCTTCATGATCAGGGTCAGAAAATAGAAACTCAGCCCCTGATCTGTCCAGCTGGTATTTCTTATCAGCTTTCTTGTTTATGGGCAAGACAGAATTTGGATTCTTCAAAACTTTCATGACCTGCTCCTTTAGAGATTTGTTGATGGGGAGCAAAAGTCTTTTGATGGGTTCCAGACCCATCATATCCAGAAATTCTGCCTCTTCTTCATCTTCCACTGTTTTATTAGTGGTAACATCCAGGGTTTCCACCATTTGTTTCACAAAGATGTAATAGGAGGAATAGTCCTCCAGTAGCCTGGGAGGGGAATCAAATTCCGGGGAAACCTCTGATTCTATTGATTTCCCATCTCCTTCCTCCTCCTCTTCTTTATCATATTTCTCATAATAGGGACCCTGGGTGAGCGGAACTGCACACAGAACAGATGGCGGAACCGTTAGTGGAACCAAGACTGGAATTGTCGGGGCTGCCGGTAGCGGTTGCACTGGAACCAGTACCAGACCTTGTGAAGCCACAGTCTGCAAGGCTTGGAGCACCTGCAGAGCTTAAGCAACTGCTTCGGCCACTGGCATGGCAGATTTTTGTACCGTGAGCGCCTTTGGTTTTTCAGCAGGAGGATCGGAGTGTTTTTGTTTATGTTTCTTTTTAGCTGGAACCAAGTCACCAGCCGGTTCCCCAGTATGCTTTGGATTGGAAGGCTCATCTTTATCCGTAGCGGTCAGTTCCAACTCCTTAGTTTTTTTCTTTTTGAAAGAAGAGGGGCTCGGTTGATCCATAACCTGATCCCCTGGAACCGCCAGAGTAGTCATTTTCTTTTTGAAACATTTCAGCCTCTTTTCAATAGTTTTGGATGGGAATATTTTACAAATTTCACAGTCTACTTTAAAGTGGGATTCACCTAGACAAAATAAGCACACATCGTTCTTGTCTGCTTTAGCGAATGCCTCCCCACACTTTGAGCAATTTTAAACCCATTAGGCCTCGTTTTTTTTTTTTTGCCGATGTGACATACTTAAAAACCAATAAAACTCAACTTAGGCTCAGTTCCTAAACAGAATTTTGTATAAATTTCAATACAATTCAGTTTCTGTCAGACCACAGGAGTGGAACAGTTGGTTTCTCACAGGAAAGAAACCAAAATTAATAGAAAAGTAACAGAACAGGTCCGGCTTTAGTAAATATAAACCACAAATGTAAATAAAGTAAAAAAATAAAGAGCTAATTCTGGTTCCTCAACAGTTACTAGGAACTGCCAAGGAACTGCAAACTGAAGTAAATAAAGCTAAAAAACTAGTGCTAAACTATATAAAACTAAGTCAAAGGCAGCAGATAAAGTAAAAATAATATGGTTTCCCGTTTTTCATGAAAAATGAATGTAAATACGGTTACTCTGAGGAGCGGTCTCTGAGGCGTCTTACTAGGCAGACAGAGAATGAAATCTGAGCATTATACAATGCAGCAGTTGGTACGGGCAGCAGTTTGAATGGTAGCACGAGTCAATGAGTATTCCAACATTTGCAAAAGTTCCCCAATCTCTGGGGCAGTTAACACAGGAAGCTGACTGCAAGAGATAAGCACACTGAAGAATTCCTGGGGTCAGAAGCCTACTTTAACAGAAAATTTGAATTTTAAAATGTAGGGAAAATGTTTTGCAAGACAGCTGTGCCAAATCAGACATCTCTTCTGGACCGTACATCCAGACAACAGTGCCTTGTGAAGGTGTGTACTGTTTTCCAGGTAGCTGCTTAACGAATTTCCAGCAAGACGATATCCCCTATAGCTGCCACAGAGGCAGAGGTGCCATGCGTGGAATGTGCTCTGAGGCTTTGTGGTGGTAGCTTGCCAGCTCAGACGCAACAGAATGAGGTGCAGGACACTATCCAGGGAGCAACTGTTCACTTGGAAGCTGGCTTACCTCTGCCCACTTCACCATATATATGTGACAAACAACTGTGAATGGGAGGACCTGGCTTCTTTAGTGTGGCTCAGGTATTAACTGGGCACCCTCTTGGCATCTAGACAGTGGAGCCCCTGCTCTCCAGAGCTGGATTTTGCTGTAATTAACACTGAAGGGTAATGAACTGGTTCAGGTGAAATCTGGACACCACTTTAGGGAGGAATTTTCTGTTTGTCTTTAGGACTACCTTGTCCCTGATGAAGATGAAGTAATGTAGGTCTGTGCAGAGAGCCTGCAGCTTGCATACTCTTCTGGCAGAAGTCATGGCCACCAGGAAGGCTGTTTTCCAAGCCGATATACTTTAAAACAGCAGTAGCCATGGGCTTGAAAGGAGTGTCCATGAGTTCAGAAATGCATAGGTTCAAATCCCATGGAGGAAGTAGGTCCCTGACAGGGTGATGCAGGTGTAGGAGCCCTTTAAAAGACGTTTCTGAAAATGAGGTGTGAAGCCACTGTTTTCCCTTTACCTGCTAAAACATAAGCTGACATTGCTGCCAAATGCACCTTAATGATTGTGGGCCTGTGGACTAGGTAGTCCAAGAATGTGGGCAGATCTGCTTGCAAAGGACTGAGCTGCTTAGGTACACGCCACAGAGAGAACCTTTACCACTTGGAAGCAAAAGGTTTCCCTGATGCAGGATTCCTGGAAACCTTGAGCACTTGCAAACTGTTTCAAAAACGTTAAAGTCAAAGAACTACAGCACTTCAAGAACCATGCCTTGAGGTGCAGAGACCTGAGGTCTGGGAAGGTTATCCTGTCCTCATACATGGTTAGCATGTTTTGCCTCAGTAGAAGGCAGATGGGATGCTTGATGGTGAGGGCCAGGAGTGGGGAGTACTAAACCTGCTTGGCCCAATCTGGGTTATTGGGATCATGGTTGCAGACTGGCTTCTCAGCATCAAGAGTGATCCTGCAAGAGAGGGAGGGGAGGAAAAGCATACAGGAACCTGGCTGTCCAGTCTAGAGTTAGGGCATCTGATGGGGGCCGAGCCCCCAGCCAGAGGCCTGCAACAGAACAGGGGAAGCTGATGATTCTCCCAGGATGCGAACAGATCTATTTATGGTGTACCGTACCTTCCGGACGCTGATGCCAGCACCTACGGATTCAGGGCCCATTCGTGATTTCCCTGGCAGATACTGCTTAAGGTGCTAGTACATTGCCTTTCCCTGGTAGGTGTACTATGGACAGCTGCACTCCCAGGGCATATTCCAGGTTATAGATCGTCATGGCTTCCAAGAGCTTGAAACATCTTGTTCCTGCCTGTTTGCTGATGTGGTACATGGTTGTGGTGTTGTCTGTACTAATCTAGACAGACTGACCACTAATCTGGGAGGAAAATGTCTGCATTGCCAGGAACACTGCGGTGAGCTCCAGAAGATGTATGTGATCTAGTGCCTCCTGTGCACTCCATGTGCCACTCACAATAAGATCCTGCAGGTGGACATTCCACCCTAGGAGGGAAGCATCTGCTGTGGGAATGACTGTAGGGAATTGCTGGAGGAAGGGAATCCTCTCTGTGAGGTTGCATTCCCTGTTCCATCAGTCCAGTGCTAACAAGGCTCACTGTGACAAAGACATCAATGTGGATAGTGTGTTCCACCTCTAAGACCAATGGTCCCCTAGGTGATACTGGATATCTGTCATCTGGAATCTGGCACCTGGTACCACTACTGTGAAGGAAGCCATGTGACCCAGTAACATTAGAAAAAAAAAAACAAACTTGCAGACCTTGGCTGGCCTGCTATGAAGGATTCTGCAGTTGAAATCAGATTTACTACCCCTGCTAGAGGAAGAAAAGCTTTCCCTTGCACCGATAAAGTCCAGAACTTGAACTGGTTCTGTTAGGGACTTTGAAAGTTTATGAGGAAGCCCAAAGCCTCCAAAGCACTTCGAGTTAGTAATATGGAGGAACTTGCTCTTATTTTTTCCTGAGATCAGCTGGTCGATCAAGTAAGGAGAAAACACTAGCCTTCTCTTCTCAAACGTGTTGCCATTACAGCTAGGCACTTTGTGAATACCCATGAAGTGGACTGGAGTAGAGGTGAGGCCAAAGGTAAGGGCTGTAACCTGCCAGTGGTAGTACCATAACCTGAACCCGAGGTATTTTCCTTAGGCATTTTTATACATTTTTCTTTAGAGCTAGAAAGTATCTGGAATAATGTCCCTTGCCCCTTCTGTGGCAGGTTCTTGTCCCACTGCATTTGTCTGCAGCAATTTCTTCACCCTGAGCTCTAGCAGATAATTTTTTTTTTGCTGTGGTGTGAGACAAAAACGTTTTGGTTCTTGTAGTTTTGGAAATCCTCTGAATTGCAAAGTCAAACACTGGCTCACTATGTCTAGGATGGAAAATAGTGAATCAGTTCCCCCCCACTGGCATTGGTTGGGGGCAATCTAGTCAGGCTTGTCAGGGGCACAATTTGCCCAAGGTTTGGGAGCTGGTGCTGCAGAAGCACGCCAAATTTCCCTTCTACCTGCGCCCCTATAACAGGCCCTTTGTGAATGGTACACCTAGGGGCAAAAATAGGAGGACAGTATCCTCTACCCTCTCGTAGGTGGTTTTATATTCATTCATCTTTTTCATGAAAGCTTCTGTCTTGTCATCAAACAGGGAATTTCCCACAGAAGGGAAAAACAATAGCTTTTGTCTGAGAGTCCTGAGATAGATCTGTAGTTCTAAGCAAGACAACCCTTCCTAGGAACACTGCATGGGCCCTAGTCCTGTATTC
The DNA here is from genome assembly GCA_016271365.2 of Neoceratodus forsteri. NCBI lineage: Eukaryota > Metazoa > Chordata > Ceratodontiformes > Ceratodontidae > Neoceratodus > Neoceratodus forsteri. The sequence goes on from CM028133.1 coordinate 635,180,975, forward strand.
TGTGCCAAGTCTCAAGTAACGTTTCACTCAGTGCCAGAATGGAGTTCCATAAGGCTCTCTGCTAATGAGCTGTGTAGGCCAGACAAGCTGCCTGCCTTATGAGCAGGGAAGCTAAAGTATGCACTCCCCCCCCTTTCCTGGCATCCAGTTTCCTGGAATGTTTTTCCAGGAGGCTGGGAGGAAAGGGGCACTTTGACCCTGTTCCAGGAGGCAGTCTGGATCACTCCCTCATGATCAGGGTGGGAAAACTGGTACCCAGAATCCTGTTTGTCAACCAATACTTACTTATTTAATTAATTTTTTAATATGCCAGTAGCTGGGTGGGTGCTGATGTTAATGTAAACCTGACTTTTCTGAAGAATTTATAGATGGGAAACATCAACCCCTTAGCAGGGGGATAAACCCATCAAATCCATTAATTCAAATCCTTTCTCATAAGTTTCCTGCGAGGAAGAACTGAGGGTACTGTCTCACAAAGGTATAAATGAGAGGTACAAGTCATCTGAGGGTCTTGGAAGTGAGTCAAATTTTTGTTCAGGTTCTCCTTCTTCTTCATAGAACATTTTTACCTCCTCCTCCGCAGACATTGTGAATGGAACCAGAGCCGGGGGTGTAATTGCGACTCCTTTCCTTTTTCAGGAGGAGGGACAGCTACCTTTTTTTTTTTTGTTAATAATAATAATAATAACTTTATTTTTAAAGCGCCTTTCAAAATATCAAGGCGCTTTACATGTCAAAAACCACAACATACAATACCAATCAAAAACATATAAATAGAATAATTACATAACATCACGTTAAAAACAAACAATAAAATCATCCATACAATCAAAACACAATATTTGCAATCAGATTTCATTAATCTTCCAAGTAAGCCATATGCCACAGGTGCGTTTTTAAATTTTTCTTAAATACCTCCACGGAGGTGCACTCCATAACCGGCATAGTAGAGAATTCCAAAGAGTGGGTGCAGCATAAGAAAATGTTCTACTACCAGAAGATTTTAAACTCACTCTTGGAATCTCTAACAAGCCCTCGTCGGTTGAGCAGAGCGATCGGCCGGGGCAGTAAGGTACCAGAAGTTCTTTCAGATAGGTCGGACCCTGATCATGAAGGGCTTTGAAAGTCAATAAAATGACTTTAAAGGTGATCCGCCACCGTATGGGAAGCCAGTGCAGTTCACGCAGTACCGGAGTAATGTGACTGGATCTCCTTGTTCCAGTCAAAACCCGGGCTGCAGTGTTCTGTACCAGTTGTAGGCGATGGATTTCAACCCCAGAAAGCCCAAAGTAAAGGGCGTTGCAGTAGTCCAGGTGCGAGGACACGAAAGCGTGGATCAACGTTGGCAAAGAGTCAGACGGAACAAGGTGACGCACCCTGGCAATGTTCCTAAGATGGTAAAAGGAAGTCCTGACAACAGCTGACACTTGAAATTGAAGGGTCAGCCTGTCGTCTAGGACAATCCCAAGGTTGCTCACCCATTCAGAGGTCGGAAATGACACGCCACCAAGAAAAATTCCAGAGGGCGTGCCATCATGCAACCTCACTATCTGACCACCCGTGTCCACCACTAACACCTCTGTCTTCTCTGAGTTCAACTTTAACCAACTAGAATCCATCCACCCTTGGATTTCTTCCAGACAGTTATTAAACACCGAGAGAGCTCCATCCTGGTCAGGTGCAAAAGACAGGTATAGCTGGGTATCATCTGCATAGCAGTGAAACCTCAGCCCATACCGTTTTATAATGTCTCCAAGGGGCAGCATATACACTGCGAATAACATGGGTGACAGCACTGAACCCTGAGGCACCCCACACAACAAAGAAGTTGGGCCGGAGGAATGAACCCCCGACACAACTCTTTGTGATCTCCCAGTAAGGAATGAAGTGAACCATTTTAGAACAGTTCCCGACATTCCACAAATTAGCCTCAGGCGTGCTAACACCATCAGGTGATCCACAGTGTCAAAAGCTGATGAGAGATCAAGAAGAAAAAATTACTTACCTTAGTAATGTTGTTTCTTCTAATGGAATGTTGCTGTATTCTGACAATAGCAGTGAGTCCCAACCTTCGAACTGCCCCGGAGATGAAAGAGTTAACTTTCCATGCCAGGCATGGAACACTGAGCTCCAGCTCGGTTGAGACTCTGTCTGTTGCTGTTTGAACTCAAACTGTCAGATCTTTACGAGCTAAACTCACTGAGGTCCTGTGTGGAAGCTGTAAACCTACACTAGCCAACTGGCTACTAACATAAAAACAGATTTTTTTCTCCCAAAACAAAGACTCAAGTCAGGAAACCCAAAAAATGAAATAAACACAACACCCACTCACCCAAAGAAGGAGAGTGATAACAAAAAAGGTGGGGCACCTCCTGAGTGCCAACACTGTTACTGCCCACCCACATCCCAAAACAAAGGTTCTGAGAGGGAAGGGGGAGGTCAGAATACAGCAAGACTCCATTAGAAGAAACAACATTACTAAGGTGGTAATTTTTCTTCAAACAACATGAAGTCTTGCTGTATTCTGACAATAACAGACTACCAAGCAGTACCTCCATGGAAGAGGGACAGAACCTACTTAGGAAAAAGGCTCTGAAGCACAGCTGTGCCAAACCGAGCATCACTCCTAGCCTGGATATTCAGGGAGTAATGCTTGGTAAAGTGTGAACTGTTTTCCAGGTAGCTGCATGGCATATCTCTAAGATAGGAATATCCCTGGCAGCAGCCAGGGAAGCAGCTGTACCTCTGGTAGAGTGAGCCCTCAGGCCTGATGGTGGAACCTTACCTAGTTTTTCATAGCAAAATTGAATGCAAGAGACAATCCACCTGGCAATGGAACTTTTAGTGGCAGGTTTTCCTTTACCAACCTCACCATAAGTGAGAAACAGTTGGAGGGAATCAAACCTGTGACCCTTGGTATGTTCTATGTAGTAGCTAAGGGCTCTTTTCACATCTAAACTGTGCAGCCTCCTCTCACCAGAGGAGGAATGGTCAGTGAAGTACACAGGAAGAGAAATAGATTGGTTAAGGTGGAAGTCTGAAACCACCTTAGGCAAAAACTTCCCGTTAGTCCTGAGGACCACCTTATCTCTATGGAAGGAGATAAAAATCAGGCTCCACTGACAAGGCTTGTAACTCACTTATGCGCCTGCTGAAGTGATGGCCTCAAGAACACAGTTTTCCAAGTCAAAGTACTTAAGCTCTGCTGAGGACAAAGGCTCAAAAGGGGTTGCATGCTGAGGCAATTCAAATGTTGAGTCCCAAGCAGGGACAGGGTCCCTGAATGGCGGATTGGTATGAAGCAATCCCTTGGAAAACTTGGAGAATACAGGGTGAGCTGAAAGAGAAGAGGGCTTACCTGCTGAAATGAAAGCAGAGACAGCTGCCAGATGCACCTTTAGTGTAGCTGGTAGGAGAGGATACCAGGGCTGTCTGGCCCAGTCTGGAGCAATCAGGATCACCTTGCGGGGTTGAGACCTGATTTTGACTAGCACTTTGAACAGGAGAGGGAAGGGGGGAAAAGCATACAGGAACTTCCTTCCAACTGAGAACTAAGGCATCCAGGGGGACTGAGCCCAACACTGGGGGCCTGCAGCAAAAAAGGGGAAGTTGGTGATTGTCTGGGGCTGCAAAAAGATCTATCTGTGGGGTGCCCCATCTGGAGAATATCACCTCCAAAACCAGGGGATCCAGTGACCATTCGTGATGGCCCTGAGATATCCTGCCGAGAGCATCTGCCAGGACATTGTCCTTGCCTGGGAGGTGTACTGCTGTGAGGGAGGTGTTCAGGGAATACGCCAGAGACCACAACTTCATTGCTTCTGTGCACAAGGCCGTAGACCGAGTGCCTCCTTGCTTGTTGATATACCACATTGTGGTGGTATTGTCTGTTCTGATCTGAATAACTTGCTCTGAAACAGACTTGGAAAGGCTTGAAGTGCTAGAAATACTGCTCTGAGTTCCAACAGATTGATGTGAAGCAGAGATTCCTGAGGGACCACAACCCTTGGGTGGTCAGGTCTCCCAGGTGGGCCCCCACCCCAAGAGGGAGGCATCTGTAGTAAGGATTAAAGAGTGAGACTGAGTGACAAAGGAACTCCCTGTCTTAGATTGTTCTGATCTTGCCACCACTGCAAGGCCTGGATCAGTGTTCGAGTCACTGGAATCAGTTTTGTCAGAGGGTCCTTTTTCCGAGACAGAAAGGCTCTCAAGTGGAACTGAATATCCCTCATCTGAAATCTTGCTCCCTGCACCACTGCTGTAGAAGCAGCCAAGTGACCCAGGAGCTGCAGAAAATGCCTAGCTGGACAAGACACCTATAGGGCGAATGAAGAGGCCAGTGTGATAAGGGTCCTTGCCCTGTCCAGGGGAAGGAAGGCTCTGGCCTTTTCTGTATCTAGCTCTGCGCCTATGACGGTGAGGAGCTGAACAGGCTCTAGAACTGACTTTGAAAGATTCAGAAGGAAATCTAGAGAGGTGAGCAGTTGCTGAGTTATCTGTAGGTGTAACTTGACCTGGTCTGGGGACTGGCCTACTATGAGCCAGTCGTCTAGGTATGGGAAGATGGCAATCCTTTGCCTTCTTAGAGAAGCAACTACTACTGCCAGGCATTTTGCAAACACCCCTGGAGCAGAGGTTTGGCCGAAGGGCATTGCTCTGAATTGGTAATGGCCTGAGGGCAGCTCGAACCTGAGGTACTTTCGATGGGAGCTTCTGATGAGAATATGGAAGTAGGCATCCTTGAGGTCCAGGGAGACTAGCCAGTCCCCTGGCCTTAGAGAGGGCAGAATTATTCCCAGAGTCACCATTTTGAATTTTGGCTTTAAAGGTGCTTGTTTAAGTATCTGAGATCCAGATGGGCGCCATTCTCCTGTCTTTTGGGGAGTAGAGTACCTGGAGTACAATCCTTTGCCTTGGTGCAGGGTGGAACCCTTTCCACAGCTCTGAGAGCCAGGAGGAAGAGGACCTCTGCCTCTGGACAAGTGCCTCTGAGGATTTGCAGGTGGAAGGATCTGGTTCTCAGCTTTGGAAAATTTTCTGAAGCTGAGAACCAGTCCCTGGCTTACTACTTCCAGGACCCATTTGTCTGATGTTAGAGACTTCCAGTCCTGGACAAAGTAAGCGAGCCTGCCCCCTACAGGTAGTGGAGAATCGGTCCTGGCAATCCCATCAGGGTGCCTGCTTGGCATAGGTTTTAGGCTGAGGGGTGGGAGCAGGTCTGCTTGTACCCCTCCTGCCTCTCCCTCTAAAGAACCCCCTCTGAGCATAGGCAGAAGAGGAGGCCTGGGCTTGGTAGAAAGGCCTATGAAAAGGCCTGCCCCTGCCCCTGGGATGCTGCCTCTGAGGAGTGGCTTGCCTTTCCTTGGCCTGGGCACTCCTATAGGTGGTCCTATATTCATCCATTTTCTTCATGTAATTCTCTGTTTGCTCCCCAAACAGAAATTACACAACAAGGAAAATCCATGGCCCTTAGTCTGGGTATCCTGTGACAGGCTAGTACATCTGAGCCAAGCCATTCTACAAAGTGCCACAGATGTAGCCATGACTCTAGATGAAACATCACTGGAGTCCACTGCAGCATGGAATTGCACCTTGGATGCCTCAATACCATCAGCAGCCACCTGCTCCAGCTCCTTGGCAAGCTGGCCAGGGACCTGTTTTGCTAAAGCCATGACAGTGTCCCATCTGGATTTCTGATACCTAGCAGTATAGGCCATATAGTTGGCCTGTCTGAGTCCCAAGGATGCTGCCATGTACTGTTTCTTCGCCATGACATCAATCCTCCTGGAGTCCTTGTCTGGGAGGTGTGAAGCCAAGGGAATATTTGCCTTATCACAGGCTGCAGCCTGCACTACCCCAACATGGCTGCATTGTTGTGTAAGGAACTCTGTATCTGAGCCTGACAGGGTATACCTCTTGTCCATTCTTTTACCCACAGGAGGTATAGTATTAGGAGTCTTTAAAATCTTAAATGTCTGTTTCCCAAAATACTTGTGTAAGGGAATAGACAGTCTCCTAGACTCTGGGATATCCATCATTTCCACATAGTCAGGCTCTTCCTGGTCATCCACAGCTTCTTCCATAGGAAGCTGAAGGGTTTCAGCCACTTTCTTATAAAACATGAAATGGGAGGGGGACTCAAAAAGCCTAGGAAGAGACACTCCTGAAGGTCTGTCTGGGGAGATGTCCGGGTCAATGGGCACATCCAGACTTTCAAAACCACATTCACTTTCCTCGTACTCCTCTTCCTCCTCCTCCTCCAGTTCATAATATTCCTCTAAATCATAATCTTGAACTAGTGAAACCGGCCGAACCGAGCGCCTTCCTGATGGTGCCGGTTCAGTCGGAACCAGGGAAAGCGACTGCACAATTTTTATCGCTTTGGCTATTTCTTCAGCGGTTGGAGCAGAAAGTTTTGGATCCACACCAGCTGATTTTTCCTTTCTTGTTCTCTTAGCCGGAACAGACGTTTCGGAATCTGCTCTCCTTTTGTCCGAAGTCTCGCCCTGGTCAGAAGGCACTCCTTCTGGTTTGGTTTGAACCGAACCTGGCTGGCCATCCGGTTCAGCGGACTTTTTGGCCTCCCTTTCCCTGAGCCTACCAACTCTCTTCTCTAGGGTAGCTGCAGGAAAATGTTTACAAATCTGGCAGTCTGCATTGAGGTGGTCAAACCCCAGACAATAAACACAGGTGGTGTAGGGGTCAGCCTTAGCAAAGACTTCCCCACACACACTGCAGTGTTGAAACCCAGTGGGCCCGGTTTTTCTTTTGGGTTTCTCAGACATTGTGCCAGTCAAAACAAAACTTACCCTTTTAATGGCAATCCGCCAGGCAAGACCCTCTTATCGGTTCCTGACCGTGTTACGGGTCGTGGAAAAAAACGTAATAAAATTTTTTTTTTTTTTTTTTTTAGAACCGACAAGAACCGGTAACCACACTCTAAAAGTACAGATAAAGATTTTACAACAACAAAAACCCAGGGGAAGAGTACACAATGGGGGGTGAGATACTAACAACAACAAAAATGGAAAGGGACCTGGGGGTAGTCATATCAGATGACCTAAAGGTGGGAAAGCAATGTGAGAGGGCAGCAAGGAGGGCTGGGGGGATACTAGGATACATAGGGAGAGGCATCACCAGTAGAAAACAGGAAGTTATTATCCCTCTGTACAGACAGTTGGTGAGACCCCATCTGGAGTACTGCATGCAGTTCTGGAGACCCAATCTCCGCAAAGACATAGACAGGATGGAGGCTGTCCAGAGGAGGGCAACTAAAATGGTGCAGGGTCTGCACCAGAAGACATATGAAGAGAGACTTAAGGAGCTGAATATGTATAGCCTCGAGGAAAGGAGAGAGAGGGGGGACATGACAGAAACTTTCAAGTACCTCAAGGGAATCAACAAAGTTCAAGAGGGTAGTATCTTTCAAAAAAAGAGGTGTGCAAGAACAAGGGGCACAATTTGAAGATAGAAGGGGGTGGCTCAGAGGTAATTTAAGGAAGTATTTTTTACAGAGAGGGTTGTGAATGCATGGAACAGCCTTCCGGGGGAGGTTGTGGAGTCAAAAACAGTGGTGGAATTCAAGCATGCATGGGACAGTCATAAGTCAATTCTAGGGGGTGGGGGTAGGAAGAAGTAGGCTGCTGGTTAACTAGGATCTGCAGCTTATCCATTAGGTAGGGAAATGGGCAGACTGGGTGGGCCAAGCGGTCCTTATCTGCCGTCAAAATCTATGTTTCTTGATCGGTTCAAACCGAACCGATGAACCATTTACAAGTTCCACACAGAACAGAAAACAATATAACCTATCTAGTACTCACGAATATCACAGACAGAGACTGAACCGACAGGTTACGGTTTAAATTCGGTCGAAAACCGAGAAAAGCGGTACTTTAACCGACAAATTGAACCGAACAAAGGAGAAATCTCGGGCGACTGTTCAGTGAGGCGGAGTAAAGAATCTGACGGTTCGAGTTCAAACAGTAACAGACAGAGTCTCAACAGAGCTCCAGCTCAGCGTGCCACGCCTGGCATGGAAAGTTAACTCTTTCATCTCCAGGGCAGTTCGAAGGTTGGGACTCACTGCTATTGTCAGAATACAGCAAGACTTCATGATGTTTGAAGGCGTAATATGGAATGAGTCGTGGTCCATCGACTGGTTGCCACTAGGATGGCCTGCTGACGCAAGGTTTCTGCCTGGTCCAATGGGAGGAAGGCCTGACCATGAACAGTATTCAGCACTACATCAATAAATCAGAGGTGTTGGGATGGAACCAGGTGGGATTTGGGGTAATTCACCTTAATTTCCACTTGCTGGTAAAGGTCCAGGGTAGCGGTCACGGAGGCTGCTAGGCTTTCCCTCAACAGTGCTGACAGGAGCCAGTCGTCGAAGTATGGGAACACACATATCCCACGGTGCAGTAAAGCCACCACCACTAGGCAACTGGTAAACACTCTGGGTACCAAGGAAAGGCCAAAGGGAAGTACTATGAACTGGAAGTGTTCCCCCTGAAAGGTAAAGTGGAGGAAGCGGCGGTGGGAGGGAAACATGTCGGTACATGCAGGTATGCATCTTGCATATCCAGTGGACACAGCCAATGTTCTTGGTGAAGCAGTGTTAACAGACCAAGCAGGGTCAACATGTGGAATCTTTTGTACTCTACATACAGATTTAGCGTGCTGAAGTCCAGAATCGGATGGAGGTCTCATCTTTTTGGGGACCAGGAAGAAGTGGGAGTAATACCCCTTTTCTTCCTGGGCCTGAGAAACAGGCTCTATGGCTGATTATGTCACAAGAGCCTGAATTTCCTCCATGATGAGGAATGTGGCCTTTTAGGTAATGAGAGAGACCAAAAGGATTTCTTGGAGGTCTCTCTGTGAATTCAGTGGTATGGCCTTGAGCAACTAACTGAAGGACCCACGTGTCTGTAGTGATCGCCTCCCACCCAGTCAGGTGGTTGGCTAATCTGCCCCCTACTGGTTCCTCTGGAGCTAGTGGCAGAGGCTGGGGGCCCTGCCATGAGTCAGGAGGAGGAGAGGGTGTGGTGGATCATCGCTCCAGCAGCCAATGAGACTAGGCTGGAGGGGTGGCCGCTGCCAAAGGGGCCTGACGTTTGTTCTGACATTTGTTTATTCTGACACCTTGGGTGGTGAGGAGAAGGCTGTTTTGGCTTAGTATTGGAGTGATACATAGATTGGACAGAGTGCAGTGCCTTGCCACTGTCCTGTAGCTCAGTAATAATGTCTTTGACATCACCACCAAAAAGGACAGGTCCTCTAAAAGGGGCATCCTGGATGGTCGCCTGGACAGTACCTATGCATGCTGACAGCTGTGGCAGTACTCCGGGCAGAGGCAGCCATTGTGTCGTATGTCGCTCTGAGAGAATGACAGCAGAAGATTTCTGCTGTCCTGACCATCTGGGCAATGGTCAGCCTTGGAATCGGGAAATGCCTCGAATTCAGAATTTAGCTGGCCCAGGATAGATTTCTGGTACACAATCATGTGTGCCAGGTAATTTAGTGACCTAAGGGCCAGTGCTGAAGACAAATTAGCTTTCCACCCAAACTGGTCTATTTGCCTTGACTCCTTGTCCAGAGGGGAAGTGGTCATATGTTTAGGCTTAGCTGTATGGTCATGGGCTGCATTAATGACCACTGAATCTGCTTTGGAATGGGCACTAAGGTGGTCAGTAAAGTCTGTTGGCCTTCTTGGTGACCACGACCACCGATGAAGGCTGCTGCCAGATTGTGGAGGCCAGGTCCTCATATGGTCCATTCCACAGAGGAATGAGCAGTGGGGAGAGCTCGGGCATATCTAGGTGTTCCGCCAACCTTACTTTGGGGGTCCTGATCCTCAGTCTTCCACCAATTCGCCTCCTGAATCTTCCAGAGGATCTCTGAGAAAAGAAGGGTGCTCTGGAGGGGATTCGGGAGAACCTTTGAGCTTGGGCTCCTCTTGAAAAGGAGTCTCAAAGCCCGAAGGAGAGGAGACAGAGGAGTCTGAGTCCAAGTCTGACGACAGACTTCTGTCCGGTGACATAGCCTGTGGGAGCGGATCTCCTACAATGAGGCCGTGAGGCCTGTCCAGAAGTAGAGGGGCAAGATTCCACAGGAGAAAGGGATTTCAGCGTAGGTCCGTGCAGACCGGTGTAGAAGCTGTGGCCGGCTGATGCCGGTCCAACTCAAAAACCAGCTATAACTTGGTCTCAGACAACCAAGACTGAAGCGCCACCCTAAAGTCCACCCAAGGGTGAGGTGGTGGAGGAGAAGGCGGGGGGGAGGGGGGCTGACAGACGGGCAGGAAGGCTTGGAAAACATAACCCAGTGTCGTATAGCCTGGAATTGGGTAATGAAGACCCAGCATACCATAGTTTGAATAGCCTGGCATCGGATACCCTGGCGTGGGGTATCCTGGCATCTGATACCCTCGCGGTAGATACCCTGGAGAAAGGTAGTGTGGCATCGAGAAGCCTGGCATCAGGAGACTCAGTGAAGGCCCCAATGGTGGAACCGAGGGTCCTGATGGAGGCCCTGATGGCGAGTACCAAGACGAGGGCCCAGAAGGAGGGTCCGTGGGACCTGACGGGGGGCCCTGATGAAGGCCAAGGAGGGCCCAGTAACATCAGGTTTGGCACCGGACTCACCAGAGGAAATTCCGGCGTTGGTCCGAAAGGGGCAGAGGGTCCTACTAGAGACTGGGGCGGGGGAACTGGCCCAGATGGGGAAGCCAATGGCGCAGGAGAGCCGGCTCCCAAGGGATGTCCGGTGTCTGGCGTTCCAGCCCAGGCATCAGAGTGGTGTCGGGCAGACGCTCCCGCAACTCTGGCTCAGAATGGATGGGAAAGCCAGGAGTCTCCACCAGGGGAGGTGGAGAAGGAGGATCTCAAGAGTGCGAACTCCCTGGGCAGGGCTGCTGAAAGAACGGTAGCGTACGCTGATCTGGTGGATCGATGTCAGGCCTGTTATCGGAGCCCAATGAAAGCACAGTGGCTGTGCAGATGCCAGAGGAGCCGATGACTGACTTATTGGCTGCACCACCAGACTTAGGTCCTGGGGTTTTCAGGGGCCTAAGGGTGGCGAAGCACTCCGAAACATCAGAGGTGCCCACCTGAACCGTGATCAGCTCAGGTGGGGGAACCACAGGGTGCTCCGTGGAAGAGGAAGCAGGCTTGGCCAGAGGAGTAGTACCCACATTAAGGGGAGGCCACTCGGCACCCGCAGCCCCTGAAGGAGGCTGGGGGAGACCAATCGTGGTCCCAGTGCTTCTCCTTGTCCCTCTTCTTCTTGTGGGAGTCTAAAGAAACCCCTCCCCTTGGGAGGAAGACTATCCCTGCAGCTTCTGCAGCTCCTTCTCCACAACAGCCATCTTCAGCTTGGGACCGTGGGCTTCCAGAGCCTGTTGGCATTGTTTCTGTGTGGCCTGGTTGAAACTCTGGCAGGCCTCACAGTCCTCGGTCTTATGCTTGGTCCCAGGCAGAAAAGACAGAGAGAATAGCCGTCCTTGTGTGGGAGCTGAGTGCCACAGGAATCGCACTTTTTTTGTTATGTGACTTGGAAGGTGTCGAAGACTACATGCACGAAAAAGACTTACTTTTCTAGGAATATAGAAAATAAAGAAAAACAGGAAATACTCATCCAAAAATGGCAACTGACTGAAGCAGTGTTCTCCGTGAGGTCCGACGTGCGCAGGTTGACGGCAGGAAAGAACTGGAGGGCAGGCATGGGGATCACCCACTATATAGTGTCATGCTGATGTACGTCACATTACACCGGGTTGGTGGTCCCCCACCAGACACTGTTAGCTAAAGTTTTCTGTGTGGACCTGACTGCTCTAGTCCTAATAGTTATTACCTACTGCAAGAGCCCTCTTGAAGTAAGATCTTGATTTAGATTTCCTCCCCCCCCATTATTAAAAACACCTTGTAAATGATCTAGCAGTATTCCCAAAAAGCATTTCATTGCTGGCATCGTGGCATGAGGTAGGAAATTAACATTTGCGAGAGTACCTCTTGTTGGTAAAGTTTCCCTTGAATAAACATGTAACGGCCCTGAGAGGAGTTGGTGTATGAGTGCTTTACTAAAAAGGAGTAGAGTTCAGGATCAAAACTACTACTCCTGTTTTTCCCCCCTCTAGAATAGAGAGGCAAATACCCGATATCTTCCTCCCAGTTTAACTTTAGGTGTTCTGCATCAGACGTGCGTGTCCCCTACAGAAAATACAAGTTAGCTGGATGTTTTCACAGATATGGCACTGTTCTGGCCCTTTTAATGGGACTATTCAAACCATTAATATTCTGTGAGCGAGCTTTAACAGGGGATGTATGCATGATAACCATGTAAAAAAGTTAACAGAAAGGAGACACCCTGTGTTAGAGAAGCCAGCCGCAGCCTTGAAGAGGGAAGACAGCCCTGAAGTGGATCCACTACGAGACCTCCTCCACCCCCATCCATCCTAAAGGACCCAATGCAGCAGAATCTGAGAAACAGACAGGCTTGATTAAATAAACAATATTTAAATAGTATAGCTGTCTCTGTGTGTTTATTTTACTGTAAAAGCTAAAAAGAAAACCTCGATAACCAAAAAAAAAAAAAAGTAAACATGTATAACTAGGAAACTGTATAATAAAAAGGTCAAAAACTATGACCCAGAAAACATCAAAAAGGAGGAGGGGTTGGCACACCGACACTGTTCAATAGGGGAGGGGGGGTGGAGGCATGGCAGATACCCAGCATGCTGCTCATTTGCGACACTGCCACTGGCATCCTTGCATGCCACTTCCTCTGCACCAGGGAGAAAATGGGAAAACTGACAACCGGCAGGATGACACCGGTTTTCCGCAGGCCCTGCACCTGACTACCTGGGTGGGACAAGGTACGTCCCAGAGGACGTTGGGTAACTGGGCTGGGGGGGGGACCAGTGGAAAGGGGCCAGTCAGCATGGGGGAGCATAAAAGAGACATCTATAACAAAAAATTAAATAAATTGGTCGAGCAGAGTTAAAGCCACTCTCCACTCCTCCAGTACTGTGGAACTACATATAGAAAGACTTCAAAGTCGGGGTGAGAACCCCCCATCCCTTAGGCTCACTAGTAGGGTAGAGGTGCATAACCCACTACTGAGCTGGAGGTAAAGCCAGAACCATATAGGGCCTGGGCCTCCAAAAGGACACTTAAGTCCCAAAGCAAAAAAAATTATTATTAGGAAGTGTAAAAGAAAAAAGGGAGAGGAATTTAAGCTGGTTGACATCAGCTATCCTGTGCTGGTGCCTATGGGACTCTCTCAGCCCTCCCCACCAGATAAGTTTAAAAATACATTGAAAAGCTGTGCCTATTAAAATAATGCACTGCAAGCCGAGATATGGATTTCATGTAATAACTTCTATTTTCTGGTAAAATGCAAGAGGCATATAACAAAGTATAAATAAACACAGAGAACTAATCTAGTGGTCTCAAGTAAACAGCTAACTAGTATTACTAGATTCAGAAAGGATACATCTATTATCCCTTAATGCAGTTCAACTACATCAAGTCCCTGAGTGTAGAATTAACATGCTCAACTAAAATGAGCAGTAACTAATGGCAAAGGAAAGGCACGTATCTTAAAAGCATTAAATAAACTGGGCCATAAATAAAGGATACTGCAGCAGCAGCTGTCCCTCCGATTCCCTGGGGACAGCACAAGAAGTATAAGCTGCACTGTGGAAGTAGATTCGCTCATGATAATATATAATAAAAAATATTGGTACCTGGATGGTAGCTTTCAGCAACAGACCGTGTCTGAAAATTAACTAGAAAGGTAGTCAAGTTTGGCAAGTAGGAGGGTAATATGAATCTAGGAAACTAGTATGGTAGTAGCGATAGTAAATGTAGCATTCTAAATAAAGTCCCCAAATTGTTGGGCAGGGGAAGGTGGGAGTTAGAGCCGAACAACAGGAGGACCAAAAAATGCTATCAGCCTTGTTTCACAACATCTTTAACTGATAAGCAGATGGCGGATATGACATTAAGTTATTAACACAGCCTCACTCATAGGTATAAAAACTGTGCTGTCCTTTGCACCACCTCTAAAGCCTAGTTTAATATTAATACCTCATTAGTTACTGAGTGATCGGAGGGACCTGTCTTGGTCAGGCGTTCCCAGCAATGGCCAAAAATATGCATAATTTGGCTAAGCCTCTCTAACCTAAATAAGGTCTGTTTATAATGATCAGAGGTAGCATCTCTAACTTAACTGAGGTTTAACCATCAAATAAGCTCAGCCTCTCGAGCTTAAATGAGGTCTGATATCGACAAGTCTTAGCCTTACTAACTGAAATGATGTCTAATAATGGTGTTTTGCAGGATAGCACAGTGTTACGAGGGCTCTGTGATATGCTATTTTAGGCAGTGGAGGATTGTATTTTTAATATTTTAACAGTTCAAAGGGAACGAAGCCTCTGAGTAAGGAAGGCAATCTTGGAACAGACTGACATGGACTACTGAGACCCTGAAATATTAAGGGTACTCAGTACACAAACTGTCACACCAGAGTGTGATGGGGAAGCCTCTTAGAGCTTCTCCGATGGCTTTCTGTCTGTCTTTTTAAAGGCAGACAAACTGCTACAGTTGTAACTCGTTTAGCCACTGTATACAGACCACTGTCCGGGGAGACTTGACATCACTTCCTGGGGGCAGCCTTGAAAAAGCTCAGCTGAGCAAGTGGAGTCGAGCACGGAGCGGAGGAGACGTGGGCAGAGGAAAGCGACATCCGCCAGTATCAGTTGGTGAAGTCAGGGAACAGGCCCAGAAATGATAGTTAACAACTAAGGTAACCAAAGGGTAAGTCAGTGAGTCATATACCCAATTTCGGATCCACGAGTGCACCTCATAGAATGAATAGTAGGCTCAGTTACATGTAGGAGACTGGGTCTAGTTAACCTCAAATCTGAGCTACAGAAAACAGTCTAAGCATGGACACCAATATGGTCACACTGAATACAGGAGAAATGGAGGTACAGTGCAGGGTTTTATTTAACTCTAAAAATTGATTAGCGTTTTGCTCATAAAAGTGCTAAAACTTTGTGAAAATGCATAGCACTTGCCTCACTGTGTTTAACAAACACATCACTTCTAGAAAATCAATATAAATACTTTCTGTACAGTTAGTATCATCCCAAGAAAAAAACTGCTAATCAATTATTTAAAACCCTGAAATGTATAAACTGCGGTATGTTTACTATTAAACCAAACTCCTCCTTTGAAATATTTACATGCGATAAATGCTCAGGACTAGGTGAGATAAAGAGAAGTCTGATTATAAAGGATCTTGAAATTTCAACTCTTCAACGAATCAAAAAATGTGAAAAAGAACATGGTGAAACAGCAAATCAGAACGATATGCATATTAATAAAAGAGAAAGAGAACTAGAGACAGAGGATTTAAGGAATGGTATATGGTGGAAAACTTCAGAAAGAAAAAAAAGAGAAGGAGGGCTGATAACTTCCAGGTAGAAACATCAAATCAATACACTCAACATCAAATCAATATACCCCCCTTGATTAATCTAATGGAGCAACTTGCAGAACACTTCCAAGAACTGCTCAAATTAGTGAACAAAGGTGATGATGATACAAAAGGAAATCGAATGAAAAAAGGTAGCATCCTGGAAACAGAATGGGACAAAGTAAATAGGGATACCTCAGTACAAGAAACACAATCTGAAAAACATAATACATCAAACAGGAGCCTAATTACGGAGGCCGGAAACTGCATTGTTGATACAGATACTAGTCAACTAATAACTACGCATAATACCCCAACATCTGCAGTTACAAACTGTAGATAAAACTAAAGACTTGGGTATCTCAATAGATAACTTGAGCTTTAGCAAACAGTGTAACGAGGTAAGACAAAAGACCAACAGAATACTGGGTTGCATACGCAGGGCTTTTCTATGTAGAAATAAAGAATGTGTGGTACCATTATAGAGAACCTATGTTAGGCCCCACTTGGACTACTATACCCCACTGCGAAGCCCCTTTCTATAAAGGACATTACCAGCCTGGAAAAGATGCAATGTAGAGCTACAAAAATAATTTCTGGATTAGGACATAAACTCTACAAGACCGGGCTAAAAACCTTAGGGCTCTCTATTCCCTGGAAACTAGGAGAAACGGAGACCTGTTGCAGTTATTTAAAATAATTAAGGACAGTGAATTAATGTCTGAACTGGGACTAGAACTCAACAAAAGAGAAATCAACATCAGAAGCCATGATAAACAAAGATGCAGGTCTCCAAAAAGAACAGCAGGAGGGTTTTTTTGTTTTTTTTTTTAACTTTACACAACGAGCGGTTATGGCTTGGAATAGTTTGTCAAAAAGAGACAGTGGAATCAGACTCAGTTGTTATTTTAAAAACAAGTTAGACCAATTCATGCTTGATACAGATCAGTCCATTGGCGCCCGCTAAGGCAGGAGACAGGCAAGATGAGCCTAGACCTTCTTCTGTCTATATTCCAAGTAACTTAGCCTCTCTAATTAAAACAAGATCTAAACAGTTCAGCCACAAGATGGATGATGCCTTCATGGGTGACAGCTTTTAAATAATGTACCACCTTCCAATTTGCCATTTTGAGAAATGGTGCATCCCCCCCACCAAATAAAAAAATATATTTTATCGCACCCGGGAAAAAGTGAACATTTAATTAGTAGAGCTATAGGTAAGCTTCAAATAAAATACAGTTCAAGTATCCAGGCTATCCAAATAGATCCTCCCCAAACAGCAGAGATGTGCCTGCAGCTCTAGTTTGCCATAGTCAAATGAACGTGGCAATGCAGCTATGGCTGGTGTCCTTCACTCAATCAAAATACTGTGCAAAGTAGTTGGTAAGTGGCAAAAGTCCCTTGTGTAATTATAGTCCTCTCTTCCCTAAGGTGTACTGAAGAGAAAGTCCTTAGGAAAGGTAGATCATAACCAATTAAATGAGTCTGGTAATGTCAATAAGGAATCCATGGCGAACACAGTCACCAGACTTACTCCTAGGAGTTCAGGCTGAATCTTTGTTTCTCTGAAAAAGAGAGTAGCAGAGACTTTACTGAGGCTAACACTTCAGAATTCTGTTTTTATCGCTTTTCTTTTGGAGGAATGGATTTCCAGTGGACATTACCATCCTGAGCTCTGGTGTGTGGTGTAGGTTTATCAGAAATAGTGATACCACATTTGCTCAGATCAGCGATTGCTTCCTCAGCCATGTCATATTCCTTTGGCCCAGACTCAGAATTTGCCACAAGACGTGCAGGGAACAGGGTCTGAAACTTAATTTGTTTGGCCTGTAGTGCTTGAAGTATTGTAATGTATGCTGTCCTTAACTTCATCGTTTGTGGAGCACAGTCACTGTCAAATAAAGTTCTTGTTTGACCACACAACACTTTTTGTTTAGTCCAAGCTGTTTTAATTATTTTTCTTTGACTGCAAAGTTCAAAAAACAAACTATCATGGATCGTGGTCTTGCGTTTGGATACTGCAGTTTGGGGCCAAACGCGTGGTGAGCTCTCCTTCAATGTCAATATGTAGGTCTCAGCCAAGTTCAAGAGCTGTGCACAAGGAGTCCAAAAAACACTGGAAAGGTCAGAGCCCTTGGTGTTCTCAGGGCGGCCATATAATGTTACATTATGTTGTTGGGTGCAGTTCTCCGCATCTTCTTGGTGTGCTAAAATGAGCCATTGAGTTTCTATTACTTCTTGTAAGGCAGAATCCATATCATCGAGGCGATTATACCAGTGGTGGCAGTGGCATTCTAACTCATCTGTGTGTTGCTCCAGCCCCGCAAAATCTTTATGTAGGTCTTGTAGAGCGCTTGTTTTATGTCTGTATGGAAATAGAAAATTCTTGATAGATGGTCTCAAGCTTTACTTTTTTTGGTTTTATTCCTCCCTAGTGCGATTCCAACTTCCTGGGCCTCCTTAGGAGTTGCCTGTGATTGGTCTGTGGTCTGAGAGAGCTCAAAAATTGAAGCGTTCAGGACTGGAGCTGTCTGGGTCTTCTGAACAAAAAGGTGGCTTTCCTCGAACAGCTGGCATTGTAGCACAGCAAAGAACCTTGGAGGCTCTGTTTAAAAGAATTATATTGAAAAATTGATGGTTTAAATTAGGTATTTTCCCCGGGGGGGGGCAGAGCTCCACAATTATGCTGCCATCCCAGTGCTGGTGCTAACCACAAGTCGCAAGTTGCTTTCTTAAGGGGTATGTGAACAGGTAGACGCAATCTCTTACTTGGGGTTAACGCCATCATATCCAGAAATTCCACCTCTTCCTTATTCTTCACAGTTTCATAGGTGGATAGGTTAAGTGAATTTACCATCCGACCAACAAAGGCATAGTGGGAGAAAAAAATCCTCGGGGAACCATCAGGTTCAATGGATTCCCCTTCTGCCTCCTCATCATAATAATAAAATTCTGTCCTCTGGTACTCAAGGACTGGGAGGGGGGAAGGGAACCCATCACTTGAAAAGTCTGAAAGAATTGCCAAGCCTTAGTCATGTCCTCCAGAGGGCATTTTTGCTCTGTCCACTGAGGGCTCCTTTCCTTCTTCAGGAGGAGGGACAGCAACACATTTTTCTTTTGCCAGGAACCGAGTCCAGAACCTGCTCTGAGGATCTCTCATGTCTGGCCACATCTGTGTTCCCTTTAACAGGAACCCAGGAATCAAATGAGTCTTTAATGGACCTTTCCTTTTGTTTATTATGGGAGAAAGGGCCCTCACCGGTATGCTTTGGTGATGCAGAGGCAGACGGAGAAGCCATAATGAGGTTTAACTTTCTGGCCCTTTTCTTAACAGATTTAAGGCAAAACCTGGAGCAAATCTCACAATCAGAAAATGAGTGTTCAGGACCCAGGCACCATAAACACTACTCGTGGCAGTCTGCCTTGGCCAAGAGGTTGTAAAACTTTGCACAATTTTTGAAGCCTGTAGGTCCGATTTTCTTTTTGGATCTGCCCGACATGCCAATAGAGAAAAGACCCTGTAAAAGTGGTTCACAAAGGGAAAAATTTAAATGTTTTCAGTCCGGTTCCTTAAAATGAGCAAATCACTATAAAATAATGAAAATGTTTTTCCCCATCAGAAACTTTCCCTCAAAATACAACTATACAAAAAAAAGTTCAGTTCCTGAAAATCAGGAACTGAAGCGCTATTTAAAACAAGTATGAACAAACAAAATAAAGAGAAAAATGAAGGAAAAACTATACCAAAACTGTGGTTAAAATAGTTTCTCTGTTCCTGGGAACTGCTGAAGAACTGGAGAAAACCGCAAAAAATGTAAGAAAAATCACTAAAATAAACGTACTTAAATATTTAGGAAAACAAAGCAGAAAACCATCATCAAACTTAAGAAAGCTCTCTGGGGTGACTTGCTTCCTCAGCGGAGAAATACATCTGTTGTTAGAGAGCAGGTTAGAATGCCACCATGAGGCAGAGATTTGAAAATACGTTCAGAGTTCCATAATTTACATACATTCCACTGTCTCTCTGGGGCAGTTTAACTCTTCAGGCTGACTGCATAAGTAAGCATACTGAGGGATTCCTGGGGTTTGAATATCATGATATGGTCACTCTAGACCCATAGTGGCAAAAAACATCACTGATACTTGCCACTTTCTCTCCTCACAGGTATGGCATAAAGAGATATATGACATTTTTGCATTAAAATTTCAAGCCATTGGCCGGCCCAGTGTCACTAAGAGTTGAGGTGCTGGATGCCACACCTCATGCTGGCGAACCGGGGTCGGGAGCGACCTTGGGTTGCCGGCGGTCAGCAGGGGACGGAGAGGCTCAAGCATCTGACAGATTGCTCTCCTCTCCTCGGGAGGGAAGGGTTGTTGCCCTGCTCCTTGGCTACCCCCTAGTGGAGGCCGGAGGGCAGTGTTGGAGCCAGGGAGGCATAGAAACGCAGGTATGTGATGTGCGCATGCCTCCACATGCAGCGCCTCATGCTGCGAGGGGAGGAGTGGATCAGAAAACAGAAAAATGGTGTCAACCAGCAGGATGACACCAGTCTTCCACAATCTCCGCACCCGGCCAACAAGGCAACTCCATGCCATCGAGGTAGACCTGCTGGACGCCGGGGTGATGGGGCGGGGGTGCAGTCAACACAGGAGGTGAAAAAAAGTAGTAATAAAAAAAATTTTCAAGCCATGGCAATCCCATCATTTTACAGACATCTAAACAACATTGCTACCTTAAGTAGAACTATTTAATTTATGCATCTCTTCTGCTGCTGTGGTAGATCAAGGATCAGCACAGGTGGGGTCACAGAACTTTTTATCTCAATAATTTCCTAATAAATCCCATTTAGGCACTATCCCTTCTGAAAAAGACAGTGAACAGTGTTTGACTATCTAGCAATGATTATTATAATTTTATGCTTAGTAAAGGGTGTTCATTTGTTAAGAATGTCAATGAAATATGTGGCAAGGAAATCTACAGCTTAGTTTACATCAGGGGCAGGTCTACCTGACTGCTACCATATTGTAATATTAGCTTACTGATACTGTAAATTGCATTCAGAGACTAAGTTCTTACCACAAATATAATCCCACAAACTGCTAGCCACCTACGGAGATTTGAGGCAGGTTTCCACTCAAACTTAACCCAGCTGTAGGGTGTAAACTGGAATGCAATTCGCTTGATTTTGCCCCTGAAAATAAAAGTACAGCAATTAATGTATTAGATGGGCTCTAAGCAGGAAAGAACAGAAGTTCAGGTTTTGCCACCAGATGTCAGTCTATCTACAAGCGGTTTTAATGCAGCATACTGTGCAGAATCAAATAAAGTGCTTTATAAGAACAGAAAACTAATAAGCATACCTCTCAACTGTTCCTGATATTCAGGGATGTCCCTGATTTTGTCTCAAAATGTTCCCCTGTCCCTCATAAAATTTGTGTTTTTGTGATAGAATGATGGGGAGTATAAGCATAAAATAATGCCAAACATTAAAGTCACAGGCTTGTTCTTTATACAATGCATCTTATTCTATCAGCTTTATGAGTAAATAGTACCAATTTTTAAGATATGTTCCTTTGTCGGATGCTGACAGGAAGTTCCGATCCTTCCCTCAGAGGGACTCATCCGACCCGATAACAGAGTCAACATAGACCCTGTTGGCCCCCGATTTTGTTGTTTTGCCCCCGGGCCCACGGCCGTGCAGCAGGCGGAGCGGCTGGCTCCACCTCTGCAGAGGCAGCCTAACACCCTGGACATGTGCCCTCCTCCTTCTTAATGGTGCGCCTGTGCTGATACCCATCCACTGCTGGGTGTCAGTCTACAGTGTGCCATGCAACCCCCGATTGATTCTGGGTCTTTGTCGAGGATTTTTTTTAGCTTTGTTCCTGATTTATGAGGAAAGACGTTGAGAGTATGCTGCTAAGGACAAAACACACACAACACCCCCCAAACACACACACACACACACACACACACACACACTTCTTATCCTGGAGGTAAAAAGTCACAGTAACTTGGTTTCATAATGCTATAATCATAAAAGTGATGCAACATGACTTGGATTATTCTGGCTAATGTGACATCTATTCTTACTGCAAAATGTCATTTTGTTTTCCCAGATCTGGTACAGAACTTTTAAAGGAGCACAAACATCAAATCTGGAAGGAATGTGGTATAGAATATTCACAAAAATGAAGGGAAAGTACATTTAAAATGTGGCATTTTGTATCCAGGTATCATGGGATACAGATTTATTTGCACAGTACAATCCATGGTATCCTCAACTCTTTTCCACTATACAAGCCGTAGTACCCCTGGCTAATTTTTACTATACATTACATGCTATTCCAGATTCATTTGCATGATACAAGCCATGGTATCCCTGGACTCATTTACACTATATAAATCAGCGTTATCCCAGACTCATGAGCACAATGCAATCCATGGTATCCCCATGCAGTTCCCAGACACATTTATACTGCATATGCCGTAGCCATTTTAGGAGTCTTAACAGGAAGTTCTGCAGCTTAGAAGGCCAAGACCCATCATTATCTTCATGTGTTATCTCGCTATTCCTGTATGGTTTTCCATCAGGAATCTAGTCTGGTTTTAAATTCTACTTTATTTTTGCTAATAATTACCAATTCTGGCAATTTATTCCATGGAACAACTACACATCAAGTAAAACATCTTTCCCTTAACATAGTCCTGAATGTTGTTCCCTGAGCTGCAATGGGTGGCCTTGTGTGCCAATATGTGTACCCTTAAGGGTTAGAGTCATTCATCTCTCTCATCAAATACAGGTGCTGAACAATAACAAATAGTAACATTACGTCATGCTTTAGTCATCTGGTTTGAAGTGACATCAATTTTAGTGAAGTAAGACAGGATTCATGGGGCTAATTCTGAAGTCCTTTAATGGTACCCCTGACTCATTTGTGCTATACATTTCATGCTGAGGAGGACGCTTTTGCACTGTACAAGCTATGGCATCCCAGACTCACTTGCACTATACAATTCATGTATCCCAAATTCATTTGTATTATACAATCCATGATATCCCTGACACACATTTGGACTATACATTCCATACTATTCCTAACTCATTTGCACTCTACAAGTCATGGCATCCCTGACACATTTCATCTATACAAGCCCTAGTACCCCAGACTGATTTGCACTATACAATCCATGGTATCCCTGTCTCATTTGCACTACACAAGCCATGGTATCCTCAATGCATTTGCAGTATACATTCCATGCTATCCCTGAATCATGTGCACTATACAATCCATGGTATCCCTGACACATCTGCACTACACATTCCGTGTTATTCCTGACTCATTTGTACAACACAAATCATGGTATCCCTGACTCATTTGCACTACACATTCTATGCTGTCCCCAACTCATCTGTACTGCACAGTCCACGCTACTCCCAACTCATTTGGACTATACAAGCCATGGTCTCTCCCCCACCCTGTCTCATTTGCACTATACATTCCATGCTATCCCTGACACATTTGCACAGTACATTCCATACTATCCTCTACTCATTTGCACTATACAAGCCATGGTACTCTGATTCATTTGCACTACATATGCCATGGTATCCCAGACTTATTTGCATTATATAATACATGTTATCCGGGACTCAGGTGCACTATACAATCCATGGTATCCCCATGCAGTCCCCGACTTATTTACACTACACATACCATGGTCATACTAGGAGTCCTACTAGAAGTTTTGAAGCTTAGAAGGCTGAAGCCCATTACTGGCTTCATGCATTATTATCTGGCTATTCCTGTATGGTTTTCCATCAGGAATCTAGTCTAGTTTTAAATTCCATTTCATTTTTGCTAGTTATTTCAAATTCAGGCAATTTATACCAAGGAACAATTACACACTACGTAAAAAATATCTCCCTTAATACTACTAAGATTCATACTACTAAGAAACGTAGGCATACAGAAGGCCGTAGCCCATATGTGTATGTCTCCGGCCAAGCTGGTTCATCATCCTGTTGTTTGTAACAACAAATAATCAAGGTTCTGTTTAAATTTAGCATGGTCAATATTGTCTAACAGAGAACTTGGAAGAGTATTCCATACTGGTATGATTCTCTGAGTAAAGTAAGATCTTTTATTGGTTCTAGGGTATGTTAATGCCGGTTGGTAATTATGGCTTCTAAGACTGCAATCTCGCTTACTGTAGGACATTCCCAGCTGAGTCAATAGCTCAGTGTCAAGACAGATTTTATGCATAAATAGTAGATCTCCTCTCTTTCTTCTTTGTTCCAGAGAGTACAGGCCCAGTTCCCTCAGCCTTTCATCGTAACCCTTGTCCCACATATTAGTGACGAGTTTGGTTACTCTCTGTTGCACCCCCTCAAGTCTGCTGACATCCTTCGTGAGGTATGGGCTCCACAGGGGAGAACAGTAGTACAAATGTGGTCTCACATATGGCCTGTAGAGTGGCAGAATGCATCCCCTGTCCCAAGAGGTAAAACTCCTCTTTATACAATCTATTAGTTTATTTGCTTGACTACTGAAATAGTTACTATGAGTAAGGATAAGTCAGAATTAATTTGTATACCCAAATCCTTTTGTTGTACTATAGGAATTAGTGCTTGACCATTTAATATATACTGGTTTTGTTTATTTGAGTTTCCTAGGTGCATGACAACACATTTATCAACATTAAAGGACATCTGATTTCTGTCTGCCCAGTTCTCAAGTTTTTTTAAGTCACTAATAATAATAATAAACCTTTATTTATTAAGCGCCTGTCAAGTGCCAAGGCGCTATACAATGTTAAAAACAGATTCCATAAAATACTGCAATTTAAATACACCATTTGTAAAATCATAACAGTTCCTGAAATGCCTGACTCCATAAGAAAGTCTTAAATGCCTGTTTAAAGCTCCCCATAGTCATGCACTCCAGAAGCTGACGGGGCAGAGAATTCCAGAGGGTAGGGTCCACAAACACAAAAGCACAGTTCCCAGAAGATTTCAAAACAACCCTTGGAATCTCCAGCAACCCCGCCGTCAGCTGAGCGGAGCTGTTGCACAGGGGTGTAGGGAACCAGAAGCTCTTTCAAGTAGTTGGGACCAAGTCCATGTAGGGCTTTGTAGGTCAATAGGCCTACCTTAAAGGTGATCTGGCACTGAATCAGCAGCCAGTGCAGATCACGCAGAGCAAGGGTGATATGCGAACTCCTCGACACCCCTTTCAACAAATGAGCAGCAGTGTTCTGCACTAGCTGTAAGCGGCTGATATCAACCCATGGAAGCCCCAAGCAAAGGGAGTTGCAGTAGTCAAGGGAGAAGTCACAAAGGCGTGGACCAATACAGGCAGATCGCTGGACGGAACAAGGTGTTTGACCCTGGCAATGTTCCTAAGATGGTAGAAGGCTGACTTAATGACTGCCAACACCTGAAAGCGAAGGGTCAGCCTGACATTAAGCACCACTCCCAGGTTGCGCACCCATTCTGAGGTAAGGAGCTGAGCGCCCCCAAAAATAATCCAGAGGGCTGATCAGTCCTCAATCCCTCTATTCTGCGAACTGGGTCCACAACCACAACCTCAGTCTTTCCTGCGTTCAACTTCAACCAGCTCGAATTCATCCAAGCTTGGATTTTAGCAAGGCAGTTATTGAATACTGAGAGAGCACTATCCTGGTCGGGGGCAAAAGACAGGTAGAGCTGGGTATCATCAGCACAGCAGTGAAACCGCAGCCCGTACCATCTTACAATGTCTCCAAGGGGCAGCATATACACTGCAAACAGCATGCGGGACAGCACTGAGCCCTGAGGAATCCCGCAAGACAGAGAGAAAGAATCAGAGGAAAACACCCCTGATACAACTCTCTGTGTTCTACAAGCTAGGAAAGATGAAAACCATCTGAGCACTGTACTTGACAGGCCACAGATGGACCTCAGGCACTCAAGCAGCACCCCATGGTCTACAAGGCTGAAGAGAGATCAAGGAGTACCAGAATGGAACGGTTTCTCCAGATCTCTCGCCATCAGGAGATCATTGAGCACCTGAACAAGAGCAATCCCAGTACTGTGCCTCTTTACAAAAACCCAACTGGAGAGGTTCGTAGACATTATGGATGGTCAAATGTTCTCCAGCTGGTTTGCCACTACTTTCTCAATAACCTTACCTGTAAAGAGAAGGTTCAAGATAGGTCTGTAGTTGGCAAAAATGTCCTGGTCCAACAAAGCCTTCTTCAGGAGGGGTGTCACCACCGCCTCCTTCAGGGAGCTTGGAAACTCACCCAACTCCAAGGAGCACTGGACAGTTTGAGCCAGAAACGGGCTGATGATCTCAAAACAACCCAAAATTAGGGAAGTTGGGCCCAGATGTAAACTACAGCACGTAGGGTGCATCCCCTGGACAATCCACATATTATCCGCAAACTCCGGCAGGTCAAAGGAAATCCAGGAAGTACAAGGAATAGTGACCAAATGCCGACCAACTGCATCCCCCATACAGCGAGTCATGTGGATCTCTGACCTGATGCCAGCCACCTTATTCGCAAAGAATCAAGCGAGCTCAACAAACTCTTTTTGTGAAAAAGCTTGATGGAGCTGCAGACAGGCTGGGTTGCATAACCTGTCCATAGTCTGGAAGAGCTGAGCCGGTCGGTTCTGAGCGACAACGATTACCCTGGACAGAAACTATGCCTTCTTACGGGAGATCGCTGATTGGTAGAACTGGTAGTGCTCCACCAAACTAAGGCAGTCAACCTCCAGGGCGGATTTCCGCCAACGTCATTCTAGCATGTCGCAACTCCTTCAAAGACCCATCAAACCAATGGGCCCAAGGGCGGAGTGGGAGGGGACGAACACGGACAGGAGCCATCAAGTCCAGAGCTGAGGAAATGGCCTTATTATAGGCCAGAACCAATGACTCTGGACTTAGGCTGGCATCAGGAAACTCCAAGAGGGCAATCACCGCCGCCAGGTCATCAGGGCTCACATCCTG
Organism: Neoceratodus forsteri; assembly: GCA_016271365.2. Classification (NCBI taxonomy): domain Eukaryota; kingdom Metazoa; phylum Chordata; order Ceratodontiformes; family Ceratodontidae; genus Neoceratodus; species Neoceratodus forsteri. The sequence continues at coordinate 635,207,450 of CM028133.1, forward strand.
TAAAGGGCAGTAACTGACCATCTCCTCAGGGGTAGACCTATGAAGGGGGGGGGCAAAAATTGAACCTCACGGTGTAGTGATCGGACCAAGTGACAGGTTCCACCGCAAGTCAGAGGTCACAATCCCCAGGAGGAAAACCAAATCCAAACAATGACCATGATTATGGGTAGCTGAAGAAACAATCTGAGTGAAGCCCAGTGATGTCATTAACTGGAGGAAGTGCTGACCAAATGGCAAGAGTTTGTCATCGACCCAGGCATTGAAGTCGCCCAGAACCATCAGTCTGGGTGACTCCAATACCATGTCGGAGGCAAAGTCTGCTACTTCCTGCAGGAATAGTTTCTCGTCCCTGGGTGGACAGTAGATGAGAGCTATCCTGCAGCCCACACCAGCTACCATAGTACATTCAAAAGGATTTGGCTTCCTCAATTGGTACACCAGTGAGGCCCAATTCGGTCTTAAAACAGACCGCTCCCCCCCCCCCCAATCTCGGGCGGTGTATCACAGAGTACCCGACTGGTGTTGCTGCCTCCAAAATGGGCCCAGCATTTTCATCCAGCCAGGTCTCTATGATGGCCAGATCAGCTGTTCCAACCAAATCTGCAATAAATGCAGGTTTGTTCTTAATGGATCTGGTATTGCATAACACCACCCGAGTTGGACGGGGTTCGTGAGCTGTCCCAGCTAATTGCCCATCAAAAGAGATGGTGCCCTTGGATATAGGGACTAGACATGGATTACCACATTCAAGGCTCCATTTTGCCCCACGGCATCTTCTGGACCTAACCACCCCTATGTGAGGGGGCCGCTCTTTCGACCTCCAATGTCCGCACCCCCCACTATGCCCAACCCCACCCCTCCTACATACAATGCCCAATGCCCGACAGCGTTGATAAATAAAAAAGGGTGGGGGGACGGGCAGAGGGCATGGAGAGAGGATGACGACTAGCATAAGACCAGGGGGACCAACAGGCACATTCCACAAACTAATAACTACAACTAGAACTAAGGCACATAACAGGATCCTAGTTTTCTTGTAAATGACTACCCATAGTTAAAGTATACCCAATAAAACTCAAACTAAAACCTATAACAAATCACACACTTCTCCCTAACACAATCAATTCTAAAATAATAACCCTATAACTTTAGACACAAATGAAAAAACCTCCCCACCCCAGAACCCTCTCACAGCTCAGAGGAGGACAAATTTATATTAAACAAAGTAATAATAGTGCAGTCAGAAAGATGCGTGAAGGAACGACCCAATGGTCCTCTCACTACCAGCAGGACTTTTGAGAGATTCCTCAGGAGCGCAACCCCTGGGCAAGCAGTAGAAATAATCTTTCCTTCTGTGATGACAACAACTGAACCTTGGGCCACTGATGCTCTCACTATCAAAGCCCAAGGATATACTGATTATGGCACTCTCACTGCCAACAGTAAATAAACTTTAAACTTCTTCCAGAAGACAGACAAACACAAGAATATTAAAACCCTCTCACTGCCTGAAGAATAAGATGAAGAGTCAAACTGTAACCAGGAGAAGGAAAAAAAGTCCAAAGAGGCCTCTTTAGGACCAGTCGGCCCCTGCGGCTGAGGAGGCCAATTCTGGCCCAGGGCTCCATGGATTTGCAGCTTAGCTACCACAAGACCCGCTGGAATACTGGGATGTACATATCCCAAACTGGCCATCCCTATGATTTCATCTAGACACATTTTAGGATATCTTTTTTCAGATAGAGAAAAATGTTTCAGTAAAAATAAAATTTGTTGCTCCTGTATAAGAGAGAGTAAGGTTCGTTGTCCTAATTCCAGCATCAGAATATATTTTGGGGTTCCTTGTGGTAACATAAGAATGTATCTGTAAAGTTTATTTAATATAACTTGTAACCTTCCAGTCTCTACATGACCCCATACCTCTGAAGCATATAACATATTCATTATTTTAGCATTTAGTACCCTCATTATTCCTTTAACTGATGACTTCCCCATTTTATTATTAAAGATCTTTAGGGCATTTCCTGAGGATCTCATTTTATTCTGAACAATGTCCAGATGTTTAGTCCAAGAAAGGTCATGAACAAATCAAACTCCTAGACAGTCATAGTGTTTTACCCTGTCTATACTTACACCATCTATCCTAAAGTTTATATTATTCCTTTGTTTTTCAAACACCATGTTTGTTTTCCTGTGATTGCTCCTCAGTCTAAATTCAGTACAGATTAATTCAAACTTCATCAATTTCTTTTTCAGACCCAAAGCTGAAGTAGAAAGTAGAATCAAATCATCTGCATATGTAAGACTATCTATCCTGCAGTCACCTACCTTGGGAGCATGAAAGTCAGGGTCTATAATTTGATCCAACATTGAGTTTTTATGTATGTTAAATAACATTGGGGCCAAAATACGCCCCTGTCTAACCCCTACATTCATCGAAACTTTTTCAGTTTCATGATCATACTGATCATATGGAATTCTAGCCCAAGTGTTATCATGGAGCCTAATGATGGTGTCAAGCAGGGAGGCCTCGAGATTTAACTCCGAGTGTTGCCCAGAGAATTTTCCTGATGACACCATCAAAGGCAGAAGAAGAAATCCACAAAACAACAATATAAGTTAGTTTTTCTGACTAACATATTTCCAGATCAGATGCTGCAGGACGAAACAATGTTGAGTTGTAGACCTATTCTTCCTGAACCCATTTTGTGACTCATTCAGAATTAAGTTTTCTTCAGCCCAAGCCAACAATCTACCCAAAATTATTTTAGAAAAAACTTTGAGATACATCTATCAAACTAATTGGCCTGTACATCTTGGGATTATTTGGATCTTCCTTTTTAAAAATTGGATATATAATACTACCTGCCCAACTTAAAGGGCACAGGAGGCCCTGTATCAGCCCATTAAATAAAAGGGAAAATATAGGGAGCCACCAAATTGGAAATGATTTATATAAATCTCCCAATATACCATCGGGACCTGGGGCTTTATTAGTTTTGAGTGATTGGTCAAATACATTTCTTCTTCTGTAATAAATATGGGCTGTGGGAACAATAATTCTCCCAAGGGCATTTGAAACACAGTCATTTCTGACTCTATTTGCATGAAATAAAGCTTCAAGAAATAGGAGATCCAGGTTTCTGGTGTAATATAAGCTTCAAGTTTACTTGAGTATCTATTATAACCTTGAGACACTATTTTCCAAAATGTTCTACCATCCCTATCCAAAACTACCCATCTTAGTTTTTCCCCAAAGACCCCGTGTGTATTTATCCCTTACATTATTAAGAGTCGATTTATACTTTTCTCTCTCTTTCTTCAATAATTTAAAATCTGCCATTGTTTTATTTTATTCCTATGTGATCTTAATGTTATGCCAAAAAGTGTTTTTGCCCGTAGACATTCAGCATTAAACCATGTATTTTTAACTTGTTTACAATGTAGTGTTTTCTTTTTACACCATAGTTTTAATAATCTTAAAATCATTTCCCAGTTTTCTATAATGTTGGTGGGTTCATGTTGAGTAAGGATATTGTCATATAGATCACGAATTTCTCCTGTGTTCAGTATAAGTAAAAAATTATTGTGATGTATAGGGCCCCAAATACTTCTCTTCTCATTAACAATCTCTAGATTTTCTTCCATAAACACCTCCTTCCTTTGTATTCTAAATGGGCATTTCAGGGTAAGTACTATGGGACAATAGCAGATTCCAGTCTATCTTTGATCTCTAATTTTTGGACCAGTAAAGACACCTCCAGGTTAGTCCAAAAAAGATCTAGATTCAATGCGTCCAGTGTTCCTCTAAAGGTATAGGCCACTAGATTGTCTCCCTGAGTTCTTCCATTTAGGAGACAAAAAATTATGGATGCAAGAGCTTCCAGAAGGGCCCTGCCTCTAGGATTTAACACTGAGTGCTGAGAGTGCCTTTTATAGGTAATATTATCATTAATTAGAGGGAGAGTACATATTAGATCAGTATAAACATCTTCTGATAATCCAGAGGGAATTCTATAGTTAAAGTCTCCTAAAACAATTATAGGGCAAGCTGCATAACTCTCTGATAAATCATCAAGGAAAGTTTTAAGATTCTGGATAAAAGTATCCTATGCCTCAGCACATCTAATTCTAGATGGAAAATAGATGTTACAGAGAATCATATGTTCCATGCCTCTGCTAACTAGCACAGCGAGGATTCCCTCTGTCTTAGCCGAGATTCTGGTTATCCCAAGGTTTAACTATGTTTTTACAAGTAAGGTAAGACCCCCTTTAAATCTGCCAAATTGTTTGTCTCTAATAGCAGAAAGAGCTGCAGGTGACTACCCAGCCACTCTGCGTGGTATCTCGTGTGCACCATGTTTCTTGCATACTAATTATATCAAAAGACTCTATAAAGCGCAAAACCTCAGGATCTGAGATTTTGAAGTGTGTACCCTCTACACTCCAAGATAGGATACAGAGCAAATCAATCTCATGCCCTTCTCCCCTCGTGTTTATCAATGCCTTGGGGTCGGACTCTTCAGACTCTCCCACACCAAATTCCTCTGCCCTTGTTGACCTTGTCAGGCAGGAACCATATTCTGCAATGCTGAAAAAGTTTTTGGGTTCTCAAAACTTTCAAAATTAATTACCAGGGAGTTGTTAACTTGCTCAATGTCTTGTGATACAATTGCATGTCTCCGGCCTGGGTCTACCATCATTTCAGCGGGGTCCACTACATGGATTCCCAGTAAATCCAATATCCCAGCTTGAGACAGCATTTTACTGGCCAGATTAGGATTTTTGAAAGTAATATCAATCCATGATAAGCCCAGATCATCAGAAATTTTAATAGAATCAATCATAGTTCCGGAAATGTGCACGGCCAGTGCTTTTCCCAGAAAATTAAGGAGATCTCTCACCTTTCTTTTAGAGTCTTTTATCATAAACTTCCACCCAAAGACAGTGATTGTTCTACTTAGCCATGATTTGTTCGGATTTTCTATATGTTCAGTGATAGCTCCTAATATCTTTCTCTGTGAATCACAGTCCAACTCACTCTTCCTAACCACGGAAGATTGCCCCTCTTGTACGTTTTCCCTTAGACTCCCAAGACACTCCGGAACAAGTTTTGGAACCAACACTGGGAATGCAATACCCTGACCCTTTGTACCCAAAAACAGTGTTTTTCCTAAAATAAAATGTGTTGTAACCAAGGATGAACAATACAGTAATACAGTATTCCTGTACTGTGGATTTAATGATCTAAGAATTGTCACCTCTTCTTCTAAATCAGTGTGACCTATTTCAAGGGCAGCTAGAATCCAAGTAAGAAGTGAGAATTCTGTTTCGTTCTCCAGAATAGGGACATTTTGTATCTCAATCATAAATTCAACATTGTCATAATTCTGTGTAACAAAAGTATTCCCTATGTCAGTCATCAGAAATTTGTTAATATGTCCGTCCCTCAAAGGAGGGTCACTGGTGGTCTCAGTCTCCCTCTGATAAGCAGTCAGTGACTCAATGCTAACAATTTCATCATAAGTGATCTCATTGCATTTGCTTTTAGGACAAGATTTCACTTCCTGTTCAGGTGATGATTTTATAGAATCAATACTCTTACTACACACCTGTCTCCCCTTTATCTTTTGAACTGAGAGCTTATTCATGTTATTCTGTGCCACTTGTTCATTTTGGCTTTTGTCACTAAAGAAAGAGCCACATTTTTTTTTTTTCATTTTAGGTCTTCTTTTTACTTTTAGTTGTCTCTGAGTTAATCTATCAAGCTCACTAATTTCAAGGTTCTCTGAGTCTGAAGTTTGCATATAACATTTACATACCTTGTTTTTGTCAAAAAGTGGGGGAAGATGAACCTGGATGCCCCTGGTTACCAAAGTTACCTTATCTGTATCCATTAGTTCATCTCCAACAGTATCTGAAAGTTGGTGTTTATTATTGTCCAAAATCCTGTCCAGAAGTGCTCTATTATAAAATACATCTGATCTTGGGTTACATCTCTTCTTTAAGCATGGTAATGTTCTCCAGCAACAATATATCAGCTGAATATCTGTTCTTCAGAATTTCTAAAGTTTGCTTTGAAATGGTGGAACAAGCCGCTATGTACGACCTATCTATACGCTGAGGTGCATCCAATGTAGCACTAATTTTGGGGGGGCCTCCTCCCCCGAAGTATGCTTTCCTTCTATTTCCTGATCTTTTTTGTAAATTTCATCCACTTTCTTTAGTCCCTCTATGGTGACACTCAGTTCTTTAATTATGGACACCAAATCTGGGTTATCACCAGACTTCATTTCTATTTCTGAAACTAGATTTTGTGATCTAAACTGGGGGATGCCTGTCTCTGTAAGCTGGTCCTTACATCCAGAGTCAGACCTCAGAGTATTCCTCATAGATATAATAGTCTCCTGGGGTAGCTAGTTACAAAGAGGAGGAGTCATAACAGAGGCCGGGGATAGTCCCAGCTCTGAACAAAACAATTCTTCACTATAGGACCTCAATGTGTCCCACACATATTGATTATAGGAGATGGATTCAGCCAAGTGTGTAGGCACATCCACGTCCAAATCTGGGCTATTCAGGACCCCCTGAGAGACTTCAAGATTACTACCAAGATCAACTAAGTAATCAGGTAATTTGGATATATTAACCACATTCAACAGAGGGGTAGAGCTATGATTAGGCCCTTTCTCTGTACCTCTGTTGGCCCAGAAATCAGTTATCTTAAGTTGTTTCCTTTTTCCCCAAAAACACCTGTAGAAACACAGGAGCAGGAAATATTATCCCCTTTCTGTAGGTGAAAGCTACCTGCTCAAATTTTTTCCATTTGCTTATTATTATTTTTGTTTTTATTTTTCCTGTTCTGTTTACCCCTTCTATTTTTTAAAGTACATATCTGCATGGTAGCTTCCTTGAAATCATGCTGCGTTTCAGATATAGCAAATATTTCAGTTATAATGTGGGAGGCTTCTCCTAGTACTGAATTTGATAGGTTACCCTTACTATTTCTAGTAACCACCATTATGGTAAAGACAGTGGGTGCACAGAATAAGGCAAAATAAAACAAGAAAGGCCAATCCGACTAAACAGCAGTAAAACAGATCAGTGTGTGTAAGCTAATATATTGATATCTATATGATAATAATCTAATAGTCTGATAGTAGTAACAGAGATAGTACCAGTATTACCAATTACAATGTTAACAAATTGCCAGTAATGCAAAGGTGCACCAAGGCATTCAACAGATGCAGTCAATGGACTGATTAAATATATTGAGTGTAGTTGAATACTTCACCAGTTTTTCTCCAGATCAGATAAAGCTGTGATGTTATGATGCTAAGTCCAGACATATGATAAGGTCAGTGAAATCAACAAAGTCTGTAAAATGTATGTGAATCGTTTGTAGTTCCCCTCACAAACGAAGACCAGAAACCGCGACTGTGGCTGTAACCAGATGTTTAAACTGAGCAGCTCTCCCCTTTTCCGAACTTCGATAGTAAGAGACACTCTCAAGATAGTCCCCTTCTGGTTTGAGAATGTACAAAGAGGAATCTGGGACCAGCGTTATTCAAAGCCCTGTAGACAATGGAGGCATCATGTATTTGTTCCACCACGATTAGTTCCGTATTCAAGGAGTCACAGTAATTTTCAGCAGGGATACTCCAACCAGACAGCTGTCCGAAGGCTGCTGCCTCTTCTCTGTGGCTGGCGCAGGCTCCGCCACTGCCCGGATTTCAAGCCCCGGTCAGAGAGTCAGTGATGGGCAGAGTCTCAGCGCAGTTAGACCACAGCACAAGTTGGTCTGGAAAGGTGGTAAAGTTTTAAAAACCGGAATACCGTTTTCTTTTCTACCCAAAAATTAAAGGAATCCTTTACTGATCAGGCAACAGTGGCATACCTGTTTCAGGTAGGAAGCGAACTTATCAGCACCCTGCTACTGAAGCCCACTCAAAGTAGCATGCAGCTGCGCCCTCAGTCCTCTCTAAGTGCAGAGTCCTGAAGCGTTTCAGAATATTTCCTTTCTCAAAGGATCTCGAGTCAGGGTCCCTAAGTAAGGTTTTTAAATAAATATGGACATTAATATCTATGTGAGAATTTTAACATATGAGACACAGTTATTTAATTTTGATATGTGGGATTATGAGGTTTATCATTCTGCTTCTATTGCTGTCTGTTGTAATGGTACCCTGAGCTTCCAGAGAAGGGCGCCACAAATAAAATCTATTACTACTACTACTCAGCTACGAAGTTGAGAGTCCTGCAGCAACCTAAGGAGAGCCTGACATGAGGCATCCTCAAAAGGAAATGAGGGACAAAGACCACACTGTCCCACAACAGCAAGACCGGGTACAGCTGTAGCCAATGCCTTCATGCAGGTGCAGGTAATCTTCCTACTCTTGACAACCATCTTCCATATGATGGAGATCAGGATTCTTTCGACTTATTAAAGAAGGGAGACTGTAAAGGCTCCCTGTAGGCATGCAGCATCAACGGAAGAGGCATGAGTCAACGAATAAGGTTGAATTCCCTGGACCTAAGGCCAGTGTTAACAGCTGATGAACTAGCCTGAAGGTCTTCTCCCTCCCAACTCTTTATTCCCCAATGCCAGTAGCCAGGACCTCCTTTGGCTGAATCAAGCACCTTATCCCGCCCCATCAAGATCCCCCCCATGTCTGTGACTCTGGCCCCCCTATGCACCCAAGACATCTCCTTGGGTACCCCTTGGCTTAAGCCCCCCTGAGGTGGGGCTGCCTTCAGCCACAGCACTCCAATACAATTATCTAATGCCCAGCAGGCGGAGGTGAAGATTGAAGGGATGATGGCAAGGCCTTAGAAAGAAGCTGCATGAACAGAGCAAACACGGTCTATTACATGGCTCACACATAAACTATGCCAACTGCAGGGGTCGATAAACCAGACAGGAGGGTGCAATCCGGTTGTGGGCATGGTGGCAGGGAGCAGCGCCAAGTGCCCACCCAGCAGTGTATTTCCTGCTTTCCAGTTCCCTGGAGGAGAGGACATGCAATGATGTCCTGATGATATCAAAAGTGCTCACACGACTGATGCTCTGATGTCCACCTCCCCACCAATCCCCTTGCATCTTGTGGTCTCAGGCTCACCACTCCTATCTGTCATTAGGGCTCAGACTTTCGCTGAGCGCTGCAGCCCACCTGCTCTGGAGGAGGAGAGCAGTCCTTGGGATACTTAATCCTCCTTCCCCAGCCAACCTGCCAATGTTTCAAGCTCGTTCCCAAAGCCAGGTCATTGGTGCCACTAGCAGCAGCGTTACTGCTTGCACCAGCGAACCGGCTCTCAGCCTGGAGGGTTGACAGCAGAAACGCTGATGGCAAGGCCTTAGAAAGAAGCTGCATGAACAGAGCAAACACGGTCTATTACATGGCTCACACATAAACTATGCCAACTGCAGGGGTCGATAAACCAGACAGTGCCAGATCGCGATATTGATGTCTCAAAGATGACTGGGGGGGGGTGGGAGTTGGCAAGCCCAGTGGTGCTGGCTGGTGGTGCACTACACATCCATGTGGGAGACCAGAGTTCAAGAACCCAAACCTGAACCCCCCATTCAGGCCGGTGGGGTCTAGGATGCGATGCAGAGGCTTTTTGTGACAATCCCAGGTGGATGGGGAAGAAGGGTGATGAGCACCCTGCTGTCTTAGTACCACCTCTGGAGGGAAGCAGTGCCAGTACTGACACAGTTAATGACCACACTGAATCGGCAGGCACTCAACTGATGGGGGGTGGTACTGCAGGATGCCACTGGCCGTGGCCAGGGGTGGAGGGCACACAGCAAAATGTAGGAGAAAATCCCCTGGCTGCATAGATGACAGCGCAGAGGGCCACCCCACCCATATGCCATAGGATACCTGACACCTTCTCCCTGCAGAGACCCTGGCTGTGCATTGGCAGGAGTATGTGTGAAGGGCAAGTGAGTCGTGGCTGCATCAGTCTGCAATGTATTATTCAATGAAATAAAACATTTAAGAAAAAAAATACAGGGGCAGCAGAACCTGAGGTTACAGTCATTTGGCCAGGGTATGTTAGACCTACCTTTGTCTCCTGAGTTCAAGGGGAGACGGAACAGGCAGGAGAAGTCAATGACTGGGAATTCACTTTTTCCCTGGTGTCGATGCTTCTCCATATCAACAGAAGGCATATCCTTCAATTTCTATTTTGGCTTAAAATGTTCATAGTAGAGATTTCTTGGCCGTCATGATGTGACAGGCAGGATGTTGAAGACCCTGAGCAAGCAGAGCACATAGGGGAAATACGCATCAAAAGCTGGCGCTGAATGCTGTGCAATCTCCATTTCTCTGCAAAAGGCTTCTACAGCCTTTCAGCAAGTTCTACTCGTGGCCTGGGGCAAATGGAGCAGTTCTTAATGTTGTAGTAGAGGCCCAGGCAACAGACAGAGTGTGTGAACATCATCCTTGTAAATTTTTTACTTTGCCACATCAACTGAAACAGAATAAAGGCTCTATTTTTCAACAGCAGCATACAATACATACTGAATAAGGAAAGAAATGAATTCTGATAAACACCAGCAAAGGCAACTTGGCATGCATGCTCTGCGATCTGACAAGCAGTTAAATGACAGGAGAAACAATGATAGGGCTGCTCATTCTATACAGGTGATGTCAACGTAGGTGGCTGCGGCTGGCAAATGTTACCAAGTGATTCGGATGCCAACAGCTTATAGTTCCAAAGGTATAGCTCAATGGAGAAAGATCTCCTCGAAGACCTTAAACCCTCAGTGTATTAATTTCCTTTTACACATATACTTTACAGTGGAACATACCTACACATACCTAGGTCTCTGGTTCCAGCACAAAACTACAAACAATTAAACTATTTACAAAGGCCACTGTTTAATGTATCCTGTAATTATCTGAAGAATCCAAGTGATAAAGGGCTGCGAACAGGTACACACGGTTACCAAGCAGCTAACTGTGGCCAGCTACCACAGCATGCCAGACATTCAGCAATAAGATTTTATGAAAACACTACCACACTCAGCCTGCAGAACATCTCAATTTTTTTTTATACCAGAATTATGGAAAACTAACATACTTGTAAGTAGGGATATTCCAGAGTCCCTGCCACTGATATGGTTTTATGGACAACCACTCCAGAGTCTTCATACCACAATAGATTCCTAATCCATTGCATAGTACCACATCCATTATCCACTAGAAGGAAAGAAAGGAAAACAGAGTTGGAGGAACATGTGGCAGTCTAATGAAAACATCTTCTACAGTCTATTCAACTGAAAACGAATGTGCATCTTCAGCAGCTGGTGTTTCATGTTTTATTTTCATTATTTCCCTTCCCCTTTCCCTCCTTTTGTCGGATCTCAACCAAATTCTTGCCTGTAGCTGCATAGCTGGCAGCAATCTTTGCCCTTGAAGGGCGCAGGTAAATGGCTTCCTGTGAAACACATCCAAAGTCGCATTCATAAGGGCTGAGCACAAACTGCACTCTCAGCAGAACAGAGAGGGGGAGAGAGATCTCGTACACAATCAAGTCCACTTTCAAGAAGGCAGTCTGGTCTGCTGTTTAGAGCACCAGATTGGGAACTGGGAAATCCCAGCTTCAATCTCCACCAGAGACAAATACTGTGCAACACAGAGCATGAGACTTTACTTCTCAGTGCTCCAGTCTACTCAGCAGCAGAAATGGGCAGAAAGAGAACTCTGATGAAAATGACTGTATAACAAGGAGGTTGACAACAGGCAAACTGTTGGTGTGGCCTATGTGGACTTCAGTAAGGCATTTGACACTGTGCTGCATGGAAGGGTACTACAGAAGTTATGAGCAGGGAATATTTTACCTGGCATAGTGTAGCAAAACAACTACAGAGTTTTCACTAGCTGCTGCACAAACTTGTTTTGCTACACATCTGAGTTCATCCATAACTTGTTCTATAATTTCTCTGCACGAGGTTACCTGTAAACACTACACATATTTTTCCTGCTGCTACTCTAAGTTTTGTAATGCTGTAAACTGCTAGGTATTTTTTAATAACATTTTCCCTGGTTAAGAGGCATAAGGGCAGGGGACAACCCCCAAACTGTGGGAAATTGGTTAAGGAACATAACACAGATGTTAGAACCAAATAAGAAATTCTTAGGGGAAATGGGGGAGATCACAAGTGGAGTACACCAGGAGTCTGGGCCTGGCCCCATACTCTTATTTATAGGTGACATGGGGAGCAGCTAAAAGGAAAAGTCCATCTATTTACAGTGGACATAAAGATCTGTAATAGAGTGGACACAAAGGAGTGGCGGTCAGGAGGCGGGACCTGGAAAGGCTAGAAGAGTGGTCCAGAATTTGGTAGCTGGGATTCAGTGCCAAGAAGTGCAAAGTCACGTATATTGGCAACAAAACCCCAGAAGAGTACAGGATGGGAGGGGAGATTATGGCATATACCTCAGAGAAAGGGGACCTCAGGGTTATCTTACAAATGACCTTAAATCAGCTGCCCACTGTTCAAGGGTGATGGGGGAGCAAATAAGATGACAGGCTGCATAGGTAGGGGACAGCACTCAGAAAAAGGGAGGTTACACATCCCCTGTAAACAGTCACTGGTCCAGCCCCACCTTAAGTACTGTGTGCCAGTGTCAGATCCAGGATTTTACAATGGTAGGTGCTGGGGTGGTGTGTCTACTTGATATGCAATTTTTTTTTTATTGTTTTTAATCCCTTATATTGTCTGCTATTATCTTTTTCATTACTTTTTTTTTTTTCCATAGAGCTGTTTGCCCCTTCCCACCTACTCCTGCCATCGGGCCCCCCTTCACTCCCAACCCTGTCAGCTTCACTCCCCCCCCCACCATCTTTTTACCGGTGGGGATCCACAAGGCGTAGGGTTCGAAAGTGTCAGGGAGCAGTCATATATGGCAACAGGGAGACATAGGTATTTTTCTATTTTCTCCCATCCCGACCCGGAACTGTGGCATACACGGTGGGTATATATGCAAAAAGATGTGTATGTGCTCCCAAAACTACAGCTCCTTCTACCCTACCGATGTACCGTCAGTGTCCCTCATACTTTTGCTCTGACAACCAGCCTCCACCGGGTGTCAGACAAGAGCGAGGAAACTCCCCTTCCCATTCCGGGAGATGAGAGCAGCCCAGCAGCTGCTACGATCATCTCCCAGCCCTCCTCCCCGTGCCAAACCCCAGCGACTCGAGCTTGCTCCCGAACTGAGGTCGCCAACGTGCTGCAAGGTGTGGCGTCTAGTGCCTCCACCCTCAGTGCAACTGGAATGACTTTTCATGACATTTTTGACAAAAAATATGAATGCAATCTATAGTGCTGAATTGCATTTTTTTTTTTGCAATAAAAAAGCCATATTTCTTCAACAAAGTGAAATGCAGTAGCAACAAGCAAAGTTCCAGTGAGGGAGGGCCGCCCCCTCCCCAGATCTTCCACCGTAGTGTGCTATTCTGGAGTCCTCACCTTAGAAAGGACATTGACAGGGTGGAGGCTATGAAGAGCAATGCAACCAAGGTGATACAGGGCAGAAGGGAAAGCACTACGAAGAAAGGCTGCAAGGCCTCAACATATACTCTTCGAGAACAGGAGAGCCAGTGGGACATAACTGAGACCTTTAAATACTTCTGTGGGATAAACATGGTGGACTAAGGGGAGCCTTTTAGGTTGAACACAAATGTGGTTGCAGCAGGGAACACAATGAAATCAGTGGGGAAAAGTTTCAGGAGGGAAGTGGGGAAGCATTTCTTCATAGAAAGGGTGGTGGACAGATGGAACAGGTTGCCTAGAGAGGTACTGGGGCTGAAACAATGACAGGACTCAAACATGTGTGGGACAGGCACATGCGATGCATATCATTAAAAGGAGAATCATCCGGAGAGGGTGAGGGAAGCTGGTGACCCCATAGAAACTCTTGCAAGCGTTGATTTAGTTAGGGCAGACTGGAAGGTCCTTGTGATCCTTTTCTGCCAACAGAAGTTGATTTTTCTATGAAATGTTGCACCTTAGCTGGGTCAGCCTGGGTAAATAAAGTTGTAAGATAAACTATCCACAGGCCTAGGGTGAAGCCAGTCATCTCTCCAGAATCTGGGTCTCTAGCACTTCTCTCCAATGAGCTGTTGCAGATTCAGCTTTACTGATGTTCTCTTATAGAAAAAAAAAAATGCTTGTTGTGCAGTTTTTTTATTTCAACTTCTCCCCAACTCTAATAGATCTAGGTCTGAAGCAGCACTAGAAACACTAACAAAGCTGCCATTTCATGACTACAGATAAAAAATTGGTCTTTTTCCTACAATGCTGTTATCATACTTAAATGTGTTTACTGTATCACAAGGTCCTACAAATTAAATGTTATAGCACTTAGAGACTATTGGTACTATCAATTATCATTGTCCTGGGTTTATGGTATTAAATTAGATACGATTACGTTGATCAGAACTATGTTCTCAGTACATACATGATCCCACCAGCATTCACTGAAGTTCGGCAGCTGATGTTCCAGACTATATTCAAGGAATTCAAACATCACACTGATGATCATACACATCCACCAATCTCGGATCATTAAAGTCTATAAGAAACAAGTGAAATAAATTTAACTGACTGGCTAACAAAAGAGAAGCTGAGGCTAAAGCCTGATACAAGCAACCACAAACTAAAGAACTTAATTCTTGTATAACACTACGACATGACAGGGTGGGCTTTGTGGTTAGATAATGGCCTGCCTCAGATGGCAGAAGCACAAGACAAAAAGCAAACGGTGTAACCTAGCGCTTCCACCATCCAAGAAGTGCCATTATCACACCACAGTGCATATCCTGGAGTGTTGCGATTAGAAATGGATCAGATTCATCTTAAAATATACTTAAACCAACGAAAATACTGCTATGAAAAACAGCTAATGTCAATTTATTTATCTGTAAACTAGTGATTGAAAGAGACACACTGAGCTAAGGCTTATTTCTAGGTGTGCTGGCGGAGGGTTACAGAGGAAATGGGGTCAAGAAGTAAAACAAAGCTTTAGTTTACAGCATGAAAAAGTCAAAGCAGGCTTTACTTTATCTGTGATGTTTTAATGTGGTTTTGTCATGTTTTAAGATATACGAGAACAAATCAGCTTAGAATTTAAACTTCTTGTTCCAGCCATACAATGTGGTTAATTCTAGTTGGACATAGCTTAGCTCAACAGCAGATTGAGTTTTGGTAGGACTAGGAAAACGTTTAAAAACGTATGCAAGCCTTGGTGCTTACCTTTATGTACCAGCCAATAAAATGAGCAGGAACAAAACCATCCAGCTTGTCCTGAAACAAAACCACAATAAAAAAAAAAAAAGTTATATTGGGCAAAGAGAAAGACTGCTTTTTTTTTTGTTGTTGTTGTTAACAATGCCCTTCCCCTACACTCTACAAAAAGAAGTTACGCACTTACCATAACAGTAGATCTTTGAGAGAATCTCTAATTAGGCCACACCTATAGGCCCCACCAGGCTCTAGGACCACATGGAAACTTTCTTGCTAGCAGTCCACTAGGGGCCACCCATGACAACATCTTACATCGACATCCTCCCTATAAAAAATGTGGGCAGCCACTCTCCCTCCTCAGTTCCCCGCCAGAGATCATACTCAAAGGACCTCCTTCTAGGGAACTCGGGGAGAGATGAAATTTCCAGCTACAAAGCGAGGCCAGAAACAGCAGGTAGCCCATCCAGGAGAAAGAGACAGGAACGAAGGGGCTCGGAGTCTAAGGGGAACAGAGGGCAGGATGGCATGGCCTGATGAAAGAGACTCTCTCGAAGATCTACTGTTACGGTAAGTACAAAACTGTTATCTTCTTAGAGGATATCTCTTTCATCAGGCCACATTTATGGAACGAGTCCCAAGCAGTACTGAAAGAGAGAGAGAGAGAGAAAGTTTGAGTAGCTGGAGGCTACAAGCCTTAGAAAGGAGGCCTTGAAGCACAGCCAGGCCAAAGCCTGCTCTTCCTCCAGAGGCAATGCCCAGACTGTAGTGTTTAGTGTAAGTGTGGATAGTACTTCAAGTTGCAGCAGCACAAATTTCTACAGCTGACTCATTCCTGAAACAGGCAACGGAAATGGCCATCCCTCTGGCTGAATGGCCACAAACAACCCCAGGAAGTTCCTTGCTGTACTTACTATAACAAAAAGTAATAAAGTTGGCAAACCATCTAGACAGGCATGGTTTAAATACCTGTACACACTCTTTCCAATGGGCAAAGGAAACAAAATGCTGTGAGGATTTCCTGCAGTCTTTTGTGTGGTGAATATAATATCTGAGTATTCTATGTACATCTAAGATATGGAGCAAAGCTTCCCCTGGGCCGAGATGCTCAGGAAAGTAAACTGGTAGGTGGATAGCTTGGTTCAAAGTAAACTCCACCACCACCTTAGGAAGAAGCTAAGGACTGGTCTGTAAAGACACCCTGTCTTTATGGAAAATCAAATAAGGAGGCTCACACATAAGAGCTTGAAACTCTGAAATCCTTCAAGTAGAAGTAATAGAAATTAAAACTAACTCTTTCCAAGAAAGGACGCATAAGCCACAAGTCATGACTGGCTCAAAAGGAGCAAAAGTGAGTTTCTCTAGGACATAATTCAGGTCCCAGGCTGGGACTGGATTGAGGATAGGAGGCTTCAAGTGCAGGATGCCTCTCAAAAACATACAGGACACCTCTAGTTGTGTTACCATGTGGCCACTGCTAGGCACATGGACAGTTGAAATAGCTGCTAAGTGCACTTTGACAGAAGAGTGTAACAGTCCTGCATCTGCCAAGGACAATAAATATTCTATAATCTGATTCACTGGGCAAGTGAAGGGATCCAAGTGATGGGAAGTGCCCACAAAGTAAACCACTTCCACTTGATGGAGTAAGTGGCCCTGGTGGAAGGTTTCCTAGCAGTCACCAGGACATGAGCCACCTTTTGAGACACTCCAAATCTTGTTATGGCTGTGTCTTCAGGAACCATGCATGGAAATGGAGGGACTTGAGGCCCGGAAGGACCAGGGTTCCTTGTTCCTGTGATAGCAAGCCCTTGCACAGGGCAGACATACTGGGGGTTCCACTGCCAACTGTTGCAGCAAGGGGAATCAGATCTGACAAGGCCAGAAGGCAGCAACCAGTATCAGAGTTCCCCCTCCATTTGGAGCTTGATTAGCACCCTCCGAATCAGAGGAAAGGGATGGAAGGCATAGAGGAACAG
The DNA here is from genome assembly GCA_016271365.2 of Neoceratodus forsteri. Taxonomy (NCBI): domain Eukaryota; kingdom Metazoa; phylum Chordata; order Ceratodontiformes; family Ceratodontidae; genus Neoceratodus; species Neoceratodus forsteri. Next base: position 635,224,682 of record CM028133.1, read on the forward strand.
AACAGGTATGAAAGAACTTACTGTAGCAGTAGCTCTTCGAGGGATCTCAATCATCAGATTACACCGTAGGAACTTCACCGCTGGTGAATGGGGAATCCACACAGAAGATTCTCAGCAGTACAACTGGGCCCACCCACACCACTGACATTGACGTCAGCCGATGTCGCCAACCCTACAAAGGCGTAGGCAGACCCACACCCTCCTCAATTCTTTCCCTCCAGAGACGAAGGGAGCAAGGCTGACACCTTGTGGACCCAAGGAGTGCATGGGACCTTGCTCTCAGAGAAATGATGGAACCAGCAGACAGCCAGGTCCTGAACAGGAGCCTCAAAAAGAGGGAAGGTGGAAGAGAATAGACCTGATGACTGAGATCCTCTCAAAGATCTACTGTTATGGCAAGTTCTTACGTAGCTGTTCTATCTTCTTTGGGGGTATCTCAGTCAGGTTTTACAGTAGGAATGAGTCCCAAGCAGTGACAAGAGTATATGGACAGTCTGGGAGGCTAGATCACCATAAATTTAAGACAGGAGAGGTGGAACAACCTACCCAGTCAAGGAGCTTCTTAAACTTAAGACAGAAGACCTTGAAAACTGAACCAGTCAAGGAACTCCATAAACTTAAGACAGGAGTCCTTGCAGAACAGCCCTGTCAAATCCTGCATAGGCTCTAGAAGTGATGGCCAGTCTGTAATGCTTGGTGACGGTGTGGACTGTACTTCACCTGGCAGCAGCGCAAGTGTCAATGGCTGAGACCCCTTGAAACAAGCCACAGAGGTAGCCATGCCTCTCGTGGAGGGAGCTTTGACAGCACCCGGCAATTCTTTGCCATACTTATGGTTGCAGAACACAATACAATTTGCCAACCGTTTGGATAAACACTGCTTAGAAAGTGAAGTGCCCTCTCCACCTGGGGTGAAAGAAACAAATAACTGCTTAGACTTTCTGGACTCCTTAGCCCTGAGCAGGTAATACTTCAAAGTTCTGTGCACATCTAAAGTATGGAGGAATGCTTCCCCCCTGAATTGGCACACTCCGGAAAATAAACAGGAAGGTGGACAGACTGAGTGTAAACCCAGAAACCACCTTAGGAAGGAACTTAAGATTGGTGTGCAAAGACACCCTGTCTTTGTGAAAAATCAAATAAGCCTCCTCACACCAGAGGACCTGAAGCTCTGAAATTCTTTGAGCAGAAGTAATTGCAACTAAAGAGAACTTTCCAAGAGAAAAAGCACAAATCGCAAGTTGCGATTGGCTCAAAAGGAGACAGGGTAATCTTTTCCAAAATAAAATTCAAGTCCATCGCCGGGACAGGAGAACGGATTGGGGGTTTCAGAGGTAGGATGCCCCAGAAGAAGGTACGGGGTGACATCCAGATGAGCAATACTGCGGTCACCCACAGGCTCGTGGAAGGCAGAAATAAGATAAAGGTGGACCCTGAGAGAGGAATACTGGAGGCCTGAGTCAGACAAAGAGATCAGGTAGTCCTGGACATGCTTCACTGGTCAGGTGAAGGAGTCAAGGAAACATCTGGCAGCCCAGATGGCAAACTGTTTCCACTTCGTGGCATAAGTGGCACAAGTGGAGGGCTTGCGAGCAGCCACTACGATGTCTACCACCCTGCTGCAGATGCCAGACCTGGCGATGGCTACATCCTCAGGAGCCACACAAGCAGATGGAGGAACCTCAGATTGGGATGGACCAGGGTCCCCCGATCCTGGGTCAGCAGATGTCTGCAAAGGGGAAGAGGGATGGCACCAGCAGGATCAAGCTGGCCCCCTTCATCTGCAATTTGATGAGCACCCTCTGTATTAGTGGGAACGGAAGGAATGCGTACAGAAATCTCCCATGCCAAGAGAGGGACAACGTGTCTCGCCAGAAAACTCCAAGCCCTGGATCTAGTGAGTAGAAATTGGGCAGTTTTTCATTGTGTGGGAACGCAAAAAGGTCTAAATCTGGATGACTCCCTCTGTTGAACAGATCTTCTGCTATGGATGAGAGAAGCCTCCCATTCATGTACTGTATGCTGGACTGTGTCCTGCTGAGGCTGTCTGCAAGAGTGTTTAGAACACCTGGCACGTGTACGGCAGATAGTGTCAGATTGCGGTCCAGTGCTCAATACCACATTCTTGTGGCCTCCATGCAAATGGGGTGCAAGTGAGTCCTGCTTGCTTGTTGATATAGTAGACAACACTCAGATTGTCTGACTGCACCAACAGCTGGCCAAGGGCCAGATGATCTTGGAAGGCCTAGAGGGCACAGAGCACCACTCTCATCTCCACGACATTGATATGCAGGGCGGCTTCTCACTGGGACCAGGGTCCCAGAGTTTGGAAGGAACCCAGGTGGGCTCCCCAGCCCAAATCCGAGGCATCCATGGTTAGGATCAGACTCAGGGAAGAAAGCTGGAAAGGGACCCCTTGAAGGAGGTTCGAGGGGACCATCCACCGCTAAAGTACCTTGCATACTGGGGAGGAGACCAGGACTAGCTGGTCCAACTCATCCATCTGCTGGTCCCACTGCACTCTGAGAGTCCACTGCAGGGTGCGCAAGTGGAGTCTGGCTAGCAAAACAATAGGAATGGCTGCGGCCATAAGTCCTAAGAGCCATAGGCACAACCTGGCAGGGATGTACAGACTCTGGGTGACCTCCTGTGCTTGGTAATGTTCTCTCTGAAAGGCAAAGCGGAGAAACCTCCTGTGAGAAGGGAAGACCATGATGTGCAGGTAAGTGTCCCACATGTCCAGTGAGCAGAGCCAATCCCCAGACTTGAGGAGGGGGAACAGGCCTGCTAAGGTTACCATTCAAATGTTTTGCACTGGACATAAAGATTGAGGTCTTTCAGATCCAAGATTGGCCTCGGATCTCTGGTCTTTTAGTGAACCAGGAAGAATCTTGAATAGAACCCCTGATTTCTCTGCTTCTTTGGCACCAGTTCTATTGCCTGCTTGTGCAGGAGAGACTGCACTTCCTCCCAGAGAACAGACAGATGAGCCGGGGGGGGGGGGTAATGTGAGGGAGGTGGAGGGGTATCTGGAGGCTGCTGGATGAGCTTGAGTATGACCACACTCTATGATCTGCAGGATCCAGGCATATGATGTTATGGTTCTCCACTGATTCAAATGGAGGGAGAACCGACCTCCAACCGCCACCTCCTGGGCCTGGACTGTGTGTGTGTGTGTGGTGGGAGATCTGGCAAGGAGTCAAACTGAGGTGGGGCCAGCAGAGGAGGCTGAACCCTCAGTCCTGGTACGCAAGGCTGCTCCAGTATAGGAGGCGGCAGGCAAGGGGGGGGCTGGGCTCTGCGTTTGCCCTGAGGACAGGAGCTAGAGCCTGGTCTGCTAACTTGCTTACGAAGAGTAGGGTGCCCCCTACCATGCTGTTGAGCGTGGTAGAGGGAATGGCTGTACCTGAGGCCTGCAGATCGTTAATGATGTTCTTGACATCTGGACCAAAGAGTTTAGCACCATTAAAAAGGGCGTTCAGCACCTTGTTTTGCACATTAGCAGCAAACCCAGAAACCCTGAGCCACGAATGCCTATGGAGGCAGATGCGAGTAGTCGCCGGCCTGGCAACAGTATCAGATAAACTGTAGATGACACTTAGAAGATGCCTCCCAACATCCTCTGTGGTTTGGAAGCACTGAAGCGATTCCTGTTTCTGCGCGCCGTTAGGAAGGGCTTATATCAGATGACCTAAAAATAGGCAAGCAATGTGAGAAGGCAGTAAGGAGGGCTGGGGGGATACTGGGATGCACTGGGAGAGGCATCACCAGAAGAAAACAGGAAGTTTTTATCCCTCTGTACAGACAGCTAGTGAGACCCCATCTGGAATACTGTGTGCAGTTCTGGAGACCCCATCTCCACAGACATAGGCAGGATGGAGGCACCCCACAGGAGGGCAACTAAAATGGTGCAGGGTCTGCACCAGAAGCCATACGAAGAGAGACTAAAGGAGCTTAATATTGCATATCCTCGAGGAAAGGAGCGAGAAGTGGGGACATGACAGAAACATTTAAGTACCTCAAGGGAATCAACAAAGTCCAAGTGGGTAGCATCTTTCAGAAAAAGGTGTGCAAGAACAAGGGGCATAATTTGAAGATAGAAGGGGGATGACTCAGGGCCACCATGAGGAAGTATTTTTTCACGGAAAGGGTGGTGGATGCATGGAACGGCCTTCCTGAGGAGGTTGTGGGGTCAAAAACAGTGGGGGAATTCAAGAATGCAATTCTAGTAGGAAGAAGTAGGCTGTTAGTTAACTAGGATCTGCATCTTATCCAGTAGGTAGGGAAACTGGCAGACTGCGTGGGCCAAGCGATCCTTATCTGCAGTAAATGTCTATGTTTCTATGTTAGGGCTTAGGCAGCCATCTTGCCCTTTCTGGCACTGGTGTTCTGGAATTTCACCAAGTGAGACAGGTAATTTGCTATCCTCAGGCCAAGGGTAGAGGAAGCATATGCCCTTCTGCCCCAAAGATCTATCCTGTGGGATTCTTTGTCTGGGGAAAGGAACTAAGGTGCTTGGGCACCTTATACCTGTCATGTGCCACCTTAATGACCACTGAGTCAGTTCCAACCTGAGCAACCAAGTAAGTAATGCTCTGAGAGGCACTGTAGAGCGTATTAGCTCTGTGGGGCATAGCTGGTGCCATATCTTGTCTGTGCCAGGCTGCCGTGGTAGCATTCCTGAGGGCTGGAAGCATGGGAGAAATAATCTTTGGGGGAGATTCAAGGATCTCCAGGTAATCCTCCAGGTCCTTCCAGGTGGCATCCTCCTCCTCTGTCTGAAACCCCATGGTGGAAGACATTAGCTTCATACTGTTGAAGGCAGTGGACTTATCTGAAGTGTAATACTGTTCTTCCTCCTCCATCTCATCTGGAAGTATGAGGTTATGGTGGTATTCCTCCTACGTTCACCTCTTCATCTGGGTCTGGCATTGGATGCACAGTCAACAGTCTTCAGGCTGGCTCCTGGGGCCGACGAACAGGAGTCAATGACGAAGGCGTTGGTGATAAAGGTCTTTTAGAGGCAGCAAACTGCTGGACAATCACATTAATTAAGTGGACCAGAACTTTGTTCAAGTCCATGGTCGCCGGAGGAGGGGGTCGACGGGACTGATGTCGCCGGACCAGACTGTATGCCAGACGAGCCCGTAGCCTTTGACGGGGAAAGGTCGGGTCTCGAAGAGACTGTTGTTGATGATGAGTCCGTCATCGATGGAGGTTAACGGCTGAACGCCCCGACAGTCTGGCTTAGAAACTGTCAGTATGGGTCTGGAGTGAACCAGGACCTGGACAGTGCGTCTTCATCAGGGCAGCTAACGATGACAAAGAGCCCCGAAGGAGAAGCTGACGGGGAATGGGATGGCCGCCAGGGGAGTGGTCACAATCCCGGTCCTTTTATGACTTCCCGAGGACCTGTCTCTGGCCTGGGGGGCCTTGGAGCTCTTGGACCCGGAGGGCGACTGGATGGCAGGTGCCCCAGAGGACACCAGCTTGGAGCTGGCTACCTGCTGTTCCATGAAGGTATGGAGAGCCGTCCTGTGTCGCCTAAGGTTGGTTTGATTAAACTGTTAGCAGAACTCACAGTCCAAGACGTTGTGGTTAGGTGCAAGACAGCAAACACACAGAGTACTCGTCGCTGGAGACGATCTTCTTTCTGCATCAGCAGCGAAGGAAGAGAGAAGCTGAAGGTTTAACTCTTGACATAAAAGAAAAAACCAAAATAAATCTCTGAAAAGAGATTTGTGAGGGTTGTGTAGAAAAAAGGTCGTAGGCTGCAAAGAGGCACGAACACTGCAATAGCTCTTCCACGAAGACTGTGCTTACAAGTCGACAGCAGGAAGGAACTGGGGAGGCTGCGGGCCCGCCTACGCCTTTACAGTATTGGCGACATTGGCTGACGTCGACATCGACAGTGTGGGTGGGCCCAGTTGTACTGCTAAAAATCTTCCAAGTGGATTCCCTATTCACTGATGGTGAAGTTCCTACGATGTAACCTGATGACTGAGATACCCCCCCAAAGAAGATCTCCCTTTTCAAGAGAGGGATAACACATCTCACAAATTCCAAGGCTTAGAGTGAGCAGAAAAATTTTTTTTACTCGCCTGGAACAGTAGTTCTAGGAGTGGTATATGTTGTTCATCCACAAGTTATGGCATGTCCTTTCCATTTAAATATCTTGCAGGAAGTCTATGCTGGCTCCTCCCACCCACGTGGGTGGTACATCCCTCAGCTCCGCCCGCTGACACTAGACCTTGCCAGCTGGAAGCAGTGGTTGTACGTCGAAGCCAGGGAGGTTGGGTGGGTCCGTGTGGATGAACAACTTATACTACTTCTGGAAAATACAGTTACGTAAAAACTTACCGCAACAGTAGATCTTTGAGAAGTGCCTCTTGCAGTAGGTAATAATTTTAGGTATCCAGCAGAGGTCGCTGTGGCGCACGGCAGCTCTTCTAGCAGTTTTCACCAGAGACCGCCCAACCACGACATCAGCTTCCTGTTTCCAATAGAAGTGTGGGCAGTCCCTGGCAGCCTCAGTTCCCCTGTCAGATTCAGCTCACAAAGCGAGGACCGAGGGGAAGCTGAGGTACCAAAGGAGTCCCAACCCATAGTCATTGGACCAGAATTTGCTGTCTTAGAGAAGGAGGGGGATGGAGGGTGGGAACAAACCTACTGCAAGAGACACTCCTCAAAGATCTACTGTTATGGTAAGTATTTACGTAACTGCACTATCTTCCATGGCGTGGTCTCTTGCAGTAGGGTTATATTTTTAGGATGATTCCCAAGCAGTAATGCCCATGTGGGAGGACAGTTATGATACAAGACCTTGTAGGACTGCACGGCCGAAGGTCATCAGACATGAGGCAATATCGAGATTATAGTGCTCTGTGAATGTATGGATCGTGGACCAGGTAGCTGCATTGCAGATATCTGAAATGGAGGTTCCTTTAAAGCAAGCCACAGTAGTGGCCATAGCTCTAGTGGAGTGGGCTTGGACAGGTCCAGGTAAAGGCTTGTTGTATTTTTTGTAACAAAATGAAATACAATGTGCCAACCAGGATGAAAGTGTATGTGTTGCAACTGGGAGGCCCTCACAACCCAAGGCAAAAAAATGAACAGTTGAGACGTCTTTCTAATCGATTGCGTCCGATTAGTATAGTAGCGTAGTATACAATGGACATCCAAGGTATCTAGTAGATGTTCACCCTGATTGCAGTAGTCTGGATAGTAGACTGAAGCTCCAAGGATTGATTTAAAGTATGTTTGGAGACTACTTTAAGAAGAAGGATGGGTTGGTATGAAGGACCACCAGGTCTTTGTGGAAAATCAAGTAAGGTTCTCTAAACATGAGGGCATGGAGCTCGGAAATACGATGAGTGGAAGTGATAGCCACCAGAAATAGGGTTTTCCATGAAGGAAAACTGAGTTCACATGTGGCAGCTGGCCCAAAAGGCAGAAGGGTCACTTTTTCTATCAGGGGATCCCACGGAGGAGTGGGTCTTCTAATAGGAGGTTTAATATGCAGCATTCATTTCAAAGACAACTTAGCTAAGTGATGTTGGTACAGTAACCTGCCATCCAGAGGCTCATGGAAAGCGGAGATGGTGGCCAAGTGGACTTTAATGAAAGAATAACTTAGACCGGATTCAGATAGTGAGGCCAGGTAGTCCAGAACCTTCGTCAGTGGACAAGAGTAAGGGTCCAAAGATCGAGAGGCTGACCATGCGGAAAGATGTTTCCATTTGGAATTGTGTGTTGCTCTTGTTGCTGGCTTACGGAAAGCCAAGAGGATACTGGCAACAGGAGGGGACACTTGTAAGCGAGTTATGAAAGCGTCCTCAGGAACCAAGCGTGAAAGTGTCGAGCCTTCAGGTTGGGATGACACTGAGTCAGGAGGTCTGGTCTGATCGGCAATGGGACAGGATCCTGTATTGACAGTTGTTGGAGTAGGGGAAACCACATCTGACGAGGCCACATCAGGGCTATGAGAATCATTGTGGCTGGTTCTAATTGTAGTTTCAGTAGGGTCCGTTGCAAGAGAGGGACGGTGGGGAGCATTTAAGAAGAGACCTGTCCAGGGTTGTGGAAAGGCATCTATAGACCATCCCTTTCTGTTCGGGATAATGGAAACATACCTGGGAAGTCGATAATTCTCTGGGGAGGCAAACATCCATCTGTGGAGTGCCCCATAAGTTGAAGATTTCTTTGAGCACTTGCTTGTGAAGTGTCCATTTGTGAGTTGTGGACTGGCGACTCAGCCGGTCGGCTAACTGGTTGCAATGTCCCGGTAAATAGACAGCTATTAGAGTCAATTGTTGCTGTATGGCTTCTTGACAAACTGCAAGGGTCTCTGCATAGGGTGCAAGACTTCGTATCCCCTTGCTTGTTGAGGTAGAACACTACTGCAATGTTGTCTGATTGGATCAGTAACAATCCTAGCTCAAGGTAGGGCCGGAATGCCTGGAGCAGTGAGAGGGATCACTCTCATCTCTAAGAGACTGATATGAGACAGATGGGGAGAAGCGGGCCAATAGCCTTGGGTCTGATAAGGACCCACGTGCACTCCCCAACCCTGTAAGAATGGTCAATGTTTGCAGGGGAAGGGGAAATGGAAAGGTATTCCTCAATTCAGATTGATTCTGACCGTCTACCATGTCAGGGAAGACTTCAGAGAGGGAGTGACCCTGATTTTGTCTTCAAACTGTCCTGTTTTTTTGGTACCATTGATTCTGAAGGGTCCATTGGACAGGTCTCATGTGGAGACGGGTGAATGCCACCATAGGGATGGCAGCAGACATGTGACCCAGAAGGCGCAGCATTCGTCTGGCTGTGACTATTTTCTGAGTCCATATATCTAACACCAAAACTTTAAGCATGTTCTGCTGAGCAGATGGGAGGTAAGCCCTGGCTGTAACTGTATCTAGAACAGCTCCAATGTATTGGAGAGACTGTGTCGGATTTGGACTGGACTTTGGCCAACTGACAGTGATTCCCAGATCTGCGAACAGTTTCAAGGTAGCATCTAGAGAGGCAAGCAGAGCTACTTTGGAGTCTGCTGTTATTAGCCAATCATCTAGATATGGAAAGATGAAGTGCCCTTCTTCCGTAAGGCTGCTGCTACCACTGCTAGGCACTTGGTGAACACTCTGGGGCTGATGATAGGCTGAAAGGGAGTGTTCGAAATGGTTAATTTTGACCCAGTAGGTGGAAGCACAAAAATCTGTGGTGGGCAGGGTGGATGGGAATATGAAGGTAGGCATCCTTCATGTCTAGGGTGCAAAGCCAACTGCCCTGTTTTAGGATTGGTACGATGGTAGGTAGGGTGATCATGTGGAAATGCTTGTACTGAATGTAAAAATTCAGTTATCTGAGATCCAGAATTGGTCTGGAGTCTCCCGCACATTTGGGCACCAAAAAGAAATGGGAATAAAATCCCATTTGATGTTCCAGAAAGGGCACTGGGACAATGGCCTGTCTGGTCAAGAGCACTGTCAATTCCTCCCATAAGATGGGTATATGATCTGGAGGATAATGAATCTGTTGTGGAGGGCAAAGTCGTGGGGTGGAGAGAAACTCCAGAGTATGACCCTTCTGTATAATCTGAAGTACCCAACTGGTGGAAGTGATCATTTGCCAGGGCTCCAGATGGAGGGCAAAATGACCCCCCACTGCCTCAGAGGCCTGGTCGAGGAGGTGGGGGGAAAAACCCTAGTGAGACACTGGGAGGCGGGCTGCGCAGCTCCACCTGAAGGGTGGGAGCAGGCACCCCAGGTGGTAGAGGTGTTGCCTCTGGCAGATTGAGCACAACCTCTGAAACCGCTTTTATTATTACCTCTATATTTTCTACCTCTTCTGGAATAAGAGGAGTGTTGAGTATGGTAGGTTGTAGCTGGAGTATGATACATGCCATGTACCGTACAGAGGGTTCTGCCTGATGTCTGTAAGTCATCCAGTAAAGTTTGAGTGCCTGGTCTGAATAGCTTGGACCCATTAAAATGGGCATTAGCTACTTTACTTTGTATATCAGGTGTAAAGCCTGAAACACGAAGCTAGGCATGGTGACGCAGCGTGATACCAGTGGCTGAAAGACAGGCTGAGGTATCTATGGCATCATATCCCGACCTGAGAAGGTGACAGGAGATAGAATTACTAGTTGCAACTGTAGCCAATAATTTATCCCTATCTTGTGAGGAAGGGAGTTTATTGATGAGCTCAATGGCAGAGGACCCCAGGGTACGCTGATATTTAATCATATGACCCATATAGTTCAAGATTCTGATATTCATAGAACCTGAAGAAAAGACCCCCAATAGTCAATTCTTTGGGATTCCTTATCAGAGGGTAAGAAGCTCATGTCTTTGGGTTTTTAATACGATCATGAGCAGCAGTAAATACCACATAATCTGCCAGAAAAGTGTGATCCAGAGGAGCCTGATGTAAACTATCCGCTTTGTGGCAACAGCTGTAATAGCGGAGGGCTGATGCCAAGCAGCCAGCATGGCATTCCGATAAATTGGAATTAGTGGGGAAACCACTACGACAGGCTCCTCAGGTAATTCAAGATATTGTGGCATATCCTTATGTTGTTTGTCATGTTCAGTCGTGGAGAATCCCATGACCTTTTGGATTTGAGCCATCATCTCACTAAAGGTTGGGTCATCTGGTGGTGAGGCTGCTGAAGGGAGAGGCAGATCCTCATTCAGGGAAGAGATTTCAGAATAGGGGGATTCGGGATTAGAAAAATCCAAATACTGAAACTCTTCATCCTCAAGATCAGTGGCGAAATCAGGATGCAGATTTTGGTCATCTGAAAAATAGTCCTCTATGAATGGAGGAGGAGACCAGGGGGGCATGGCATCCCTGTCACTATGAACTCTTTTAAGGCGGAGGAGGGAGAGTAGATTGGATGGTGTCACCCAGCTCTTCAGAGGGCTGAGAATGCCGCATGGCATGCAAAAGCCGTTGGACTATTGCTGGAAATGAGGGAGGTGGGGGGGGCACGTTGGGAAATAAGAGGGATGATAGTTGGAACGGGATGCATAGCATAAGCAGGTCTCACCCCTGGGTGGTAAAGACCAGGGTCCCGATCTCTGTCCGCCTGACCTCTATAAGAAGCCACCTGCGTAGGTGAAGGGGCAGTCAGCAAGGTATAAGTCACAGGTTTACCAGATGAATGCAGGGTCTCACTGTCGGGCCCGCAGGGGAAAATTAGTTAGTTTCACCCAAAATGTCAGATGCTGTCGATGGTTGATGAGCACCCGCCGACAGAGCAGCAGTATATTTAACTGCATGCAAAGCGCTGGAAACGTTGTCAATGAGAGGGTATAAGCCTCCGCTGATGAAGCAGTCACTATTTGAACTGCAATTAAAGTGCTAGAAAGCACCGTCGACTAGAGGACATAAGCCCTCGTCGACGATGAAGTGTCTGAATGATGTTCCATTGACAGGGAAGCAAACAAGAATATAAGCAGGAGATGCCATGGGGTTGAGCTGCCAGGTTTTGGATCTGATTCAGAAGGTTAAGAGCGGAGGCTTTCGGGATGGGGCCGAACTGTTGCAAAATCAGATGTCAGAGCCGATAAATTTTGTAGATCCTTGTTGGTCCTAACTGGAATTTCGTTAGTAACTCCGGAGAGGAAAAAAGCGAACTCTGTGAATAAAAATCAGATACTCTGGACCCCTGGAGTTGAGGAAGCCTACTGGGGAACAAGCAGTTTATCACTGATCTTGATGCTTACGTTACAGAAGATGGGCTGGGAAAATCTTTAGAAGGAAGAACCTTTAAAGCCGCACAGATTGGGAGAAGATTTTGATAGAAACACTGACTGGGGAAGAGTGGAGTGACATTGGAAGGGATTTCCAAGGAGAAAAAAGATAGCAGAGGAAGAGAGGCTGTGAGCAGAAAATAAGTGAGAGTCTATCTGCAACCAAACCGGGATGTAGTCTGCTCCGTACAAAGCTTGGGAAGCAGAAAGCCATTTTCCACACTTAGAAAGATGACTAACCCAATAATAATACAAAACGTTGGGTAACCTTAGTCCTCCTGACTCCTTAGGGAGTCCCAGTTTAAGGTACGAGCGGCGAAGAGATTTATCTAACCAAATAAAGGCAGTTATTAGCGACTGGATGCGTTTGAAAAAGGAGAGACAAAGCCAGATATTAAGCATATTTAAGGGATAAAAGAGTTTAGGGAGAATGTTCATTTTGATAATGTTAATTCTACCCCAGAGCAAAACTGGGAGGTCCTTCCACCATAGTAAGTCTTATTGCATAACAGTAATTAGGTCTTCTAGGTTCAATTTCCTCATGAGAGAAAGATCCGTGGTCAAGTGGATTCCTAGGTATTCGATAGCATAGGGGGACCAAAGCATACCAAAACCAGAGAAATCCTGACTGAAAACTGAATGGTTAAGGAGAAAAATTTCGGTTTTGTTGCAGTTCAATTTGCAGTTGGAATGACGACTAAATTGGTCAACTATTTTCAGACCTCAGTGAGAGAGGCAGCAGGGTTAGAAAGATGGAGAGGAATATTGTCCACATAAACAGAGAGATAGCACTGAGTCGCCCAAAAGAATATAGTGTATACTAGGGGAAGCCTTAAGATGTCTAAAAAGCAGTTCAAGGTATGGATTGAAAAGGAAAGGTGAAAGAGGGCAACCTTGATGAGTGCCAGTATATAGAGGAAACAAAGAGAAGACTCCATTACAGTAGATTTTGGCAGGAGAGGAGTAAATTACTTGAAGCCATTGCAAGAAAGTGTGCGTGTTTTTGTGTGTGTGTGTGTGGGAGGATCCTATTTTCTGCAAGGCTGACCAGAGGAAGGACTAGTTGACTCTATCGAAGGCCTTCTCGGTGTCAAGAGAGATTAGAGGCATAGGAGGGTGGGAGGAATCGGCAACTTGAAAAATATGGCATAATTTACGGCAGTGATCCACAGAAGATCTACCTGGAACAAAAGCTACTTGTTCTGGTCTAAGTAAGCAAAGCCAGACATTCTTGATTCTTGTGGCAAGAGTTCTAGTTAGAATTTTGATGTCACAATTCAGTAGAGATGGCACGATAACTCGCTGGTTGAGAAGGTGGCTTATCTGGTTTAAGAAGAAGAACGATAGTGGCTTCTAGAAGTGTACGACCCAAGGTATCAGCTGAGAAGATAAATTGATGCAGGCAAAGCAATAGAGGAGAAAGGTCCTTCAGAAAGGTTTTGTAGCATTTTGAAGGAAAGCCGTCCAGACCGGGGGCCTTGTCCAGGGTCAAGCTGTTAATGGCAGCATCAATTTCTGTCAGAGTGATGGGAGAGGAAAGGAGGGACCGATGATGGTCTAAAAGTCAGGAAAGTGAAATGGAATCAATGTAATTCGACATTTCATTAGTGCTTAGTGGAGAGGAGCGCTCGCCATTAAAGGGTACTACAGAAATTTTCAAAACTCGACACGATATCCCTAGGAACAGTTTTAATAGAGCTGTCTGGGGCTGAGATAGAAGGAATAACTCTCAAACTTTCCAGTTTCTGTAAACAAAAGGCAAGCAGCCACCCTGCTTTTTCTCCCTGCTCTATATACTTAGAGGGAGTCTTTAAAATTCAGCATTCTGCCTTTTCTTGTAAAAGATCAAAATATTCATCCCGGAGGAACAATAAGGCCTTGAGAGAGTCCGGAGAAGAAGAGGGAGAAAGAGATTGTTCAAGGGACTGGATTTGGGCAAGTAAGGAGAGGGCTTCTGATTCGCATTGATGCTTCCAATTAGAAGCCAGGGCCTCAAACAACTGGTACAACAACCCACAAGAGACAGGGCAATACTAGATCTAGTACTGACTAACAGGTAAAGGATCACAGATCTCCAGGTAGAAGGTCACCTGGGGGCCAGTGACCATCACATGGTATGGTTCAATTTGGCCACTAGAACAAAATCATCCCATTCCAAGGCAAAAATATGGCACTTCAGAGGAGCTGATTTTGATAAGATGGCCAACAGAGTTAAGCTAGCCCTGGCAAAAAAGAAATACAGGTAAGGGGGTACAGGCAAAGTAGGCAAGCATTAAAGATGCAATACTTGAAGCAACATCCCATTGTGTTAGTGAGAAAAAGAAGTGCAAAAGAAGAAGGAAATCACTTTGGTTCTCAAACACAGTAGCAGAAAAGATCAGAGCCAAAATACTGGCCTTCACCAATTATAAGGGAACGCAGCAGGATGAAGATAGGGAGGCATACCAAACTTCCCCAAGGGAAGCAGGGAAGGCAGTAAGGCAGGCAAAGGTCCAAACCAAGGAAACACTAGCACGAACAGTAAAAGAGAGTGACAAGACTTTCTACGGATACATTAGTGAAAGGATTAAGTCCAGAGAGGGTATTGCTAAGATCAAAGGGGATAAAGGGGTGTGTGAGGAGAAGGAGGATCATGTAAAAGCATCTATCCCAAATAGATACTTCTGCTCAGTATTTACTGAAGAGAAGGTAGGACAGGGCCCAAAGCTCTGCAATATGGACAGAGGGGCGAAAGGAGGTGTGCATTAGTCCCTTCACAAAAGAAAGGCTCCTACAAGAGCTCAATAAGCTCAGGGTGGACAAGGCAATGGGACCTGATGGCATACATCTCAGGGTACTAAAGGAGCTAAGGGTGGAACTAGCAGAGTCATTATCAGAACTGTTTAGTGAGTCTCTGAGCACAGGAGAGGTCCCAGAAAACTGGAGAAGGGCACATGTGATCCCACTCCACAACAGTGGTAGCAGGGAGGAGGCAGGGAACTACATACCTGTCCGTCTTACCTCAGCAGTGGGCAAGATTATGGAGACACTCCTTAAGGAAAGGATAGTGCAACACCTGGAATCCATAGGAGCACAGGATCCAAGACAGCATGGGTTTACAAAAGGAAGGTCCTGTCAAACTAATCTCATAGATTTCTCTGACTGGATAACCAGAGTGGTGTACCAAGGGGGAGCAGCTGATGTGCCCTACCTTGACTTCAGCAAAGCTTTAGATACTGTTCCACATAGAAGTTGGTTAATAAGCTGGGTAGGCTCGGGGTGGGTCAGACACTGGTCAACTGGGTGGCAAACTCGTTGACAGGCAGAAAACAGAGAGTGGTGGTAAACGGTATACAGTCAGAAGAGATGCATGTCACAAGTGGGGTACCTCAGGGATCAGTCCTGGGGCCAGTCCTCTTCAATGTAAGGTCTGTCTGTTTGCAGATGACACCAAGATCTGCAACAGAGCAGATGATCCAGACGGTGTGCGCAGAATGAGAAGTGATCTGGATAAACTAGCAAAATGGTCGGAAGAGTGGCAACTGGGGTTTAATGCAAAGAAGTGCAGGATCATGCACATAGGGAAGAGAAACCCTGAAGCCACCTATAGGCTGAGAGGGGAGGTGCTGGCAATCACAAGGGAGGAAAGAGACTTGGGCGTCATCATCACCGATGACCTGAAATCATCCAAGCAGACCTCTAAAGCAGTAGGTAAGGCTAGAGGGATGTTGGGGTGTATTATTAGGGGTATCACAAGTCAGAAGAGGGAGGGTAATAATCCCTCTTTACAAGACACTGGTCAGGCCCCATCTGGAGTACTGCGTGCAGTTCTGGAGGCCACACCTTCACAAGGACATTAACCAAATTGAGGCAGTCCAGAGAAGGGCAACCAAAATGGTGCAGAGACTGCATCAAAAAACATATGAGGACAGATTAACCGAACTCAATATGTATACCCTAGAGCAAAGAAGGGAGAGAGGCGATATGACTGAAACATTCAAACACCTTAAGGGCATTAACAAGGTGAAACAGTGTAAAATGTTACAATATAAAAAAAAATAGTATGACAAGAGGACACAGCATGAGATCAGAGGGATGCCGATTAAGGGGTAATGTGAGGAAGTTATTTTTCACAGAAAGGGTGGTGGATGCATGGAACGGCCTACCTCAGGAAGTGGTGGATATGAATACAGTGCAAGGCTTCAAACAGGCATGAGACAGGTATACGGGAGCAATACAGATGAGTATGAACAGATAAGCCATTGACAGAGCAAAGGCCTATGGCATATTCATAAGGTAGAAAAAGAAATGGGCAGACTGGATGGGCCTTGCGGTCCTTATCTGTCGTCAGCTTCTATGTTTCTATGTATAAATTCACCCCGTAAAAGACGCTTCAAAGCACACCATTCATGATCTCCTCTTGGGATAGAATTTTGATTGTAGGTGATATAAAACTGAATATGGGATTTTGTCTTGGACACAACATAATCGTTCTTAAGGAGCTGGGTATTTAGTTTCCAGGTGGTGTCCCGCTGTAAATCTGTAGCAGGGGTGAGTAGTACCCAGGCTGCGGCGTGGTCAGAGATCACAATAGGCTCCAGGCCTGAACTGCATAGACCTAAAAGAAGAGAGAGGCTGATAAGGACATAGTCCAACCTTGAGGAGGTGTGGTGCACTGTGGAGTAAAAGAAGCAGGTGTGGCTGAGTGGATTAAGAACACGAAAGGGGTCACAGAGACCCAGCAACTCCATAAAATCCCACAGGGCCTGTTGCGCTGGTGAGAGGGGTTTAATGGGGCGGGCAGAGCGATCAAGGTCCTGAGTGGGTGGAAGATTCCAATCACCCCCAATGATTAAGGCGGATGAAAGGAGAGGGGCTAGTTTGTCAGCTAGCTCCATAAAGAAAGCCATGTCACCTCCCACCGGTCCACACACACTGCCCAAAATCAGATCCCTATGGTCCAGAAGGCCCTTAACAAGGATATATCTTCCTAATTGATCAGAAATAACCTGATCCACCAGAAAGGAGACATTATGATTCACTAAGATGGCTAAACTTTTGCTCGATGTTGAGTCACCGGAGGCGAACACCTGACCAATCTCGTCTTCGTAACCAACAGGCCTCTTGGGGAAGAAGGTGCGTCTCTTGAAGAAATGCAATATGGGCCTTAAGTAAAGAAAGATGTTTTGATACTTGATATCTTTTGAGTTGTTCTCTGACCCCACCCCCTTGACATCCAAGGTCAGGAATTTAATTACATTATTAGCCATAGTCATCTGATGTGGTAAACATGATATGATAAATAAAAAAAAGCACACTATGTCCCTCCCCCCATCCCCCACCCTCTTTCGTAACACAATCAATAAGTCCAGCTGTGGAAGAAGGAATCAAATAGTTTGTGTGTAATAGAGAACCACGTAAAAATGTGACCAGGAACACCCCCCATAACAAGAGAAATACTAACCCCTTCTCAACACCTCGACAGAGCCAAGATGTATATGCGCTAAAACTAGAGAGAACCAGAGTATAAATGAGAACCATAATGTCATGTAAAAACATTTACATATAAACCCCAAACCCCCATCTCCAAAACTATGTACAATGACTCTCATTGGTACCCAGAACACTAATAAGCACATAATGAAGCAGGTCAGGAGTAGCCTGAACCCCAAAGCCCTATATCCACCTTCTCCACACGTACTGAAGCTGGAAGGTAAAGTATTAAGGAAGACTGGGGGGTGGGGGGCCAAAAGCCATTGGGGAGAATTCAGTGGAGTCCGAAAGGATCGCCCCACCCAGAAAACCCCAGCTAATACAATTAAAGGGAGGTAATGTGGAGTAGATGGGCATGTGTGGAGAAGGAGAAGGGCTAACCCCCCCAAACCAGCCAGTACATGATAAACTGCAGCACTCAGATACCAACCCCTGCCCAAGCACCCCCTGCTCAGCCCTACAGATGATAATAACATCCGTAACCCAAAACTCCATTTACACCTAGCGAACATGGATAATCCATTAAACTTACCAAAAAAAAAAAAGCCAGTCTGTCAGAACCTTCAGTGACTGGAGCAGCTGCTGCTCGCCCCGTGCAAGAAAATCTGAGATGCCCAAGAAGGAATGAAAGGGGGAAATCAGCACGGATGTATGGTAAAATGGTTATTATACAATGGGGTATGAAAATCCTGTAACCTCATTGGTCAAAACACATCACATGACCATGATAAATCCTCCAGTATACCCACTGTATAAGTTTTATATCACTATAAAAACAAGAAAACAAGTTGAACATTGTATAATAGCAATATACCATGACAGAAAGTGGGTACATGGGTGGATTTACCACTTCTGGTGTGGTTAAGTCAATCGGCTGTGCCTTGTGACCAAACCACACTAGTAATAAATCCGCAATATATCCACTCTCTATCAATAAGTGGAAACCTCCTGAGGTAGGGAGCAACCCAATTCCCTTGTACCATGAGGTGTGTACTCAAGTAGGGCAACTAATAACTAAGCCCTTGGTGAGTGACTTTCTCGTGATTGGGAGAGCAGCAGTAGTACATCCCAGACACCTCCATCCATTTAATTAAAATGAAACCCACAGACTTGTTGAGAGAGAAGTACAGGAAAAAATATTCCCCCCCCCACCCAAGAAGCTCAGTAAGTGGCCCTGTCCGAAGAGAGCCCAGTGGGATCTAAAACCACATTGGACCGGTCCGTTGGGAATTCTTCTCCTCTGAAACTCTGCTCCATTCCCAGAGGCCAGAAATAAAGTGGGTGTCACTGCATGTTCCCAACAACTAAGGCCATCAGTCCACAGTGACTCCCTAAATTCCAGGCCAAGCCCGCCAGAGTTGGCAACCAGGGCAGCGACCATTTTCCAACTGAAAGGAGTCGAGGGGAGCCCTCCTCCATCTCGGGGTGAGGACAGCGGAAGACCAACACAATCAAACTCCTGAAAAGAGAAACAGTCAGTAAGGAGTTATACAGTCACACAGGGCATCCACAAATCCACTTGTGAGGAGTAAAGAGGTAAGAATGCCATGAATTTCAGGTGGTCTTGAAGAGCTCTGGGAAGTCAGTGGACAGTTCTTTGGTGGCATGGTCAGGGGAATCAAATGATTGCTAGGAGCCGGCCACTAGGACTTGCAGATGGGCCGGGTATTTAAATACTGAATTTAATACTAGCCGCAATTAGTTTAACAACAATGGGATGCAAAACAGCTCTTTTTTGCCGTGTTTCAAGCAGTAAGTCCAAGGTAATATGGAAGCACTTCCCCTCCCAAAGGATTGCTTGTAGCTCTCTAGTCTTCACGAGTACATGTTGCTTCTCCAGGTAGTTTAGAAATGTTATGATGAGAGGCTGAGGGGGTACATCATCTGGGGGCCGGGGATGAAGAGAGCAGCGGGCTCGTTCAATCAAATAGGTAGGGTTATGAAGTGATGGGCCCATGACCTTAGGTAACAGCTTCTGCAGGAACAGGATAGGTGAGGAACCTTCTTCAGATTCTGGAAGCCCAAATATTAGGAGGTTATTCCTGCGACTCCAGCCATCCTAAGTCCTCGGTCTTGAGTTATAGCTTGCTAATTTGTTGCTGGAGCCTAGTGATCTCTGGGTCAAATTGGTCTCTCCAGCACTCCAAGGATGTGATACATGCCTCCGCATTTCCCAGCCTGCGTCCCAGATCTCCCATATTGGCCTGTAATGACTTCAATTCAAAGGATATTTCCAACAAAGTCTCTCTGAATAGGGCCAGTTCTTGCAAAAAACGGTCCTCCATTAAGGGCACAACAGGTGGAGGAGGTCCGGATTGCTTTGAGGCTTGTTGTCCTTGTACCTTTGATTTTTTAGAAGACTTTTCTGGTGTGGCTGGAAAAGTGTGGTGAAGTGGGGCTTGTTTCATCTCAGTCTCCATCGTGGCATTCAGAGCGCCAATAATGATGCGAACGGGAACTAGTTAGTGACAGCAGATGGTAGGCAGGCAATATCAATGATCATTTGTTGATAAAAATGAGTTTTGAGTAATCAAATAGCAAAATGAGCGAGCGGGTTGGAGGGAGCTCCTGAGTTAGGTTGTCAGAGCGCCGTAGACATCACATGATCTCCAGCTCCAGGATAACTTGAACAAGCAGACAATCAGGATGCTAGCCGCGCCCCCCCCAAATCTCCAAACCGGTCAATCACGGTTGCCTGTCCCAATCCAGGAATAACACTGCCGGGGATTTAAACCCTGCAGCAGATTTGGGCACAGAGGGCCCTTCTTTTCAGCAAAGGGAGTTCTCCCTCCCTGCAAGAGCAGCCACCAAAAAGCAGAGCTAGGCGTTCCAGGACAACTTGAGAAGGTGGCCAATCGAGATGCTAACCACATCCCTGCCTCCAAACTAGCCAATCCTGGTCACCTGACTGAATCCAAGAACACTGCCGGGGATTTAAACCCCACGGCAGATTTGGGCATGGCACAGCACAGCGCAAAACAGCTGTAGGGTAGAAAGGGTCCCTTCTTTTCAGCAAAGGGAGCCCTCCTCCCTGCAAGAGCAGCCACCAAGGAGCACAGCTAGCAGCTGAGGATGACTTGAGGAGGCAGCCATTTGGGATGCTATCTGCTCTCCCTCCTCCAAACGGCAAATCCCAGTGACCTGTCCTAATCCAGGAAGAAACACTGCTGGGGATTTAAACTCTGTAGTAGATTAAGGCACAGCACAGCAGAGAAGAGCTGCAGGGCAGAGGGTCCCTTCTTTTCACCAAAGGAAGCCCTCCTGCCTGCAAGAGCAGCCACCAAGAAGTGGAGCTAGCAGCTCCAGGACGACTCTGAGGAGGCAGCCAATCAGGATGCTAGCTGTACCCCCTGCCTCCAAACCGGCCAATCCCGGTCACCTACCCAGCTCAGTCGTCCACTTCCTGTGCTTTATAAGGTAGGGACTGTCACACTTGGACCACTGATTCTGATCCCTGTATAATTTTTTGTTGTGAATATAAGAAATTAATGTATGATGACTGTGTCAGAGGAAAATGTTGTCTTACTGGAACTGACACATCAAGACCCACCAGGGATAAGTTCAAAGGACAGGACATAGCTAAACTGCAGATATCTGGGGTGCAATTACCTTGTCAATTTGCTTTCATCCCAGGAAATAAGATTAGCCATTCATAATTCCCTCAGGGAAATCCTTTGACTTGCAATAGTTGTAAGAAAGAACCTGTGTTAGGAGGGGTGTCAGAGGGAAGCCAGAATGGACACTAAAGAGAGGTTGATGTCTGGGCCAGGGAGGCCCCAGACACATTTGGAAGGCCCAATATACATTCCCAGGGAACCCTTGAATTACATCAGAGAGACCTCTGATGTGTAGATTCCAAGGCCCAGACGAAATTAAAGAGGCAAATACACTTTTGCCTTGAATACAGTGACTTAGATCAAAGAAACTTTTGAGATGTATGTGTAGCAGAGCATAATCCGGTTTTGTCTGGTTAACCTGTGGAGAGGAAAGTCAGTGAGGTCACCTATGTTTTTTTTTTAAATATTTTATTTGGACATCCGGTATTATAAAATATAGATTTTGTTACACCAAGGTGGAGTTAGGTGACCTCAGAGAGAAGGCAGGCTCAAGACTCTTCTTAAGCCTACTGCAAACCTTGAAATAAACATATTCATTATCTGACTGAGAGAAGAGAGACCATCAAAGCACTGAAGTAAGGACCTTAGACAAGATTAGTCTGAAGTTATTATTTGTAGAAACTTGCACTTTAAACCCGTTTGTTTTAAGGCTATATGTGTTGGGATATATTTTGTTCTGTAATATTTTCTGTTTTCCTATCTTAAAGTAAAGATATATATTTTAAACAGAAACTGTCTGGAGTGCCTTGACATTTCTTTTTATTTAAGTGAAGCTTTTAAAGGTTACAGTTAACACTGTGTATGGGCTTATTGATATACCAAACTGGGAAATGGATAGAGTTCTCTGAGGGTCTTACATAGAGTTCTCAAGGGTTCATTTTGTAGACCTGGTTAGTGCCCGTAGGCAAAGATATCTGGCCCCCCCAAAGACAGAATTATCTGAGCCTGACAATTGGTACGTTAACAAGAGGTTATCAGTTTGAATCCCTCCAGAGCTTGAGACTAAGGTGACTTGAACCCACAAAACAGATAAGAGGGTTACCTTGTTCTGTTCACTGTTCACAAATCATACACTCAGAGGTTGGCACTTTGGGAGTACAGGGCTGACCGGTTGAGCAAATTTGTGATAGGTACCACCAAGCGGCACCCCACATTGCAGCCCCCCATGCTACGGACCCCTGAGTCAAAGGCAGCACATTGAAGTCTGCCCACCAGAGTGAACCCAACAAGGCAACCGGCAGCCAGACACTCTATACATCAGAAGGAAGGCCAGGGAACAGTAAAAGTGGGAAGCAGATGTTGAGACATAGCAGGAGGAAGCAGGAAACCTGGAAGTTCTACCTGTCAACTGAGGTAAGAGTCTTGCTAGACTCTTGTTACAGCTCACACACCACAAGGGAGTGGGGAGTGTTGGGGCTGAACAAAATTTGAGAATAGGCGACACGCCCTAGAGAGGGTGGGGTAAAAAAAGGTTTGTAAAGCAACAAGATAGTTGGGAAGGAAAATTACTTACCATAGTAATCTAATTTCTTCCCAATGATGCTCAGGAATTCATAACTTTATGCAGTAAGCCTGCAGGGTTGGACTGCCCGGAGAGATGGAACACATGCAAATGAGTAGAATTCTTTGCATATGAGCAACTTTCAGATACTGCCTCTACCAACTGTGGTGTTTTAACCTCTTCAGATTTGTGAGAAGCCTGGAAGTCAGGCATCAGGAACTAATGTCAGTAATATTCTATAAAAAGAGGGGTGTCCCCTAATTAAAGCATAGAATTTAGAAAAAAACTCCAAAGGGAGAATACCGCTTGACAAAAACCACATCAAATAAAACTCCAAAAGGAGAACATTGAAAAACTCCAGTGTAATAATGATTAAAACAGAGAAATGCAACAAAATCAATATGGCTTGGTGGCACCAGCATGCGGAGTGCAGAGGCTGAAGTTCTGGAAGGGGAGGAAGGTAGGGAGTTATGAATTCCTGAGCATCACTGGGAAGAACTAAGAATACTATGGTAAGTAATTTTGTCTTCTAACCCTAGTAATGCTCAGGATATTCATAACTTTATGCAGACTACCAAGCAGTACCACTGGTGGTGGGCACATAACTTTACTTTGGAAACTGGCTCTGCAGGACTGCTGTGCCAAACCTAGCATCACCCCTGGATAAAATATCCAGATTATCGTGTTGTGTAAAGGTGTGTACTGTTTTCCAGGTAGCTGCTTTGCAAATGTCCACCAAGGGAACCTCCCTGGCAGCTGCAAGGGTAGCAGCAGTTCCTCTTGTAGAATGCACCCTCAATCCGGTTGGGGACTCTTTACCTGCCTTAGTGTAGCAGAATTGAATACACTGGACAATCCACCGAGAGATGGATCTTTTTGAGACTAGTTTACCCTTTCCTACATCCCCATAAGTAAGGAAAAGTTGTTTTCCATTTTTCCTATGGTCTTTAGTGGCTGTCATATAATAGCTGATAGCCCTTTTCACATCCAGACTGTGTAATCTTCTTTCACCAGAACTGGCATGGTCTGTGAAAAAGACAGGTAGTGACTGATTGATTGATTCAGATGAAAGTCTGTAACCACTTTAGGGAGAAACTGTCTGTTAGTTCTGAGGACTACCTTATCTCTGTGAAATAAGATATAGTCTTGGTCAATGCAGAGAGCTTGGAGCTCGCCAATTCTCCTTGCAGAAGTAATAGCCACTAGGAAGATTATTTTCCAAGTAAGGTATTTCAAGTGGGCAGTAGCCATGGGCTCAAAGGGAGGGCCCATGAGCTTGGCTATACACACATTCAAATCCCAAGCAGGCACTGGTGCCCTGTGAGGTGGGTGTAAGTGCATCAGTCCTCTAAAAAATATTTTGAAAAGTTTAATCAGATGCTACTGACAACCTTGGTCCCCACGGAAAGGTAGGCAGATACCGCTGCAAAATGAACCTTAAGGGAACTGGGTTGCAAACCTTGTGAGTGCAAATGAGTGAGATAGTCCAGGACAACTGAAACTCCGGCCTTTTGTGGCATAAGGATCATGTTGGAACACCAGAGAGAAAACCTCTTCCATTTGGAAGAATAAGTTATCTGTGTGGAGGGTTTTCTATAACCCTTTAAAATATTTAGGGCAGCTTCTGAAAGATTTAAATTTGCATACTCTTAATTCCTCAAGAGCCATGCTTTGAGATGAAGGGACTTGAGATTCAGATACAGCAATGTTCCCTGATTGGAAGTCAGGAGATTGTGTCTGAGGGGCAACTGTATCGGTTTGCTGGCAGACACAGAGAGCAGAAGAGAGTACCATGGTTGCCTGGGTCAATCCGGATCCATCAAGATCAGAGATGCCGAGAGGGACTTTAGCTTCAGTAACATCATGAAAAACAGGGGGAAAGGGGGAAAAAGCATACATGTGCCTGCCTGCCCAGTCCAGAACCAAGGCAAACTGTGCCCTGTGCTGGTGGTCTGTAGCAATATTGAGGTAGTTGGTGGTTCTTGTGGGATGCGAACAAGTCTATCTCTGGAGAGCCCCACCTTCTGAAAATAACTTGTACCAGCTGCTTGTTCAGAGTCCATTCGTGATGGGCTTGGTTGATGCGGCTCAGTGCATCTGCCAAAGTATTGTCCTTTCCTGGCAAGTGAATTGCCTGTAAAGAGACCTTCAGAGAGTACGCCAGTGTCCAAATCTTCATGGGCTCTGTGCAGAGGAGGCCTGACCTGTGCCTCCCTGTTTATGTAATCCACTGTGGTGGTACTGTCTGTTCTGATCTGAACCACCCTGCCCATTATCAGTGAAGAAAAAGCCTTTAGGGCTAGGAAGACTGCTCTTAGCTCCAGTAAATTTATGTTCTGAAGGGACTCTGCTGCTGACCAGATTCCCCGAGTCGTCTGCTTTCCTACGTGAGCGCCCCAGCCTAATAGGGATGCATCTGTTGTGAGTACCAGACAGGGGTTCTCTCTCTGGAAAGGCACTCCCTGCCTTAAATTGGATTCCTGTTTCCACCACGAGAGGGCCCCTACTAGTGGCTTTGTTACTGGTATAAGCTTTGAAAAAGGGTCTTTTTTCTGACTCCAGTGAGACCTGAGATGAAACTGGATGTCTCGCATATGGAATCTGGATCCTTGCACTGTGCCTGTGGATGCAGCCATATGGCCTAGTAGCTGCAGAAACTGCCCTGGAGTTTTTGACCTGTTCAGGATGAAGGAGTTTGCTATTGACTGAAGACTTTGCACCCTGTCTAAGGGTAAAAAGGCTCTGCCCTGAAGTGTGTTGATTTCTGCCCCTATAAACTGCAAAGTTTGAGCAGGGGTTATAAATACAGGTTACTCACCTGTAACAGGAGTTCTAGGAATGGTATATGTTGTTCATCCACACTTATTGGCAGGTTCCTTGCCGCTTTAAATCTTGCCAGAAGGTCTTCAAGCTGGCTCCTCCCACCCACCCAGGTGGTAAAACTCTCGGCTCCGCCCCATGATGCCAGATCTAGCCCGCTGGAAGCCAGATTGTGCGTCGAAGCAGGGGAGGCCAGGTGGGTCGTGTGGATGAACAACATACATCATTCCTAGAACTCCTGTTACAGGTGAGTAACCTGTATTTCTAGGGACATGGATATGTTGTTCATCCACACTTATTGGCAGACTCCTAGCAGTTCTTCGAGAGGAAGAAGGCAAGGCGCACACCCCCTACTTAAGTATAAAGACTGGAGAACCGAGGCCCCGACCAACATCCCGGCGTGACCCAAGGTCGATGTGGAAGGAGAAATCGGAATATGCCTGCTTCCAGGTAGAAACCCTGCGGATATCCTGGACAGGAGTATCCTCAGAAGCAGCCACCGATGCAGCGGAAGGGCGGGTAAAATGAGCACTTATCCCTCTGGGAGGCTCCATGCTCGCCCACCTATAGCGGAGACCTATGCAGGAGGTGACCCACCCGCTCGTCGTCTGCTTGGCTGCAGGTCTGCCAGATGCGGCTTCAGCGTAGATGACAAACAGCTGGTGAACCTCTCCCGAACTTCAGCTCTACGCTCCCTGGGTAGGCGAGCGTTAAATAGGGTCCCAATGGATCCTATATACGGCCTCTGAGGCGTGAATGGGGATGAACCCTGGCACAGAGAATACTTGGTTAAGGAAAGACTCCGCCACCGCCTACGGAAGGAACTTCGGGTGGGGTGCAGGACAACCTTGTCCCTGTGGAAGACCAGATAGGGAGATTCAAAGGTGCACCTGGAACTCTTCCCCTCCTTCTGGATGGCAGAGTAGCCCCAAGAAGGTGTTCTTCCACAACAGGTGGGGAAACTCGCACCTGTGCAAAGGTTCGAACGTCTTGACCGTGAGCTAAGCCCATACCAGCGAAGATACCACAGAAATGGGGACACTCTCCCCAAATGGGAGGTGTGATCGAGGCCTAGAAAAGTGCCAGACCACCTTTCCTGCGTCATTGACTGCCTTCTGGCCCGCGCCCGGAAGACAGGGGTGACCAATAGAAGCACCTAGAGGGTCGTCGGCCGAAGCCCTAGTTCAAAAAGAACGGACCGCAGATGGTCCGGAATGCTCACCGAGGGACGGGAGAGGGGGCCAAGGCCCTATCCCAACACCAAATGGAGAACTCTTCCATTTGAAGGCAAGCATATTTGGCCGACTCCTGGCAGGACGCCTCGGAAACGTCGAGGACCTTGCCGAAGGACCCAAGGCCTGGCCCCTAGCCGCACAGGGACCAGGCCTTCAGGTGCAGGGATTGAAGGTCCAGATGGAAAACCTTCCCCTGAAAACAGAGATCAGGACCGGGCGGGCTGGAAGCCGCCTTGGCAGCCTGGGGCTGAGACTGAGGAGAGCTGGATACCAGAGCTGACAAACCAGTCTAGGGCTACCAGCATCGCCTGTGCCTAGTCCCTCCTCGCCTTGCCCGTGGGTCAAGGGAAATAGGGGAGAGGCGTAGAAGAGGCCCAGGGTCTGCGCCTCGCGGCATCCCTACAGCGAACCCTGCAGAGGGGGGGCATGAGACAGTTCTGCCTCATCTTCTCCCTGGAGGAAGGAGGAGATCCTGCTACCTCCGCAGGGGAGACCACTCGTGAGGCGCAGCCTATGTCCGCCTTAGGGCATCAGCCAGGGTGTTGGAGGCTCCTGCCATGGAATGGCTAGGAAACCGCCTCCCGGCTGCGCGAAAGACCCAATGCGGAGAACCTCCTCACGCAGAGGCAAGGGTGTCGTCCGAACCTGGCAGGGTAGGTAGCACATGGTCGTGGTGTTGTCCACCTGGACTTAAACCACTAGACCCTGCACAAACGGAGCGAGTGGTGCAAGCTAAGCGGGTAGGAAAGACATTGGGACTCCCGAGAGGACCAGAAGCGGCGGCGCACTCTGAATTCCCCTTGATGGGCACCCCCACCCATCCAAGAAGCATCTGTCGGAGAAGACCGTTGACCGGGTGGATCGAACAGGATGTTCTCTGCAAGAGCTGGAACGGTCCAAGGGAGAAAGCATTCCGTAACTCCTGGGCTGCAGTCATGAACTGGTCCGAAGGAACGCAGCACTGTGACTGCTGGCTGGCCAGCCCCCACTAGGGGGACGTATGAACCGGCAGGTCCAAATAGACCATACTGGAGCAGGCCGCCGCAAAGCCCAGGAGGTGCAGGAGGTCCCAGCAGGGTGCAATTTGCCCAGTCAGACCTGACTAGGTAAGGGAGGAAGAACCTCAGCCCTGTCCACCAGGAGCTGAGCTGGGACTCAAGAGTCGAGCCTCGTCCCAAAGAAGGATCACCCGCTAAGACACGAGTTCCAACGTGGCTCTGATAAAAGGAGAGCAGTCTGAGAGCCAGAACTGTGGATCATCCCCTTCCGCCTGGAAGGGTTGCAGTCAGGCCGCCGTCCGGGTGGGGTTACGCCCGGACCCCTCAAGCCACAGAAAGCTGCTGAGCAGGGACCAAAGGGCCTAGCCTGGAACTCACAAAGAGATCCCCTGCTTAAGAAGGGAGGAGTCTCCCAAGAAATGGACGGAACAAAGTGTAGGTACGTCCTGGAGGTCCAGGAAAGAAGCCACACGCCTCATTCTGAGGATGGGATATCTGAGGCAGAGAGACCATCCGGATGTGCAGAAAAGAATGGGGTGCAAGTCCCCGTCCGTTTGGGACCAGGAATACCTGGACACGAACCCAGGGTCTGAAGGAGGATCCGTAACCTTCCTGATCCCCTCTATTTAGAGGGCCAGGCAAGTCGGCTCAGCGGGCCGACAACGAGGCTGTGGACCCCAAGACCCCCGTGGGGCAACGGCTCGAAAGGGTGGTGCCTGCTCGCAATCCCGAGGCAGGGCCTTCCCCTAGCACCTCCAACACCCAGAGGTCCGGGAAGCGGACCAGGCGGAGGAGGGGTGGAGCCGTCTCCCCACGAGGGAACCCGGGTAGAGGCGACGGGGCCGGGGATAGCGCCACTTAGCCCGTCACTGTGCAGGCTTGGAGGAGGAATTGGCAGAGGGAGCTCCTGGGCCTTTACCTCCCTGCTTCCTTTTAGAGGAAGATGCTGGAGCCTGCTGGCCCTTGTGCTGGGGTTGATGGGCCAGTCGAGCCACAGGGGCCGGGGGGCAAAGGGGCTTACGCAAAGGCTGTCGGCTGCCCTTGTCCCTCCGGGCGGGAGTGAGAGAGTCCGGAGTGGCATCGGACTTCTCGGTCCCCTGGAGGTGTCCCTCCACTCCAGGGCCGAAAAGGTCAGTCCACAAGAAAGGGATGTCCGCCAACTTGTGCTGGGTTTCCAATGAGAAAGAGGATAACCACGCCCCCGCCACCGATCTGGCACAGGAATCACCTAAGTCCAGAGCAGTCTGAAGCTGCTGCTTTGCCACTGTCCTACCCTGGTCCCGCACACGCCAGACCATGGTCCGCAGGTCGGCTGGGAGATGAGGGAGCACCTCATCCAGGGAGCCCAAAAGGGCGTGGGAGAAATGTGCCATCAGTGCAGCTGAGCTGGCCTGTCGGAGGCCTAGGGAGGACACAGTGTAAACCTTGCGCCCGACACAGTCCATCCTTTTGGACTCTGTCAGGGGGCCTATCCACATCACGAGCATTCCCAGAACACTGGAAAGTGTTATCGGTAACTAACCCCTCGGCCGAGGGGTGCTCCGAGAGACCGGGCAAAGAACCGACAGGGACAGAGTATTTCCTGGCCATCCTGGCCGAGGGCGCAGGGCAGGAGGTAGGCCGCCGCCAGAGCTCCAAGGCCGGGCCTAAGATGGCCTCGGCCACCGGGAAGGCCTCCAAGGGTGAACCCCCTCGGTCTAGAATCTCCGTCAGGAGATAAGGGGCTCATTTGGACACGGGCTCGAGCTGCATCCTGGTGAACTCCGAGATGAGCTGAAGCAGACCCATGAAGGATGATGGGCTGTCGTCCACAGATCGTTCTGGAGAGGACCCCGGGTCCTCCCGACTAGAGAACATAGAGGAGTTGACTTTGGACTCCGAGGGGTCTGCAAAGAGCTGCCTCAGGCCTGAGTCACTCTTCGTCCACCAAGGGCGGGCGGGAGTGAGGGGGGCCGACAACCTGCGGGACAGGTCGTGACCCGACTGAGGTTCCACAGAGGGTGATGGGGCAGCAGGGTTCGGACGAACAACCGGCCCCGGAGTGGGCACCTCGACTGCAGCGAGCGGTTGAGTTGGCCGATCAGGCAGCAGCTGCTTGCTGGACGGAGAATGAATCGGAGTCAATTGATTCCCGGACAACAACAACTGCTGCCACATGAATTTCTCATAACGTCGACGACATCTGCATCGAAGCCACTCCTCATCCGAGGAGGGAGACGAGGAAGAACGGTAATGCCACTTAACTCGGTGCCCCGACCGAGAACGCCGAAGTTGGCGTGAGCGGCTTGACCGAGAGGAGGACTGAGACAGAGACCCGAATCCTCGGGTACACCGAGGGTGGGCCTGTGAAGGAGCGGGGAGCGCCCGCTCTTCCCTCGGCTTGGAAGAAAGAGTTGAGGCCTGTCGACCCGAAGGTACAGGCAGAACCTCAGCCTCCGCCAGGGGGACCGGCGAAGGGATGGCGGCTCCAGTAGAAGACAGCCCAAATGACTGGTCGAGAGACTCTACAACGTCGACGGGAGTCCTGGTCGGCTGACCTGATGGGGGACACCATGAAGCCAGCGGCCTGAGCCGCACCCTTGACCGAAGTCGAACGTCGGCCAGCAGGGGAGAGGGGAAACTCTCCCGCTCCTTCCAGCACCGACGATGGGACTTAGCCTGTGACTCCTTAGACTTGGGCCGAAAGGTGGGTCCCGAAGGCCCCTCTCCCTTCGAGGAAAGGGACTGGCGGAGCTCCTTGAACGAAGCTGAATGGAGGAGAACTCAAGGAAAGCGGGATAAGCGCCGTGGCCGAGGGGGGGGGAGCCCCCTCCATGGAGGAAAGAAGATCGAGCTGCTCAGCCGAGACAGCCGATGCGGACACTGCCCGATGAGTCTCCAGGGAATTTTCCGGTGCAGAAAAAGTTTCAGGTCGCCCGCACCCCGAACGGGCCGCATGATCCTCCAGTGAGCTGGTGAAAGGGCACAGCAAAAATCGCAAACTTGTGGATCATGATCCAAGTCGAGGCAGTAGACGCACGTGGAGTGCGGGTCTTTCCTGGAGGAACTAACCGGGCACCTCCGGGAGCCGGAAAATGAATGATTCATCGCCGCAGCGAGAGAAGAAGATCGAAGTTTAGAAAACTTCCAATTAAATTCGGAGAGACCGAAAATTTCAGGAACCAGTTGAATACGCAGAGCGCTAAGGAGGGAACCTGAGCTTCCAAGCAGTAAGGAAGATCTGGCGTCATGGGGCGGAGCCGAGAGTTTTACCACCCGGGTGGGTGGGAGGAGCCAGCTTGAAGACCTTCCGGCAAGATTTAAAGCAGCAAGGAACCTGCCAGTAAGTGTGGATGAACAACATATCCATGTCCCTAGAAATACTAACATACTACTAACATACTAAAATGCCAGCAGAATAGGCCTAATGGTCTTTCGTGTCTGCTCGTTTGGTCAGCCCCCACCCTGGGTGCTGACCTTGCTGCCCCCCTCGCCTTCTCTGGCTTCTCCCTTCCCAGTTCCGGATATTCGTGCTGCATTGGATTTTGCTTCCTGAACCCTTTCCCTGTACCTGTCCCACCCCCTCTTGAACCCTCCACTGTCTCTGCCTCCACCAGCCCCTAGGTAGTGCATTCCATGGCTCTACCACCTCCCAGTGAAGTAGCACTCCTCCTTTCTCCCCTGAATCTTCCCTCCAGCTTCCACCCATGCCCCTAGTGGCCCCCTCCTCCTTCCTCAAGCACCCTCACTGTTCCTCCCCTATTTACCCTCTTCATGTACCTGAAGACCTCTATCATGTCCCCCGTCCCTTCTCTTCCAAAGTGTACATATTTAGCTCTTCGAGCCTCTCCTCATAGGTCCTGTTCCCCAAGCCCCAAATCATTTTGGTTGCCTCCTCTGACCTCTCCAGGAGGTTAATGTCCCTTAAGTGCGGCTCCAAAACTGCACGCTAGTACTCCAGGTGCGGACTCACCAAGCAGCTATACAGGAGTATCACTTCCTCCTTCTGGAGGTGATCCCCAGCGATGCATCCCAGCATCCTGTTGGCCTTGGCTGCTGCCCTCCCACAAGTCTCAGAGTTGTTCATCTTGACATCCACCACCACCCCAGGTCCCTCTCAGCCATTGAGACTTGTAGTATCTCCAGGGTGTACACTTGGCCTGGGTTTCTGCCCCAGGTGGAGTACCTTGCATTTCCCTGCATTAAACCTCAGCTTCCACTTTCTACACCATCTTTCCAGAGCTCCAGGCCCCTGCAGGGCCACCCTCCCCTCCTCACCATCCACCACCGCCCCCAGTTTCGAGTCATCTGCAAAGAGACTCATCTCACTCCTGATACCTGTCCTTATGTCAAATACGTAGGCATTGAACAGAAGGGGCCCAAGGACTGATCCCTGGGACCCACTAATGACCCTCCTTGGGGAAGAGACTATCCCACTCAGCTACGACCCTCTGTCCGGTCCTGGAGCCAATTGCCTATCCATCGGATCATCTGGTTTCCCACCCCATTTCTCCTAGTTTATCCAACAGGCCCACTGGAGGAACAGAGTCAAATGCCTTGCTGAAGTCTAGAAAGAGGACATCCACTGGTCTACCCAGGTCCAAGGCACTTGTCACCCAGTCATAGAACTCCACCAGGTTTGTCTGACATGATTTCCCGGATGAATCCATGCTGTCTATCGTCCAGGCACCCTGACTTATCCAGGTCCCCCAGCCTCTCTTTGACAATGCCCTCCATCACCTTGCCCACCACTGATGTCAGGCTGACAGGCCTGTAGTTCCCTGCCACCTCCCTTGATCCCCCCTTGTGGATAGGCACTACATGCACCACCTTCCAGTCTTGGGGCACCCACCCTGTCCTCAGAGAGATGGTGAAAAGCTCTGCCAGGGGTTTCGCCAGGACATCTGCAAGTTCCTTCAGCACTCCAGGATGTAATTTATCCGCCCCGTGCTTTCTCCGCTTTAAGGAGCTGAGGGCTTCCTCACTCTCTGCTGTGATTTCCACTTCCAGTACCTCTTCTCCTGCTTAGCCCTCCCCACCTGCCAGTGATGCCCCCTCCCAGACCTGCCAACTGGTAAGGGGCCCCCTCCTCATTATCTCTGTCTCCTCCCATGTATGATGCAGCATCCCATTTTCCTGGTGAAAACTGAGGTGAAGTACTCATTTAGTACCTCAGCCTGCTCCTCTGGGTCTTGTGCCCATCTCTTCCCTGATTTAATCCTCTAATCTGCCCTTCACCCTTTCTCCTTTCCCCAATGTATCTAAAGAACCCCTTTTCCCTCTCCTATTTTCCTGGCCAGGTTCTGCTCCTTCCTTGCCTTAGCCACCTCACCACTCTAGTGGCCCTTCTAGCCATCAGCTCATACTCCCTCGATCCCTTTCACCCTTGAGCACTTGAATTTCTTATAGGCTGCTTTCTTTCCCGCACCACCTCCTGGACCTCCCTGGTCCACCAACAGGGTTTTTGGGCCCCACCAAGATTGCCTTACTCTTGCACAGGTGCTGGTAGCATCCTGCACCCTCTCCTGATGATTTCCACCTACTATCAGCGCCCATGTCTGACCCAATCCCATCCAAATGCTCCTTAAGGATCCTTCCCATTTCCTTAAAATCCACCCCTGAAGTCGGTTACTCTGCCTTTGTGCAGCCTTCTACCCTCCTAGGTCCAGGCAGAACCAGACCGTGGCATGGTCACTCCCGCCAATGGGTCCCTTACCTCCAGGCCCCCAATCTGGTCACTGTCTGCCAGGACCACATCCAGTACCCGTGCCTCCCTGGTCGGTTCCCTCACCTGCTGAGTTAGGAACGCGTCTTGAAAGACATCCAACAACCTCTGTTCCCTGATCACAGAGGATGTCATAGTCTCCCAGTCTGTTCCTGGCATGTTTAAGTCCCCTAACACCACCACCTTTCCTCTGCCCAGTCTGCAGTGTCTCCTAACATCTGCCACCAGACTGTCCTCCAGCTCCTCCGCCAGGGCAGGGGTCTATACCCCTCCTATTTTTACCTCTTGCCCCTTGTTATCAAGGTGACCTAAATCGCCTCCACGGTTCCCTCCGCCTCCTCTACTCCCCTATGCCAATGCAGTTTTTACTATCATTGCTACCTCCTCCCCTTCCCTCCCCCTGTCCTTCCTGAACATAGTGTAACCCTCCAGGTTCAGGTCCCAGTCATGTCTGTAGTGGCTCAAGTCTCAGTGACTGCTGCCACATCCACTGCTCCCTCAGTTAACATCGCCTGGAGCTCAGGCATTTTATTGCCCAAGCTCCTGGCATTTAGCAGGACTACCTTCCACCCTTTCCCTATAGTTCCATTTCCCCTGCTCGTGTTCCCTTGGGGATTCTGTTTTCTCCTGGTCTGCACTTTGCCAGTTGGTCTTTTCCTGCACTCCTCCTGGTCCCCAGGGGGGTGGAGACAGAGTCCCTCCTTTATCGGCATCCCCTTGGCTGCCTTTTCTCCCATCCCACCCTCCTTCACAAGTTTAAACCCCACTTTTCACCAATGAACTCCTCTATTTTCAACTTAAGGATTCCCCTCCCCTCCAAATTGAGATGTAGTCTATCTCTAGCATACACCTCCTTATCCTCCCAGGTCTCCCCCCAATCCCCCATCAACCCATACCCTCTGGCCTCACACCACTCCCTGAGCCACTGGTTTATCTCCCTAATTTTTATTTTGTGTTCCCCACTAGCCCTTGGCACTGGCAGGATTTCTGAGAAGGAAACTGTGCATCCTATGTCATGACAGACCCTGGCGAGCTCCCTGAATCCTGCCTGTATCTCTAGCTCGCTATTTCCCTCAATGTCATTTGTGCCCAGGTGGACCAGTACGTCTGGGGAACCCCCACAGTCCTTTGCCAGCTGATATACCTCGTGCTTAGCCCTGTGCACCGTTAGTCCAGGGAAGCATCTTGTTCTAACTGGCCAGGCTTCTCCTCCTATCCCATTTGATACCCTGATCATAGAATCCCCAGCAGGAGCACTCTGACCACTCCTTTCCTCCATTCCCCCTTCCATGTCCCTCATCCTTTCTACCGCCCTTCCACCCAGCTGGCTCCTTGTTCCTCCCCATCTGTGTGCCACATGCCACCCGGCCCTTATTTACCATGGCCACCCTCCCTCCAATCCTATGCCTCCTCCTTCTGAGTATCCTTCTGTACCTTGTTAATTCCCCTCACTGCTCGCAACTGGTCCTTCTCCCCCATCTGCTAAACTAGCCTGGCTCATCCTCCCTTCCTTCCTGTCTCCATTTAGTTCCTCCTTGCTAGTCATGCCCCTGGCCTAAACCCTCAGCTCCCTTTACTGTATCCTCCTTGTACTTCTGGTCCTTCTTTACCTTTCCTCCCAACTGGTCCTTCTCCTTGCGCTTTCCTCCTCTTCCCTGCCCATCCTGCCCGATTCACTGCTCCCCATTCTCCTGCATTCCAGGTCCCCCTGTTCTTCCTGCTATCTGGCCCCTGCCTCCTGCCCCCACTCCCACAACCTTTCCGTCTCTAACCTCTGTCGTGGCTACATCCCCCCATCCTTGAGCAGAAGAAGAGAATTGAAGCGGTTACTAAGTATAAGGTCTGATCCACCTCCTGCCTTGCTTCCTTCTGTCCAGCACTGGCTATCCGCCTACTTCCCTGAGAATGTTGTCCTCCGTCTCCCTTTGTGAGGGTCCCCAGTTACCTGCCTGCTTCCTTGGTAGTGTCCTTGGGCCCCTCTGCCAGGGTCCCTATGTGACCCCTGAGTATTCTCCTGCACTCCTTTCCCTATACCCCCGCCCCAGTGCTTGGTGCAACCCTGTGGAGATTTCCAGCCCCTTACCCAACCATACCACCCCCCTTTCCCCAGCTTTCTCCTCATCCCCGCAACCTCCTCCCTAAGCTGTGCTAGCTGGTAGCACACTGGGCAACCACCAAACTTCCAAGCCCAGTCCAGTATCATGGCTGCTCCACACCCTGTGCACCCCACCACCCTCCCAAAGATGCCGGCCCTAATGATGTGTGGTTCCATCCCCTTTCAAATAGGTTTCCTTGGGTGAGCCACCAGGTTCCCCCTATTCCAAGATACCCCATCTGCCTAATCAGGTCACCCACTAATCCTAGAGACAGTCCCACTGTACACCAGTAACTCTGTTACTAGGTGCAGTACAACACATTAAACATGTAAGGAAAATGAACAACTCCCTAAGCTCTCTCTCCGGCCTTTAAATTCAACCCCAGTGGCTAGAACTACATGAGCTGCACCAGCAGCCTTTTCTCCAATTGCAGGGCAGGCCTTCCTATAAATTTGCAGACTTCTAGGGAGGGAGGGGGAGGGTGGGTCTTGGGCAGACACCTGACAAGAGAGAGTGTATCAGCCCTGTGTCTCCCTCCAAGCCCTGCAGCTAAAGAACCAGGCCCAAGCAAATCCCACCAAACAGGTTTTAAATCAGAAGAAATAGGCCTCTACCAGCGCAGCCTGTTACAAAGTGAAACATCCACAAAAAGAGCCCCACTTACAGCCACTAAATCAGTTTACAAACATCCAGGATCCCCCAGAACAATACCCTGCTAGCCCCTTAGAAGCAAGAAAGAAAAGAACTAACCTACCAAGTAAAATCCACAAGAACCCTGTGTGTTACTCACCTGTAACAGGAGTTCTAGGAATGGTATATGTTGTTCATCCACACTGTCTGGCAGGTTCCTTGCTGCTTTAAATCTTGCTGGAAGGTCTTTAAGCTGGCTCCTCCCCCCCCAACCGGGTGGTAAAACTCTTGGCTCCGCCCCATGATGCCAGATCTAGCCCGCTGGAAGCCAGGTTGTGCATCGAAGCCGGGGAGGCCGGGTGGGTCGTGTGGATGAACAACATAAACCATTCCTAGAACTCCTGTTACAGGCGAGTAACCTGCATTTCTAGGGATATGGGTATGTTGTTCATCCACACTGTCTGGCAGACTCCTAGCAGTTCTCCGGGAGGAGGGAGGCAAGGCCCACACACCCTACTTAGGGAATGACTGGAGAACCGAAGCCCCAAAACCAGCATCACAGTGTGACTCAAGGTCAATCTGGTAGTGGGTAATGAAGGTGTGTGCTGACATCCAAGTAGCAGCCCTGCAGATTTCCTGGATAGGGACATCCCTGGAAGCAGCCACCGATGCAGCGGTATGTCGGGTAGAATGAGCTCTTATCCCTCTGGGAGGCTCCATGCCTGCCAACCTATAGCAAGATCTATGCAGGAGGTGACCCACCTGCCTATCGTCCATTTGGCTGCAGGTCTGTCAGGTGCGGCTTCAGCGTAGATGACAAACAGCTGGCGAACCTCTCCCCGAACTTCAGCCGTCCGCTCCTGTAATAAGCGCGAGCTCTTCTAGGGTCCAAAGTATGGAGCCTATATTCGGCCTCCAAGGTGTGGTTGGGGTAGAACACCGGCAGAGTCAATACCTGGTTAAGGTGAAACTCCGACACCACCTTCGGAAGGAATTTCGGGTTGGGGCACAGGACAACCTTCTCCCTATGGAAGACCAGATAAGGAGACTCGATGGAAAGTGCCTGGAGCTCTCCCATCTTTCTGGCTGACATGACCGCCACCAAGAAGGCGGTCTTCCACGACAGGTGAGAGATATCACACCTGTGCATCGGTTCGAATAGTTTGCCCATGAG
This sequence comes from Neoceratodus forsteri, assembly GCA_016271365.2. Lineage (NCBI taxonomy): Eukaryota > Metazoa > Chordata > Ceratodontiformes > Ceratodontidae > Neoceratodus > Neoceratodus forsteri. The sequence goes on from CM028133.1 coordinate 635,261,691, forward strand.
GGAAATGCAGGGAAATGCAAGGTACTCCACCTGGGGCAGGAAACCCAGGCCAAGTGTACACTTTGGGGAAATACTACAAGTCTCAATGGCTGAGAGGGACCTGGGGGTGGTGGTGGATGTCAAGATGAACAACTCTGAGACTTGTAGGAGGGCAGCAGCCAAGGCCAACAGCATGCTGGGATGCATCGCTAGGGGGATCACCTCCAGAAGGAGGGAAGTGATACTCCCTCTGTATAACTGCTTGGTGAGGCCACACCTGGAGTACTGCGTGCAGTTTTGGAGGCCACACTTAAAGAGGGACATTAACCTCCTGGAGAGGATCCAGAGGAGGGCAACCAAAATGATTTGGGGCTTGGGGGACAGGACCTATGAGGAGAGGCTCGAAGAGCTAAATATGTACACACTGGAAGAGAGAAGGGACCGGGGGGACATGATAGAGGTCTTCAGGTACATGAAGAGGGTAAATGGGAGGAACAGTGAGGGTGCTCAAGAAAGGAGGAAGGGGCCACTAGAGGGCATGGGTGGAAGCTGGAGGGGAAGATTCAGGGGAGAAAGGAGGAGGTGCTACTCACTGAGAGGGTGGTGGAGCCATGGAATGCACTACCTAGGGGCTGGTGGAGGCAGAGACAGTGGAGGGGTTCAAGAGGGGTGGGACAGGTACAGGGGAAGGGTTCTGGAAGCAAAATCCAATGCAGCAAGAATATCCGGAACTGGGAAGGGAGAAGCCAGAGAAGGCGAGGGGGACAGCAAGGTCAGCACCCAGGGTTGGGGCTGACCAAACGAGCAGACACGAAAGACCGTTAGGCCTATTCTGCTGGCATTTTAGTATGTTAGTATGTTAGTAGTATGTTAGTATGAGCTTAGCCGATACCAGCAGTAGATCCCATGGAGGTGGAAGTTCTCGCACTGGGGGGGCATATCTGACCAAGGCCTTTGAAAAAGCGCCCGACCACCTTCTCCTGCACCACCGACTGCTTCCCGGCCCACGCCCAGTAAGCAGAGATGGCTGCCAGGTGCACCTTAAGGGTCGACGACTGAAGCCCAAGCTGAGAACGGCACCACAGATAGTCCAGAATGCTTGCCAAGGAGCAGGAGGAAGGGTCCAGGCCCTTACCCTGACACCAAATGGAAAATCTCTTCCATTTAAAGGCGTAGCATTTTCTGGTCGACTTCCTTACGGGAAGCCTCAACGTCGTTGAGGACCTCGTCGGAAAGACCCAAGGCCTGGAACTCTAGCCGCTCAGGAACCAGGCCGTCAGGTGCAGGGATTGAAGGTCCAGATGGAATACCTTCCCCTGATTGACTGAGATCAGGTCCGGGCAGGCTGGAAGCCGCCTCGGAAGCCTGGAGCTGAGACTCAGGAGATCTGGATACCAGAACTCGAGGGACCAGTCTGGGGCAACCAGAATCACCTGCGTCTTGTCCCTCCTCGCCTTGAGAAGTACCTTGTGGATCAAGGGAAATGGAGGGAAAGGCGTAGAAGAGGCCTGGGGTCCACAGCCTCAACAAGGCATCCCCCTACAGCAAGCCCTGCTAAGGGGTGCAGGCATGAAACAGCCTCAGCTTCGCATTCTCCCTGGAGGCAAACAGGTCCACCTGAGGCATGCCCCAGTGGGAGAACAGATCTTGTACTACCTCCGGCAGGAGAGACCACTCGTGGGACGCAGCTCCTATCTGGCTTAAGGCATCAGCCAGAATGTTGGAGGCTCCTGCCACATGGATGGCAAGGAGATCCGCCTCCAGGCTGCGCACGAGGGGCCGAATGCGGAGAGCTTCCCTGCACAGAGGCATGGAGTGCGTCCCACCCTGGCGGTTTAGGTAGTACATGGTTGTAGTATTGTCCATCTGGACCTGGACCACTTGACCCCGTACAAATGGAGCAAAGGCGGTGAGGGCTAGATGAACTGCTCAAAGCTCCAGCAGGTTGATGTGGCATCAGAACTCCCAAGGGGACCAGAGGCCGTGCGCTCTGTGCTCCCCCAGATGGGCACCCCAACCCGTCAGAGAGGCGTCGGTTGATAGAGAGACCGTCAGCTCGGGGCGGACAAACGGGATGCCCTCCTGCAGATGAGCTGGAACGATCCACCACTGGAGAGCATTCCACATCTCCTGGGTCACTGTCACTGGCTGATCCAAAGGACCGAAGCGCTGTGACCATTGGCTGGCCAGTCCCATTGTAGGGGCGCGTAACGACAGGCTCAAGCGGACCACGCTGGTGTAGGCAGCCATGAGGCCCAGGAGGCGCAGGGAAGTCCAGGAGGCGCATTGCCCAACCTGAAATGATTAGGCAAAGGAGGAAAGAACCTCAGCCCTATCCACCAGGAGCCGTGCTCTGGCTCACAGAGAGTCGAGCTCTGCCCCGACGAGGGAGCAAGGCAGAAGCAGGAAACTACAGACCTGTTAGTTTAACTCAGTGGTAGGGAAACTGATGGAATCACTTCTGAAGGAAAGAACTGTTGAGTATCTAGAGGCCAGAGGGCACAGGACCCAAGGCAGCATGGATTCACAGCGGAAGGTCATGCCAGACAAATCTGATAGATTTCTTTGACTGGGTGACCAAAGTAGTTGATCAGGAGGGGCTGTGGACATGGCCTACCTAGACTTTAATAAGGCATTTGACACAGTCCCACACAAAGATTATTATACAAGTTAGCCAGCCTGGGAGTGGGTCCCAAGATGACAGCCTGGGTAAGAACTGGCTGGAGAAGAGGACACAGAGAGTAATAGTAAATGGGAGTCCTCTGAAAAAGGGGTTAGTGGTAGGGGTACCGCGGGAGTTCAGTATTAGGACCGGTCCTCTTCAATGTCTTTATAAGCGACATTGCAGAGGACAGGAAGAAGTATGTCTCTTTGCAGATGACACAGATCTGCAACAGAGTTGATGCACAAGGTGGGGTGGAAAGGATGAGAAGGGACTTGGCAAGGTTGGAGGAATGGTCAAATGTATGGCAGCTTAGATTCAATGCTAAGAAGGTAATGCACCTGGGAAACAAAACCCAGGGAAGAGTACAATGGGGATGAGATACTAACAACAACAAAATGGAAAGGGACCTGGGGGTAGTCATATCAGATGACCTAAAGGTGGGCAAGCAATGTGAGAGGGCGGCAAGGAGGGCTGGGGAATACTGGGATGTATAGGAGAGGCATGACCAGTAGAAAACAAGAAGTTATTATCCTCTGTACAGACAGCTGGTGAGACCACATCTGGAGTACTCGGCAGTTCTGGAGACCCAATCTCCCAAAGACATAGACAGGATGGAAGCTGTCCAGAGGAGGGCAACTAAAATGTTGCAGGGTCTGCACCAGAAGACATATGAAGAGAGCTTAAGGAGCTTAATATGTATAGCCTCGAGAAAGGAGGAGGAGGGACATGATAGAAACTTTCAAGTACCTCAAGGAATCAACAAAGTCCAAGAGGGTAGCATCTTTCAAAAAAAAGAGTGTGCAGAAACAAGGGCACAATTTGAAGATAGAAGGGGGCTCAGAGGTAATTTAAGGAAGTATTTTTCACAGAGAGGGTTGTGGATGTATGGAACGGCCTTCCAGAGGAGGTTGTGGAGTCAAAACAGTGGTGGAATTCAAGCATGCATGGGACAGTCATAAGGCAATTCTAGGGGGTGGGGGTAGGAAGAAGTAGGCTGCTGGTTAACTAGGATCTGCAGCTTATCCATCAGTTAGGGAAATGGGCAGACTGGGTGGGCCAAGCGGTCCTTATCTGCCGTCAAATTCTATGTTTCTATGTATGAATTGGATCACCTGCTTTGGCACGAGTTTCGACTTGGCCTCGTTGATAAGGAGGCCCAGATCACTGGACCTCTCCACCTCCATTCTGGAGGAGGCTGCAATCAGCCAGTCCTCCAGATAGGGGTACACCCGGACCCTTCGGTGCCGCAGGAATGCTGTCACCACTGCCATGCATTTGGTGAAGACCCTGGGAGCTAGAGAAAGGCCGACGGGTATGGCCCAGAACTTGCAGAGGGACCCCTCTGCTCTGAAGCGGAGGAATCGCTGGTGGGACGGACAGATTGGGACGTGAAAGAACACATCCTGGAGGTCCAGAGAACAGAACCACACGCCTCATTCCAAGGATTGAATGATCTGAGCCAGAGTGACCATCCTGAAGGTTCGAGACCTTAGGAACCTGTTCACGTCGTGCAGGTCTAGAATGGGGCACCAGCCCCCCGTCCGTTTCGGGACCAGGAAGTACCTGGACACAAACCCTGGGTCTGGTGGAGGATCTGCCACCCTGCTGATCACTTCCTTTTCGAGGAGCAGGGCAATGTCGGCTCGATGGGCCGACAAGAGGCTGCGGACCCCGTAACCCCCCGTGGGGCGACGGCTTGGAAGGGCGGGAGCGTGCTCGAACTCAGAGGCAGACCACTTTTTTATACCACCTCCAACACCCAGCGGTCCATGGTGATAGTGGACCAGGTGGAAAGAAGTGGCGGAGCCATCCCCAGGAGGAACCCAGGGGAAGCGACGTGGCTAGGGGTGACACCCCTCAACCCATCACTGGGCAGGCTTGGAGGAAGGATCAGCCAAGGGACCTCCTGGGCCTTTTCCTCCCAGCATCCTGTCGGAGGAAGCTGCAGGCTTGGCTTTGGGGTGCCAAGTGTGAGCCTGCTGGGCCTGATGCTGGTGTTGCTGGGCCGGATGTGCCGCAGGGGCAGAATGTCGAAAGAACTTATGTTGGTGTCGACGGCCTTTGTCCTTCTGAGCAGACGTGACCGAGTCCAAGGTGGCACTGGACTTTTCGATCCTCTGGAGATGGCCTTCCACTCCAGGGCTGAACAGGTCGGTCCCCAAGAAGGGGACGTCCGCCAAGTTGTGCAGGGTATCCGCCGTAAAGGTGGATATCCTCAGCCAGGCTCTGCGGCGCATAGCCACTGTGGCCGCTACTGACCGGGCACAGGAGTCTCCGATATCAACAGCCGTTTGGAGCTGCTGTTTCGCCACTGCCCTTCCCTGATCCTGCACCTGCTTGACCGTAGTCTGCAGATCAGCCGGGAGATGAGGGATCACCTCCTCCAGGGAGCCCATGAGGGCGTGGGAGAAGTGCGCCATCAGTACAGCTGAACTGGCCTGACGGAGGCCGAGGGAGGACACAGTGTATACCTTGCGCCCAGCATAGTCCAGCTTTTTGGACTCCTTGTCAGGGGGCTTATCCACATCCCTAGCATTCCTGGAACGTCGGAAAACACTATCAGTGACCAACCCCTCCGCATAGGGGTGTTCCGAGAAACCGGACAAAGAGCCGGTAGGGACTGCATACTTCCTGGCCTTCCTGGCCATCCTGGCCGAAGGCACAGGACAGGAAGCCAGCCGCTGCCAAAGCTCCAAGGCTGGGTCAACAATAGCTTCAGCCACCGGAAAGGCCTCCGTGAGAGAATCCCCTCGGTCCAGTATCTCCATGAGGGGATACTTGGTCCGCTTGGATACGGGCTCGAGCTGCATCCCAGTGGACTCTGAGATGAGCCAAAGCAGACCCATGAACGATGATGGGCTCGCGTCCATCGACTGCCCCCCCGGAGGACTCCAGGTCAAGGAGCCTGGAAAACAGGGAGGAGTCATCGTCAGACTCAGAGGAGTCTGCGAAGAGCTGCCTGGGACCTGAGCCACCCTCCACCTGCCGAGGACGGTCGGGAGTGAGGGTGACCGACAACCGGTGGGGCAGACCCTGACCCGACTGAGAATCCTTGGTCGGAGCCCCCGATTTTGGTTGTGGAGGCGGAGGTTCCACCACAATCGGTGGGGCAGCTGGTTTCGGCTGAACAATCGGCCCAGGCTTGGGCACCTCGACCACTGCGAGGGGTTGTTTCGGCCTTTCGGGTGACAGCCACTTAATGGCTGGGGAAGGCGTCGGCTTGTTCCCAGACAGAAGGAGCTGCTGCCACATTATGTCCTCGTGGTGTCAACGCAATTTGTGCCAAAGCCTCTCCTCTTCCGAGGAGGAAGACGAGGACGAGTGGCGCCGCCGCTTTCCTCAGTGCAGAGACCGAGACTGCCGGTATCGACTGGACCGAGACGAGGTCCGAGACAGAGACCCTCGGTGTTTCCGAGGGTGGGTCTGAGAGGGAGCGGGGGAACCCACTCCTCCCTCGGCTCGGGAGCCTTGACCGGGGACTCCGGCATGGGAGGCGCAGGCAAGTCCTCGGTTTCCACCGGGGGAACCGGTGATGAAGGGTTGTCTGCTTCACCAGTTGACAGCCCGTCCGACGGGTCAAGAAAAATCTCAATCGTGTCGACGGGTGTGTCGGCCGGCTGACCTGACGGGGGACACCGTGAAGCCAGCAGCCTTAGCCGCAACCTTGACCTAAGTAGAGTGTTGACTGTCCGGGGAAGGGGACCTCTCCCGCTCCCACGAACATCGACGGTGGGACTTACCCTTCGAGTCCTTCTGTTTTGACCGAGAAGAGTGTCCCGATGGCCCCTCACCCTTCGTGGAGAGGGATTGGCAAAGCTTCTTAAAAGAAGCTGTGTAGGAGGATCCCAAAGACAGCGGGATAAATGCCACGACCAAGGAAGATGAAGATGCGGCCTGGGCCGCCTCCTCCTCGAGGGCGATCATCTGCTTGAGTTGCTCAGCCAAGTCAGCCGCCGGACACCGCCCAATGGACCTGCTTGGACTTCAACAGCGGATAACGTTTCTTGGGGCGCCCAAGTTGGAGCTGGGCAGCACGGTCTTCAAGGAGGTTAGCCGGAAAAGACCTGCACAACTCGCAGGCCTGCGGGTCGTGGTCAAGCCCGAGGCAGTAGACGCACGTGGAGTGCGGATCGGTCCTGGACATCTTCTGCCCGCATGGGCACCACCGAAAACTGGGAGTCTATTTGTCCATCGCAGCCGTGAAGGAAGAAGTAGACAGAAGTCTGAAAAATTTTTAAATTATTTTCGGGTGAACTGAAGAGTTAGGATCCAGTCTATACGCACAGCGTTAAGGAGGGAACCTGAGCTTCCAAGCGGTAAGGAAGATCTGGCGTCATGGGGCGGAGCCGAGAGTTTTACCACCCAGGTGGGTGGAAGGAGCCAGCTTGAAGACCTTCCGGCAAAGATTTAAAGTGGCAAGGAACCTGCCAGACAGTGTGGATGAACAACATATCCATGTCCCTAGAACGGATTTCTTTTTGTTTATTATGAAACCCAGAGACTCTAAGAGGGCCTGGGTGATTCTTAGGGAGTTCCTTACTTGATCTGGTGAGTTTCCTACCAACAGCCAGTCGTCCAGTAAGGAAAGACAGTCACTCTCCCTGTCTTCTTAGATATGCCACTACAGCAACTAGGCACTTTGTGAATACCCTTGGTGTTGAGGAGAGACAGAAAGGAAGAGTTGAAAACTGATAGTGGCCTGAAGGGAGTCTGAATCTGAAATATTTTCTGTAAGATTCCTTTATGGGGATGTGGAAATAGGTGTCTTTCAAGTCCAGTGATGCCAGCCAGTCCCCTTTTTGGACTGTTGGCAATATTCGAGCCAAAGTTACCATTTTGAACTTTGTTTTTTTAGATGCTTTTTCAAAGCTCTGAGATCCAATATTGGCTGCCACTCCCCACTTTTCTTTGTTGTTAGGAAGAATCTGGAGTAAAAAAACCTTTCCTCTCAGGGTGGTAGGGACTAATTCCACTGCTCTAAGATGCAGCAGTTTCTGAACCTCTGCATCGAGTAGCGTTCTCTCTGCTAGAGGAGGTGAGCAGTAAACCCTGGTCTTATTTATTGAATTTTGATGACTGGGTTGGCCCACTGGGCCCTTTATCAGGGGCGACCCAGGGAACAGAAGCAATATAATACATACAATCAGGTTGAGGAAAAGATCTGCCAAGCCTGAAGGAAGTGGGGGAGTCTGCCTCCAACAGAGAGGGAGGAGGCGGCCTGAGCCTCAGGGGTTTTGCTTTGGCTGGGGCTGAGGTTAGGTTTGAGAGCCCCTCCTAACCCTACCCCTAGAGTATCCCTGTTGTGGATACTGCTGGTACTGGGGCACGGCTACTGGCTGGAAAAAGGGTCTGGTCATAAAAGACCTTCCTCTGCTCTCCCCCTTCCACAGGGCCTAGTGGATAAAGAAGCATGCTCCTTAGCAGAGTTGCTTCTATAGGTTGCCTTATACTCATCCACTTTTTTCACATATGCAACCGTGGAATCTCCAAAAAGAGAGTTGCCCTCTAAAAGAAAATCCAGGGCCTTGGATTGAGTATACTGAGTAAGGTTAGTGGCCCTGAGTCAAGCAAACCTTCTCTGTGTCATGGTGTTAGCCATCCATCTGGCTGCAGTGTCATTAGAATCAGCAGTCATCTGGAACTGGTACTTAGACACCTCCAGCCCAGACCTGACAGTTTCAGCCAGGTCTTCAGACAAGGGTGAGAGGGCTTTCATGGACATGTCCAGTACTGACTGCCACAGAGATTTTTGATACTGAGCAGCATAAGCTTGAAAAGTAGCCTGTCTCATGGCCAAATAGGCTGATAAGCAGCCTTTTTTGGCCATGCTATCCATTTTTCTGGCGTCCTAGTCCAGAAGGTGGGAGGACAGGGGGACTCTGGCTTTGTCGCAGGCTGCCTGCTGTATAACCCCTTGATGGTCAGGATGGGAGAAAAGGAAATCAGCTCCCATCCTGTCCAACTGATACTTTTTATCTATTCTCCTATTAATAGGAGTAACAGAATTAGGGGTCTATAGAAGTTTTAGGGTGTCTTTTTTTTGAAAAATGTGTGTACTGGCAAGAGGAGGGCTTTTGTGGGAGTCAACCCCATCATATTTAAATATTCAATTTCCTCCTCATCCTCAATCTGCTCTGTGGTAGCAATATCCACAGCATCTGCCATTCTCCTTACAAATGTACAGTAAAATGTGAGGAGTAATCCTCTGACACCCTGGGAGGAAAACCAAAATCTTGCTCAGGAGATATCTCTGGAGGAATTGGTTCATCATCCTGAAAAGGATCATCTTCCTCTTCATAATATTGCTCCTCCTGTAAAGAAGACAACACACCACTGCTGGCCTGGGGACCCTAGGTAGGGGCAGGCTGCTGGGGAACAATGTTTTGCAATGCCTGGGTAATTTTAAAAGCCTGAGCTCTCTCTTGAGCCAAGGGCATAGCAGGCATCTGCGCAGAAGTCCCTGGCTTAGCTGGGGAGGATTCTGCATACTTGTTTTTTTTTAGTTTCTTTGAGGGAACCGGGGAGTCAGCCGGTTCTTTCCCTCTTTTTGCCCCTTTTCGCCCGTATCAAGGGTAAGCAAACTTGAGGGTTCAGCCACAGAAGATTGGGGTGTCAGCTGGTCGGAGCCAGAGGGACCCCTTGGAAATTTGTTGTTCAGCCTTTCAAGGCGTTTTTCCATGTTTTTTTCCAGGAAAGTTTTACAGGCTTCACAATCCTGACCCAGATGTTCAAATCCCAGACAAGCCACACACATAAGGTGTGCTTGTCTGTTTTAGCAAATACATCTCCACATTTTAAACAATTCTTGAAACCAGGTTCTCCGGTTCTCTTTTTGGGTTTCTCTGACATGGTAATGTCTAAAAACGAGAAAAAACACTAACTGCTAAGTAAAGAATAAAGTGCGGTTACTTAAAAGCTAAAACCTTTTTTTGTGTGTGTGTGTGTGGTCAGTTCCCGAACCGATGGGAACCAGAGGAGCCGAACCTAGGAGATGACAGGTGAACCAGATCAGCGGTTCTGTAACCGATAAAAAGCGGTTACAAAAATAATACAATAGACTAAAAAACTAAACTAATAATAGACCAAAACAAGGCTCTTTAATCAGAGAACCCCGATAACTTAAAATAACTAACCTGGTTCCCCCACAGTTATGCCGAACCGCAAGGAACCGGAAAAAATATGTAATTTAAGCAATAAACAAGATTTACACTAACAATTAGTAGAAGCAATAAAAGAAATAGAAAATACTTACGTTTTTAAGATTTTGAATCTTCTTTCACGTGAAAGAGTAAGACGACCACTCCGAGCGACCAGACTTTCAGGTGGAGAGAAAAATCTGAAGAGGTTAGAACACCACAGTTGGTAGAGGCAGAATTTGAAAGATGCTCACGTGCAAAGAATTCTACTCATTTGCATGTGTTCCATCTCTCTGGGCAGTCCAATCCTCCACGCTTACTGCATAAAGTTATGAATATCCTGAGCATTACTGGGGTTAGAATACGTGAAACACCTAACTAGGGTAGGGGTAAAGAAAAAAGGAAACAGTTTAAAGTAAGAAAAAAGTTGGGAATAGGCGAAACACCCTAACTAAGGTAGATATAAAAAGGGTTTTAAAGTAAGCAAAAAAGTTGGGAACAGGCGAAACATCCTAACTAAGGTAGACATAGAAAGAGTTTTAAAGTAAGTAAATGGTTGGGAATAGGCAAAACACTGTGTCTAGAATAGTGGTGCAGTGCAGTGGTTGTGGGGTGGCAGCTTTTAAGGAAACATTCTGGAGACTGGGGTGCAGCTCCACCTGCATGCACCACGCTGGGCCGAAGTCGCTATACTCCAGGCCGAGGTGGCCAAGATTCAGGGGGAGCCTCCTCCCCTACCCAAGGACCACTAAGGCCACCACCGCTGCCTCAAAAGATGTCAAGAAGGAGGAGCGGCTGGACTACAGTGGGTTCGGAAAGGTGGGGATCGTGGGTCAGAAGCACATGCCCCCTACAGTTCCACTTCACAATTCCTATGCTGCTCTGGTGAAGTGGGACTGTCCCATGGAGGCACCTGCAGTAGTGGCCAGGGAGGATGTAGGGAACCTTCATAGTGGAGTTCCTGTGGGGGATGGCAGAGGACCCCAGAGTAGGAGGAAGTAACTCCTGGTGGGGGCCTCCATCGTGAGGGGGATTGATTTGGGAGGAGGGAGGTTAGGGGCCTACCAGGTGCCACAGCTCAGAGGGAAAGGAAGCAGATCCTGTGATCGCTGGGGCAGTAAAATGGGAGGGACAGCTGGATGTCATTCTCCACCTAGGAACTAATGACCTGGCTAGGGACAAGGTCAGGACTGTGCGACAGGAATTCCAGGAGCTGGGGAGGAGTCTTAGACAGCACACTCAGTGATCTTTTCTGAGGTACTACCAGTCTACAACACAGGGGAGGATACGGTAATCCGCACAAGCAACTCCAACCAATGGTTGAAGCAATGGTGCAGGGAGAAAGGATTTGGCTTCACTGGGGACAGGGGTCCCACCTGGAGGAATAAAGGCCTATACAGGGGAGATGGCCTGCATCCATCCAGGAGGGGAACCTTGGTGATCGGTTTAAATGCTACACTGGCTAACATTTAAACTAGCCAAGGGTAGTGGTGGAAGGAAGGAAGCAGGAAGGCATAAACTGTATTCCAGCTAGCAGAGAGACCCTTGAGGGAGAAAAATCCCCAAGAGTACCCGTTAACAAAAACAGTAGAAATGAAGAGGGACAGGACTGAGGGAAGTGGGGGTAAGGGGAAAAGGGAAAAAGGGAACCGAAAAGCTTGGTGGCAATGGGATTTGGAAGACCATGTGTGCAAATACACTCAGTCTGGGAAATAAAACTCCCAGACCTAGTGGCCTTATGTCAGAGGCTGACCTGAACATTGCCATGGTACAATGAGAACCATAACTTGGACATACCCATACCAGGATATATTTTTTGTTCAGGAAGGACAGGATAGGTTCCAGCAATTGGGGGGGGGCCGGGATGGATAAGGTTCTGGTGGAAGCCATCCAAAAGATGGCTAATAAGGGGGAGGTGCTACTTGTGGGATACTTCAATCTGCTGGATGTACATTGGAGCACCCCAGCTAGACACATGAACATACTAGACTCCCTGCAGGGGGTATTCATCAGACAACTACTAAAGGAGCCCACTTGGGAGGGAGCAATATTGGACCTTGTATTCACCAACAGGAACAGTGTTGCAGACACCTTGGTGGGTGGCCACCTGGGAGCCAGTGGTCACCGGACAGTGTGGATCAATACAAGTATGGTGCCAGAACCTAACCACACAAAGGCATGAGTTCTGGATTTTAGAAGGGACAACTTTGCAAATATGGGGAATGCCTTAGGATGCCCTGGGGGGGAGACTTGGGTGTGGTGGAGGAACAGTGGGCAAAAATAAAAGTAGGGTAGGGAAGGCAATAAACCTCTGCGTTAGGCAGGTAAGCAAAAGCAAGAGGAAAAAGAGGCTGCTATGGTTCTCAAAAGAGAAGGCTGAGACGGTAAGGGCAAAAGTTAGCATTTAGGCGATTTAAGGAGACACAGAGGGAGGAGGAGAGGGTGATGTATCAGGAAAAGCAGACGGAGGCAGGGAAAACAGGAGCACCAAGGCACAAATGGAGGGAAGGGGGAGTGTGTAGATGGGGATAATGAAAATGTAGACATCCTGAACAAATACTTTTGTTCAGTGTCCACGGAGGAAAAAGTAAGCAGAAGAACCACACACAAGTTTCAGGGGCATCGAAGTAAGGGAAGTGGACACTAGTCCATTTAGAGAGGAGAGAGTCCTGAAGGTACTCGCAAATCTGAAAGTGGACAAGGCATTGGGACCAGACAGGATTCAACCACTCACTGAAGACGGGAGTAGTACAGGAGGACTGGAGGAGGGTGGATGTAGTTTCACTTCACAAAAGCGGGAGCAGGGAGGAGACTCGCAATTATAGGCACGTCAGCCTGACTTCGATGGTGGGGAAATTCATGTAAATCACTACTGAAATATAGAAGTTGCCGGCAGATGGGGACTGTATGATCCATCAAGTCTGCCCTTGGCTTCCTACCCCCCTACTTAGCTGCTTGCTTGTGTATCCCAGTGTCTGTTCCATGCCCACTTGAATTTCCCCCGTCTTGGCTCCCACCACCCCCTCCAGCAGGCTATTCCATGATTCCACAACAAGTTCTGTGAAAAAAAGTTCCTCATATTGCTTCGAAACTTTCCCTCCTTAAGTTGAAGGTTGTGCCCTCTAGTCCTGCTGTAGTCCTTTACCTAAAAGAGGTTCTGCACGTGCACCCTGTTGTTGCCTTTAAGGTATTTGAATGTTTCTATCATGTCCCCATGATTCCTGCGTTGTTCTAGGGCAATAGTTCTCAGACTTTGTCACAGTGAGCCTCCCCAAATCCGTGGAAAAGATTTTGAGCCTCCCCCAAAAACTGAAATAATCTTGGGCCTCCCCAAAGAAAAATAACATTACTGTACTTTCATGTAGTACACCACTTAATAAATTAAAACCCCTTGAGTACTTGGCTCACATTCAGTTCTTTGTCTTATACTGACTTGGGATGTTTGAAAAAGAGCTCCTGTGCTCAAAGGTGTTATCTGAATAACAAATGAAATAAACAAATATTATTATTCAGCTTATTGTAACCCCCCAAACAGGCCAGCCTACTTGCTCTACTATTTTCATTCTTGAATCATTGTTACCCCTTGTTGCATTACCTTCATGGGTCCGACTACTTCCTCTGTTTCCTCTATATGAAATAACTTTCCTACATACCTTGCCTCTGCCCCTCCTTCTCTGCTCCTAAGCAACATCTCAGGGATTACTTTGTTCCTTCCAGCTACTGCTCTTAGCACTTCTATGCTCAATCCTTGTATTTGGGTTATTCTGCCATCAATCTACAAACTGATCAACTACCACCACTCATTATTAATTTATTGCTGATATTTATTTGCACTATTGCTCATTGTATATTTCTGAATTGTTTTGCAGTTACCTTTTGAAATGTATTCACTCTCTACCCTTCCCCGGTACACCTGAAATGAGCCTTGGCTCATTCACCTTTCCTTGTCACCTATTAGTAAATAAATACATAAAATTCACCTACTATTATCCTCTTTCAGTTTGCTTCATCTCTTCACACAACATATATAAAACCCAAAATTTAAATACAGTATTTTTTCAGACTTACTTGAGCCTCCCATGGAACAGGTTGGGGCCTCCCCAGGGAGGCTGGCCTCATCATTTGAGAACCCCTGTTCTAGGGAGTATAATTTGAGGTCATCCAGTCTTGCCTCGTACAGTTTCTGATGCAAGCCCTACACCATCTTTGTTGCTCTTCTCTCTACCGTCTCCAGCCTATCTATGTCCTTCCTGACGTGTGGCCTCCAGAATTGGACACAGTACTCCAGGTGAAGCTCGACTTGGGACTGATAGAGGGGCATGATTACTTCATGCCTTCTGCTCGTGATGCCCCTCCATATGCATACCAGGATACCACTAGCCTTTAGTGCTTCCTTTTCACATTATCTGCTGACCCTGAGGTCATCTGATATGATCACCCCAGGTCTCGCTCCTGCCTGGTAGCCACCAGCTGCTCCCTTCCCACTGAGTACAGTTTCCCTTGGTTACACTTTCCCAGGTACATGACCTTGCAATTTTGGCACTGAATTTCAATTGCCAGGTCTTGGACCACTCCTCCAGTTTTCTTTCGATCAGCTTCCATGCTTTACTGTCCCTCTGTTGTGTCTACCCTGTTGCCGATTTTGGTGTCATCTGCAAGCAGGCACACCTTTCCCTCTAGTTCATCTGCAATGTCACTGATGAATATGTTGAAGAGAAAGGAAAATATTGTGGAATATCTCGAGTCCAGTGGCTTGCAAGATCCGAGGCAGTATGGATTCAATGGGAGAAGGTCATGTCAAACAAATCTGGTAGATTTCTTTGACTGGGCGGCTAGAGAATTAGATCAGGGTGGAGCGATGGATGTGGCCTACCTAGATTTCAGTACGGCCTTCGACTCCATTCCACATAGGAGACTCATAAAGAAGCTGGCCAAACTAAGAGTGGGGCCAAAGATGGGAACTGGGTAAGAAATTGGTTGGGGGAATAGGTGGCAGAGGGTGGTGGTAAATGGAATCCACTCGAGGAAGGAAAGGTGGCCAGTGGAGTGCCACAGGAACCAGTATTGGACCAGTCCTCTTTAATGTCTTTATTAGTGACATAGCAGAGGGGCTAGCAGGGAAGGTATGCCTTTTTGCAGAGGACATTAAGATCTGCAATAGTGTACACACTCCAAGAGGGGTGGAAAAAATGAGCAGGGCTCTAAGGAAGCTTGAGGAGTAGTCACGAGTGTGGCAACTAAGTTTCAATGCAAAGAAGTGCAAAATCATGCACTTGGGATGCAGAACCCCAGAGGCAGAGTACAAAATGGGGGCAGTAGTACTTGCGACCACCAAATTAGAAAGAGACCGGGAGGTGATCATATCTGATGACCTAAAGGTGGTCAAACAGTGTGAAAATGCTGTGGGGAAAGTCAGCAGGATGATAGGGTACACAGAGAGGGGCATCACCAACAGAAAGAGAGAGGTGGTGATGCCTCTGTATAGATAGCTGGTGAGACCTCACCTGGAGTACTGTGTCCAGTTCTGGAGACCACATCTCCAGAAGGACAGACAGAGTAGAGGCGGTCCAGAGGAGGGCAACTAAAATAGTGCAGGGTCTGCATCAAAAGCCCTAAGGGAGACTGAAGGACCTCAATATGTACACCGTAGAGGAAAGAAGGGAGAGGGGAATATGACTGAGACTTTTAAATACCTCACAGGTGTAAACAAGGTTCAGGAGGGAAGCCTTTTTCAGAGAAAGATGCTCCAGAACAAGGGGTCATGCTATGAAGATGGAGGGGAGTAGACTCTAGAGATGTGAGGAAGTACTTCACAGAACGGTGGATACCTGGAACAGCCTCCCAGCAGAGGTGGTGGGAGCAAAAACTGTAATGGCATTCAAGAAGGCATGGGATAGAAATAAGGGACCCTTAGAGGTAAGGAAAAGGGGGGGATGCTGGTGACCTAGTAGGGTCTGCAGTGCAACAGCAGGTAGAGAAAATGGGCAGACTAGGTGGGCCAAGTCGTCCTTATCTGCTGTCAAATTCTCTGTTTCTATGTTTCCTGTAAGAGGAGTCAGGTGATCTTAGAAATGTTGCAGGGTGAGTTCCCGACTCAGGGCATCACAGAGCCCAGCAAGGAGGGGGCAACCCTTGATCTACTGCTCCCAAATGGGGAGCATGTACAAGATATAACTGTCAAGGACCCAATAGGCAATAATGACTATCACACAATATGATTCGGGTTGGATACGGGCAGGGGAAAGTATCCCCACCAAGATCAAAATCTCGGAGTTCAGGAGAGCAGACTACAGAAAGAAGAATGAGGTGTTAAAGATCAAATGCTAATGTTTTAAATATTTACAGTAAACACAGGAATTCACGTCCCTGTGTCATGATTAGAGTTTCCTGAAAATATCATGCTGTTTGGTTTTGTGGCTTTCTTCAAATCGACGTCTGTTAATGTGCTCTGCAGTAACTGAAAACTGTGAAGAAATGGTGAAGATTTTTCTGTCCCTATCATTGAGTGATGACATCATTCCTGTCCAGCCTGTTGCTGCAGCAATGAAGTTCGTAATTGTCTGTAGAAGCTGGTACACTTCCCAGTTAGAGTAATCTGTAGGGCTAATTGCTACTAACCCCACATGGTTTGTGTTTAGATACAGTAGGTTACAATCTTTCATTCTGTTCTCATAAAGAGTTGGTAATTTGTGTTTCAGTGGGAGTTGTATAAATGAATGTTTGTGAGAAATCTCCTGTCTGCATCACAGCTGAGTTCTGTCACATCAAAACTCTGCATTGTTTTTTTGTCTGTATAAACCCAGGGTTGTTTAATGGATATAAAATTAATCTAAAGTTTAAGCCATAGAAGTAGTGTGTCCTTGACCATACATATGTTCATGTGAGAACAACACTGTTATGTCAGACTGACAACCAGGTGTCTGCCACACTTTGCCATTTCAGGAACATGCACTGTATGAATTAACAAAATTCAGTTCTCTGAGGGATTCTGTGTGGAAATACATCATGCATGTGTGTAACTAGACATACTATATGTCATCCTGATGCCCCTGTCTCTTGCCCCTCAACTGAGGCTGCTGCACCCTGCTTCCCTCTGCCCCCCCCAGTCAGGACCAATGCCACCTGTTGCCCCCTGTTACAGTCTCCACAGACAAGACTGCTGTGCTCTGCTAAGCTTGAGAGTCCCAGCTCCTCTGCCTCCACAGTTGGGGCTACTGCACCATGCTGCCCCAGGCTACCAGAGGTGGGGCCTTTGCTACATCCTGCAGTGCAGAGCAGCTGCAACATGTGCACCTTGTCTCAGTCAAGGCTGCAGTACCCTGATGCCCCACTGTGTCCTGCCCCACAGTCAAAATGTCTGCACCACGCTGTCCTCTGCCCCCTGCCAAAACTGTGCCCTGCTGCATCATAGAGCCTCTTGATTCCACAGTTAGGGTTGTTGCTCCATGCTGCTCCCTGCCACCAGAGTCAGATCCTTTGGTACAATACCCAAGCTGCTCGAAAGAAAAAAAAACAACACTGTCATCATGTGTTACAGGGTGGGGACAGAGGGTAGCAGGGCGCAGCAGCCCATCCTGTGGTGGCATGGGGCTCTAGGGCACAGCAGGCCACAGCACCCTTGAATGTGCAAACATGGTTTCAGGGTGTAGCAGCCTTGGATGTGGTGGCAGAGACAGAGGACAGCATGGTGCAGATGCCACGACCATGTGGTAGGACAAAGGGTGGCATCAGGGTACAGCAGCCCTGACTGTGAGACAGACTGCACATAATGCAGCAGCCCTGCCTATTTGGGGGCAACAGAAGTGGGTAAAAGAGGGCAGTAAAAAGCTCCACCTTTGGTGGCCTTGGGCAGCATGGTGCAGCAGTCCCAATAGTGGAGACAAAGTTCCTGGGATTTTAGGGCTTAGCAGAGCACAACAGTCCTGTCTGTGGAGACTGGAACAGGGGGCAACAGGTGGCATTGGTCCTGACTGGGGGGGGGGGAGAGACACAGTAGCCTCTACTGAGTGGAAGAGACAGGGGCATCAGGATGACATATAATATGTCTAGTTACACACATACATAATGTATTTCCACACACAATCCCTCAGAGAAATGAATTTTGAGTTTATACAGTACAGGTTCCTGAAATAAAGTGTGGCAGACACCTGTTTGTCAATCTGACATAACAATGCTGTTCTCACATGAACATATGTATGAAGGTTACATCAAGGACACACTACTTCTATGACTTAAACTTTAGATTTATTTGACATCCATTAAACAACGCTGGATTTATATAGGCAAATAATGCAGAGTTTTGATGTGACAGAACTTAGATGTGATACAGATAGGAGATTTCTCACAAACATTCATTTATACCACTTTACTTACCCACTGAAACACAAATGACCAACTCTTTATGAGAACAGAATGACAGACTGTAACCTACTCTATCTAAACACAAGCCAGGTGGGGTTGTGAAATGAGTCTCTTCACTGATGACTCCAAGATGGGAGCAGAGGTTGAGGGGGAAGAGGGGAGGTTGGCCCTGCAAGGGGACCTGGACACCCTAGAAAGCTGGTCTCACACATGGAAATTAAATTTCAATATCACCAAGTGCAAGGTGTTACATCTTGGGTGGGGAAAACCCTAAACACAGGTACACCCTGGGAGGGGAGGCGCTGGAGGCCTCAACAGGGAAAAAAGACCTAGGGGTCATGGTGGATGCATGTATGAATAACTCTGAGCAGTGCAGGAGAGCAGCTAACAAAGCAAACAGGATGTTGGGATGCATCGTAAGGGGGATCACCTCTAGGAGCAGGGAAGTGATTCTGCTGCTGTACAATGGACTGGTAAGACCACATCTTGAGTACTGGAGACCACACTTGAAGAGGGACATACAACTCCTGGAGAGGGTACAGAGGAGGGCAACTAAGATGATACGAGGACTAGGGGATTTGACGTATGAGGACAGACTTGAGGATATCTGCCTGTTTTCAGTGGAGGAGAGGAGAGACAGGAGGACATGATTGAGGTCTTCAAGTACCTCAAGGGAATAAATAGGGTAAGCATGGAGGGGATCTTTAGACTAAAGCAGGGAGGTATCACCAGAGGGTATGGTTTGAAGTTGGAAGGTGGAAGGGTGAGGGGGGGAAGAGGAGGAGGTTTTTCACTGAGAGGGTGGTGGGTCCTTGGAACGCACTGCCTGTCGAGCTGGTTCAGAGATCCACAGTGGAGGGCTTCAAGAGAGGGTGGGACAGACACAGAAAGCGGATGTATCAGATGATGGCCTGGCCCAGGGGGGTTGGGATGGATGATAGGGGGTTCTGGAACACAAAGGGGGGAGGGCCTCGGTACCCAACTATGGATCTGCGGTTCGAGCAGACTCAGTAGACCATAAGGCCTAATCTGCTGGCAATTAGTATGTTAGTAGCACACTTGGAGTAAAGACAATTAGCCCTACAGATTACTCCTGACTGGGAAGTGCACCAGCTACTACAGGCAAACAAGGACTTCACTGCTGCAGCAACAGGCCGGACAGGAATGATGTCATCACTCACTAACTGGGACAGAAACATTTTCATTGTTTCTTTACTGCTTTCAGTTAATGCAGAGCACATTAACAGATGCTGATTGAAAGAAAACCACAACACCAAACAGCATGATATTTTCAGGAAACACTACTCATGACACAGGGACTTGAAGTCCTGCATTATTGTAAATCTGTAAAACACTGGCATTTGATCTTTAAAGAGGATTTTATTTTTGCCATAGCATTACTACATGTGTGTTATTCCAACAGGACAAACTGAAAATTGCAACCTGCTGACATCTGCTAAGGTGTCAGTGAATTGATTTTTCATAGACTGAGCTCAACTGTCACTGAACAGAGTTAAAAATTCTTCCCACATTCATGATGTTCACGCTGAGAGAGCTTGCTGCCAGTTCAGTGGCCATTAAGAGTGCTTGCTCTTGATATTTTTTGGGGGGGCGTTGCGGAGCAGCATCATGATGGTAGCTTTCTAAAACATCTCTGACTATATTTACTCTAAAGGTCTTACAATATACCAATTTTCCCCTTAGCAGCGAGCCAAGATTACACCGGAATTCATCAGAAGGGTCCTGTAATACAATGGGCCCCCAAAAAAAGACACCAGAGGTTCCTCACAGAGGCTGGATGTCTTCCTTTCTTCCCAGGGTTCTGCCATGGCGAGTGGACTGCTGGCACCTGAACTTCCAATGGCGCAAATACTCACAATGCTCACAAAGATCCAGGCTATTGGAGAGGAGATTAATAAAAGACTGGCAGCGGCTGAAGCTAAGGTAACAGAAAATGACGCTCCATACAAGAGAATGCTGCAGCTATTAAGGATCTGACAGAAGTGAAGGGGCAGCAAGCCGAATATAATGCTGCCTTTTTTTCTAGACATCATCATCATGTTTTTATTTTTAAAAAGTGTCCTTCCAGAGCTCAGGGCGCCCTTACAATCAATAAAACACATAAAATACAGAATTCATAAATTACAATTAATCTACATTATTATATGAATTCAAATGTACATGCACAGAAATTCAAATGCACATATTGTACATTCCTTATATCATAGAAGTTGACGTTGACGGCAGCTAAGAACCACAAGGCCCATTCAGTCTGCCCATTTTTATTTTCTACCTTATGAATGTGTCATAGGCCTTCACTCTGTCAATGGCCTATCTATTCACACTAATCTGTATTGCTCCCTTATGCCTATCCCATGCCTGTTTAAAGCCCTGCACTGTACTCATATCTACTACTACTTCCTGAGATAGGCTGTTCCATGCATTTACCACCCTTTCTGTGAAAAAGAACTTCCTCACATTACCCCTTAATCGGCCTCCCTCTAATCTCATGCTGTGTCCTCTTGTCCTGCTATTTTTCTTATATTAAAACATGTTAGACTTTCACCTTGTTAATGCCCTTAAGGTGTTAGAATGTTTCAATCATATCACCTCTCTCCCTCCTTTGCTCTAGGGTATACACATTGAGCTCCATTAATCTGTCCTCATATGTTTTCTGATGCAGTCCCTGCACCATTTTGGTTGCCCTTCTCTGGACTACTTCCATTTTGTTAATGTCCTTGTGAAGGTGCGGCTTCCAGTACTGCACGCAGTACTCCAGATGGGACCTAACCAGTGTCTTGTAAAGAGTGATTATCACCTCCCTCTTACAACTTGTGATACCCCTGCTAATACACCCCAACATCCTCATAGCCTTACCTACTGCTTTAGTGGTCTGCTTGGATGATTTCAGGTAATCTGGGATGATGCCCAAGTCTCTTTCTTCCTTTGTGATTGCCAGCAACTCCTCTCCCAACCTATAGGTGGCTTCAGGGTTTCTCTTCCCTATGTGCATGATCCTGTACTTCTTTGCATTAAACCCCACTTGCCACTCTTCCGACCATTTTGCCAGTTTATCCAGATCTCTTATTATGCCCACCCCATCTGGATCATCTACTCTGTTGCTGAGCTTGGTGTCACCTGCAAACAGACAAACCTTACCCTCCTCCAGTCCCTCTGCAATGTCACTGATGAAGATATTGAAGAGGACTGGCCCCAGGACTGATCCCTGAGGTACCCCACTTGTGACTTGCATCTCTTCTAACTGTATACTCTTTACCACCACTCTCTGTTTTCGGCTCGCCAACCAGTTTGCCACCCAGTTGACCAACTTCTGACCCACCCCAAGCCTACCCATCTTATTAATCAATCTTCTATGTGGAACAGTAACAAAAGTTTTGCTGAAGTCAAAGTAAGCGACATCAACTGCACACCCTTGGTCCACCACTCTGGTTACCCAGTCAAAGAGATTAGTTTGACAGGACCTTCCTTTTGTAAACCCATGCTGTCTTGGATCCTGTGCTCCTATGGATTCCAGGTCTTGTGCTATCCTTTCCTTAAGGAGTGCCGCCATAATCTTGCCCACTACTGGGGTAAGACTGACTGGTCTGTAGTTCCCAGCCTCCTTCCTGCTACCACTCTTGCGGAGCGGGATCACATGAGCCCTTCTCCAGTCTTTTGGGACCTTTCCTGTACTGAGACTCACTAAACATTTTTGATAATGGCTCTGCTAGTTCCACCCTTAGCTCCTTTAGTACCCTGGGATATATGCCATCCGGTCCAAGTGCCTTGTCCATCCTGAGCTTAGCGAGCTCCTGTAGTACCCTTTCTTTTGTTAAGAGACTTCTGCACACCTCTCTCCCCCTGTGTCCATGGTGCTGAGCTGTGGGCTCTGCTCTACCTTCTCCTCAGTAAATACTGAGCAGAATTACCTATTTAGGATAGATGCTTTTCCTTGGTCCTCCTCCACACAATCCCCCTTATCACCTTTGATCTTAGCAATACCTCCTCTGGACTTTCTTCTTTCACTAATGTATCTATAGAAAGTCTTGTTCCCTTCTTTCACTGTTCGTGCTAGTGTTTACTCAGTTTGGGCCTTTGCCTGCCTTCCCTGCTTCCTTTAGGGAAGTCTGGCATGCCTCCCTATCTTTATCCCGCTGCGTTCCTTTTTATGTCCTGAAGGCCAGTCTTTTGGCTCTGAACTTTTCTGCTACTGTTTTTGAGAACCAAAGTGGTTTCTGCCTTCTTTTGCTCTTGCTTTTGCTTTTCTCCCTAACTCAATGGGATGTTGCTTCAAGTATTGCATCCTTAATGCTTGCCCACTTTGCCTGTACCCCCCTTCACCTGTATTTCTTCTTGCCAGGGCTAGCTTAACTCTGTTGGCCATCTTATCAAAGTCAGCTCCTCTAAAGTCCCATATGTTTGCATTGGAATGGGATGATTTAGTTCTAGTGGCCAAATTGAACCATACTATGTGATGGTCACTGACCCCCAGGTGACATTCTACCTGGAGTTCTGTGTTCCTTTCCCCGTTCGTCATTACTAGATCTAGGATAACCCTGTCTCTTGTGGGTTGCTGTACCAGTTGTTTGAGGCCCTCCCCCAGCAGGGAATCCACTATGTGTCTGAATCTGGTGGATGTTCCTGCTGGTATTGATCAATCTGTATCTGGCATGTTGAAGTCTCCCATTATCAGAACCTCCCCTTCAGCTGTCACGTTCTGTATATCTTCTAACAGTAATGTGTCTATGTCCTCCCCCTGGTCTGGAGGCCTGTAGACAACCCCAGTTCATATGACTGTCCCATTTCCTGTTTCCTGGGTGACCCACAGTTCTTCTGGCTTTCTGTAGCTTTGATATTTTCATTGACATGAACAGCTACTCCTCCCCCCCGGCCCCCTTTCTGCACCTTGGTCTCTTCTCAACAGTACACAGCCAGGTACTTAAGTCTCCCAAGTGTGGTTACTGGTGAATCATGTCTCGCTAATGGCTACTATGTCCAGTTTAGCCTCTGTCGTTGTTGCCTGTAGGTCTGGGATCTTGTTTCCCAGACTGTGGGCATTTGTGTGCATGATTTTCCATTGGCCAGATTTTGGTGCATTAGTTGTTGGGCGAGGTCCAGCATTTCCCCTGCGAGTCGTATGGGGAGCTGGACCTTTTTTTGCTTACCTGGTAATGCAAATTAACTACAAACATGCTGAACTCCTGTCTGATCACTAGCTGAGGGGGGAAGGGAGTTCTTCCCATTCGATGTATCAGGTGGTGCACCCCTCTCCTCATTGGCTAGTTTAAATATTCTGCATAGACGTCAAACTTCTGCCCCAATGCACTGACTCTAACCTTAGTCAGATGCAGTCCATCAAATTTAAAGAACTTTCACTTCCAAAACTGTTGCCAGTTACCTACAAATCTGTGTCCTTTTTCCTGGCACCAGCCCTCGAGCCACATGTTTAGCTCCCCTATCACCCCTTCTCTGACCTTCCGTCCCTTAGCAGCAGATTTACAGTAGGACCCTCATGAAACAAAAAAAGCCTGATTAAATAAATAAGTTTTAAGGGTTATTTTAAAACCCTCCATGGCCAGGCTACCTCGTATCTGATGACGTAGAGAATTCCACAGGGTTGGAGCCATAAAGGCAAATGCTCTTCCTCCAGATATTTTCAAACAGACACTAGGAATCTCTAGCAATCTCCCGGCAGAGAATCTGAGTGGGAGGGAGGGACAGAAGATCTTGCAGGTACTGCGGTCCCAGGTCATGTAGGGCTTTATAGGTCAGCAATGCCATCATGAAAGCTATCCACCACTGTATTGGCAGCCACTGCAGTTCACGCAGCACACGTGTTATATATGCCTGGAACTAGGGGCTCCAGTTAACTTGGCCATCCGTTCTGCACCAGCTGTCGGCAGTGTGACACCCGTAGCCCTAAGTAAAGGGCGTTGCAGTAATCAAGATGGGTGGTGACAAAGGCGTGGATCAGAGTAGGAAGATCTTCAGTTGGAACCAGGTGTTTCTCCCTAGCTATGTTCCTAAGATGATAAAAGGAAGATATGACTATGGCTAACACTTGAGCCTTCAAGGTCAAGCTCTCATCAAAAATCACACCAAGGTTATGCACCTGGTCCAAGACAGTTACTGGTGTTCCTCCCAGCTCTAATCCAGAGGGCTGTCACACCAATGTCCCGGCCGACAACCAATACCTCCGTTTTTCCCCGGGTTCAGCCTCAGTCAGCTGGCACTCATCCGGTCCTGAATCTCAGTCAGACAGCTGTTAAACACTGAGACAGTATCTTTCTCCTGGCCGGTCACAAAAGACATGTATAGCTGTGAGTCATCTGCATAGCAGTGAAAACTCAGACCATACCATGCTCCTAATGGCAGCATATACACTGTGAACAACATGGTTCTGATGAACTCAAAAATGGAAAGTTTAGAAAATGTTCAGTGACAAGATAATATCCGAATTGTGGGCTTTCCTCTAAGGTATGTAGGTGCAACAGATTTTCCAAGCAGTAACTCGACTGATTTTTCAAGACCTTCAACTGTTGCCCCCGATTCTGGGAGGATCTTGAAAGTTTTCGCAATCCCACAGCAACCCCGATGTGACCCACAACAAAACCACTCACCGCAACTGCCACTTTGTCATCTTCAGAGGCTAGGATAGCTCTCCTTCAGGCTGCTAGATTTTTTTTTTTTTTTTAATACTTTATTTATATTAGCTTGTCCAATGACGCATCATTGTATAAGCATATAGCAAACAGAGCATAACATTTTCTTCAAGGACAAAATCCCTTATTACAAGGCAGCATGCATTTGCTATAATGAGTTACCACATATTATTACTATAATTAACAGCCCTAGTAAGTTAACATCCAACACGTATGCCACGATAACGAGTCCATGAGCAGCATGGCATTTACTAAAATACGAAAATGTCCAGCATCATTCCCAGTATAGGCCTTGCCAAGAATGGGCTTATACATCATACCTAAATTGAAAAAGAAACAGTCTCTCAATACATACTGGAGCAAGGTGCCCTAATAGGGCAAATACAAATTATAACAAGCCCACCAAACAGGCTCTCTAACCTTCTCCACTTCCCACTTTAACATCTACCATGAAACACTTAGCTTAACACTTAGACTACAGAACAAGAAAAAAGAATATGGCTTTAGGGCACTAACATGGTGGCCAAAACCACCTCATGGTTTGAACATTAAGTTGTTTTCAGTGACAGGCAGTGTCTGGATAAGACGAAAGTAGAGTTATACAAGAACTTACCAGAACAGTAGATCTTAAAGAGGAGCACTTGCAGCAGGTAATACCATTAGGAAAAATGCTGTCAAGTGTTAGGACCACAGAGAAAACTTGTAGCTAGCAGTCTGAGGCAGGGGCAGCCTCCAATGTTGGCTCTGCCCATCAACCGTGGTATAAAAGGGACGGTCCCCTGGCGCCATCTCAGTTTTCCCGCCAGAGATCCAGCTAACAGTACTGGAGAACCAAGCAGAAATTCCCCAACCTTGTACATGTGCAAAACTCGTATCTGGGGCATGGAGGGTGGGAAAGCCACCTGCTGCAAGAGCTCCTCTCGAAGATCTACTGTTACAGTAAGTTCTTACGTAACTGTACTATCTAACTTCAAGGGTGGAGCTCTTGCAGCAAGTAATACAATTAGGACAGAGTCCCAAGCAGTACCTAAAGATAGGCCCATGTCTGAGCGGGAGGTGGAGAGAAAACTGAAACATAGGTAGATGCCGAGTATTCTAGGAGAGTAGGCCCTACAGGATGGCTAGTCCAAACCCTGCTCTCCTCCTAGAAGCAATATCTAGGCTGTAATGCCTGATGAAGGTATGGACAGTGCTTCATGTCACAGCAGCACAAATGTCTGCTGAAGAGCCATTCCTTAGGGAAGCAAAGGAAGCGACCATAGCCCTGGTGGAGTGGCCCTTAACGGGACCCTGAAGGGGTTTACCATGGTGCTGGTAGCAAAATGACATACAGTCCACTAGCCAACGGGCTAGAAACTGCTTGGAGACAGGAGCCCCAGTCATCCTTTTGCAAAGGAGACGAACAACTGGTCCGTCTTTCTAGAGGAACAAGTTCTGTGAAGGTAACACCTTAGGATTCGATAGACGTCCAAGGTGTGCAACAGCGCTTCACCTTGGTTGGTAAACTCAGGGTAATAAACCAGAAGGTTGATGTCCTGATTCAGTGTCAAGATAGACACCACCTTTGGTAAGAACTTGGGGTTCATACGCAGGGTGACCCTGTCCCTCGGAAAAGCGATACAAGGTTCCTTACACATTTAATGCCTGGAGCTCGGAAACCCTTCGAGCTGAGGTAATGGCAACCAAAAGGAGAGCTTTCCAAGAGAGGAAGCGTAGCTCGCAAGAAGCATCTGTCTCAAAGGGCAGAAGGGTGAGTTTCTCCAGGACAAAAAGTAAGTCCCACAGAGGAACGATGTCCCTCCTGGGAGATCTGACGTGTAAGACCCCTCTGAGAAAGGTATTGCAGACATTCAATTGTGCTAGAGTTCTCTCCCCGATGGGCTCATGATATGCGGAGACTGCACACATGGGAACCTTGATGGACAAATAGCCCAGTCCCAAGTCCAGGAGGTAGAGAAAATAGTCCAGCACATGTCTGACCAGCCAATCCAAGGAATCTATGGCACGGGCCGCAGCCCACAGACAGAAACACTTCCATTTCAGAGCGTACGTAGCTCTAGTGGAGGGTTTCCTCGCTACAACCAAGACCTCTGCCACCCTGCTTGACACTCCTAGTCTCTCTTCCACTAAGACTGCAGGAGCCACGCATGCAGGTGAAGAGAATAAAGTGCAGGATGGACGAGTGCCCCCTGTTCCTGTGAGAGCAAGTGGGTGGAGAGTGGCAACTGTACTGGAGGTTCCAAAGATAGCTGCTGGAGCAATGGATACCAGTTCTGTCGAGGCCACAGAGGGGCACTCAGGATCAGCCTGGCCCCCTCTGACTGCAATTTGAGCAGTACTCTGAATGAGAGGGAAGGCGTACAGGAACCTCCCTGTCCAGGAGAGGGACAATGCATCTCACCAGAAAACACCAGGCCCTGGAGCGAGCGGGCAAAGATTTTGCAGTTTGGCGTTGGACGAGGATGCAAAGAGGTCCAACTCTGGACGTCCCCAGCAGCCAAAGAGGTCGTCTGCAACTCCTTGAAGTAACTCCCACTCGTGATTCAGAGAGGTGAAGTGTCAGACTGTCGGCGAGAACATTCTGGACCCCTGGCAGGTGCACCACGATGTGGTCTAGACGGTGTTCTACTGACCAATCCCACACTCTCATGGCCTCTCTACAAAGAGGATAAGAGTGAGTTCCCCCTTGCTTGTTGATGAAGAAGACCACTGGTGTGCTGTCTGTCTGCACCAGAAGAGGAAGTATCAAACAATGGAACAAAGGGAGGGGAAAAAAACGAGGATACTAAGTTGGCGTCTGACATGCAAGGAAGAGTTGAGCTAACAGGCCAGGAACCTGAGGGAACGAAAAAATCAATGAAGTGAAAGAATAAGAACAGGATATCATAGAATATACTAAGACTTGGGTATTCTTTACTGCTTAAAGATACAGAATTCCTGAAAATCTATTACAGAAAATGAAATGACTGAGGAAAAGCAATTTTAAACTTTGGAAATCACATTTTAAAGGCATCTCTTGAAAAAGCCTACACAGTAGGTTAAACGTTGAGTCATTTGCCATTTTTAAACAATAAAAATACATAATTTGAAATGGGAAAAAACTGTCTGCAGTGATATTTGTTCAGTACCCCCCATCCTTTGCTCTAAGAGAGAGATTTTTTCTGCATGCACCAGAAGAGGACCTGGCGAAAAACGGTCTCTGAATGCGTGAAGAGCATTCAGGACTGCTAATTTCTAGAACATGTATATGTAGAGAGCTGTCTGTGAGGGACCAAGATCTCAGAGTCCTGTGATCCCCTAAATGAGCCCCCCAACCAGACAGAGAGGAGTCTGTGGTTAGAACTTGGGGTGGAGTTGGCCTCCGGAAGGAGACTCCTCCCTCTAGATTCTCGTGGCAGAGCCACCAGTCCAGGGAACAATGGATGCCCGAGAAATTCGGATCTGGAGATCCAGATCATCCACCGCTTGGTCCTGCTGGACCTTGAGGTGCCACTGAAGGACCCTCATGTGCAGTCTAGCAAGGGGTACTGTGGCTATGGAGGCTGCCATGTGGCCCAACAGCTGAAGGACGACCTGGGTGGAGACAGAGGGTTCTCTTTGGACCCTGCTTGCCAGAGCCTGAAGGCATTCTGCTCTGTCCGAGGGCAGAAAGGCTCTCCCCTGATCGGTGTCCAAAATTACCCCTATGAACTGTAGCCTTTGTAATGGCCATGGGTGTGACTTCAGCAGTTCACTGCGATTCCCAGGGAACAAAACACACACTGTGTGTCTCTCCGAGAGCAATTTGGAGCTGCTCTTCTGTTGATGCAGAGAGAAGCCAATTGTCCAGGTAGGGGTAAACAAAGAGGTCTCTCTGTCGGAGTGCTGCTGCTACCACTGCGAGACACTTGGTGAATACTCTGGGGGCTGATGAAATGCCAGAGGGGAGTACCCTGAACTGGTAGTGCTGGTCCCGAAAGCTAAAGCGAAGAAACTTTCTGTGAGATTTCAGTACCTTGATAAGCATGTACATGTCCTGCATAACGAGGGAGCACAACAAGTAACCTTGATGAAGCAAGGGGAATAGGCCTGCCACAGTAACCATCCAAAATCTCTGGTACTTGACCGAGAGATTGAGCTGGCTCAAGTCCAGAATGGGGCGAAGGTCTCCGGTTTTCTTTGGGACCAGGAAGAAACGGAAGTAGTAACCTTTGCCCTTCTGGGCTTGGAGAACCATCTGGCTGTCCTTTTTCTCCAAGAGCTGATGGATCTCCGCAGCCAATAGGAGACTCTGTGCCAGTGGACAATTGACGGGGGGGAACTGTTCGGTGCAATAGAAAGGAATTCTATGGCATACCCATTGGTCTGAGGTGATACTGGACCATTCGAGTGAGTTGAGGGCAAACCTCCCTCCTACCTTCTCATCCTGCAGGTCCCTGAAGAGTGGAGGGGGGCAGGAAGAGTCAGGCAGAGGTGGTGGTGGGGGGGGGTCCTTGGAGTTTTGAGCTGCTTAGGGCCATGGGAACCTTGGAGGGGCAGGGTGACCCTGCCTCAAATTCTTTGCCTTGAGAAGGTTTGCTCCCCTGTCCTTTTCCAAAGTGATGGCGACGGCATTCTTGAGGCTGGGATTTGTACGTTGGCCACTGCTTTACCAGATTCCTGTAGCTGTTTGACCATAGTTTCAGCCTCTGGGCCAAACAGAACTGAGTCTTGAAACGGGGAATCCAAAATGGACTCTTGCAGATCCGGTTGGAATCCCATCAACCTGAGCCATGACTGCCATCTCAGACAAACCCCCGAGGCAGCAGCCCTGGAGGCCATGTCCACCGAATCGTACGAACAACGGAGGACATGTTTATCAACATGCAGACCTTACTGGGCGCAGGCAAGCACCTCCTCTTTGGAATCCGAGTCAGGCATGGACTTTACTAGGTCCATGGTCTTCTGCCATAAGGATTGTTGGTATGTAATCATATGTGCCATGAAGTTGAGGGATCTGATGGCACCTGTGGCAGAAGAGTAAACCTTCCTGCCCCAGCTGTCCAATTTTTTGGAGACTGGGTCCTGGGGGTTGGGAGCTCAAGTGTTTGGGCTGGGAGCCCCTGCCGTGGGCTGCAGTCAGAACCAGAGAATTTGCCTTTGGCTGTTCTGCCAAAAAGGATTAAATTCTGGGTGGCTTATAAAGTCTGTCAGCCTTCCGAGAAACTGCAGGTACTGAGGAAGGGGTACGCCAAGTCAGGCAACTGACATGCTGGAAAGGCTCGACAAAGGGAGGTATTACCAATGGCTTGGGTTCTTTCTCGCCCAGGAACTTGGCCAGGCACTTGCGCTCTGGGTCTAGGTCCTCTGTGTCCCACTCATAAATGGCCTGGATGATCCTCATTATATCTAAAAATGAGGGATCGTCCGGAGGGGACCGTGGGGAATCCTTAGGTCCTGGAGAGGGAAGGAGGGAGGAAATCCCCTTCTGAATCAGGCTCAGATTCTGCATCTCCCTCATCTGAAGAGGATGATGGAGGAGGAGAAGAAGGCAAGGGGGGATGCCGATGCCTCCACATTTTGCCCTTAGAATCTGGGTGTGGGCTCTCACCCCCTGCAGGATTTTGGGGGGGTTCATGGGTGGTGTTGGGGTGGCATCTGAGGGTCTGTAAAGGAGATTCCCCTTCACTGTATTCCACCATGTGGTTAATAAGGAGCCTACGTCCACCACTGGCACGACCACTGGGCCGGGTGCCATGTTCTCCGGGCTGGGCCTTGGGCCTGGAGCGGGCATCTGGTTATCTTGAGGAACTGGCGTCGGGTCTGGGACCCTGTTGTCAGTGGTCTGACATCTGATGTCACCATCGACCAGGGGAGCTGGCATCCGAAGTAGGTCTGACCAGTGACCCGATCCTCAGGAGGGGGTGTGGGCGTCTGGTCATCTGTTGGCGACTGCCCCGTATCAGGTGTCGGGAGTGGGACGACAGAGAAGGTGACCAGCTAGGCTTTCACTGTTCGACTGGGGAGCGAACCTTAGCCGGGGGAGGCGTCTGAGCCCGGACAACCTCTTACCTACCTGGGAGTTCGTCCGAAGGCTTCCTTTTTTTGAAAGCGCAATGCCTGTCCTTCGGAGACGTGGACTGGCCCTCCTGGGTCGACCCTGAGGAAGATTTATGAGGTTGATGAGCCAGGGAAGACTGGTGCCCAAAGAGGCCGACTCCTGGTGCTTGCCCTGAGAAAGAGGCTGGAGTGGACTTATTCAAGTAGGAGTGTTCGGTCGCTGGAACAAACCAGACCTCTGACTGGAGGTTGAGAAGGAAGCGGCCTGCTTATCCGGCGACTTAGGGCAGGACTCTGACCTGACCCGATCTTTATACCTGTGGTGATGTTTCCCACCCAAGAACTTTTCTTTTGGTGGGGAATCCCCGGCAGGAGAAGAGGAGCTGGCCCCTGAGCCACGCTGCATCGCCGCTAGTTGCTTCTCTAGAAGGAAGATTTTGAGTGAGTCGGCTCTCCTGGTACAAGTTTTTTGACTTAACTGTTGGCAGTGGATGCAGGTGTCGGGCCAGTGGTCTGGACCTAAGCAGATGAGGCAGGCCGTGTGGCCGGTTTTGGCTGGGATCTGCTTGCCCCACGCAAACTTTGCTCTACCCCGCGGTGGAGGAGGCGACATATACAAGGCTAACTAAACGAGCGACTGAGAAAAAACACTTCTTTTAAGCTGTCGACTGTTGAAGAAGGCATCTGTGGAGCCAAACTATGCAGGTCGATGATGGGAAAAGAACGGAGATGTATAAAGGGGGCGGTCCCCCCCCAGCTCCAATGCCCGACGTCAGGCGGAGAAGACGTTGGAGTGGTCCACTGCCTCAGACTGCTAACTACAGTTTTCTCCGTATTGCACCATTGACGGCATTAGTCCTAATGGTATTATCTGCTGCAAGAGCGCCACCCTCAAAGTTAGATCTAACAATACAGTTCCTAGTGATTTATTCAAGTGTCCAGTTCTGATTCCTCAGGGGTACTCATGGATGCAGCGACCAGTCTAGTCGCCCATTTTCCAGCCTCCACAGGGACTCCAAACAAATAAACTTTTCCCTCATGAACAATGCAGAGGTGAGCGGGTAAATAATGGTGTGCATAATGCCAGCTTCCCTTAGAGTATGCCGAATCCCATCGAATTTCTTGCAGCGTTGCCGCATAGCTAAGCTTATGTCCAGAAAAACATAGATTTGATGGTCCTTGGTCATTAACGGACCCACGTGGCATGCCAGTAGCACAATTCTGTCTCTCTCTCAGGACTCCCCTTGTAACTACCATCAGGGTCTGAGGCTCCTTTGTCTGATGGTGGCCACAAGGCATAACTTGGTAAACTTTCTGTATGCCAGCAACTGTATCTCCTCCCGGGGTAATCAGTTTCTCATTCAGAAACTCTTGTATCGCCATAACTGGATGGTCTCCTTCGAAGCCCTCTGGTATGCCCAGTAAGCATATATAAGCACTTCAGATTTTATTTTCTGTTGTTTCTAGCCTGGTTCTAAAATGCTGCAGTTCCTTGGTCTTCAGCGCGGCTGCACCGGTGGCAGAGTCAGCCCTTTTAGTTACCTCCAAAAAGTCATTTTTTTAAGCCTTATACTGAAGCTTCCAGCACCACCACTCGGCTATTAAAAGAATCCACTTTCTGAGAAAGATCAGCCACTGAGGTAATTAAGGTTTGCATTTTTAGGCCCAGCATCGCATGGGATTCATCTGTGCCTGAGGCAGTCATAGCTGATTCTTCTAGGCCCGACCACGAGGTCTAAGCCATGCCAGCACTTTTCCCTCGATCAGCACCTCCCGTTGCCTTACAATGCCTAGGATTCTCCATCTTAACCAAATAGTAGGTTAGAAATCCATTCCAATAGTCAAAATCAGCCAAAAAAGTGTCCAAAAGGTAGATTTTAATGGAGCTTGGTGGAAATATTGCAGAGCTATAAATACTTGCTTCCACCTAGCTTGGACCCCAACCCCGGCTACTAGATCTTGTGGGGAAACGGGAGGGCAGACATCTTTTTTTTTTCCCCGATCTGCCCAAATGCAGACCAGAAAAAAGTAACTCCAGGTAATTAAAAAGGAGCTCTTAAAGCACAGTGTAAAAGGACGGCTCAACTTTCCAGCATGGCTGCAGATTCGCCATGCCTCCAAGAAGCATATTCTTGTGGACCCTCTGCAGCATCTCTGTTTGCTTAGAAGATCCTGGGAAAAGTAAATCTCGCTGAAACTACCTCTGATGAAGAGGGCTGACACTATGTGCCTCAATGCGGGGGATTTCTAGTACGTGACTGTTCAATGAACCAGTGCTTGACCAGGTCTAAAGGTGACATTCTGTAGGATATTGTAAGTGGACTGAAGATTTTTTTAACCTGTTATCCAGTTGAGGGGCTGTTATAAACAATAGATCAACAGTTGCCTTATTAGTGTATATAATTACACGCCTTATTATCACAACTGTTAACCTTTGTTTTTTCTCATTTATGTTGTCATTGTTGTTGCTTCAATATAATGATTCTTACCAGCTATTTTCTTTTTAGGTCGATACTGTAGACAATTTAAATGTTTGTGCAGAAGAGCACTACTTACTATAATTTGTGGACTTCACTCATTTCCTTAAGGTACATACTGTACCAATAGGGTAAGTTGCAATGCTCTGCTGTGGGCGATGGGTTTCTAAGGCAACTTAATTGAAATGAGGACATCGTTTAAATTGCCTGTCTACAGTTATTTATGCCACTTAGCATCCATCCCTTTGTTTTAGTCCTACATGGGAAATGATAACCTGGTTTTATTAAATGTGTGTAAATGTGTAGTATACTGAGGTGAGAGTGGCATTGTTCTACAGGTTGCTCAACTCAGACGTTACTCCTGTGAATTAAAAACTGCCAGCTTTCTCACTGCTTGTGTTTGAGATCTTACCTATTTTTATATACTGGCTTCCTGAACATTTGGTGAGGAGGTCTGCATACCTCAATTTGTGCATTTTGTGTACTATAGTATGTGCTGTAAGAAAAAATTACTCACCTTAGTAATATTGTTTCTTCTAATGGAGTCTTGTTGTATTCTGACTAATTGCAGTTAGCCCCAGCACTTCAACTGCCCCAGAGATGAAAGGGTTAAAGTCTATGCCAGGCATAGAACGTTCATCTCGAGCTCGGTTTTCAAACCTCTGTCCCAGGTACTCTGAAGCGTAACCGTCAGATTCTTAAGAGCACTAAACTAACTGGCTAACAGTCCAGAAATTGTTTTAAAATGCTTGCCCAAAAGGCCATACATATATAAACAGGGGTATGAAGACTCAAGTCGAGACCCCCAAAAAGAAATCAAGTAGGTAGGCAATTAAACAATGAGTAGAATAATAATAATAAGAAAAAACAACCAATGCACCCCTGGGGTACAGCACTACCGCTGCCCACCCACATCCCAAAACAGCTAGGTTCTAGGAGGGCAGGCAGGGAAGGAGGTCAGAATACAGCAAGACTCCATTAGAAGAAACAATATTACTAAGGTGTGTAATTTTTTCTTCAAACAACATGAAGTCTTGCTGTATTCTGACTAACTGCAAACTACCAAGCAGTACCCCCCCAGGAGGAGGGAACTACAGAACCTATTTTGGGAACAAGCTCTGCAATACTGCTGTGCCAAACCTAGCATCACTTCTTGACTGGATGTCAAGGGAATAATGCTTGGTAAATGCGTGGACAGTCTTCCAAGTGGCTGCTTTAAAGATTTCCACTAAGGGTATATCCCTGGCAGCTGCCACCAAGGCAGCTGTACCTCTGGTGGAGAGAGCCCTCAGGCCTGATGGAGGCTCTTCCCCAATTTTGAATAGCAGAACTGTATACAAGAGACAATCCATCGAGCAATGGTTCTCTTAGTGGCAGGTTTCCCTTTACCCACTTCTCCATAAGTAAAGAACAACTGGGAACAGTCGTTTCTGTGAGGTTTAGTGGATTCTAAGTAGTAACTCAAAACCCTTTTGACATCAAGACTGTGCAACCTCCTCTCTCCAGAGGAGGAATGATCAGTAAAGAATACAGGCAAAGTCAGATTGGTTCAGATGAAAATCTGACACCACCTTGAAAAGGAACTTCCTATTTGTGTGAAGGACCACCTTATCCCTGTGAAATGAAATTAAGTCAGGTTCCACTGATAAGGCCTGTAATTCACAGATTCTCCTGGCAGATGTGATGGCCACCAGGAATACAGCTTTTCAAGTCAGGTACTTTAGTTCAGCTGAAGAAAGAGGCTCAAAAGGAGGCTGCATCAGCTGTGCAATACAGATATTCAAGTGCCACAGAGGAGTGGGGTTCTTGAAAGGAGGGTTGATATGAATCAGCCCTTTGAAAAATTGGATGAGAGGCTAAGGAAGAGACTTTCCCTGCTGAAATGAAAGCAGAAACAGCTGCCGAAGGCCCAAACTATTAAGATGCACCATATAATCCAGAACAATGTCAATATCAGCTGAATCCGGTTGGGTGTGCCTCTGAGCACACCAAAACCCAAACCTCTTCCATTTGGAGTTGCAAGTCTTTCTGGTGGAAGGCTTTCTACTGGCCTTAAGGATATCCAGCTGACTGGGAAAGATTGAGACCTGCATATTCTAGCTCTTCAAGAGCCAGGCCTTGAGCCTGAGGGAGTGAAGGTTGGGGATATAGGATCCTCCCCTGAGAAGAGGTGAGGAGATTGAACCGTCTGGGAAGGCACAGAGTTATTGTCACTGACAGTGACAACAGAAGAGGATACCAAGGTTGCCTGGCCCAGTCTGGGGCTACCAGGATCACTGAGCAAGGTAGGGACATGATCTTGACCAGCCCTCTGAATATCAGAGGAAAGGGAGGAAAAGCATAGAGAAACTTGTTGGTCCAATTTAACAGGAGAGCATCCAGAGAAATAGACCCCAGAAGAGGGGGTCTGCAGCAGAACAATGGGAGCTGATGGTTGTCTGGAGCTGCAAAGAGATTCATCTCTGGAGTGCCCCATCTCTTGAAAATGACTTGAAGAAAGTGGGGGAACCAGGGACCACTTGTGGTGACCCTGAGAAATCCTGCCGAGAGCATCTGCAAGTACATTGCCCCTTCCTGGGAAATGCACAGCGATCAGGGAAGCTTGTAGGGAATAAGCTAGAGACCATATTTTCACTGCCTCGGTGCACAGGGCCAAAGACCGAGTGCCCCCTTGCTTGTTGATGTACCACATGGTTGTGATATTGTCTGTCCTGATCTGCACTACTGTCCCCTGGATCATGTTCGAAAAAGTCTGAACTGCTAGAAAGACAGCCCTGAGTTCAAGCAGGTTTATATGCAGAAGGGACTCCTGAGGGGAACAAGTCCCCTAAGCTGTGTGCTGATCCTGATGAGCTCCTCACCCCAGTAGGGAAGCATCTGTGGTGATTATTACTGTGGGCACCTGACTGAGGAAGGGAACCCCTCGCCTCAAACTGCCCTCCTCCAACCACCACTGGAGGGCTTTAACCAGAATCCGGGACACTGGAACCAACTTGGAGAGGGAGTCTTTTCTTTGAGACCAAAAAGCTCTGAGGTGAAATTGAATACCTCTCATCTGAAACCCTGCACCGTGCACTACTGCAGTGCATACTGCCATATGGCCCAGCAGCTGTAAAAAGTGTCCAGCTGGCCAAGACACAAGTGGATGAAAAGAAGAGGCCAGACTGATGAGAGACTGGACCCTTGGGGAAGGAAGAAAGGCCTTGGCCTGTACAGTGTCCAGCTCCACACCTATGAATGTGAGGAGCTGGGAAGGCTCCAGAACTGACTTTTCCAGAATCAGGATGAACCATAAAGATTCCAGAAGATCTTGAGTGACCTTTAGATGTGACCTGACTTGGTCTGGGGACTGGCCAACTATAAGCCAGTTGTCCAGATAAGGGAACAGCAGGATGCCTTGCTTTCTGAGGAAGGCCACAACGACTGCCAGACACTTGGTGAATACCCCTGCAGCAGATGTCA
Organism: Neoceratodus forsteri; assembly: GCA_016271365.2. Taxonomy (NCBI): domain Eukaryota; kingdom Metazoa; phylum Chordata; order Ceratodontiformes; family Ceratodontidae; genus Neoceratodus; species Neoceratodus forsteri. Next base: position 635,298,451 of record CM028133.1, read on the forward strand.
AACTGAAAGCCATTTCTCTGAACTGGTAATGGCCTGAGGGCAGTTCGAATCTGAGATGCTTTCTGTGGGACTGCCTCATAGGTATGTGAAAATAGGCATCTTTGAGATCCAGAGATGCTAGCCAGGCTCCTCGTCTCAGAGAGGGAAGAATTAGTCCTAGAGTCACCATCTTGAACTTTGGCTTTAAGATGTGTAGATCTAGGATGGGTCGCCACTCCCCTGTCTTTTTTAGAGCAAGGAAGTACCTGGAGTACAACCCTTTTCCCCTGTGAATGAGAGGGACCTTTTCCACTGCCTGCAGGAGCAGTAGAGATGAGACCTCTGTCTCCAAAGCCTGTGTTTCCTCTGAAGTGGAAGGGGGGAAAAGACCTTTGCCCTCAACCTTGGGAACCTGGTGAAGCTGAGAGCAAGGCCTTGGCTCACCTCTTCCAGAAGCCAACTGTCCAAAGTGATAGACTCCCAGGCCTGGAAGAAGTGAGCTAGCCTGCCCCTACAGGGACAGGTGAGGCGACCCTGACTGACCCTTCAAGGTGTCTGCTTGGTAGGGGGCTTAGACTGAGAGGAGGATGTAGCCCTTGTCATCCCCCTTCTGTCTCTTCCCCTAAAGAACTCCCTCTGCTGAAAAGAAGAGGAGGCTTAGGGCCTGGTAAAAAGGCCTGCCCTGTCAGAGATAGATTGTGCCTTTGAGGAGTGGTCTGCTTCTCTCTGGCTGCAGCACTCCTGTATGTGGTCCTGTACTCATCCATCTTTTTCATGTAAGCCTCTATTTGTTCCCCAAACAGAGAGTTACCAGAGACAGGAAAATCCATGGCCTTGGTCTGGGTATCCTGAGACAAGTTGGTACACCTGAGCCAGGCAAATCTCTTCACAGAAACAGATATAGCCATAACCCAAGAATGGACATCATTCGAGTACACAGCAGCATGGAACTGTACCTTGGAAGCTTCGATGCCATCTGCAGCCACCTGCTCCAGCTCACTGGCTAGCCCTTGATAGGGCTGCATTTGCCCCGAAGGCGCAGCCGTGGCTTCGGATCCTGCAGCTTCGGACCCTGCTGCCCCTCTGCTCGCCTCCTGGTCGCTATCTAGAACCACATTAGCGGATCCCAAGCCCTTGACAGGGCTGCATTTGCTCCGAAGGCACAGCCACGGCTTCGGACCCTGCTGCCCCACCGCTCGCCTACTGGCCACCATCTGGAAACGCACTAGCGGGTGAGAAGTCCTCCTCGGACCAGAGAAGCCGTGTGTGCCGCCATTGGCCCAGTGCTCTCAGGGCTCTACCCCAACTGGACCCTGCCTACTTTGCTGAGCTCTGACTGGCTGCAGCAACTGCTGACTTGCAGACCTAGCCCAGGGCCGTTGCGCCCATTGAATTCAATGGACCTTTGCCGAATTTTTTGCTCTCATGGCACCCACTGTCCTATTTACTGTATCCCCTGAGATTTTGGGGCATGTGTTTGATTGCTGTAAAAGCTGTTTAGCTGAATCAGAGTTCAACTGAAATTGTGCACTGCTTTTGCTGCCGAATCCGATTACTGTTAAAATGTCTTTGGCTTTGTAACCCTGCCGAACTGCCCTCCTGTGTTTCTCCCTTTTCTCTAAGCACTGGGCTTAGACAGCCCCCACCCCTTCTGCCTAGCTCCCCCTTTCTTAGCTTGCACTATATTCTCCAACTCGTCTCCTCCTCTTACCCCACAGGTGCTAGGTCAAGTTTCTTGCTAACCACTATCTGGTAGCCCCATCGCCCTCGCTTTTTTTTTTCCACTGCTCTGCACCACGTTGGTTGCCTTTTTCTTGCTCCTGCTCATCCCCCCTATTTAACCACTGCCTTCTCCTTCCTCCCTCCCTCCCCAGATCCCGAGCCCTTGATAGGGCTGCATTTTCCCTGAAGGCTCAGCCACGGCTTCAGACCCTGCCCCCCCCCTCGCCTCCTGGCCGCCATCTGGAACCACACTAGCAGGTAAGAAGTCCTCCTTGGACCGCGGAAGCCGTGTGTGCCACCACTGGCCCATCGCGCTCAGGGCTCTACCCTGACTGGACCCTGCCTACTCTGCTGAGCTCTGACTGGTTGCAGAGACTGGTGACTTGCAGACCTAGCCCAGGGCCATTGCGCCCACTGAATTCAATGGACCTTTGCCGAATTTTTTTGCCCGCCCCTCCCCCTCCTCCACCCCTCTCCCTCCTCTGCCCTTTATTAAATAGACCTCCCATTCACACCCCTTCGTGCTTGCCCCTCCTCCCTCCTACTCCCATTGGGCTCTGCCTCTCTCCTCCTCGCTCCTAGCACACACACCCTCCCCTGCTCGTCTTTCCGTTGCAGCTTCAACCCACCTCTTCAGCTTCCTATTCTCTTTCTTTCCCTTCTCCTCATCTAGTATGCGTACCTTCCCCATTATGCCCTACCTACCAGTCCTCTTCTTTGCCCTCACCCGACTACTCCATCTCCACCAACCTGCATCCCTTCCCCTCATCAAAGCTACAGACTGCATCCCTCACACAGCCGTACTGGCACCCTTCCTAACAAAATCATTCCTGCCCCTAGGGGTCGCCCACTCACAATGTAGCTACACCTTCTTGCCAGGGTGTGGTGGGCCCCGCTGTCACATCAGTTCACTACGCCCCTCCTGTGCCCTCACAAATTCACCTCGACCTACGCCTCCTCAAAAAGGAACTGCAACCTCTCCCTCAGGGAATTACACCTGGCCACCTAGAAACTTACTCCTCCTCCTGCTGCTATCAGGAAACATTAACCCCAACCCTGGCCCAAAGCCAGCTAGGATCTCTACTCAAACCAAGCACGCTGGCACCCTCTCCATTATCTGCCCGAACATCTGCAGCTTACTATCCAAATTAGACCAACTGGAAGCCTTCGTAGGCGCCCACCATCCCGATATTCTGACGGTGGTTGAAACCTGGCTCACCCCCTCAGTTCCTAATCAAGCAATCTCCCTCCCAGGATATAATATCTTCAGGCTTGATCGTAAATCTAGAAGAAGAAGATGTGCCCTGCATCTAAAAGACAATCTGATGAGGCACCCTGTCCACACTGATCTACCAACACTCAACACCCAACTACTGCACGTCAAAATCCTTCTTGGTGCACAGAATAAAGCCCTATCGGCCATCACAGTGTATAGCCCTCCTGAAGGACACAGGGACTGTGCCTCCACGCAGTTCTGGATTACATCAAAACAATCCCACCCAACTCCGAAACCGTCATACTTGGTAATTTCAACATAAACTGGCTAGTAACAGAGGCAGGTACTGCCAAGGACTCTGTCACATCAGCCACCCTCACCCAGACACTGGACTCCCCAACCAGAAAAAACTATAAAACTGGCACCAGCACCCTTTTGGACTGGATCCTGACCACTCACCCCTCCCGGATCACCAGATCCGCTGTTCTACCTGACTCCCTCAGTTATCACTCCCCCGTCACCTGCATCTGGACAAATAAATTCTGCAAACCGCCACCTAAAGTCATCCTCAGCAGAGTCCTACCCCGTGGACAGCTAATCAACCTAAAAACACACCTACTTAATCAAGATTGGTCCACCATCAACTGGGCCACCGACACAAACACAGCCCTGGACCTATTCATCTGCATCTTCAATGAAGCCTGCAACATCTTTGCCCTGCTAAAAAAATGCAAAGTTAAATCTCTCTGCAACCCATGGCTCTCGGGCTCACTCCTAATGAAGTTAAAACACAGGGACCATCTCTGGAAACAGGCCAGATCAACTGGAAATCGAGCAGACATCCAAGAATACAAAAGAGCTAGAAATGATTGCACCAAATCCATTCACCAACAGAAATCTGACTATCACAAGAAAGCACTCACTGACTCATGGGGAAATGGGACAGCTTTCTGGGATAACATAAAAGATGTCACCAGGAAGGAGTCCAAATCACCCGCCCGACTGTTCTCAAGATTAATGGATTACCCTGGACCAAAAAGTAATTGCCAATACTTTCAATGATGCCTTCGCCGACCTCAGCAGCAACCTACCCTCAGACTTTTTCAGCGTTAGTGACTCTCCTCTTCCCACCCATCAGACTCCACCAACCCCCACTTCAGAGCAGTTAACAAAAATACAGTCAGAAAATATATCTCCAAAGCCATCGGCAACACTAGAGCAAGTGCTGATACACTAGACCTCAAGTTTCTGTCCTCACACTAAAGGAAGTACTGGGGGCCTCTCACCAGGATTTTTAATCTCTCCCTCTTTCTCAGCCAGTTCCCAGATAAACTGAAGTCAGCAACAGTCACTCCAATCCACAAAAGCAGTGACCGGACCGCTCATGGGAATTATTGCCCTATCTCTATCCTCCCACCCCTTTCTAAGGCCCTGGAATGGATAGTAGCAGACCAGCTCACCGACTACTTGAGCAAACATAACATCCTTTGCCAGCAGCAATATGGGTTTAGAAAAGGGCATAGCACTGCCACTGCCCTTCTTGAGTTCACGGGTGCCATCCACAACTCCCTAGACCATGGTCTCCTAACTAGACTATATTCATAGACCTGTCAAAGGTTTTGACACCGTCCACCATCACCTCCTGCTTTGTCAGCTACAGATCTCTGGCCTCTCTTCTGAAACTGTGGCATGGTTAGACAGCTACCTTGGCAACTGGACCCAATGTGTAAAAATAGTGGACATGCTCTCCGACACTAAAGGAGTGTGCTTGGGAGTTCCCCAGGGCTCCATCCTGGGCCCACTACTTTTCAACCTGTTCCTCAACCCTCTCCCCACCTCCAGTCCACTGCAAATTATACTCTATGCAGATGATGCTGTGATTCTTGCCTCTCATCAAGACCCAAGCCACCTACAACAAACCCTTCAGCATGGTTTCACCTTAGTTGAAAAGTGGTTCAAAGAACACAAGTTAATTCTTAACTAGGAAAAAAACTAAGACCATGATCTTCACCAGCCACCAAAACACGCATAAACATCTCCAACTCTCCTTGAACACCTGCTTAGGAAGCCCTCTGGAGCAGGTCGAATCCTTTAAATATCTAGGAATCACCTTCGACTCCCACCTGTCCTACGCTACCCACATAACTAATGTGGCAAAAACTGTGAACTCCAGACTGGGTCTACTCTATTGCCGCTGTTCAAAGCTACATCATCTCCCAGATGGACTATGGCCTTGTCATTTATGGTGCCGCCACTCGGATGGCACTCAGAAGGTTGTCCATCACCCTAAACAAGGCCCGTCGACTCATCACTGGAGCCAACCACCTCACACACACCTGTGACCTCTATACACAAACAAACTGGCTGCAACTTGAAAATCGTATCCAATACCAAACCTGTGTGGTAGCAAAGAAAATTCAGTTGAGGCTTGCCCCTCCCAGAGTCTGCACCCTTCTCCACAGAAAAAAAAAAAAGCTCTGCTGTTTTGGTTCCCTCACTGCCACACAAACCAAGGCCAACGTTCATTCGCCTACAGGGCACCTTCCTGGTTTAATGGTCTGCATAAATGAGACCATCACCACCACTATTGTGAAGCCTTCAAATCCAGGCACCAAAGCACCCTTGTTGCCTCCAGCTCCTGTGATTACCATGGCTAATGTTCCTCACCGATCCTCTTACGCTCACCTCTGCTGGGCCCCATGCCCACCGCACTTACCCTTCCAGGGCCACCATCCTCTCCAGCACTTGCCACTGACAATGCCGCCTGGCTGCCTTGCACTCTTTCCAACCCCCCACTCTATCCCTTCTACTCCCCTACCCTCTTGCCTCCCTGCTCCTCTCCAACCCCTGCTTCTGCCCTTTTCCTCACCTTCTACCGCCCCTCCATTCTTTCTTCATTGAATGACTTCTTTTGCAACGTGTAAACCTTGTAACCCATGATGTTTAACCTTTGTTATGACGTGGAACCTTTGTAAAAGAGCCCTGGCTCAAAGGTAATTGTAATCCTAGAATGAATAAATAAATAAATAAATAAAGCTGTGGAGGGGCATTCCTAGCCAGAGCCAGAATCATATCATACCTAGACTTCTGGTATCTGGCTGTATATGCCACGTAATTGGATTGTCTGAGTCCCAAAGAGGATGCCAGGTACTGCTTTTGCCATGGCATCCACTTTCCTGGAATCCTTATCGGGAATGCCAGAGGAATATTAGCCTCGTCACAGGCTGCAGCTTGCACTACCCCAACATGGCTGCAGTGAGTAGTAAGGAATTCTGTCATAGAGCCTGACGAGCACACCTCCTGTCCATCTTCTCAATCCACAGGGGGTATGGATATTAGCATTTGTAAGATCTTTTAGGTCTGTTTCCCCAGGGACTTATGCAGAGGGACAGACACCCTTTTGGACTCTGGGATGTCCATCATCTCAACATAGTCAGGCTCATGATTTTGTTCAGCTTCTTCCACAGGGAGCTGAAGAGTGTCAGCCACCTTCCTGTAAAACAGGTAGTGGGAGGGAGACACAGAAAGCCTGGGAGGGGAGACATTGGAAGGCCTGTCTGGGGAGATGTCCGGTTCGACAGGCACATCCAGGTCCTCATAATCGTCTTCTTCTTCTCCCTCCCATTTGCTCTCATAAAAAGCTTCGGGGTCATAATCGGAAGCTTGTAAGTCTGACAGAACCGACCATTGGTTCGGTCGGAACTGGGCGAAGTAACTGCACTATGGCAATCGTTTTGGCAATTTCGTTGGCTGTCAGAACATGAGAAATGGGATCCGAACCGGCCAACTTACGTTTTTTCTTTGTAGGAACCGATTCCGCAGAATCAGCTCTCCTCTTGCCCGAGGGGGCATTGCCCAGGTCAGTAGGCACCCCCTCAGGTTCAGCTGAAACCGAACTGGGCTGGCCATCCGGGTCAGCGGACTTCTCGGCCTCCCTTTCCTTAAGCCTGCTCAAGCGTTTTTCAGCAGTAGATTTAGGGAAATTTTTGCAAATTTGGAAGTCTTCCTTGAGGTGGTCAAACCCCCGACAAACACAGACGAGGTGGGGGTCGGCCTTGGCAAAGACCTCCCCACACTCGGTGCAGTGTTGAAACCCCATGGGTCCGGTTTTCTTTTTGGGTTTCTCAGACAAAAAGTCACCCTTACCAGCGTTCAAGCCAGGCGACTACAAAAGCCTATTGGTTCCGACCGTGTCACAGGTCGGTTGAAAAGAAAAAACTACTCACCTTAGTAATGTTGTTTCTTCTAATGGAGTCTTGCTGCATTCCGACATATGCAGTTAGGTCCTGCCTTTCAACTGCCCCGGAGAACAAAGAGTTTACTTTTCTATGCCTTGTATAGAATGTTCATCATGAGCTCAGTTGAAGCCCGTCTGCTGTTGTTTAAACTGCAACCATCACATCTTTACGAGCAAAGACTCACTAGGTGTTCTGTGTGGAAACTGTAAAATTCTTACTAGCCAACTGGCAAATATATAAAATGTTTTTTGGTTTCAAAGGAAGACTCAAGACAGGAAACCCAAAAACAAAAACACATCCAAAACACAACACCCCACCCAAACAAAAAATAGGGTATAAAAAGGACACCCCTAGGGTGCCAACACTGCTCCTGCCCACCTACATCCGAAAAACTAGGTTCTGAGAGAGGAGGTGGGGGGGAGATCAGAATACAGCAAGACTTCATTAGAAGAAACAACATTATTAAGGCGAGTAATTTTTTCTTCAAACAACATGAAGTCTTGCTGTATTCTGATGCAGACTACCAAGTAGTACCTCCGTGGAGGAGGGACAGAACCTACTTTGGGAACAGGCTCTGAAGTACTGCTGTGCCAAACCGAGCATCACTCCTAGCCTGGATATCCAGAGAGTAATGTTTGGTGAAAGTATGGACTGTTTTCCAGGTGGCTGCTTGACAAATTTCTAAGAGGAATATTCCTGGCAGCAGCCAAGGAAGCAGCTGTATCTCTTGTGGAATGAGCCCTCAAGCCTGAGGGAGGAGTTCTACCCAGTTTTTTATAGCAGAATTGTATACAAGAAACAATCCACCTGGCAGCAGATCTCTTAGTGGCAGGTTTGCCTTTACCAACTTCTCCAAAAGTAAGGAACTGGAGGGATTCAAACCTGTGACCCTTGGTATGCTGTATGTAGTAGCTAAGGGCTCTTTTAACATCCAAGCTGTGTAGCCTCCTCTCTCCAGAGGAGGAATGGTCAGTGAAGAAAACAGGGAGTGATATAGACGGGTTGAGGTGGAAATGTGAAACCACTTTAGGCAAGAACTTTCTGTTAGTTCTAAGGACCACTTTATCTCTGTGAAAAGAGATGAAATCAGATTCTACTGACAGGGCTTGCAATTCACTGATATGTCTGGCAGAAGTAATGGCTACCAAAAACACAGTTTTCTAAGTCAAGTACTTAAGCTCTGCTGAGGACAAAGGCTCAAAGGGGTTGCATAAGCTGAGCAATGCAAACATTAAGGTCCCAAGCAGGAGCAGGGTCCCTAAAGGGGGGATTGGTGTGAAGCAATCCCTTGAAAAACTTACAGAATACAGGATGGGATGACAGAGGGGAAGACTTGCCTACTGACAGGAAAGCAGAAACAGCTGCCAAGTGTACTTCGAGGGTAGCTGGTCTGAGGCCTAGGCCATTAAGATGGACCATATAATCCAGAACCATAGGCAATTCAGCAGCGTCTGGAGAAATATTTTTCTAAGAACACCAAATGCTGAATCTTTTCCATTTGGAGTTGTAAGTCTTCCTGGCAGAAGGCTTTCAAGAAGCCTTAAGGATATCCAGAACCCCTATGGAAAGATGCAGATCTGCAAACTCTAACTCTTCAAGAGCAAAGCCTTGAGATTGAGAGACTGAAGACTGCAGTACCAAATCCTCCCCTGAGAGGATGTTAACAGGTTGTAATTCCTGGGAAGAGACAGGGGAAGGTGGACTGTTAGGGACAGCAACAAGGGATACCATGGCTGTCTGGCCCAGTCTGGAGCAATCAGAATCACCTTGCACTAGCACCCTGAACAGGAGAGGGAAGGGGGGGAAAGCATACAGAAATTTGCCTTCCCAGTTCAGAATCAGAGCATCCAGGGGACTGAGCCCAAGACTGAAGGTCTGCAACAAAAGAGAGGAAGTTGGTGATTGTCTGGGGCTGCAAAAAGATCTGTCTCTGGAGTGCCCCATCTCGAGAAAATCACTTTCAAAACCAGAGGATCCAGGGCTCATTTGTGATGGCCCCGGAGTATTCTGCTCAGTGCATCTGCTAGGACATTGTCCTTCCCTGGGAGGTGAACTGCTATCAGAGAGGTTTGCAGGGAATAGGCCAGGGACCACAACTTCATTGCTTCTGTGCACAAGGCCATAGATCGAGTGCCTCCCTGCTTGTTGATGTACCACATGGTGATGGTGTTGTCTGTTCTGACCTGAACCACCTTGTTCTGTACAGATTTGGAAAAAGCTTGCAGTGCCAGAAACACTGCTCTGAGTTCCAAGAGACTGATGTGAAACAGAGATTCCTGAGGTGACCACAGTCCTTGGGTGGTAAGATCCCCCAAATGGGCTCCCCAGCCCAGCAGGGAAGCATCTATGGTGAGTATCACTGAATGAGACTGAGTGACAAATGGAACCTGTCTCAAATTGTCCTGATCCTGCCACCATTGCAAGGCTTGGATCAGGGTTCGAGTCACTGCGATTAGTTTGGTAAGAGAACCCTCTCTTTGGGACCAAAAGGCTCTTAAGTGGAACTGAATGTCCCTCATTTGGAATATTGCTCCCTGGACCACTGCTGTGGAGGCTGCCATGTGGCCCAGTAGCTGAAGGAAATGCCTTGCTGGTCGAGACACCTGAAGGGTGAATGAAGAGGCCAGTTCCATAAGGGTCCTTGCCCTTTCCAAGGGAAGGAAGGCTCTTGCCTTTACTATATCCAGTTCTGCACCTATGAAGGTGAGGAGCTGCACTGGTTCGAGAACTGACTTTGGTAGGTTGAGAAGGAATCCTAAGGAAGCGAGCACCTGCTGGGTCACTTGCAGATGTGACTTGACTTGGTCTGGAGACTGACCTACTATGAGCCAGTCGTCCAAGTATGGGAAGACGAAGATCTTTTGTCTTCTTAGGAAGGCAACAACTACTGCCAGGCACTTTGTGAAAACCCTTGGGGCTGATGTTAGGCCAAAGGGCACTGCTCTGAATTGATAGTGGCCTGAGGGCAACTCGAACCTGAGGTACTTTCTGTGGGACCACCTGATGGAAATGTGAAAGTAGGCATCTTTGAGGTCCAGGGAGGCTAGTCAGTCCCCTGGCCTTAGAGAGGGAAGGATAATTCCCAGAGTTACCATTTTGAACTTTGGCTTTAAAAGATGTTTGTTCAGATATCTTGGATCCAGGATGGGAAGCCACTCTCCTGCCTTTTTGGGGCTTAGGAAGTACCTGGAGAACAATCCTTTGCCCCTGTGCAGGGTGGGAACTCTCTCTATAGCTCTGAGAGCTAGGAGAGAAGAAACATCTGCCTCTAGGGCAAGGGTCTCAGAGATTTGCAGGTAGAAAAGATCTGGCTCTCATCTTGGGAAATTTTCTGAAGCTGAGCAGGAGAAACACCTGAAGGTCTGTCTGGGGAGATGTCCGGGTCAATAGGCACATCCAGACTTTCACCATCACCATAATCATCCTCATACTCTCCCTCCTCCTCCAGTTCATAAAATTCTTCCAAAGTATAATCCAGAACCGGGGAAACCAACCGAACCGTGCCCCTGCCAGATGGTACCGGTTTGTTTGAAACCGAACTAAGTGACTGCACAATCCTAATCGCCTTGGCTATCTCATCGGCGGTCGGAATATGAAATTCTGGGTCCGAACCGGTCAACTTGTCTTTTCTTTTTCCTTTTGTCAGAACAGATTCCTCGGAATCGGCTCTTCTTTTGCCCGAAAAAGTATCGCACTGGTCAGAGGGCACTCCTTCTGGTTCGGTCGGAACCGTACTGGACTGGCCATCCAGGTCAGCGGACTTCTCGGCCTCCCTTTCCCTCAGTCTACCTAATCTCTTTTCCAGGGTAGATTTGGGAAAATTCTTGCAAATTTGGCAGTCTGAATCGAGGTGGTCAAACCCCATACAACAGACATATGTGGTGTGGGGATAAGCCTTGGCAAAGACCTCCCCACACACACTGCAGTGCTGAAACCCAGTGGGCCCGTGTTTTTTCTTGGGTTTCTCAGACATGACCAATCCTAACCAAAAACTTACCCTTTTTTCGGCAATCCGCCAGGCAAGACTCCCCTATCGGTTCCTGACCGTGTCACGGGTCTTGGAAAAAAATGTAATTAAATCCATTTTTTATTTTTAGAACCGATACGACCGGCAACCACACTCTAAGGTCAGGCACAAGTTTTTTACCTCAAATTGATCGGTTCAGCCGAACCGATCCACAGTTTACAAGTTACACACAGAAAACAGAACAAAAACCTATCTAGTACTCACGGTACCACAGACAGAGACTTGAACCGACTATGCGGAAACAGCAATTCGGTAGAAACCGACCGAAAACCGACACTTCAACCAACTTTTTGAACTGAGCAGCAGGAGAAATCTCCGGAGCGACTGTTCAGTGAGGCGGAGTAAAGAATCTGACGGTTGCAGTTTAAACAGCAGCAGACAGGGGCTTCAAGCGAGCTCATGATGAACATTCTATGCAAGGCATAGAAAAGTTAACTCTTTGTTCTCCGGGGCAGTTGAAAGGCAGGACCTAACTGCATATGTCAGAATACAGCAAGACTTCATGCTGTTTGACACTTTTTTTTTTTTCTCTCTCTCTACTTCGGTTCCTGACTGGACCGACCGGTGGGGAACTGAAAAATAAAAATTTCTTTTGGCAGTTACACAATTCTATCTACCTACAATACACTTACTGTACCAGGACAGAGATGCAAAGACCAGAAAAACAAGGAAACGGTTGATAAAAATGACCGATTTACTGCTACCGAACCGAAGTGTAGGAGAGGATCTCCAGAGTGACTTCTCAGTTAGGCGGAGTAAAGAATCTGACGGTTATGCTTCAGAGTACCTGGGACAGAGGTTTGAAAACCAAGCTCGAGATGAACGTTCTATGCCTGGCATAGATTTTAACCCTTACATCTCCGGGGCAGTTGAAGTGCTGGGGCTAACTGCAATTAGTCTGAATACAGCAAGACTTCATGTTGTTTGAATATCATAAAACTTATAAATAAAAAGTTAAAAAAAAAAAGAGAGAGAGTGGTTGCTCGCTTGCTGTTCTGGTGCACCCAGGTGTTTAATAACATACAGTTGTGCCACTGGTCATGATACACCTAGGTGCTTGTTTCTGGTACTGAAAAAAAAAAAAAAAATCAAACTCTTGCCAACAGGTCAGTCTACAGTCATCAATAATCCTCGATGGGCACAGATCTAATCTGTGGCTCCTAGAGATGACCACGTAAATACTCTTTCACTGTATGAGTGGATTTATTTCAGACAAACTAATCGGATGTCTTCTTCAGCAACAAGGCTCTCCTTTTAAATTCGTTTGGCTTATGTTCGCTTTCCTGTACACCTTTTCTGATAATCTGAAAGACAAGGGTGGCCCTTGACCTTTATTCTTTGATGTAAACAGGAAGTACAGTTACGTAAGAACTTACCGTAACAGTAGATCTTCGAGAGAGGCTCTAGCAGTAGGTAATTACATATAGGACTGATGCTGGCCGGCGGCAGGACCCCACGGAAAAATTTCTAGCTAGCAGTCCCTGGCGAGGGACTGCCCCCACCAAATCAGGTGACCGACGTCAAGCGACGTCAGTGTAAAGGGGCGGTCCCGGACGCCCGCCTTCCAGTTCTTTCCCGCCACTAGCCAAAAGAGGCCAGACGAGAGAGAAGCGGATATTTCTCTATATGGAAAAGGAGCTGAAGAAGCCTAGGGGGATGGAGGACGGGAAGGTATTACCTACTGCAAGAGCCTCTCTCAAAGATCTACTGTGACGGGAAGTTCTTACGTAACTGTACTGTCTTACTTCGAGAGGGCTCTTGCAGTAGGTAATTACATATAGGACTGAATCCCAAGTAGTCTGGAACAAATAAAAGGCACCGGGGGGGAGGAAACTACTCCTGAAAGTAGCAGTAGCCTTGCAAGCCTCAAGACAGGAGGCCTTGCAAAACAGCTAGCCCGAAGCCTGCTCTACGGTGAGAGGCAATGTCCAAACTGTAGTGTTTCATAAAGGTATGGACGGAAGTCCAGGTGTCGGCAGCGCATATGTCTGCCGCAGACACATTCTTGAAACAAGCTGCAGAGGTCGCTACTCCACGAGTGGAGTGACCTCTGACTTGACCCAGAAGGGTCTTGTTGTATTTGTCATAACAGAAAGTGATGCAATGAGCCAACCACTTCGACAGGCATTGCTTGGAAACAGCATTGCCTTCCCTTTTGTGAGCAAAAGAGATGAACAACTGGTCAGTTTTTCTGAGATCCTTTGTCCTATCAGTGTAGTATCTCAGAATCCAGTGAACATCCATGGTATGGAGTAAATATTCCCCTTGGTTGAAGTACTGCGTGAAAAAGACAGGTAACTCTATAGCCTGATTTAAGGTAGACTCTGCTACCACTTTAGGCAGAAACTTAGGGTTCATGCGAAGAGTCACTCGTTCTTTGTGAAAAATCAAATAAGGGATTTTACACATAAGGGCCTGGAGCTTGGAAATTCTTCGAGCGGAAGTAATAGCCACCAAGAAGAGCGTCTTCCACGAAATAAACTTCAGATCTGTGGATGCCGCAGGTTCGAAGTGAGGAAGGGTAAGTTTCTCGAGAACAAAGTTCAAGTCCCAAGGGAGCAGGAGTCCAGGCAGGGGGCCTCAGATGAGGACCCCTCAAGAAAGTCTTGGACACTCTAATTGGGCAAGGCTTTATCAGCGAAGGAACATGGCACGCTGGAAATAGCGCCATGTGCACTTTCAAGGAGGAATGACTGAGACCCAGGTCGAAGAGATGACGTAAATATTCAAGCAGAACAGCCTCTGAACAGGAGAAGGGCTCCACGTTCCTAGAAGCAGCCCAAATAGAAAATCTCTTCCATTTCATGGCATAAGTGGACCTAGTGGAGGGTTTTCTAGCCTCCACCTGAATCTTGGCCACCTTTGGAGAGACACCAAAGCGAGATTGAGCTAGGTCTGCAGGAGCCATGTATGAAGTTGTAGGGACTTGAGGCCCGGATGGACCAGGGTCCCCTGATCCTGGGTCAGCAAACCTCGAGATAAAGGAAGAGGAAGAGGAGGAACCTCTGAGTATTGTTGTAGAAGAGAACCAGATTTGCCTGGGCCAGAAAGGAGCGATCAGAATCATTCTCGCTCCTTCTGTTAGTTTCTGCATTACGCATGGGACCAGAGGAATTGGGGGAAAAGCATAGACGAATCTGCCCTTCCAGTTTAGAGACAGAGCGTCACTCCAGAAAGCGCCTCACTCTGGAACGAGCGAGCAAAAGGTGGGAAGTTTTGCGTTTTGGGAAGAGGCAAACAGGTCTACCTGCGGAGTCCCCCAAAGCTGGAAGATGTCTTCTAGCACCTTTTGGTCCAATTCCCACTCGTGTGGCAGGGCAGTGGAGCAGCTTAGCTTGTCTGCCAGGGTATTGTCGACTCCTGGAACGTGAATTGCAATGAGGTGAAGGTTGTGAAGAGTTGCCCAGTCCCAAACCCTCATTGCTTCCCTGCATAGAGGGTAGGATCGAGTCCCTCCCTGCTTGTTGATGTACCACACTACGCACATGTTGTCCGTCTGGACGGCTAGGTGACCGGGAAGAATGTACTGGTGAAGGGCTTGGAGAGCATATAGTACTGCTCGAAGCCCGAGCACATTGATGGGGAGAGCTAGTTCCAATCTGGACCATAACCCCTGGGTTCAGTGAGGACCCAAATGGGCTCCCCAACCTTCGCCTGATGCATCTGTGGTCAGAGTCTGGGAGGGGGGAAGATGACAGAAGGGCCCCCAAAACAGGTTCTCTCGAACCATCCACCATTGCAAGTCTCGTGCCATCAGCGAGGAGATTAGAATTAGATGATCTAGATCGGCTACAAGTTGATCCCACTGTGAGCGAAGAGTCTACTGAGAGATCCTCATGCGGAGCCGAGCGCGGGGAACTGTCAGGATGGCGGCCGCCATAAGCCCCAAGAGATGGAGAACCGACCTCGCCGGAACCTTCCTGCGTTCTGACAGCAGGGAAATCTGTGACTGAAGAGAGGCCGCCCTGTCTGGAGGCAGGAAGGCCTTGCTCACCGTCGTATCGAGGACAGCCCCAATAAACTGTAGTCTCTGGGATGGATCCAGATGAGACTTGGAATGGTTGATGGTAATACCCAGGCAAGTGAAGATCTGCTGGGTGAGGGAGAGGAAATGCAGGAGCTCCTCCTTGGATGAGGCCACCAGGAGCCAGTCGTCCAGGTAAGGGAACACCTGAACTCCCATAGTACGCAGGTGGACCGCTACCACAGCCAGGCATTTGGTAAAAACTCGGGGTGCCAAGGAAAGACCAAACAGGAGTGCCCAGAACTGGTAATGGTCCCCCTGGAAAGCAAACCGAAGGTACTTGAGATGAGAGGGGCGAATGGGGATGTGCAGATATGAGTCCTGCATATCCAGCGCACAGAGCCATTGACCCAGCCGAAGAAAGGGCAGAAGGGTCTGTAGGAAGAGCATCCTGAACCTTTTGTATTCCACATAAAGGTTCAAAGAGCTGAGATCGAGAATGGGTCTGAGATCTCCCGTCTTCTTTGGGACCAGGAAGAAATGAGAATAGTAACCCATCCCTTGAAGGTGAGGAGGAACGGGTTCTATGGCCTGCTTCGCGAGAAGGGCAGAGATTTCTTCCTGGACCAAAGGAAGATGGTCCCTTGCATAGGATGACTTCGGAGGGGGGTGGCAGGGTGGTTTCTGTAGAAACTCTATAGAGTGCCCTTCCGCTATAATCTGAAGCACCCATGAATTTGTTGTTATCCTCTCCCAGCCCGGAAGGTGGACGGAGAACCTCCCTCCTACCGGTTCCTCCGGTGTGTCCGGAGGCAGTGGGAGAGAGGAGGAGTCAGGTGGTGTGGGGCAGCACCGCAGCTGGGGCACCCGCTGCTTTTTTGGGCAGGGGCCTGGCAGCTGCGGGGGCCTGACGTTTAGTAGCCTGCCTTCCTTGGGGTTTTGCTTGTGGCCGACTGCGTCTGCGAAAAGGACGGCACTGTGGGGGATGGGGACGGTACATGGAATCCACAGATTTCAGGGCCGTTCCCTTCTCCTGCAAGTCGGTGATGATGTCCTTGACATCACCGCCGAAAAGCACCGAACCCCTGAAAGGTGCTTCCTGGATCACTGACTGCACCTCCGGGACCAAACCTGACACGCGGAGCCAAGCATGATGCCGAAGACTTATGGCGAAAGTGGAGCTCCGCCCGGCAGTGTCCACTGCATCGTATGTCGTCCGCAGAATGTGACGACTGGCCAAACGAGCAGAACGGACTAAGTCAGCTAACTCCTGCTTGACTTGAGAGTCAGGTAAGGAGTCAATCTTGGATTCCACCTGGGTAAGGATGGCCTTCTGGTAATCCCCCATATGAGCAACATAATTCAGGGCCCGAATTCCCAGTGTGGAAGAGGCGTATGTCTTTCTTCCATACTGGTCCAGGAGGAGAGATTCCTTATCTGGGGGAGACTAGCTTAGATGTTTAGGACGTGCCGACTGGCCGTGAGCGGTTCTAATCACTACCGAATCTGCACGAGGGTGAGAGTCCAAGAAATCTACACCCTCAGGAGCCTGGTATAGCCTGTTAGACTTCCTAGGAGGCGGGGCTAAAGCCAACGGTTGTTTCCAAATAGTGGAAACAAGGTGGGCGTGAGGTTCGATCCAGGGTAGCACTAAAGTAGGAGCAGTCAGGGGCAGGTCCAAATGTTCAGCGAGTTTGACCCACTGAGGATCTGGTTCCAATGAGCGCCACTGGTGTACTGCCTGGATTTTCCTGAGCAACTCCGTGAAGGAGGGGTCCTCCAGAGGAGACTTCGGAGGATTCCTTGGCCGGGGCTTGGACGGAGAGCGAGGCTCGTCGTCTCTCTCAGAGCATCCGTCGGAAGAATCCGAGGAATCCAACAGCGAAGAAGAATCCGAAGCAGAATAAGACTCCCTAACCCGGCTAGGGGGAGGAACGGGTTCCTTGGGGGGTGTCACTGGACACGTGTCCTGCCCCTCTCGGGATCCAGAGGGAAGGGCTCTGGAGTCCGGAGGCGGTGAGGGAGTGTGCCGTCTCGGGCGTACGGGGGCTGGTGGCAGCACCGTCGCCGTAAGGCGGCTCTCTACTTCCTTAGTGAGCTGAGCCTTGGCCTCAGCCCACCAGGAAGCCAGAGTCTCCTGCAGATCCACCGCGCCAAGGGGCAGTGGAGGAGGAGAGGATAAGATACAGGTTGTATCCATGAGGCGAGTATCCGAGCCCGGCTGCAGGAAAACCGGTGCTGGGTATTGGCGTCGGTACTGCGGCACTGGATACTCGCGGTCCGAATGCGATGGCGTCGGATGGGGCCCGGCGGTACCCAGGCGCGGAGAGCTGCTGGAGCAGAGCGGCCCGGAAGGTGTCGCCCGCAGGCGGGTCAACAGTGAGAGACCGGGAGGCAGGGCCCGGCGGAAGGGAATATCCCCGCCCGGCGTCTGTGGGGCGGCGTCAGGACGACATCAGATCCGGTTCCCTAGGAGGAGGGTCTGACAGAGAATATCCCAAACATCGCCCAGGGACGGGGATCCCAGGGTCAGGCTGGAGTGACGGGCTCCTGGACGGCAGGAAGCTGCTGCGGGAACCCGAGCACAGCGAGGGTTGAAGGGTCGTCGTAGGTTCCGTCGAGCGTTGGGGGAGCCAACATCTTGACAGGGGAGCTAGTTGCTGGCGTCAGTCTTACAGGGTCCCTCGTCAGGCGGGCGAGGCGCGGCCCAGTCCAAGGGGCGAGGTGGAGTGCGCCCGCCCGAAGGGTCGGGCGTCTTATCGACCTTCTCCCGGCGGATGTCGGAGGAGCTAACGTCCGACTTATGGGAGTCGCCCGCACCAGTAGGCCGCAAGCCTGCAGCAGAACTGGGGACTGAGGCCTCCTTTTGCCCAGAGGTGCCCGCAAGGCCCAAGCGCGAGCCGGGTGGGCCGACGCCTCCTCCAAAGCCTTGGAGGCTGCCGGACGGTCCCCTGGGAGGGGATGTTACCTGGGTTGCGACTCCAGCCGGAGTCGCGGGCGAGGAGGCCTTCTCCCAGTGCCTTTCCTTGTCTCGCTTTTTACGATGCCCTTCTGGAGAGGTCGACGCCTGCCTGAGCTTCTTCAATTCTTTTTCCATCAAAGACATCTTTTTCTTTAGAAGATGGGCTTCCAGGGACTGTTGGCATCATCTGCGGGTAGCCGCGTTGAAATGAAGGCAATGCGGGCACTTGTCGACCAGGTGGTGGGGCCTAGGCAGAAGAGGCAGAGGGAATGGCCGTCCTTGTGTGGCAGTTGGGCACCGCACGAGTTGCACTTATTTTTGTGCTCGGAAGGTGTAGAGGACGACATACACCGATGATGACCTGACGATAAGAAGAAAAAATACTGAAAATCTCGGTAAAACAGAAGAAAGAACAGGGCTGACTAAGAACAAACTTTACTGCGAGGCGCTGCACGAGCTAACGGTGGGAAAGAACTGGAAGGCGGGCGTCTGGGACTGCCCCTTTATACCGACGTTGCTTGATGCCGGTCACCTGGCGCGGGGCGGTCCTCGCTTAGGACCGTTAGCTAGAAATTTTTCCGTGGAGTCCTGCCGCCGGCCGGCGTCAGTCCTATATGTAATTACCTACTGCAAGAGCCCTCTCGAAGTAAGATCTGTCTGTTCTTAAAGCACAAGTACACTGACTGTTTGGGTTTCTGCCTATTCTTGTAGCATAAGTACACTGACTGAGTTTCCAACTTCAGTGTCTTGCCAGTGCTGTTCAACTATGTGCAGAGTATAAACACTAGTCTTACAGCAGTGGTTCCTTTGCACAACCCCAGATTCTCACCTCTACCTCTCTACTAGAGTTAGTGCGGCTCATCTTTCTTCCAGAGGGGTCATCAGCAATGCACGGATTTGAGAAACGGAGTGCGAGTGAGTGAGCAAGCATGTACATGTGGCAGTCTATTCATCTTAAAAACAAGCAAAAAACAAGCACAAAACCCTCCTTTCATCCTGCTTGAGTTGTAAGTAGACATCTCATGATCCAATCAGTATTTTACAAGGCTCGGCAGGGGTGCGGCAAGTGCTGCCCTTTAACGCCAAACAGCTAACGAATCAGTACCTTATCACTTAAATGTCTGTCAACTGTCAAAGTGTTCCTTTCTGTCCGCTCTTCAGTACTGCAAGCCAACTAAAATCATCCAAAGGGGGACTTCTGGCCAGTAATCCACATTAAATTAAACCTCCTGTAGCCCTTGGAGCTACAGCAGCAGTTATGGAGTTTCCAGGACAGAAAGTCACAAATGGAGAATGTAGGATTTAGTTCTTACACTCGCAGTTGTGTGTGTGTGTGTGTGTGTGTGTGTGTGATACATACATCTACACCGAGTCTTTACATCCAACCATGTGTGTGTAAACGAGGATGAGTCTCTAGGAGTGCAAGTCTTTTTTTCTGAAACTGTAATTTTTATTTTGATTCAGTTAACACCAAATTTACATTTATACAACTGACATGACAACAAAGTAAAATAAAATTACATAATATCAACAAGTTAACTCTACAACCCCCTTACCCCTCCCCGGAGCATCAGGTAGAACATCTGTAATCGAGTAAATTAGCACAGGGTAATGGGAATTATATGTCCTAGACCATATTTGAGGGTGGATAGGGAACAGCAATCAAGTCTTGGGGCCCTAGTTAATTTTGGTTCTGTGTGTACTTAACCTGGAGTTTCCCCTTGTCTCAAGTTATTGGTCTTGTTTTGTTCTTTAATTCAAAGTTTCTCTAGCCAGGTTATGTAGAAGTGTTACCCCCTCCTGACTGCCTTGGAATTCAAAGTATGGGAGCCATCTGGTTCAAAATGTATCCGTTTGTAAACAGAGGCGGGCTGTCAGCTTCTCCATCTCCTTGATCTGTTGACAACATGCCAGCCATTGGGTTACCACCATTGATTTGTTTGTAAGCCATAGTTTAGTGATAGACACTTGGGCAGAAGTGCATCAATATGTTAAAGAGGTATCTCTTACTGGCATTATTTATGCCTGGAGGTATCTCTCCTAACAGGAGGACATGGCATTGTTCTGGGATAGTAGTTTGCAATATATTGCTCATATTACTGTGCACTTCCTTCCAGGACATCCAGATTTTTGGGCAATTCCAAAAAATATGCCCGTGAGTACCCACCTGGTTACACCCTCTCCACAGATATCAGTGGGGTATTTACCAAAATGTTTGGTGATGACTGGAGTTCTAAAAATCTAGTAAGGACCTGCCATCTGAATTCTCTCCCGTGGGGGAGGCTGTGGTTTTATTTGCCTGTTCCCAAATTATGTCACATTTTTTGGGGTGTTAAGGAGAGACCACACGCTTGTTTCCATATCTGCTGCACTAGAACTCTATATTTGGAATGACCTTCCTTGCATATATTGTAAATCTGGGAGACCAAGTGTCTCATCTGGCCCCTCCCCTCAGTCAAGCCCACCAGAAATTTTGTTAGTGGGTGACTGGTGGGTATCCCAACATTATCTTTCCTGTCCCCAGAAGTAAGGTAGTGCCTAAGCTGTAGGTAACAGTAGAAGTCTTTATGTGGCAGACCAAACCCCCTCTGTAATTGGCTGCAGCTTTTTAGGGTGTCTCCGATAAATAATTGCATCATTTTATTAAAACCTCTCTTTTCCCAATTCTTATAGGCAGGGTTTAACTGCTCGGGGGTAAATCTCTACATACTCCTATAGCCACATGTTGCATTATTTTGACTTCAAAACTATGCTTCTGGACAACTTTCCTCCACATATACAGTAATATTTTGAGCCATGAAGTGGGGAGTGCTCTGACTTTTGCTAAATCCCATTTAGTGATAAGTAAGTGTTTCATGTTATACTGCCCCAAGAGATCCCTTTCCATTCGTAGCAAACTCAATTGGTTTTCTCTATGTCCATGTGCCGCTAAATACTGTAGTTGGGCTGCCTTATGATAAGCCCACATATCTGGGAGTCCAAGTCTAGGTTTTTTCCCTCCCCAGGTAAATTTTGATATTTTCTGGAGTGTAGTCCAGAATATCTTTTGGGGGGCTAACTGGAACTGCATCAAATATGAACAGCAGGCGTGAAGGGATGTTCATACGCACTGACTCTGCCCTCCCTTTAAAAGACAAAGGCAGAGCTGACCACCTCCCACAGTCCTGCTGTTTTATCTTCAAGTAATTTTAAATAATTAGTCTGATACAATTTACTCAGATCAGCTGTGATATAAACTCCTGAGTATTTAAAGCCCTTCATGGACCATTTTAAATTTGATAGCCTCTTAATTTCTGGAGGTACTGGTGCTCCAATTGATAATATTTTTGATTTGGTCTCGTTAATCTTAAAACCAGATAATCCCCCATATTCCCCTAAAAGTGATAAAGCTGTAGGTAGTGTTTCCATTGAGTTTTAGAGATATATCAGTGTGTCATCTGCGCTGAGAGAAATACGGTTTTCTACTGACCCTATTTTTATCCCACTAACGTCTGGGCTAACATGAAATGCCTCGGCCAGTGATTCAATGCTCTTGTAATTGAAAAAACAGATAATATTACCCCATTATGTCAAAGTTGGGCTATTAGGTTAGAGTAAAGGGTTGAAATCCATGCCCGGAATTTACTTCCAAAATTAAACTTCTGCAGAACCACTTCTATGAATTTCCATTCAAGGCGATCAAATACCTTCTCTGTGATTAGTGCCACTACAACCCTTGCTTCCCTTCCGAATTTCTATTTATGCTAGCCATTGTAGTTAACAGCCTATGCACACTGTTGTACAAATGTCTGCCTGGCATGATGGTCGGGGTGCATCAGGCCTGTTATAATTGACTGTAGACAGTTAGCAATCATTTTAACAAAAATTTTAACATCTATATTTAATAAAGCTGTTGGTCTGAAACCACCGCATGTAGCGGCATCCTTCCCAAGTTTAGGAATGACTCAGATTAGAGCACGAGCTCTCCTCAGGAGTATGTGCCACATTACACACTTGGAGAATAATGGCCACAATTCCATCTGGAATCTTTAGCAGAACTTGACCACAAAGCCGTCTAGACCAAGTGATTTGTTATGTTTAAGCATTTTAATTGTTGATGTTACTTCTCCCTGTGTAAAGGGGCTTTCCAACTGTTCAACTTGTTCCCGAGATATCTTGGGAAGCCTAATTCTACCAAGGAATTCCACTATGTTCCCAGGGTGGTCTTTTTGGGGATTGAGAGGTATACAGTTCTGAATAAAATTGCCTAAAACTTTCAGCTATCCCTTTCGATGAGGTCTCAGTCTTAATACATCCCCGGGGTCTTCTTAACTGCGGGAACAAAGCGGTCTGCCACCTGCTTTCTTAATCTGCATGCCAGAAGGCGTCCGGCCCTGCTCCACCCACGTAGTAGTTCTGCACCACAAATCTGAGAGGGTTTTCTGTTTTGGCCCTAAATATCTCTTTGATCTGTGCTCTAAGCTGTTCAAGTTCCCTTAGCTGCTCAGAATTCACTGCCGCTCCCCCAGCACTATGAGTGGCCTAGAGGTCTTTAATTTTTGTTCCAGATTTTTTTGCTTTTTGTATCTCCTTTTTGTTAGAAGCGTAATGAGATTGCTTTGCCATGAACCACTGCTTTTAAACCATCCCACAGAAATTTAACTTCAGAGACTGAACCTGTATTTTCTGTTAGATAATTAGCGATTACCTCTTATTTTCAAACTGAATGTTTCATCTTTAAATAATCCCACATTAAGACGCCATAAAGACTGCCTGTCTATTGATCCCAGATCTACTGTTACACTAAACTTTAGCATGGTCTGTCAGATACATATAGGGTGGATTTCCATGTTCTGTATTGTGTGACCCCATGATTTTTGTGTATAAAAGTGGTCTACCTGTGAATATGAATTCTGCGCACTTGAATAGGTGTAATTCCTACTTGATGGGTAGGAATCTCGCCATACGTCTATCAACCCTGCTTCTTCCCTCAGATTTTTAAGAAGTTCTGAACATGTTCTCTCCCCCCACCCCCCGTTGTTTCGATTTGGATGATCTGTCCAGGGTTGGTTCTTCCATGCAGTTCCCATCTCCCCCCAACACAACTTGGCATTCCAGGAGTGAAGCTATTTGACCAAAAACATATCAGAAATTGGGGTCTCTGGGGTGTAGGGCAATATACATTAACTATATGTATTATGCGATCAGGTATTCTACCCAAAATACTCACTAACCTGCCTTCCTGATCTGTAAATGATCCCATTTTTTCAAACCTAAGTCCTTTTCGAGCAGAATGGCCACACCTGCCTTTTTGGCATTCGGGTGCAAGGATGACTCCCCCACCCATGACTTTCTAAGTTTCCCATGCTCTACCGGGGAAGAGATGCGTCTCCTGGAGCAGTACAACGTCACAGTTAACCTAAGCTAGGTCTCTAAGTACACTGTATCTTTTGACAATGGAGTTAATCCCTTTTACATTAAGGGATATCACTTTATGGATTTATACAGTATCTTCTTTAGTCTTTCCTACACTACCAATCCTTCTGGTAAATGTTTCCCTTTATGTTTTAATTGTTCATTATTTAAATATGCCGCATTAGCTCCTTTCCTTCCTAACAAACATCAAGATCTTGACACCTACCCTCCCTCCCCCCAACACAAAAGTTCCATAACCACATTCAAAGTAAATATTATAGTACAATATGAAAAACAAGATATTTTAACCCCCAGTAATCAACAGTTAATTGGTGAACCTCTGAAGGAAACTCCTTCTGACCTGTAACTTCAGGCCGAAATCAGCAGGTCTCGCACCCGTTTCCTCGTCTCCCTGCAATAGGGTGTTGGGAAACGTGTAGGCTACAGGGATTAAGGTGGACAAGGTAAAACATACACCCACTAGGGAGGTCTTCACATCACTGACCTGCTAGGCTGTGGGAACGTCTAAACCCCCATCCCGACCCACCGCGAGTGGCGTTTTTCCAGACATCATTTTAATGATTAAGTTGTCTGGCATCTAAACAGAAAGGTGGACCGCTATACTGCAGTCACTGTGAGTGATTCAGCAGGTCTCCAGGGACCCTTTTTATGAAAAGTACAACACTAGGAAGCTTTTCACCTCATCTCTCACTCCTCCATCTCCCCCATGACCTTTCTCTGAACCTTAAACATACTGTTCTAATGATGCTCATGGTATTTTGTCATATGTAGGGAACATGAACTGCAAAGGTTCCCCTTAGATTCTCTTTAACTAACAACTATGCATAAAATAACAGTTAACATGGCCTTAATGGGCTCTCGTATTTTCTGCGTTCAGTTGCGATTATCACTGTTTGTATTGGAGTCTCAGCCCAAAAGCACCATCTGGCCTAGCGATGTTTCAAGAGAAAAGAAAACAGCATTCCAGCCCAAACTGAAACTGTTCTCCGATCTTAGAGCAGTGGGCAGAGCCACAAGTCTAACCCACCATCTCTGGAGACATAACGGTTCAAAGTGTCTAAAAGGTTAAGCGTAGATAGAAATCAGAGTACAGAATATAGGCAAGCCTTACCCAGACTGCAGCATGCATCTCATTTAGGTTGCAGGCTTGGAAATGTGCCATGTCCTTGTATATTCTCTCATGTGGACCAGCTCCTCTCCTTTTGGCCGCCGCCATGGTGTTTCCAGCTAACTCTCATTTTAGTTGAAGGAGTACCTATTCTAGCATATCTTGCTCTGTATCGGGAAGCACTATTCCCATCTTCTGGATGGGGTTTTGCTGCTTGGATCAGAGTATCATATAGTATAGTTTTTGACCTTCCTCCCAAAAGACAAGAAATTTGGCAGGGTATCTGAGTTTGGCTCTTATTTTCTTTTCCTTCAGTTGTTTGATTACTGATAGAACCCATTGTAACCCCTCGGTGGCGCTATCTCAAGGGCTACTACCCCTGCCTGTTCAGCCAATAACAGGTTGAGGGACCTGGATCCAATGGCGGGTGCCTCCACCCAAAGGTCAGGGTTGGAACAGTCAAATATGACCTGGTCACAGCCCTCTGGGTCACTGCAACCCCCCCTTTCTTCCCACTAGTGGCTCACCAGCAATTCTCACCCTGTTGTTATGACTTGCGCTTATCCCCAGGTCAATATGGCCAACTTGGTGCTGAGGACCCCCTGTAAAATAAGATGCAGTTATACAATAGCCCATACACAACAGGGTAGCACAACCACGCAGTTCAAACTATATACCTTGCAACAACAAATCTGATTTATTCAGGGGGAAACAACAAGGACGGGGGAAATCAAGCTGATTGGCTTAATCACTCTACTGTTTCAGAGCTCTGTGCACAGGCTAAAGTCCCTAATAATCACTGTATTGGGTACCCAGGCAACAGGGGCTAGCCAAGTTCGGTGCAGCTGCTTGGGGCCCAGAGGATGAAAACAATTGTACAATACCCACTTGGTAATCCAGAGCCAGTAGGCTCAGTTCGTGTAGCCAGTGAGGAAAACAAACCCAACTTGCATTCAATAGATCTACTGACAGGGAGCTACCCTGAGTTTTACTCACAACTCTTGCAGCAGGATCCCTCTCACACCACCCCAGGACTCAGGCCTTTAATCGGATTGCTTCTCCACACATTTATATGTAAGAACACAGAGGGGTACCATACCAGGCAGCTGCTGTTACTCCCGATCGCTCTCACTGCCAACCGGGCAGATGCAACGCAGCTTCACTTCTCCTGACAGACCGAGCGCGATGAAGCAGATTCTCCAGTCCTCTACAGGGTGAGCCTGGTAGGTGGCTGTAACGAGTATAGCCTCCTCTGTGTGCAGAACCACAGCTGATTCAGTCCGAATTCATTAGCGGTAATATCCGCCCAACTCTTTAGCTTTCACACACGCACATCTCGCGCGAAGACTCCACAGCCCAGGAGCCTGGAGCTCCTTCCTCTCTCACGGTCACCACGGCTCTGCCTTCTCGGCCGTTAAACAGAGACTCAGAATTCGGGTGCCACCTGACCCTATTGGAGGGCTTCGGGTGCCAGTCTTTACGGTCTCCTCCACTTGGTGCGAAAAAAGGCACCACACTTCCGGACTTCATTACTCAGAGTCACTGGCTATACTTTCCACGGGCAGCCAGCTCCCTACAGAGTCCCAGTCCTAATTGGCTGCTCAATACTCCATTTCAGGTGCCCCTCCCTCTGGATTGGATCCAAAGCAGTTCTGATCCAAAATGGAGGGGCAAAGTACACAAAGTCCCAGCTGCAAGGGAAACAGGTTAGATAAACTACATTTTACATTACTGTTCAATATATATTACACCGGCAGTACAAACCAAGAAGGTGCCTGCCCTGCCTGCTTAGCAACGGCAACAATGGGACACATTGCCAGCGGCTCGAGCGGGACTCAAGCAGGAGACCACACAGGCCCCCCCCCCCCCCCCCGGCAGACTAATTGCGTCTGCGAGCTAGCAGCTCTTAAAGAGACAATACCAGAGGCTCTAAAAGCACTCACAACGTCCGCATTTGGCGGCATTACACCGAACACCAGTTAGGCAGGGAGCACTTAGGCAAACTCTGGGAAGGCTTTTAGGAATGCCCATTTGTAAGGGAGGGGTTTACACAATTTTCTTTTTTGCAGAGTAGCAGAAGGGAAATCGTGGTCGACATACACTTTCCTCCTATCTAGGTTTAAGTCTCTCTTCCCCCGCGCCTTCCAGAAGATCATCTCCTTTATCAGGTATCTGTTAAATTTCGCTAGTATAGATCATGGTGGAGCCCCCTGGTTTCGGGCCTAAGGTTCTACACACTCGTTCTAACTCTAGCAGTTCTGTTTCTGGTACGTCCAGTTCAGTGCAC
This sequence comes from Neoceratodus forsteri, assembly GCA_016271365.2. Lineage (NCBI taxonomy): Eukaryota > Metazoa > Chordata > Ceratodontiformes > Ceratodontidae > Neoceratodus > Neoceratodus forsteri. Next base: position 635,325,369 of record CM028133.1, read on the forward strand.
AGCCATGTTTTAATGAATTCTGTTGGATTATCCGGTTTGCTGCCCTCTGGAAAGCCGAATATCCTCATTGTCTTTCATCTGCCCCTGTATTCGGCATCTTCAGTCCTCATGGTTAAGTTCTATTTCCCTTTTAGCCAGGTACACCACCACTCGGCTCAGTTTCACCATGTCTTCTCTAACCTCATTCAGGCCTGCTTCCACCTTAGTTTGTCCGCTGCTCTAACTTTTTAAAATCTTGTTTTATATCTGACATTTAAATCAATATGGTGGTGCATCTTCATTATGGGTGAGGTTGCTCTGCTGTCTATGGAGCTACTGCAGGAAACTGAAGTCCCTTCATATTCTCCCCCAGAACCTGCTGCTGATTCAGAGGCCCGTGAAAGTGAGACACTCTGGCTGCGATCTAGCCGTGATCTACAACAACTAGAGGTCTTTTTGCCACTTCTTCCTCTTGTTTTGTTTGCTTGGTTCGTTATAGCACTTGATTTCACTGCAGTTACCATTGTACTAAGCCTTATATTACTAGATGCCAGTTGATTAAACCAACATGGTCAGGGAGCTCTAGGACTAGGCTTCCATTACCGTTAGTGATGTCACCTGAAGTCAGGAGAGCAAGTCTGTGTGTGTGGGTGTGAGCCTTTGTGTGCGCAACTGTTGCCTATCTGCAAGCAACAGTGAGCAAGTGCGTGAGAGAGAGTAGTGTGTGTGTGTGTGTGTGTGTATATGTATACACATACACATACACATACACACACACACACACACACACATCTGTATGAGTCTTTACATTCAACCATGTGTGTGTAAACAAGTACAAGTTTCTAGGAGCGCAAGTCTACAAGTGTGGGCGTGAGCCTGTGTGTGCGCGCAAGTGTTGCCGGTCTGCAAGCAACGGTGAGTGTGTGTGTGTGTTTCAGCATGCATGCTTCTCTGCAGGCAGGGGTGTGTGTGCCAGCTTAAGTCAGTTTGTGCCCAGTATGCATTGCTGCATACGCAAGTTTGGGTTGGGGGGGTGCCTGCCATCGATCATCAAAAATAAAAACTTATATAAATACTGTAACTGAAAACACATCAGTAAACTTTTATGGCTTAGCCAACTCTGTTTTCCCTAACAGACAAGTTGACGTCTTACCCAGAGATTGTGAAATGGGTCTGTTTTGTTATCTGGATCATAGAGAAGGCAATTTCCTCCATAATCTCTCTCTGGCAAAGGGACTCCTAAGTTCGGATCGATGAATTTCATAAACAGTCTCCCATCATGTACAGTCTGGAAAAATAAAACTCCATTACTATGCAAAACAGTTACACTTGGCAGCAATCCTGTCACAGCTGACAGCTACTGGAAAAAACAAAGCTTAGGAATATAGGAAATGCAAGGCAACAAAGACAAAGGGTTCATCGTGGTCATCTTCCACCATTCAGGCAGATGCTGCATTCAGTATGTAATTCATTATTTATTTAAAATTTTGGTAACCAGGAAAGGAACACTGAGCCAAGACTCGTTTCCAGGTGCGACCTGGGGAAAGGGGAAAACAAAACAGGCAAAGTTAATGTGTAAAATTTAAAATACAAGTTTTGAAACAGCAGTAATGGCAAGATTGGATGGCAATTATGCAATGCAATTCCATTAGATCAATACAACTAACATTATGGTGACTTATAGCAAGGAAGGCTGAGGCTCTTTTACCCTGGTTAGAGATGAATTGGTGGCATTTGAGGCGGAAGGCCTGAGGCAAGAGCAGGACGGGGAAGGAAAGAGGCATAAGTGCTGTTTGATGGTGGAATAAGAGAGAGAGTTGTGGAGTTGGGGAGGAAGATGGTTCCAAAAGGATGGGAGTCTGTAGGAGAAAGCAGCTTGGCTGGCTGATGTGCAGGGACAGGGGAGGGAAAAAAAGCTGGAGTCCTTGGTGCACAGATCACAGGCAGAGGGTGTTGCTGGGGACAGCAGAGCAGTGAGATGAGGGGTAGCAGACCACAGCAAATTTGGCTATGATAATGAGTGTATAGAGCGTCTATGGGATAGAGGTGGGATGTCGAGGAAGGAGTAGTGATTGCAGTGATGAGTTTGGGGAAGGGGAGATAAAAGCAAAGTGACAGAACAAATTTAGAAGGATGTCAAGCTTGGATAAAGAGAAAGCAGGGTATGTGGCGTAAACTACATTTGCATATTCAAAAATAGCAATTATCATCCTAGTCACTAACTCATGTCTGATAGGGAGGGTAAGGCAGTCTTTATTCTGGTAGAGTATTCAGAGTTTTGGTCACAGCTTTGTGCTGATGGCATCTATGTGGACTGAAAAATGTAGGTGAAGTCCAATCAAACCCCTAGATATTCGTATGAGGGGTCATACTCGAGTGGCGTGCCATCCAGTGTGGTGAAATCTGGGGGTAGGAGTTCTGGCCAATTTTTGCACGGGCTCAAAGATCATGGTAACAGTCTTAGAGATGTTGACCTTTAGTTGGTTTGCAAAGAACCAAGACTGCACCTTACTGAGGTCCTGTTGGAGGGGGAAGTGGCCATCATTGATGGTGGGCCTGGAGGCAAACAGGATGGTGTCATCCACATACATATGTATGCTGGAGCTGGAACCCCGTTGTTAAACACCAAAAACAGGAGGTGGCCCAGGATGGATCCTTGGGGTGCATAGGAAGATGCATCACCAGCAGAAGAAAAGAGGGGGTGATGCCACAGTACAGATAACTGGTGAGGCCCCATTTGGAGTACTGTGTCAAGTTCTGGAGGCCGCATCTCTGTAAGGACATAGACAGGGGGAGGCAGTTCAAAGAAGGGCAACAATGATGATACAGGGCCTGCACCAAAAGTCATATGAGGAGACACAGAGACCTCAATATGTATACCCTGGAGGAGAGGAGAGACGGAAGATATGACAGAAACAGTAGAGTTATGTAACAACTTACCGTAACAGCAGATCTTTGGGAGGAGCTCTTGCAGCAGGCAACACCATTAGGAATGTAGCCAGCAGGCTCCAGGATCTCTCAAAAACTTCTAGCTAGCAGTATACAACAGAGGACCACCACCTGATGTCTGCCCACCCCCAACGTCTGCCTATGGTGTAAAAGGGGCGGTCCCCAGCCCAACCTCAGTTCTCACGCCAGAGACTCCTGTACATACAGAGACTGGAGAACCAAAGTGGTTCCTCTACACCGAGGAAAGAGAGGTAACAGAGATGGAGAAGCAGTCACCAGGGAGGTGGAGGCAAAGCAGCATCAGCCACAAGAGCTCCTCTTAAAGATCTACAGTTAGAGTAAGTTTTTACATCACTACTATCTCACTTCAAGAGGACTCTTGCAGCAGGCAACATCATCAGGATGGAGTTCCAAGCAGTACAAGAACTGACCCCAGCCAGCTGGGAGGAGGCAGAAGTCAGCATAAGGCGCTCAAGAGGGAAGGCCCTGCAGGAATGCAAGTCCAAAACCTGCCCTGCATCTAGATGCAATGTCCAGACTGTAATGCTGAATGAAAGTGTGGACAGAGCTCCAAGTAGTCGCTGCACAGATATCCACAATGGACACATTCCTGAAGGAGGCAAAAGCAACAGTCATGCCCCTAGTAGAATGACCTTTAACCAGTCCCGGTAAAGCCTTGTCGTACTTGTGGCAACAATAAACAATGCAGCTGGCTAACCATTTGGACAAACATCGTTTAGAAACAGGTGCCCCTTCTTTCCTAGGGGTGAAGAAAAAAATGATCAGATTTTTTAATGGCCCGGGGGCAGTCTAAATAATAGCAAAGCACCCAGTGGACCAGAGTACACAGTAAGGCCTCCCCTCAACTCAAATACTCTGGGTAATACACAGGCAGGTGGATGTCTTGATTCAGGGTAAACTCAGACAACACCTTAAGCAGAAGCTTAGGATTAGTCAGCAAGGACAGCCTGTCCTTATGGAAAACTAAAGTCTCTTCACACATCAGAGCCTGAAGCACAGAAATCCTTCAACCAGAAGCAATAGCAACTAAAAACAATGCCTACCATGATAGAAAGCATAGCTCGCAGCTTGTGGCAGGTTCAAAGGGAGGCAAGGTAAGCTTTTCTAAAACAAATAAAAGATCCCAGGGAGGGACAGGGTCCCTGATGGGCGATTTCAGATGCAGAATGCCATGCAAGAAGGTGTGGCAGAGGTCCAGCTGGGCAAGAGTCCTGCCTTCGATGGGTGCATGGCACACAGAAAGCAGATAAGTGCATCTTAAGGGACGAGTAACTCAGACCTGAGTCCAACAAGGAAAGGAGGTACTCTAGAACGAGATTCACCAGACAGATAAAAGGATCCAGGTGACAAGTGGTGGCCCAGATACAGAACCACTTCCACTTCATCACACAAGTGGCTTTAGTGGAAGGTTTCCTGGCTGCCACTAGGCCATCTGCCACCCAGGAAGAAACCCCAATTCGACAACTGCTAAGTCTGCAGGAGCCATGCATGAAGGTGCCGTAACATGAAGCCCAGATGGATCAGAGTGCCTTGCTCCTGGGACAGCAAATTGGAGCACAGAGGTAGGGGAATCAGAGGCTCCACTGCTAGTTGCTGGAAGAGTGGAAACCATATCTGGTGCTGCCAGTAAGGGGTTATCAGGATAATCTCTGCCCCCTCTGACTGCAACCTGAGAAGTACTCTCTTCAGTAATGAAAAGGGAGGGAAGGCATGCAAAAACCTCCCTGTCCATGAGAGGGACAACTTGTCTTGTCAGAAAACACCAGACCCTGGCCGGCTCAGTGGCATTGAGGGCTAAGGAGCTGGACACCTAACTTCGAGGCATGCTGGCGGCCCGGGTTCGGGAACAAGCCTGGGCCATCGGAGGTCGGCAATGGGGGGGGGAAGCTGGATGGAGCTGCCAAGAGGCAAACACTCCTCTCCGGGGAGGTGTAGTGGCAACCCTCAGCTAATGGCTGCCTCCTGGTGGAGGCCGGGGAAAGCACAGGCCTAAGGGGAGCCAGGTGCTAGGCCAATGGGGAGGGAGGAAAGGGGCAGTCACCAGGGCCGTGGGACAAATGTGTGCCTCCAAGCGCATGCACTCCTACTCCTGGGGCCCTTGGGAGAAAAACAGAGGAGAAAATCACCGGCTGCAGGATGGCAACAGACTCCCCGCAGGCACCACTCCCAGGCCAGGCATAAGGTAAGCCCCGGTAGTGCCAGGTGACGGGGGCTGAGGGGTTGATCAGATAGGGGCTGTCTGGGAAAGGCGCAGAAAATATATGTTAAAAAAAAAAAAAAGAAAGAAAAAAGACACCAGGCCCTGGATCTAGCAAGCAGAAACTGGGCAGGTTTGCATTTGATGGGGATGCAAAGAGGTCCAGCTCAGATGGCCCCACCTGTCAAAGGGATCTTCGACCACTGAGTGAAGAAATTCCCATTCGTGAGCTTTGAACCGAAACTGGCTTAAGCTGTTGGCCAAGGTGTTTTGAACATCTGGAACATGCACAGCAGTCAGGTCTAGGTGATGCTCTACGGCTTAATACCAGATTCTCATGGCCTCCTTACAGAGGGAGTAAGAATGTATGCCCCCTGCTTGTTTATGCAAAAGACCATGGAGATACTGTCCCTCTGGATCAAAAGAGGGCCCGGAAGCAGGTTCATCTGAAAGGCCTGCAGCGTGTACAGGATCATCTGCATCTCCAAAACACTGATGTGGAGATGCTGCTCCTGTGGTGACCAAGTCCACCGAGTCGGACGGTCTGCCAGATGGGTGCCCCAGCCCTGGCCCAACGCATCAGTGGTCAGGATCTGCCGAGGTGACTGTGCGAAAGTGCACCCCTTTGGAGAGGTTGGAGGGGTTCAACCACCATGCTGAAGTCTGTCGCACAGAGTTGGAGACTGACACCAGTTGCTCCAAATCAACTGTGTGCTGATCTCACTGGACCCAAAGGTTCCATTGGGGTACCTCCATGTGTAGGCAAGCCAGGGGGACTTTTGCAATGGCCGCCGCCATATGTCCAAGCAGACTTAGAAATGATCTGGCCAGGACCTGGCGAGATGAGACCAGTTGAGCCTGCGCTTGAAGGCGTTCTGCCCCATTTGGGGGCAGAAAAGCTTTGCCTTGGGTGGTGTCCAAGACTGCCCTGATGTACTGAAGCCTCTGACTTGGCCATTGGGAGGATCTGGGGAGATTGAGGATGATCCCCAGATTCTGGAACAGACTGAAGGTGGCCTCCATGGTTCTGAGCAACTGATCCTTGGTGGGAGCTGTCAGAAGTCAATTGTCCAGGTAAGGGAAGACATAATGGGTCTCCCTCCTTAAAATCACAGCCACTACTGCGAGGCACTTTGCAAAGACTTGGGGGGGGGCGGGGGCCAAGAACAGGCCAAACAGCAGAGCCCAGAACTGGTAATGGTTTCCTTGGAAGTAAAAGCAAAGGAACCTTCTGTGAAATGAAAGACCAAGTTGTGAAGATATGCATCCTGCATGTCCAAAGAACAAATCCAATCCCCCTGATGAAGCAGAGAAAGAAGGTCGGGGAGACTGACCATCCTAAATTATCTGTATTCTATATACTGGTGCTGGTGGCTGAGGTCTAGGATGGGACGCAGGTCTCCGGTTCTCTTTGGGACCAGGAAGAAATGAGAATAGAATCCCCTCCCTTGTGCTGGCTGGAATGGTTCTATGGCCTGTTTCTGCAGGAGCGCCTGGATCTCCTCATGAATGAGGGCCTCAGGGTAATAGGAGGGCAATGGGGGATTGTCCGGGGGCATCTCCAAGAACTCCAGAGTGTGCCCCTTTTCCACTAACTGAAGAACCCAATGATCTGAGGTTATTCTGTGCCATCCCTCTATGTAGAGAGAAAAACGACCCCACTGCTTCCCCAGGGCCGCAGGGTCGGGTAAGGAGTCAGGTTGAAGATCCGGAGACAGGCAATGCAGCCTGGGTGGTTCCGGAAGCTCTGGGGGCTGAACTTCCAGTGGCTTGGTTTTCTTTTAAAGGCACTTCTGGATTGTTGGCCCCTGGATTGCTGTTTGTTGAGGCGATAAAAGGACTGCCACTGGGAGGAGTTAGACCGAGACTGGTATAAAGTTTGTACCGAATGCAAAGCCTTGCCAGACTCCTGTAGGAGAGAGATTATGTTTTGGGAATTCTTGCCAAACAGAACAGGACCCCTAAAAGGGGCATCTAGGCTCTTGGACTGCACATCTGGAGCAAAACCATAGACTCTGAGCCAGGAGCAGGGACGAAGACAAACTCCCATAGCCGCAGCTCAGCCTGCGGAGTCCACCGAGTTGTAATAGGCTTACAGAACATGAATCCCAACATCCGAGCCCGATTTGAGAAGGTGCAGCAGCTCAGTCTTGCCAGGAGCATCAGGCTGAGCCTTTGCTACCTCCAAAAGCCTTCTCCCACAGGGCATTCTTGTACTGGACCTTGTGGGCTAGAAAGTTCAGGGAACAGATATAGTGCAGGTGGTAGAGGAACAGACCTTCTTGCCAAATTGGTCTATCTGTCTGGAGTCTCTGTCGGGAGGCTGAGTGCTAAGGTGCCTGGGCCGCTTAGGGCAGTCATGGGCAGCATTAATTACTACTTAATCAGCCTCTGGGTGCTCCCCAATGTCAAAAAATGCAAGGTGGTGCACACTGGGGCAAAGAATCAGAGAACAGAGTGCTACATCGGAAAGGTTCAGGTTACGCCATCAGAGGAAGAAAAGGATCTAGGTATGATAATTTCTAGTGACCTGAAACACTCAATTCAATGCAAAAAAAGTCAGTGGCAAAGGCAAATAGGATGCTGGGATGTATTGCAAGGGGGATTTAGCAATAGGAAGAGTGAAGTTATACTGCCATTCCACAGGTCATTGGTGAGGCCACGTTTGGAATACGGAGCAAGACATTGGCATCCACACCTGAAGAAAGACATAGACGTGCTGAAAACTGTCCAGAGGAGAGCAACTAAAATGATAGAGGGGTAGCAGAACAGATCATATGTAGAGAGGTTGGGGGATCTGGAGATGTACACTCTGGAGGAAAGGAGGCAGAGAGGAGAAATGATTGAGGCATTCAAGTACCTGAAAGGAATTAAGAGAGTGTAATGCGAGGGCCTATTCAATAAAATGACCAACACCACCACCAGAGGGCACAATCCAAAACTGATGGGCGGAAGGTTCAAGAGCAACATAAGGAAGCACTTCTTTACAGAAAGAGTGGTGATGGCATGGAACGAGCTGCCACAGGAGGTGGTGGAGACAAAGTCAGTGGAAGCCTTCAAAAGAGCCTGGGATAAGCATAAAGGAATGTCAGGTGACCTCATCAGGGAAAAGACAACAACATGTTGGGGAGGTCGCAGATGTAAATTTTAGGCTGGAACACAACGATATTATTTTGAGTAGACACGATAGACCGAGAGGTCTCCTTCTGCTGGCTATTTTCTTATAAAAATGCTCATCTCTTGGAGCATTGTACAGGCTATCTGCCTTCTTGGATGTCGCCGGGGTAGAAGATGGATGCTTCCAGGCAGTCCTATTGAAGTCCATGGAGGAATCAATAACAGGAGGAGCAACCAAGCGAAGGGACTCCTTTTTACAGAGAAAGATGGCTAGCCAGTGTCTCCCGGGGTCTACTCCCTCAGTGTCCCAACCCATGAGGGACTGGATGTGCCTCATCACCTCCATAAAAGTAGGGTCATCTGGAGGAGATCAAGGGATGTCCTTGGAATTCTCTGGTTCTGCTGGCAAATCAGAGCCCTCGGAGTCATCAGAAGAAGAGGAGGAAGAATATCCTTCCAACTCACCAGAGTCTGGAGATGTAGAGGGTGAACGATGATGTCTTCGTCTGTGCATCCTCGGACGACTGGTGCCAGCTCCATCAGGCTGTGGGGTAGGTTCCTTAGCTGGTGGCATTGGAGTCTTCCTAGGGGAGACCTGGTCCTTTGCCTGATTTGAAGGAGGGTCCTCAGGAGTCGGAGTAGGGGGTGGGGCTCCTTTGGGAATTCCTTGTCCTTAAAAGTACACCCACCAGGCCATAAAAAGGCATTAAGATCTGTGGGTGGATTCTGAGGTGTGACGGGGGAGCCAGTGTTGAATTAAAGAGCCCAAGCAATGGTTCCTTAGGCTCTGGCAACCCAGACATCAGCTCTACATGTGTCGGGTTAATGAACGTCGGTCACTGTGGCATACAGCCAGAAGGTGAAGGAAGGAAACATATTCAATTCAGTGCTTTAGAGTAACTGGTAATTGGTATTTTTCTTTTAAACTTAGATTGTAGGCTTGTAGTGACACTACACTTTCTTTCTGTGTTGTCTTTACTTATAATTGTTTTTGGGCTGTTGAAAATTTAAAACATAGTGGTGATGTAATTCTGTGCTGTCTTTAATTGCTGCAAATTTTATCTTGGCTTGTCTGACTGTCCTGTAGCTGGGTGAAGGGTGTTAATTGTCTGGCCTCTGACCTCAGCTACGTGATAACTGGAGGTGGGGCTTAGTCACAGTTAAAGCAGCAAACAGAGGTTCATCTTCTCAGAAGAAGCCAGAAGGTGAAGGAAGGAAACATATTCAATTCAGTGCTTTAGAGTAACTGGTAATTGGTATTTTTCTTTTAAACTTAGATTGTAGGCTTGTAGTGACACTATACTTTCTTTCTGTGTTGTCTTTACTTATAATTGTTTTTGGGCTGTTGAAAATTTAAAACATAGTGATGGTGTAATTCTGTGCTGTCTTTAATTGCTGCAAATTTTCGCCCCCCCCCCCTTCCCCAACTCTTAATTATATGCCCTGACAAATCTGATTGACAGGAGCTAAACACAGGGTATAGTAAGAGGTGTGAAGTAGGAGGGGCATAAGGGGGAAGAAGACCACCCTCAGCACGACAAGTGTTTTGACTCATTTATTTATTTATTGGTTTCTTTTTCCTTAAAAAAAAAATATATATATCTGACGATCAGTTACAGGATTTTTAGTACTGTAAATAAATAAAAAGAGAACTAAGAGAGTAGCAGAGAAGTAGTGGAATTGCAGTATAATGTGGGGAGTGGTGCAATGCAATGGCTGTGGGGCAGCCATATTCAGGCAGACCTTCTGGACACTGAGGTGCTGCCCTATCTGCATGCATCTCTCTGGACTGCGGGATGAGGTAGCCAGATTCAGAGGCGGAGGTAACTGGGTCAGAGTACCATCACCCTATCCAGGGACCACCCAGTCCAATGCAGCTGCCTCAAAGGATGCCGAGAACGAGGAGCACTTGGATGACAGTGGGCTCAGGGAGGTTAGAGCAGTCAGGCAGAGGCACATCCCAAATCCTATTCCTTCTCAAGAACTCATATGCCACACTGGCAAATGAGGACAACCAAATAGAGGTACCCAGGGAAGTGGAAGGAAAGGATGTGGAGGTTAGGCAAGGAGGTGACCTCAGTGGGGAAAGCAGTGGACCCCAGAGGAGGAGGAAGTGAATCCTGGTGGGGGACTCCATCGTAAGAGGGATCCAGCTAGGAACACAGGAGGGGGAGGACAGGGAGGTGAGGTGCCTACCAGGTGCCGAGGGATGGAAGGAAGATACTGGGGATCACTGGGAAGGCAAGACGGGAGGGTGAGCTGGATGTCATTATCCACCTAGGTACTAATGACTTGGCAAATGGGGAGCCAAAGGAAGTTCAGGAAGAGTTTAGGAAACTGGGGAGGGGTCTCAAGCAAGTAGCTACTGTCACTTTCTCAGAAGTACTACCTGTGAGAGGCAAGGGAGAGCATAGGAGTGCATGCACCAGGAACTTTAACTCATGGTTGAAGAACTGGTGCTGTGAGGAAGGGTTTGGATTCATTGGTGACTGGGGACCCACCTGGAGGGATGGAGGTTTGTTCATGCCTGACGGCCTGCATCCATCCTGGAGGGGAATCCAAGCACTCAATGATAAGTTTAAATGCTACATTGACAAGCATTTAAACTAGCAAAGGGGGGTGGCAGGCCAGCAAGGACGGTACCTACTTGCTCACCCCCCACAGCTAGTAGTGGAACCAGTGAACCAGAGGAGTGGCTATCTCTGCAAAGCAGTGTGCAAAAGATGGAGATTAGTGTCCAAAAGGTGGATAAGCAGAAAAGGGGCAAAATTCAGCAGAAGGGCAAACAGCAAGGAGAACCAGAGATAAATGACAACCAAGGAAGGGGCTGGAGTAGAACAGTGAAGCAGTCTAGGGAGGTAAATCATGGAAAGCCATGTGTGCAAATGCCAGGCGCCTTAGCAACAAGATGGAAGATCTGGAGGCTGTCATGGTACAGTCAGTCCTGGACATTGTGGCCATCACTGAAACCTGGTGTATTGATAACCATGACTGGGAGATGGCCATACCTGGCTACAACATATTCAGAAGAGACAGAGCAGGCAGGAAGGGAGGAGGAGTGGCACTGTATGTGAAAATGACATAAGGGCCACACAGATCCAGGAGGAACAAATGGGGAGAGATACTGTGGGTTAAGCTGGAAAGGAAAATGGGGCCAGCCATCCGCACAGGTGTGGTCTATAGCACCATCCCAGGAGGAAGAAACAGATAGGGAGTTGATGCTAGCCATCCAAAGGATGGCAGACAAGGGTGAGGTAGTACTGGTTGGAGACTTCAATATACCAGACGTGACTAGAGCATCCCAGCAGCAGCATCAACTAGGAGCAGATTTATCCTGACTCTTCAGGGTGCCTTCCTAACAACTGGTCATGGAACCAACTGCAGAAGGCAATACTGGACCTTAGTGCTCACAAACAGGGACAGTGTGATGGGGTAACAGTGGGGAGCACCTGGGTAACAGTGACCACCAGTCATTGTGGTTTGAAATCACAGAAAGAGCAGAACCAAACCACACAAAACACGTATCCTGGATTTTAGGGGCAGACTTTGGGAAAATGGGGAGATACTTGAAAGAGGCATTAAGGGAATGGGACGGAATCAGGGGTTGAGGAACAGTGGGCAGTATTTAAAATGGGGATTATAAGAACAACAGAATTATGCATTAAGCAGGTTAGCAAGAGGAAAAGGAAGAGGAGACCATTATGGTTTTCCAAAGAGGTAGCAAAGAAAGTGAAAGCCAAAAAGATTGCATTCAGGCAATACAAAAGACACAGGCAGAAGGGGATAGGAGAAGTACCAGGAGAAACAAAGGGAGGCAGGGAAGTCAGTAAGGGAAGCCAAAGCTCAGACAGAAGAACACATTGCAAAATCAGTGGGTAAAGGAACAAACCTTTACAGGTACATAAGTGAAAAAGAAAGACAAAGGGAGGATAGTGAGACTGAAGGGGGAGATGGAGCGCGTGGAGGATGACAACAATAAAGCTGACATATTGAACAGGTATTTCTGCTCAGTCTTTACTAAGGAAGAGGGGGGTAATGGGTCTGAAGGGAGTACAAGGGGTGAGAATGGTGCAGAAATGGACACAAGTCCCTTTACGAGAAAGGGTCCTGAAGGAACTGGAAGTAATAAGAGCTGATAAAGCAATGGGGCCAGATGGGGTGCACCCCAGGGTCCTTAAAGAACTAAGAGAGGTGGTGGCTGAACCTCTGGCTAGCCTGTTCAGCCAATCACTGGAAACAGGGGAGGTACCCAAAGACTGGAGGACAGCAGATGTAGTCCCCTTATACAAAAGTGGGAACAAAGAGGAAGCAGGGAATTACAGACCAGTCAGCCTCACCTCGGTAGTGGGAAAGATCATGGAAGCACTACTGAAGGAGAGATTGTGGAACATCTGGTTGTCAATGGACTACAGGACCCAAGGCAGCATGGCTTCACCAGGGGAGGTCATGTCAGACCAACCTCATTGAATTTTTGACTGGGTGACTAGGGAGGTGGATCAGGGAGGGCAGTGGACATGGCCTATCTGACTTCAGCAAGGCCTTTGACACTGTGCCACATAGAAGACTATTACACAAACTGGGAATATGGGTGGGCAGGACAGTAGGTGTGGTAGGTAACTGGCTGGGTGGCAGGACACAGAGGGTGGTGGTAAATGGCTGTCACCCACAGAGGGAAGAGTAACCAGTGGGGTACCACAGGGATCAGTGCTGGGACCGGTCCTATTCAACATCTTCATCAGTGACATTGCACAGGATCTAGAAGGCAGAATTTCACTGTTCGCTGATGACACAAAGCTCTGTAACAGAGTAGACACACCAGAGGGTGTAGACAGAACGAGAAGGGACCTGCAGAAACTTGAAGAATGGTCAAGGGTTTGGCAGTTGAAATTCAATGCAAAGAAGTGCAAGATAATGCATATGGGGCACAAAAACCCTGGCACAATATATCAGTTGGGGGGTGAGGATATAGCATGCACCAAGCAGGAAAGGGATCTTGGGGTTGTCATCTCTGATGACCTCAAGGGAAACAGTGTGACAAGGCATCAGGTAAAGCAAATAGGATGCTGGGATGTATAGGCAGGGGCATCACCAGCAGGAAAAGGGAGGTCATAATTCCGCTATACAAGACACTAGTGAGGCCCCACCTGGAGTACAGTGTACAGTTCTGGAGACCATACCTACGTAAGGACATAGACAGGGTAGAGAAGGTTCAGGGAGGGCAACAAAGATGGTGCATGGGTTGCATCACAAGTCCTATGAAGACAGGTTGAAGGAACTGAACATGTACTCCCTGGAGGAGAGAGGGATATGATAGAGACATACAAGTATCTTACAGGAGGAACAGTGCAGGAAAAACTATTTTAAGCGAAAAGATGTTTCAGGACTAGAGGGCATGGGATGAAGTTGGAGGGAGGACGATTCAGAGGAAACATGAGAAAGAATTTCTTCACAGAACGGGTGTGGACAAGTGGAACACCCTGCCAGAGGAAATGGTGGGGGCTGAAACAATCACGGGATTTAAGAATGCATGGGATAGACATAAAGGAATTCTAGAGGGCAGGGGTAAGGGGAAACAGACTTCTAGGAAAACAAACTGAACTTACAAGCTCAAATGGGCAGACTAGGTGGGCCATAGGCCCTTATCTGCCGACACTGTCTATGTATCTATGTATCTATGTAACGTTGGTCTGACAGGAGCAGAGAGATAAGGCGTCGGAACCTCGAGCATCAGCTTAGTGATGACAGGGTTGGCAGACGACCGTGGAAGGTTAGGGGAAGACAGTTGAGGCATCACCAGAGTCAATATTGGAGTGTCCGGCATTTACTGGACAGGCATGGGTTGATGCCAGTCTGGTGATGCAGCTGGCATTGGCTGGAAAGAAGCCTGTCCTGGGGAGCTAGCTCTCGAGCAGGGCAGAAGCATCACTCTCGTGAGGGAGGTGAGCACATGCCCTTGGCATCGTTTGGAGGCATCAGTCCCTGAAATCAGGGTCGACTTAACTGACACCTGGACTGGGAGGGCGACAAGCAAAGACCCACCCTCCAAGGAGGACCCGATCGAGGCACCTGGCTGAGGATCCAGTTGATGTAAGGGCCTGAGTGTCAGGGGCTGAGAGGCTGGGGATGAAGTCCCAAGTCCTGGAGAACCACAACCCAAGATGGTGATGACAGCTGGTGGTTTTACCACTGGGAGCCCGGAGGAAGTGAGGGCTGCCAGAGTGGAAGAAGTCAACCTCCTGTGGGAGGAAGACCCAGGTTTGGTACCCGATTTGTGCGGGGACCTGGAGCGAGACTGGCGTTCGTCCATGTGCTTCTCCTAGTGTCTGTGCTTTCTGCTGGACTTCTTCGCCTTGTGAGATGAAGAGGAAGTCAAAGCCCTGGAGGCTGGGGATGAAGAGGTGCTTCTGTGGTGCTCCTTCTCCATTGCTGATAGTCTCTGCTGCAGCAGGAAGGCTTCCAGGGTCTTCTGGAGGCATAGCTTGATGTGTTGATTAAAATCCTAGCAGTGCTGGTAGGCTTCAGTGTTGTGGTCCAGGCCTAGGCATAGCAGGCAAGAAGCATGGTCATCCCTGTGGGGAAGTTGTTTGCCACATGCACGCTTAGTCTGCCGGCGCTCTGAAGAGGAGGATGCAGAAGACGACATGCAAGAAAATGCTTGAAAAATGAAGAATATTAGTAAAATAATTAAGCATGATTAAGCACTTAGAAAATGGTGGTCGGCCATAGCATAAGGTGTCCTTGAAGGTCCGACTTGCGCGGGTCAATGGCAGAAAAAGAACGGAGGCTGGGCTGGGGGACCGCCCCTTTCATACCATTCGCCAACACTGGGGGTGGGTCAACACCAGGATGCAGTCCCCCATTGTACACTGCTAGTTAGAAGTTTTTCATGGGGTCCTGGCACCTGCCGGCTTCAGTCGTAATGGTGCTGCCTACTGCAAGAGCTCCCTCAAAGTGAGATCTACAAATATCTAAAGGGCATAAATAGGGTACCAGAGGGTAGCATCTTTCAGAAAAGGAGATGTTAAGGAATGAGGGGGCATGACATGAGGCTGGAAGGGGGTAGACTAAGGGGTTACGTGAGGAAGTATTTCTTCACAGAAAAGGTGGTGGATGCATGGAATAGTCTCCCAGCAGATGTGGTGGGGGCAAACTATGGGGGAATTCAAAAATGCATGGGACAGGCATTGGGGAACCCTAGCAATAGGATTGAGAAGGTAAAGCCAGAGATCAAGTAGGGTCTGTGGCTTTTAAAGTAGGTAGGGAAAAAGGGCAGACTGGATGGGCCTAGCGGTCTTTATCTGCTGTCAGTCTCTAGGTCTCTATATTATTTTAAGATGGGAAGGGGAGAAGAGGAGTCTCCCATCTGCATGGATTGCAGCCTACCGTCAAGGTACAATTCTAACCAGCCGAAAGTGTGGGGAGACAGGTCGGCTGCCCTGAGCTTGACTAGAAGGAGGGGGAGAGACACAACTGAAAGCCTTCGCCAGGTCCATGAAGACTGCAGCAGTCAGGTGACCCTGATGCATAGCTGAGTAAATGTGATCAGTGACACGCAAGACAGCCGAGATTGCTGAATGGTGTTTCCAGAAACCGGACTGGAATTAGGAAGGGAAGCCAGATGAGGATAGGATGTCAGACAGTCTGGAGTGGATTAAGGATTCTTGTAATTTGGCATGCGTAGACAGGAGGGAGACTGGCCGGTAGTTTCCAGATGTGGACGGATCACCTCCTTTATGGAGTGGAATCACTCTAGCAAGCTTCCTCACCTGGGGTACAGTTCCGAAGGAAAAGGATAGGGCCTGAGAGGCGAAGGAGTTTAGGGTGAGTATCATCCGGGCTAGATTTGTTGGTATTTAGGGAATGTATGTAAAACATGAGAAATCAGAATACTGCACATGTGCAATAACACACACCAGAGTGTGGAATTATTGGGTGATGTAGGCTCTCAAGTGTGTGCTGAGGCATGAGGCATCAGGCCAAGTCCTCCTCTAACCACACTGGAGTAGTGTCTGTATTAACGAACAGAGCACCCCAGAATGTGTTACTGCACTTATACAATGGCCTAGTATAACATTTTTGGCTGAGAAGATGCAGCACCATGAGTACATATAGGTATGGCAGGTGATCAACCATAAGACAGCTTTTAAGGTGAACATCTTAACCAATTTTATTTGAAATACATATAGGGCCGGGACCTCTGGTTCCGGCACAGCTCAGCTCAGTAGCTAAACAGAGCGCTCCGAGCTGATCTGCCAACAAACCCTTCTAAACTACAAATAAAATCAACAGATCTTCAGTTAAATGGCATCTGGAGGGTTACAAAAAGGACAGAGGGACTCGAAACAGATTGCACCAAGTGTGAGGAGAGAAAGAGAATCCGGAATCCAGGCATGCTTCCCCGACACGGGGCCTTGCTATCTCTTGATCACAAAATCCTGCCGAGGCCTATGATACAGATGAGGAGCGGAATCACCTCTCTAGAAACCAATTTGAATCACTAATGAAAAAGTTGAAAGATACGCGCACAGAGAATAAAATGGAATCCAAACAACTTAATCAGAAGCTCTTCCAGGTAGAAAATCGTATACTTGAAGCGGAGGAATGGATTTCTAACACCGAGGATGGTCTTCAGCACTTAGGAAGAACAGTGTTTGCTCTCTGCGGTACACACCATAGCCACCGAATGAAAGTGTCTTGATCTGGAAAGTAGATCGAGAAAATCTCAGACTCTATGGTCTTCATGAAGGAGCAGAAGAAGAGATGGTAGAATTCATATCTGACTTACTTAGAGGTGTTCTTAACCTGTCTCAAGGGTATAAACTTAAAATAGAAAGAGTCCATAGAGCTCTTATCCCAAGACCGAAAGACCAGACATCAAGGCCCCATTCAATAATAAAAACATTTCACAGCTTCAGAACAAAGGAAGATATCCTAAAAAGAGCATGGCAACTAAAGGAAGTTAAGTATCTGAGATTGTGGCTCTTCTTCGATCATGACTATCTACCAGACATACAAAAGCAAAGACAAGAGTATTTTCCTTTAATAAAGGCCTTTCGTTCTCAGAACCTGCGTATCCAAATGCCTTTTCCGGCCAGGATGAGAGTCTTTTGGAAAAGGCCCAGAAATTTATAATATGCCACAGGCGGTAAGGGAAGCAGCATTAAAGGGAAGCCTGGAGGACCCAGAACTCCCAAAAATGTCCACACTAAAGCGACTACAGCGGCTCGCTGGCGCTCATGTTCTTCATGGTCAGCTTCTCGCTGTTCTTGTTCCCTCTTCTCCTCGCTTCTCTCACTCCACTTTACGCCGTTCCCATTCGGCCTCCCTCTGGAACTCCAGCTCCATTCGGTGCAACTCAATCTGCAACCTGATTGCTTCTGGCTCCAGAATGCTGGTGACCTTCTCCTGCTGCTGTGGCCCTTGGCTTGCACTGGCTCTGCTGTCCTCCTCACCGAATCTAGATACTGCACTACTGGCTGCTGGCCCCTCCATGCCCAAGGTCTGGTCCTTTAGTGTCACAGTCTGAGACACGATGCTCTGGGCATCTGCTGCCATCAGGGCATCCACGAGGTTCTGCTTGGTGGCTCTCACCTCGTGCAGGACTCCTCTGTCCTGGCACAAGTGTCTCAAGTAGTCTGTAGTGTACCCGCTGTAGTTGGAAGCCATCTTCTTCCTTAACTACGGCTACTCTAACTTGCACTTTAGAAAAAAATAAACAGGTAGGAACTTTGACTGTAAGCAAAATTATATAGTTCTGTTTCTTTTTTTAAAATAAATCACTGCCTTATTTTGCAAGTGAGCTGTACAGTATTAAGCTGACACACTGAATAGTTGAAGCTTTTGTTACCAAATTTTTCACACCGCTGCCAATCAAATCTGTTACAAACTCACCCAGCAGGTCAGGCCCTCTGCTCCCACAGTGCCAACCTCCGAGCACAGTAATGCGAATAGGTAACAGACAGGGTAACCCTCCTGTCTGCTTGTGGGTCCAAATCATCTTTAGTCTCAAGTTCTGGGGGGATTCAAACTGTGAACCTTATGCTAGCATACCCAAATGTGCAGGTTCAGATAATATTCTCTTTGGGGGATGCAATACATCTTTCGCCTAAGGGCACCCAACCAAAAATGGATAAAAATATGTAAAATGTAAACACAGAACACTATATCAAAGAACATACAATCACTTAAAAGAAAACAAGGAAAAGTACAACACAAAAACTCCTACCATAATACATTTAGACTTTTTCTATCTAATGTATTACCTCTATGGTGCTTATAGTTGTATCAGACAGCTGTGTGTCTAGAGTCCCAAGATGGTATGTCACTAAAACAGTTCAGACACAGTATCGTTTAAACCGAGTCTCTCCACACCCCTTCTGTGAGCCATCTAGCTCCTCCGTTTAGAATATAAAAAAAATTACAAACAGGATGTCCCATCAGGAGGTACATTAAATAAGGTGACAACAGCAAAAACTCATTTCTCAAATTGACAGTTTTTAATCAAGCCTTTTCTTTGAATTGGTGGCTATTTCCTGTTTTCCCAAGGAACGTCAAAGGTTTTTACAACTCTGCAGTTTGTCACCTAGATGCAAATATAGCCAACAGGAATCCGCTAAGTTATATCCTGTCCTGTAATAAAATGCATATTTATCTTCCCAACTTCAGAGGCAGGAGGTAATAAAAAGGCCATAAAATGCAATTTCTCAAGGAAGTTAATTACATTACAGAAGTCTCCCGGTCAATGTAATACATCCTGTGATTTCTGCTGCTGACACCTTGTAATTTAAAAGGGCCAAATCTCACAGACTGACATTTCATACACTGACCATTTATTTATAATACCAGTATCATACAATAATCATAACCTGCTGGCCAAGCGTCACACTGCCCACCCTGGAAGAAGGGCTGCTTGGCCGCAGGAGCAGGGTGCCAAAATGGCTTCTTTTTCTTCTGCTGTTTCTTGGTGCCAGGGGCATCTTTCTGTGCAGAAGTAGCAGAGTCTAAGGTGGCACTGGACTGCTCGATTCACTGAAGGTGACCATCCACACCTGGGCTGAAGAGATCAGTGCCCAGGAAAGGAACATCAGTGAGTTTGTGCTGGGTATCTGCCATGAAGTGGAAAGTCTCAGCCAAGCCCTGCGGCACATGGCAACTGCGGCTGCCACCAAATGGGTACATGAGTCGTCGAGGACCATCTGAAGTTGCTGCTTGGCGATGGCCTGGCCCTGATCTCGGACCTGCTTGACCGTAGTCTGAAGATCTGCAGGGAGGTGTGGGAGACCCTCACTCACAGAGCCCAGCAGGGCATGAAAGAAGTGCGCCATGATGACGGCAGAGTTTGCCTAACGGTGGCCTAGTGAGAAGGTGCATAAACCTTCCTGGCAGAGTGGTCCAATTTTTTGTATTCCTTGTTTGGAGGTCTATCAGTATCAGCAGAGCTGCCTGTACATCTGAACACAGATGTGGTCACTAACCCCTCCGCTGAGGGGTGTTCCGTGCACCCAGAGAGGGAAACAATGAGCAACGCGTACTTGCGGGCCATCAGGGCAGACGGTGCTGACCAAAAGGCGGGTGCTGCCAAAGCTGGGCCAACAATGGCCTCGGCCACTGGGAAGGCTTCTGTAGGGGTATCCCCTCTCTTTAAGAATGTCTGTAAGAGGGTACTAGGCCAGTTTCTGGACAGGCTCAGGAGCATCCCCGTGGATTTGGAGATGAGGCGGAGAATCCCCAAAAAGGACAAAGGACCTTCCTCCGTCAACAGACTGCCCACCAACTCATTGTCAAGTGGACAAGAGTGTAGGTCGGAGTCGTCAGAATCCCGACTCTGAAGTATTGGGATAAATCAGCTGGCCACCAAGGTCCCCTTCCATGCGCCTGGGGCAGTCAGGCATGAGAGTGACCGAAATCCTGCAGGAAGACCTG
This sequence comes from Neoceratodus forsteri, assembly GCA_016271365.2. NCBI lineage: Eukaryota > Metazoa > Chordata > Ceratodontiformes > Ceratodontidae > Neoceratodus > Neoceratodus forsteri. The sequence continues at coordinate 635,345,554 of CM028133.1, forward strand.
GAACAGTATGAGCTTCCTTCGAAGGAGCCCCTCCTGTGGGCTGTTTAGGCGGCAGCTCCATCACCATCGGTGGAGAGGTCAATTTTGGCTGAACTGGGGCAAGTTTTACTGGCTCCACAGGCAGAGGAACCGAGGCGATCAATTTCTATGGAGCCAGCTTCGGCCTAGAATGTGAAAGCCAAGTAATGGCCGGTGTGGAAACTGAAGCCAGTTTCTGGCCGGACAAGATCAGCTGTTGCCACATGAGATCTTCGAAGCGTCGACGGAGTTTCCGTCGAAGCCTCTCCTCATCTGAGCAGGATGAAGATGTATGTCGGCGTCGCCTTTTCTTTGAGCGCTTATAAGCCTTCCTTGGCATATCGGTCGTGGGGGTCCGAGAGCTCAACCTCACTCGGGCTGGCTGACCGGGCCGCTCGGGAGAACCGGTGATTTTCTCAGATCAGGGACCGTTTCCTCTATGAGGTTACCAGCGGGCTGGGTCTCCTCATCGGGAAAAGGCAGGACCAGAGTCCTGGTAAGCGAATTGTCAGCCTCGTCGGGCGACAACAGATCAGCAGAGTCGAGAGTAATCTCCATCGCGTCGATGGAGACTTCAACCAGCTGACCTGTTGGCAAAGTCGAGAAGCCGACGGCCAAAGTAGCAGTCTCAACCGAGGTAGAGACTGGAGATCCCCCGAGGCAGAGATCGCTCTCAATCCCAAGAACATCTTTGCCAAGACAAAGAATCTCTCGGTTCCTAGTCCTTTTTATGGGACCGGGAGACATGCACACCCGAAGGTCCCTCACCCTTAGTGGGGAGAGACTGGCACATCTCCTAAAAGGAGCCAGAGAAGGTGGAGCCCAGATTGAGTGGAACAAAAATCAGCTGAGAGGAGAGCTCCGCAGCCTGCGTGCCTCTTTCTTGAAGGCCTGCATTTGCTAAACTGCTCGGCTGACCCTGCAGCCACAGAGACTGCCCACCGGGCCACCTCCTATTTCACCAGTGGATTCCATTTTTCGGCCTGCCCAGCTTGAGTCATGCAAAACGGTCGTCGAGAACGTCTGGATGAAAAGCAAGACAAATCTTGCAGGCTTGAGTGTCATGACCGACATCCAAAGAAAAGACGCACAAGATATGCGAGTCTGTGGGCGACATTTTCTGGTCGCACAGGCACCAGCGGAAACCGGGGGAAGATTTATCTTCCATGATCGAGAAACAATGATCGCAATCGCTAGCGCAAATTAGCTTAAGCTTCAAAGAATCCGAGGGAAAAAGCCAGGGCCTACAGAAAGCGGGAGAGTCAAAGAGGCAACCTGAATCTTTCAGCAGAAAGGAAGATCTGGCATCATGGGGCTGAGCTGAGGGTTATACCACCTGGGTGGGTGGGAGGAGCAAGCTTTAAGACCTTCTGGCAAGAATTAAAGTGGAAAGGGAAATGCCAAGAAGTGGATGAACAACATATCCACATCCCTTAAAATCAAAATTGTAGGTATTGTAGTATTGCATTTTTAAAGGGTGTGTGTGTGTGTGTGTGTGTAAGAGGAGGATTATGAGAGCAAATAACATTTAATTATTATGTTTTTAAATTTAAGGCAACTTTATTTTTAGGGCCTAGCTGAAGGTTTTTAGTGAGTAAACGTGACAGCCACATTTGTGATGGCTGTCGGGGATGTGGGGTTGTACAGATTTTGTTGTGAAAAGGCTACTGGATCTTTTTCCAGTGTGGTTGTGCTAGGATATCAGCACTGGGTTCCAAGCTACTCAGTAAATAAGGTTTCTGGATTTTTTATACCCATTTTATAAAAAGTAACATCCAGGAACCAGAGGGTACCTCGCACCAGAACATAACGTCCGTCAGCATTATACTTGGGACACTCACCCGGTTTTAAGTTCATCTGTCTCAGGACAACTTAGGTGGGCTTCCTGCAAGAAGATAATCCTGGTACCCTCCGGTCTGAGCTGGTCAAAGAGTTTCCATCGTTTGATGGGAGAATGAATCCCTTTAACGTTCCTGGATACCCATTTAACTGGTGCATCCCCTATACTGGTCTATGCACCAAAGATGAAGGTAAAGACAGATGGCAATGACACTCTATTCAGCGTATGCAGACAAGTTGCCTGTCAGGCTATAATTGCCCTGACTACCACCCATGGAGCTAGACATCCAGTCTCAACTAGACACGCTGTCCAAAGAGATGGACTGAATAGACAGTTCACAGCTATGCACTGCAGCACAGTCTGGCTTGACTCTGTCCCCAAATGAAAGTATTAACAGTGAAATTCAGCTGTCGAGGAAAAAAACAGATAACCAGAGATAAATAGTAATCACATATGGAAACATCTGTATACTTTCAACTTTTAGATGATAAAACCAGCAATAAGAAAGTCTTTCGGGGGTCAGGAGGGTTGGAGCCACATATGTGTGCCCCCCCAAAATAGTTTGCCCTCCTGTCCTAAAACATGTGTTGTGAGAGGTTATAAGGGAGGTGGGTGTGCCACCCGGTGATACAGTAGTTATTAGCACTCGTCAGCAAATAGCACTGGCCAATGCCTGGAGGGATAGACAAAGGCCTTCCCCAACCCAGTTCACAGGGAAACATGCCTTAATTCCCAGAGTCTCCACTATATAGCTGTTTGGGGAAGGGGGCTGAAGAGGCAGAAGGTGGGATGAGTAGCCACCTGGGAGAGGCTCTCCTCATCTTGGGGAGCGGAAAACCACACATACCACTTCAGAAAGCTTCCCCAAGCTGGAGAGGGAGAACATCCTCCACTCCTTGTCCCGCCACTCCACTGCAAAGCGGGCCAATGCAACTGGATCAGCTGTCCTGCATCCATCAAAGGGGGAAACCAAAATTCTGTACAGACCTCACCTCCAGGGTCCCAATTTCAGCACAGTGCAATTGTGAAGCCTCAAGGTACTGTTTGCCCATGGCCTACTGACAGTTCCCATACACCAAGGGATGAACAAGCAGTCTGGGACACGTAGATTCAAGATCACATTAGGACTTGGCACATGGAGGGGGTAGCTAGGTGTTCACCTAGTAGATAAGCAGTTGCTAGGTCTGTTCCTATGGATAATTACATTACCTCAAATGCACCCTTCATCACCCTGGCAATCCAATATCACCTTTGTCCCGGATCCCATGACTCCCTCCACCACAGGACAGAGACTCTGAAAACAGCATAGCTGTGCTAAACCTCATCATTAAAACTCCTGTTCCATAGCTGACCTGCCAGTGCAGCAGTAGCGCTATAACTTGCAATATCTATGACCTGGGTTCAGAAGCGAACTCAGGGTGGAGGAGGCTTGAGTGTCTATAGGACTTCTTTTGTCCTCTGTGGGGAGGGAGGGAGGGCACTGCCCAGCACCTGTCTGACCCGTTGTGCAAGCTAGGGGAAAGGCAATCTGGACCAAGAATGTCCTGAGGGGCGTGACAGCAGTCGGCACATTGTGTGGGAGCACGTGACCAGAGTCCTGACATTACTGCATCTCACATACCTCAGGGACCGAAAAAGTAAAAAGCCAGCAGCAGTATGGCACTGTGTGCTAGTGGGCCCCGTACTCGACTAGCTGGGCTCACTGGCCCAAACTGGATCCTAAGCTTTGACAAGGGTTGGAGAACTCGTCATCCCGGAGGCAAGCCCTAGATAACATCAGGTGGTGGTAAGTCCTGGCAGAGGTCAAGGAATCGGGCTGGCGCACAGCAGATGGGGGAGGATAAACTCACACAAAAAAAAAAAACAACTCCCGATACACACATACACACACATTGCACATTGAGTGTTTGGGGGGAAGGGACTGGTCAGAGGTAGTAAGCACATCATCTTCTACAGCCCAGGGCTGATCCACCCCAGTGGATAATGAGAGTGCCATTCAGAGATGGGCATCTGATCAAGAGGGACCGATAAGTCCAGCAGGTTGGAGAGGCTTCGCAAGGTAAGGGGTGAACCTCACCAGTCCACTGAGGCAAACAGGATGTCCCATACAAGGCAACAAAGGCTGCAGGACAGCAGGAGAGGTGGGGTGGGGGAGAGAGAGACACTCATAAAATACTGGTCGTTACAATGGGTCACAGCCCTTGTAGCTGTGAGGTGAATGAGAGAGCAATGGAAAATTAAATTCAGTGTTAGCGTGAAAGAGATACAAGGCTGAATAAAGGATACAAACAGTTCTTGGCTGAGCCCAGACAGTGTAAGTCCACAGTAGATCAGGCACTGGCCTTCAGGCAACTGACTCCTGTGAGGATCCTCCTGCCCACCGTGGCTGAGGTTAGCACTACAGGTCAGCATCCACGAGGTCTGCTCCTACTCTCTCTGCCCAGGTGCAGTCCTTCTCAGTCTAGGAGATCACAGGAGCCATATGCAATTTCGCAAGGGAGTCTGGAAGAGGAGTATGCTGAGGCAGAGTTTTGGATTTGCCTAATTCTTTGGTATTCCACTCCCCGCAGAGTCACAGTTGCCAACTGAGTGACTCAAGCCCTTACTCCCACCTCACCTGGGTCCTTCACAGTCTTTCTTGTCAGAGATTCTTGGCCCTGCCTCAGCGAGCCAGACATTTAGACTTGAATGCTTGCCAGTCCATGTCATCCTGCTCGGCTAAATCTATACTGTGTTGTAACTAAGCCCTTCGGTGCTGAGAGTGCTGCCCCCCAAACCCTTGAGTGACCGTGGGCAGTTTTAAGCCCTTAGCTGCCGCTGGCCAGTTCCATGCAACATAGCCCAAGGCTTCCTCCAGGTTGTTGAAAATGTGGGACAGTCCAGTACAAGTACTATATAGCTTGGCAGGGTACTGGAGTTTCTAAAGGATGCCCTGCTTCTGCAAAATCTTCTTTACTTCAGCACACACCTTTCTTTTTTGGGGCCACTTCAGTAGGGCAATCTGTAAATATATTAAATTCCATAACACACCATGGCAGGAGGCCATGGTCTCTTGCCAGAATTATGATTTTCTTCTTTCTCTGGGAAGCAAAGGAAACATGCCAGTTTTGGTGAGGGCTGGTTGCCCTCCTTGGGCACTGGGCAAAATCTATTTGAAGCACATTCTTTCAGGTGTGTTGAAGGAGCCCTGGAATCACCACACAAAGAAAGGCAGCTACCTCTCTCCTTTCTCCAGAAAGTCTGCAAATCTGAACTGTTTTGATGACTGCAGTTTTAGATGTCCTCTGCCCACTCCCACAGGGCACCGACCAGGTGCTCCAGCTCTTAGGTCCATGCCTCGTGGTGACTATCCTTGTCTTCATATGACAGATATGTTTCAGAGTCCCGTGCCTTATGCTGAAGTTCACCGACCTTTTCTTACAGGGTGGCTACTGAGCTCATAAATGTAATTATTTCAGGACCTGCTAGAGACAGCATTTTATCTCCACCATGTCTTCATCAGGAGATGCTGCCACCACTGCCACCTCTCACTTCCCGCCAAGCTGTCAATAAGCTACCATGGTTTTCTGTTACACTTAGGAGCCGTCTTTAGTTCTCAAACTTCGGATTTCATTAGTGATGAATTTCTCCACTGAATAAACTTAATTTAGTGCAGGTAACCAATGTACTGCCTTAGTTATGAATAGGAGATGGTTCGAGTGGTACAGAGCTCTGCCACTGAGTTACCATCCCCTTCAGCTGCTCATGCATGCAGCTCAGAGTGACTGTCATTAGTAGCTATGATAATAAATAGCATCTGCTATACTTTAGTCTTCGTATATTAGGATATCAGCTTGGTCCAGGGAGCAATATACTTCCTATCCTAGAGCTAAGGGACTGCCGGAACAGAGGCCGGTTTGCTTCAGGTGCCTCTGTGAGGGTCTCTAACACAGAATGGATAGGCGGGCACTAGAGATGCAGGAAGTGCGGAAACATTACTCCATAGCTTTAAGAGACCAAAGCTTTTTGCATGTTCAAAAGTAACTGGAAAGGGAGCACATGCAGGGCTGATCAGATGCAGAGGAGACACCACTCCATGAGAGCTGTCCATCAACCAAAGAGCTCATCTGAGGCATCACCTATTAGCAAACGGGGGAGCAGTCGAAGACAGAAGGGCAAACTTAGAGGAGACAAGTTCAGCACTGTGTCATCCCTCAATCAATGGTGACGAAGGATAAGACACCAAAACTTCCATCACTCCTTCTCAAAGATCAGACTCCATGAGCAATCAGAGCATGATGGCGACCATAAAAGACAGGCCTCAGGTAGTCTCGTCCAAGGGGACATTCAGTGAAGGAAAAGCTGCATTCACCCTTATCATCGGTGGACAGTTCCTGGTTTACTGGCTACCATATTTCGTTTACCACCTGCACGCTGCCATGATCAATGCCGCCTATGCTGGGGAGGCCAGAGACCCCTGGGAGACCATGGTCACCTGGCTAGCTTACACATCCTTCTCTGTAAATCCCTTCTTTGGCTGCTTGAACAAGCAAATCCAGGTTGAGCTGGGGAGGCTGCCTAGGTGTTTTGTCAAACCATCACTTAATGAAAAGCTGAGCCTTTCCAGCCATGAAGACTTTGCGGAGGAGAATATGCTGCAGTTTTTGCAAAGGAACAACTCTATACTAGAGAGGCGATCCTATTGCTGCTCTTCTTCAAGTCACAGGGTTCTGCTCAACCAGCGCACTCTGAGATTCCGAAACCTGTGGGCAAATTCCAGAGGAGACCCCTGAGCTCCTGCAACAGAAATTCGCAGATGTCTTCACAACTCCTCACGCCTATGTAAAACATGAGAACTACCTCCGCTTGGAGAAATGAGAATCACTCCCAAGTATTCATGCTTCCATTCTGGGCATTTGGGTTTTTAACATGTTTACTTAAGTAAGTCGTCCTAAGAAATTTAAGTTTGTAATCTCCTTGGTGATTTACATTTCTACCAACAATGTTTACTAATGGGATAATGCACATCTGGTTCTGATTTTTGTAAAGCTGGTTTCAGACATGTTTCATTGAAAGTATTAAATATTTCAACCATCCAGCTCAGATAAAAAAATTGGTTCATTTGTAGTACAAGTAATTTTTTATATAAATGCATACGGACCTGTCCCCGAATACCTCAGAAAAAAATTGGTATGGAATTTTACCTCCTACCAATTAAGAGATGTTTGAGGGAGGGGATTAAAGGTCCCACACATAAAAACTAAGTATGGCAAATTGCGATTCGATTATATTGCTGCCAGTAAATGGAACTCAATTCCTCCATTGGTGCGAAACAAGCCAACTTACTCAAGCTTCTAATCTGCTATACTGTATTTATATACATTCAACTACTCTTGTTTTCATTCATCTTTACACCGAGTTATTATTTTATGTGTGTATTTAGCTTTTTTTATTAGTACCTGTAAATACGTATATGTCCTCTTATGATGTGTACTAACAGTGTAACAGGACGGTCCTGAAAATAGGCCCATGCCTAGTGCCTCATCTGGGTGAAATATTAGAATAAAACTGAACCGAAACTGAGATATGTTTTATATGTTGACAGTAAGCCCTGTGAAAAGTCACATTATTCAAATAGATACGTTTAGGTAGGCGGATGCAAATACAATACTTCCTGGTCTCTGTTATGTGTGGTACTAGAAGTTTTTGTTTAGTCCAAACCATTGTACAGTATACTTTTAATTTAAACCATGAGATTTGTCTGTAATGTTTCTTAGTGATATGGACCAGACAGTACAAAATTGGTGATGTGGATGCTTTTACAATGTATTTTCCCAGGACAGATCAGCTTACATGCCACATCTGCTTTTCAGTGGGGTTCTGCTGTAGGGTCCTGCTCTTACAGTTTTACAATACATTTACTCAGGATAGCCCAGATGAGTTGTGATATCTTGTTTGCAGTGGGGTTCTGTTTGACCCCGTTTTTACACTGTATTTACCCAGGATAGTACAGCGGAGATGCAACATGTTTTTTTTTTTTTTTTCAGTGGGGTCCTCCTTTCACCCTTTTATCCTTTCAATACGTATACCCTTGAGGAAAGGAGGGAGAGGGGGGACATGACAGAAACTTTCAAGTACCTCAAGGGAATCAACAAAGTCCAAGAGGGTAGCATCTTTCAGAAAAAGAGATGTGCAAGAACAAGGGGGCACAATCTGAAGATAGATGGGGGACGGCTCAGAGGTAATGTGAGGAAGTATTTTTTCATGGAGAGGGCTGTGGATGCATGGAACAGCCTTCCTGAGGAGGTTGTGGAGTCAAGAACAGTGGGGGAATTCAAGCATGCATGGGACAGACATAAGGCAATTTTAGTGGGGGTAGGAGGAAGTAGGCTGTTGGTTAACTAGGATCTGCAGCTTATCCATTAGGTAGGGAAATGGACAGGCTAGGTGGGCCAAGCGGTCCTTATCTGCCGTCAAATTCTATGTTTCTCTGTTTCTACACCCAAGGAAGACAGCTGCCTCAGGGCAGAGTGATATGAATCTGACGTGTACCTGTATCACTGGTCTTTCTTTTTCTTTTTATGCGTGGACGAGGTAGAGTCTGAATGGTCCTGGGAAACCAATGCTGAGCAAAAGAGAGGCCAGGACTGTTTCTTTTTAGGAATACAGATCTGCCTATCCCATCCACTGAGAGACTGCCCATCACCAGAATATGCAGCAAGAGAAGCAGTTGTTGGACACAGTATTGCTGCTGAAGCAACTAGCCTAGTCAGGCAACCTAACTGCCATAAGAGTTTCCAAACAATATCAAATGTGTTAGGATCCTGAGAAATACTTGGTAAATTAAATGTAACTACACTGATGCAAAAATAATTCACTAAAAAATAACAATGAACAATAATGATAGAGATGCAAAAAACTATGGTAGAGTAGAAAACGATTTGTACGAAAACTGAAGTTCTGTTCCCCGAGGAGGAAAGTACTGTGCTTCAACAAAGAGGAAAAGAAACTTGGACAGTTAGGGAAGTTCTGGTTTCCATAGGCTCTTGTCACCCTAGACTAAGACCAAAGAGTGAGACTATGAACACAGATTCTTGGAAGATCTACAACTAGAACTATATACAATTTCACAGAAACAGAGAAAATGACGGCAGGAAAAACAAAAAGGCACATCCAATCTGCCTGAAAGGAACAGTGCATTGGCCAGGAACTGCATTAGTTTTGAGGTCATCCCCACCACTGAGGATGGTGCTGACAAAGACCAAAGAGTGAGACTATAGGCACCAATTCTTGGAAGATCTACAACTAGAACTGTATACAGTTTCACATAAACAGAAAATGACGTGAGGAAAAAAATGTTCTTCCAGTCTGCCCAAAAGGGAAGTACAGTTACGTAAGAACTTACCGTAACAGTAGATCTTCGAGTACAGCTCTTGCAGCAGGTTACACCATTAGGACTGAAGCCGGCAGGCGTCAGGATCCCACGGAAAAATTCTAGCTAGCTATCTTCAGCAGGGACCGCCCCAGACGCTGGGTCCCGCCTCCGACCAGGCGTGGTACAAAAGGGGCGGTCCTGCCAGATTCCTGTTCTCCCGCCAGAGACTTCGGCCGAGGGCTGACATCGAAATGGGAGACCGAGGATCTGGCCGTCAGAAGACAGAAAGATATAAATCCCTGCTCAGGAAGACTGAGCCATGCCTCCTCAAGGGGAAGGTGGTAGGAAGGTACCTGCTGCAAGAGCTGTTCTCGAGTCTACTGTTACGGTAAGTTCTTCGCAAACTGTACTATCTTACTCAGACACAGCTCTTGCAGCAGGTTACACCATTAGACTGATTCTCAAGCAGTAACGCTTGCCAGAAATTCCAGGAGGAGGAAAATAGGAAGTACATTCCAGGTCCTGAACAGGACAGGAGACCCTGTAGCACTACAAGGCGAAACCAGCCCTTGCCTAGAGGCGATGTCCGAGCTATAATGCCTGATAAAGGTCATGCAAGCTCCAAGTGGCTGCAGCACAAATAGCAGAGGTGGAGACGTTTCTGAGTGCTGCGATGATGTGGCCACACCCTAGTAGAATGACCCCGACAGAGCCCGGAGGGGCTTTTGTTTTATATCATAACAGTAGGAAATACACTGGACAAGCCAGCGAGACAGAGACTGTTTGGATACTGATTGGCCCATCATTCTCTCAGAGAAGGAAACAAAAAGCTGTTCAGAAATACGAGAGGGCTTAGTTCTGTTGAGGTAATACCTCAGGCTGCGGTGAACATTCAGGGTGTGGAGCAAAGCCTCTCCTCTATTTGAATAACTCAGGAAGTAGACCGGAAGGTCAATATCCTGGTTTAGAGAGAGTGAAGAGACCACCTTAGGTAAAAACTTAGGATTCGTCCTCAGGGATACTCTGTCCCGGTGGAAAACTAAATAAGGCTCTTTGCACATAACAGCGTGAAGCTCAGAAATTCTTCTCGCTGAAGTAACAGCAACTAAAAATAACGTTTTCCACGACAGAAAACGTAGCTCGTAATCCGCGGCAGGTTCAAAAGGAGGGCGTGAGCTGTTCCAGGACAAAGAGCAGATCCCATGGAGGCACAGGGTCCCTAATGGGAGGCTAGGTGTAACACTCCCTAAGAAATTCCCGAGAGGCGCCCAATTGAGCTACTGTACGATGTCCCACCAGGAGGTGATAGGCAGAAATGGCACAGAGGTGCACCTTAATAGAGGAGTAGGCTAGGCCTGAATGAAAAAGGGAGAGTAGGTAATCCAACACTACTCCCACAGGACAACCTAAAGGGGAAAGATCACGAGCTCGTGACCATAAACAAAAACGGCGCCATTTCATGGCGTACGTCACATGCGTTGCCAGCTTTCTGGCTGCAGAAAGAACCTCTGCAACCTCTTGCTAGACCCCATGACGCAAGATGGCTATGTCTCTAGGAGCCAAGCATGCATGTTCAGAGAGTGTAGGTCCGGATGGACTAATGAACCTTTCTCCTGAGACAGGAGGTGGGAGCTGAGCGGCAACGGGAGCGGGGGTTCCCGAGATAGTTGCACCAACAAAGGGAACCAGATCTGTCTGGGCCAGAACGGGGCCACCAGAATCATGAGTGCATGCTCCCTGCACAGTTTGAGAAGAACTCTGTGGATCAACGGGAAGGGAGGGAAAGCGTAGAGGTATCTGTTCTCCCAGGAGAGGGATAACGTGTCTCGCCAGAAAACACCAGGCCCTGGATCTAGCGAGCAAAAATTGGGCAGTTTTGCATTGGATGGGGATGCGAACAAGTCTAGTTGTGGAATTCCCCAACGAAGAAACAGATCCTCTGCTACCTCTTGAAGAAGTTCCCACTCGTGGACTCTGGCCTGGGAACGACTCAGGCCGTCTGCAATTGTGTTGTCCACCCCGGGAACATGCACAGTGATCAGATTTGCACCGTGTCCGATTACCCAATCCCACACCCTCATGGCATCCCTGCAACGGGGTAAGTGTGCGCCTCCTTGTTTGTTGAGGTAATACATCACCGCCGTGTTGTCTGTCTGAAGCAGGAGAGTACACGGTGGGATTACTGACTGAAAGGCCTGCAGGGCATAGAGAACCGCCCTCATCTCTAGGACATTGATATGGAGATGAGCTTCCAACGGGGTCCACATACCCTGGGACTTTACCCCGTCCAGGTGTGCCCCCCACCCCAGACCTGAGGCGTCCGTGGTGAGGGTTACCTCCGGGGACGGCGCTACAAACGGGATGCCCTTGGAGAGCGACCCGGGGACTAGCCACCACTGCCAGTCTCAGATCACTGAGTTCGTGATACTGACTGGATGCTGCAAGTGGTCTTGCCTTTGGTCCCATTGCACCTTGAGCATCCACTGGGTTACCCGCATGTGGAGCCTTGCGAAAGGGACAGTAGGAATGGCCGCAGCCATGTGTCCGAGCAAGCGAAGGACCGACCTGGCAGGTACGATCTTGTTCGACGACAAATCCCTTAGGAGGGATCTGATGCGCTCCGCTCTGTCGTCCGGAAGAAAAGCTCTTCCCTGAACAGTGTCCAGGACTGTGCCTATAAACTGCAGTTTCTGCGACGGTACCAGGAGAGACTTCTCGTAATTTATGAGAATGCCCAGAGATTGGAACAAGTCCTGGGTGCTCTGGACCGTGAGTAACAACGCCTCTCTGGGGGCGGCCATGAGAAGCCAGTCGTCGAGGTACGGGAACACATAGTGGCCCTGTCTCCTCAGAGATGCTGCCACGACTGCCATGCACTTGGTAAAGACCCTTGGTGCGGATGACAGTCCGAACGGAAGAGCTCGGAACTGAAAGTGGTGGTCGAGAAACTCGAGGCGCAGGAACCTCTGGTGCGCGTGAGCTATGGGGTTATGCAGGTATGCGTCCTGCATGTCTAGAGACGCTAAAAAGGTGTCTTGTTTCAGCATGGGAATAAGGCCCGGAAGAGTCACCATGCGGAATCTTTTGTAGGCGACCGACACATTGAGGTCACTGAGGTCCAGAATTGGACAGAGGTCCCCTGATTTCTTGGGAACCAGGAAGAAGTGGGAATAATATCCTTGTCCTCTCTGGTTCTCCGGGACGTACTCTATCGCTCCTTTTCTTAGGAGCGCAAGAACCTCTTGCCAGATCAAATTTTTGTGCTGACCCGGATACCGGGAGAGCAAAGGAGGCCTCGAGGGTGGCTTTTCTGCGAATTCTATAAAGTGGCCTAGACTGACCAACTGCAGAACCCACCTGTCGGTGGTAATGGCCTGCCATCCCGGCAGGAAGTTCGCAATGCGACCCCCGACCATGATTTCCTGTTGATCCTGAGGGGCGGGGGCCAGAAAGGAGTCAGGCTGTGGCGGCAGATGGGCCCGCTGGCTGGGTCGGCCTAGGGGAATGCTGACCTCGGCTAGCGGGCTGTTTTCCCTGAGTTCTATGGAAACCAGAGCCCCTCTGATGTGTAGCAGAGCGGGGCTGCTGCCTCTGTGTCCGCCCACGAAAACGGCTTTGGTTTCTATGAAAGGAACCAAGCTTGGGTCTGTACATGGCTTGAACCGACCTCACCGCCTTCCCGGCCTCTTGAAGTTTGGTAATGATCTTCTCGGAAGGATTACCAAATAAAACATCTCCCTCAAATGGAGCATCCATAATGTTTTTCTGGACATCCGGGGTAAAGCCGGAGACATGTAACCAGGAGTGTCTCCGGAGGCATACGCCAGAAGCTGCTGCTCGGGCCGATGAGTCCGCGGAGTCGTACGCGGCTCGAAGCACTTGGGTCCCCACGTCTGAACCCGTACGGAGGAGCTGGAGCATCTCCTCCTTCTGCTCACCTTCGGGCAGCTTTTCAGCCGCCTCCAGACCCTGTTCCCACAAAGCGTTCTGGAATTGAACCATGTGGGTCAAGTAGTTCAAGGATCTGACAGCGCAGGTAGCAGAAGCGTACGTGCGCCTGCCCAGTGCGTCCAACTGTTTGGACTCTGGGTCCGGTGGCAGGGTGCTCAAATGTTGCGGCCTCTGTGACCGGTCATGTGAGGCTGTGATGACCAGAGAGTCGGCCTGAGGTTGCTGTGTCAGGTACTGGTCGACCTTAGAAGCCCTGTACAGATGATCAGCTTTGCTGGCACCGCCAGGAGCCTAATGTGGACGCTTCACGCTGCCTTGGTGGACGCCCACGAAAGTGTCCACCAAGGGTGGTACCACCACAGGCTTGGGGTCCTGTCAAGATATTTGGCAAGGCGAACCTTTCGGGGTCTAGTTCTTCTGCATCCCATCCCATGTTCTCCTGGATATGTCGACAATATCCATGAACGAAGGTCATCCGGAGGAGATCTCGGTGTCTCATGTGGGTCCGGAGAAGGGATGGAGAGAGGAGATGGGGATCTAGAGGAAGAGTAGACTGATCCCGTGTTCTCCGTCGACGGCGAACGTCAGTGTCTCCTGGATCTCTTAGGGCTAGGTGATCCAGAAGAGGATTTCGACGGAGGTCTCCGTTCTTCTGATCTTCCCCTGGGAGAGGATCCAGGCTCCCGGGAGGTACTGCCTGCCGACCGCAAGGCAAAGGGGGCCGTACCGGAGGAGGAGGGGGAAGGAGGAGGAGCGTGGGGCCATGTCCTTTTAATGGTGTCCCACCAGTAAGTGAAGAGATCCTTCACTTCCGCTATAGAAAGTCCCGACGACGCCCAGGCGCCCAGTGGGCGGTCGTCGGGTCCCGCGCCGGCTCCACAGCGCCTCGGGTAAAGGCGAGGGGGCCCTGGGAGTTTAAGTGAGGCCGGGGTCGCCCGTCTGGTCCTCGGGCTGCGTTCAGTCCTCCTCAGTCAACGTCTCCTGACCGACGTTGGTCGGAGGCGTGGGAGCCCTCTTCTCAGGTGGAACAGACGCCAGTCCCCCAACCGGTGTCCGCTGGGATGGTTTGGCCGACGATGGCTCCAGGGAGGAATGATGTACGGCCGACGACGGTCGGGCCGGCGTCGGGTCCACAGGTCTCTTCAACGGTGTGAGCTCCAAAGTTTTACGAGGAGGCACAGAAGATGACCGGACGTCGGGAGCCAAAGGGCGGGAACCCGACTTATGATGATGGTGGTGGCGCTCCCCGGACTTCACCAAGGCCCTGGAAGAGGAAGACGATGACGGCCTGGTGGACTTGGCCTGAGAAGAAGGAGGCTTTCTTACTGCAGCCGGGGGAGGCTGAGAGCTGGCCCTGGAAGGAGAGCGGTCGGACCGAGAACCGGAGCTGCGGGACTCCGAAGCCCTGGACGGGGACCTGGAAGGGGCCTTCTCCCTTCTTTTCTCCGTGTGCTTGTGGGATTTGGATGAAGATTCCCCCTTGGAGGACATGGTCTTCAGTTTTTCCTCCAACAAAAAAGCCTGGAGGGCCTTCTGACGTCGGATCCTGGTTCGGCTGTTGAACCCCTGGCAAACAAACAGGCCCGGGTATCGTGGTCTGGGCCCAGGCACCTAACACAGGCCGTGTGGGGTCCTTGAAGGGGATCTGTTTCCGCAAGCACACTTGGAGGGATGACCGAGGTCGGAGAGGACATCAGCAACAATCTTGCTTGAAGAAAAAGAATTTCCGGAGGACAGCTCACAGGCCCTGCGTCAGCACCCAGACTGGAGCAGAAGGGTCGAGACATGCTCTGATCGGCGGGAAAAGAACTGGGATTTGGCGGACCGCCCCTTTGTACCACACCTGACGTCGGGGGCGGTCCCCGCTGAAGATAGCTAGCTAGAAATTTTCCGTGGGGTCCTGACGCCTGCCGGCTTCAGTCCTAATGGTGTAACTTGCTGCAAGAGCTGTGTCTCGAAGTAAGATCAGTGCATTGGCCAGGAATTGCATTAGTCCTGAGGTCATCCCCACCACCGAGGATGTTGCCGTTTCCAACATTTTCCCAGAGGCATCACAGAAAATCAATTATTTTTTGTAGTAACAGTACTTGTCCCCGATATTTCATTATACCCAAGCCCCACAAAATACAATATAACAATGGTGGTGACTCTTTACGAATACTGCTCCAGCATACTCCCCACAATATTACTGTCTCTAGTTTACAAAACAGAATATGTATTATTAAATATGATAAACATTTGTCCCAATCAATATTGTACAGCAAAAAGCAAAATGTCCTTACCTGAAAGAGAATGAAAATGAGGAACAGCTCATATACCACACTGACACACAACCAAAATCTCCAGTAGGCTGCAGGGAAGAGTAAAATAAATTTACATACGTGCACTCTTCTACTTTATAAAAGACACAGATTGCATTTACTTTGAACACTAATTTTATTACTTCCAAATATCTATTTTTGCTAGTCAGTTTTCAACTCATTATGGTGTACATATACTATACATGAGATACTGAGCCCCTCCAACACACACATCTTCAATCTTCAAACTAAAGACAACTCCGATAAGTACTGTATATGTTACACAATAAGACATGACTAGGTGGTGGTTGTAATGGGTTAATGAATGCCCAGATGTGTAGTAATACACACGGCACCTGTACCGAGTGCCTCCAGCACCTGAAAGTACTTTATTGCGCTTATAATAAGCATTTGTTAATGCCGAATGTTGCTTGCTTGTATGTGCTGTTTAGGTATTTGGAAGTGGTAGTTCCATGCATTCCTCCCAAGACATCCACTGTGTCTTTCTGTTCAGTATTCACAGAAGAGTGGGAGGGGAAAGGGCCACAGCAGTTGCTAAGGGGGTGAAGAGGTGGACAATAGCCCAATCAAAGGCAAAAGAGTCCTGCAGGGGCTCACTAAACTGAAGGTGGATAAAGCGATGGAACCAGATGGCATACGCCCAAGGATATTAAGAGAATTGCGCAGGGAGATAGCAGTACCTCTGGCAGCCATGTTCACCGAGTCATTCAACATGAGTGAATTGGAAGAGGGCACATGTGGTCCCTCTGCACAAGTCCGGCAGCAGGTAGGAGGCAGGAAACAATAGGCCGTTCAGCCTCACCTCAGTGGTGGGGAAGTTCATGGAGACATTGCTTAAAGAAAGGATAGTGGGGCATCTAGAAGCCGTCGGAGCCCAGGACCATAGACAACATGGATTCACAGTGGGGACATCATGTCAGACAAATCTGGTTGATTTCTTTGACTGAGTGACAAAGGAAGTGAATCAGGGTGGGGCAGTGGACAACGCTTACCTTGATTTCAGCAAAGCCTTTGACACCATCCCATATTGGAGGCTGATAAACTAGCTGGGTAGGCTAGGCATGGGGGAAAGGGTGGTAAACTGGGTTAGAAACTGGCTAAGAGACAGGAAGCAGAGAGTAGTGGTAAATGGTGTGCAGTCTAGGGAGAGAGGGTGACCAGTGGGGTGCTGCAGGGATCGGTACTGGGGCCAGTCCCATTCAATGTCTTCATTAGTAACATTGCAGAATGTCTGAAGGGAATTTTTTCACCAGATTTTCAACATAGCCATTTTAAGACCTCTGCTCATGAACAGTGTCACTGTGATTTTCTTAACATTGATTGCGCACACCAACTGCGCCATTATACGCTACATAGGTGGAAACATGTTTTTAGGGCGACATGTGAAATTACAGCTGTACTGCTCATAAGGAGGTGTGGTAAAATGGCAATGTTGAAAAATCGATCTAAATATTAAAATTTACTTGAACTTTGAGAGTGCATAGGAACTGAGCAACGCATGTAGAAGTCATTTTAGGAATTTTTTCAGCAAATTTGCAACATAGGCTTTTGAGAGCCTACCTTACTAACACTGGCACTGTTTCGTTATCAGTCCCAAAAGGTGATTTTGCGCAGTGACCGAAATCACCCTTTGGGTCCGATTAACGCCATGACAGTGACAGAATTCATGAGGAAGGCTCCAAAACCCCATGTTGAAAATTGGTGCAAAATTCAAACAATGCCTGAGATATGCAGCAAAGTTGAAAACCCCTATCTATCCCATTATACAGCGTGCAGGATTTCCTCAGTTCATGATTAAACTGAAGAGTGCAGAAGTGTTCTCGGTCCACCAAAGATCGTCGCGCTGGTCCGGGTAACTATGGGGTGAGGGTGTGGGAAGCAGGGTGCGCAGTGGGTGAGTGCAGGTTGTGGGAGGGCAGGGAGAAGCGCCGAGGGACAATTTTTTGTATCTGCAGGTTTTTTATTAAGGCGATGAGGGACGTTTGCCATGCTGGGGTGGGCTGGGGCTGACGGGGATTGTTCACCCCGCCATGCACATTTTGCCACGCTGGTGGGCTCCGCGTGGCACCTGGAAGCTTTGGGGGGCATGGGTCGACGGGATTAGGCACTGCTGTCAGCCATAGAGTGTGCATGGGGGAGGGAAGGTGCATGAGCACGCGGCAGTGCGTGTGTGTGTGTGTGTGTGTGTGTGTGGTGTGGGGGAGCTCTGCTCACTGAAGTGGAGCTCTCCCTTTCAACTGTACAACCACTGCATTTTCAACTGTTGTCATTGACAGCTGCAGCAGTGATTGGGGAACTGGGGCCACGCCTGCAAACACACTGACTGAATTGGAAGAAGGGTGCCACACCTCCGAAAACTTGGATGATGGCACTATGTTTCTTGCACATGCGTGCAAGCAACATAAAAACAGGTCCCCCCCAAAAAAAGAAAAATGATTGGAATACAGGAAACTATGTAGAAAAAGTAGAAAAGAAAAACAATAACTGTTACAGTAAAATGAAAAAAAAAAAAAAAAATGTTCCTGTTCCAGCTAAACTGCATGGAGGAAATCTTGCGAAAGTCATTTTATTTCTTTCACGCTTAGCTGCAAAAACAGCACCCATTAATATACGAGTTGCCATCAGCTCAATACAACATAAACAAGCATTTGTCAATGTCAAATGTTTGCATGTGTGTATTTGCTGTGTAGTTGTTGGGCACAGATAGCAGTTCCTCCGAGCCTCCCACACATGCCCTGCTACCAACAGAGGTCTGCACAGATGCTGTGGCCCCACAAACCCCACAGAGACAGGATAGGAGTTTGATTTTAAATAAAACAGCCAGAAAGATTGTGGTATTATACTGAACTCTGCCCCCCTCGAAAAAAAAAAAACAGTATTAGAGCACTTCCCTATCATGTGGCACAGAGGTACTTTAGTGGCCAAAATCAGGTATTTGCAAACATGGAGAGCTTGAGCCAAAACCTCAGCAGAAAGCTAACAAAGGTTGCTATAAGAAGCTGCTTAATACCAAGGTCAAGGAACACCCTTCCTCCCTGAAATGTCACTGTGTACCTTACACCAGCTGGCAACTAACCAGCACGAATTAGTCTTTGCATGTCTTCTACTTTCACTCACGGCTGTCTCTTTATGTGCTAACCACCTCTGCTATGGAGTTTTTGGAGACGAATGAAGCAGCTACCTCATGAGTTTTCAGTGCAACTGAACAGACATCTCACTACAAGCAGTAACCTTTACATAATGCACAGTCTGTTAAAATCATTTGTATTACTCTAATACTCTAACTGCAAGTTTGCACTGCAGGACTGAATATTGCCTAAAATGGCCACTTTAATTCACTGGCAATTACCTAATTAGCATAACAGCTATCCTCTACTTAATAAGGAGACTACTATATTGATCTCAGTTTAAATGTATTTTGTATTTGTCTGGCCCAGTGGCATGGGGGGGCTGAGGCATCATGCCTTACCACCTCCCATCAAGATGGCAATCCGTGTTTGCCATGAGAGCGGGCCGCCAGGGGTTGGCCGGGGTGGGAGAGGATTGAGCGTATGGAGGACAGCTCTCCTCTCCCAAGGAGGAAGGGAGACAGGGACCTGTGTCAGCCTGACACTTAGCAATGGCTGGGTGCCAGCACGCAAGATCCCTCCAGCAAGTAGGGGAGGTGGAACAGACAGCCGGTGTGCTATTGGCAGACATGCGCACAGCACGGCCATTGCCATCAATGCACGTTCCACCTATGGGAAACAAGAAAAAAATGGAGGAAATATGGCCAGGCGAGTCGGAGGACTGCTGACTCTCACAGGAGTAACCCTCCCGGAAATCTGGATCCTTACTTGGTGGGGAAATGGGGGTCCATGCCACCCTGCCATGGAGGGTACAACCGTGAGGAAAAGAAGGGAGTAGAGCTTGCCGTGGTTGGGGGATGGGGCTGGAGGGTCAGCAATAACGTGGGCTGACCAGTCTAGTAAGGAAGAAAAAGATATTAACGTAAAAAAATTTGGGGGGGGCATTTAAGAGGGACATTTTAAAAAAATGCCCTACACAGACCTGTTACTAATAGGAGCCGTGAGGTATAGCCCCCTGACCCTGGCTGCAAGCAGCTTACTATAGCAACCTTTGCTAGCTTTCTGCTTATGTTTTTAGCTCAGACTCTCTACATATGCAAACGCCTGATTTTGGCCAGGAGACCACCTTCATGACATGATATGAGGGGGGCTCTAATACTGTTTTTTTTTTTTTGGGGGGGGGGGAGTGGCAATATAATACTGCAATCTTCCTGGCAGCTTTGTTTTTTAAAATCAAGCTCCTATCCTGAACCCAGTTCATCAACCTGCTTCCATCACCAGCCAATCAGTTCAGAGAAAAGCGGTGTTGCCCAAAGAGAGTTAATATTGCCATTCCCCAGTGGCAAGCCCCAGAGCGAACACACTCCCTCACCCACAACACATGACCAGTGACTACAGAGCCACATGGCCACAGTTCACCCTCCTGCTAGCTACAGTACATGCACTATCAAAGTAAATGTACTGTGTGTCACTTGCACTGTAACTCTTAATATTAGTGTAACACAGCTCATACCTACTGTGGCAGTGCTGACATAAAAATATACATTTACTTTTTCCCATATCATTTGAAGCCCCACCCCAACGCACATGTAATAAATAACCTATTGAAATTATTCTCCAAATATTAAATTGTTTGCCTATGATGTAAGTGCTGCTAGTGAGCCATTAGGAAAACGAGTATTCACTCACCTTTCTGTGGGCTGGTGTAGCAGGACAGGTTGGTGGCTCACACTCCGCACTGAGGTGGAGCTCTTACAGCGGTGAGGGTAGCGGCAGACAGCAGTGTTGAGCCACTTGTCGTTATGTGATGACAGCTGCTGGCAGCTGAAATAACTCCAGGCACATCCACCTAGTGCAGCACATCACCTAATCATGCTGGGAGTTACCACGGTGGGCCTGAGCCTCTTGTTTTCCTAATCGCTTGCAAGAAGCACTTAACATCATAGCCCATTCCTCCACTATAGCATGACTGTCTATTCTTAGTCTACCTTTTCGTCTTAAGTCGCCTCATTTAAACTTTTGACTTTTAGAGTGCAATATTGCAACAACAAAAAAAGAAAAAAAGGACTCAAGAAAGAACTGAGTTTAAAGTAGTGCCTTTCACACAAACTGTATCCTAAAGCACTGTACAACCCAGAAGAGGGAGGGGAGAAAATACTGCTGCCATTGGATGCACTGGTTAGTTCAAACAGTACGACATAGACTAGAAAAATATCACAGAAAGAAAGAGCACAGGGAGGTGTACCTTACTTGCTTAAGGTCACACAGCGAGTAAGTGACACATGTGGTATTCAAATCTATGTCTCCAGAATCACAGCTCAGTGCTGTAACCACCAAGCCAATATGTCCTCCAGAAAATGTTTAGCAAGATAATACAGCCTGCTGTTAGAACAAAAATGATCAATAGGCACATTTTTAATTCCATTTGATCCCTGAACTGAGATGTGTGTTTTCAAAGTTTATGAAATGTTCCTACTCTTCATACAGTATATCCAAAATAAGTTATACATTTTGGAGTAGTGATGTGCTATTTACAGTCAGAGAGCTATGCTGGCACTATCCTGTTACATTCACAGTATGAATCTAGTATGTACAGTCAAAACATAACCACAAAGATGTTGACAAAACTCATTTGACTTTAGCCCTTTATTTCAAAACAGGTAATATTGGTGCTGAGGGTTGAGGCATTAGATGCCACACCTTATACCACGCTGGCGACCCGCGTTCGGGAACAAGCGTGGCGCCGGGGTCGGAAGGGAGGAGAAGGATTGAGCGTCCAGAGGACAGCTCTCCCTTTGGGGGTTCAGCAATCTCGCTAGCCTGACCCTAGTGGTGGCTGAGGCTGGCACACTGGTGCCGCAAGACGGGGTCGAGGACGAGACGCTTGACAGCAGCGTGCACGGGAGTGTGCGTGGTGCAATCGCAGGTGTCACTGCACACGCTGCCCCGGCAAGATGGAAACCAGTAAAAATGCACCACAGAGGATAAGGGGGAGCTCGCAGACCTCGCACCCAGCCAGCCATGGCACAAGAATACCTGATTCGGTCTCAGAGGGGAGGACCCACCCTCTGACCCAGCCATGGAGGTAAGCCCTGGGGCCACTATTGTGCCGGCTGGTGGACGCTGGGGTCACGAGGCTGGGGCTCCCCCAGATTGTGAGGGCAGGAGTAAAAACAACCTCAAAAAAAAAAAAAAAATTTAAAACCATTTTAACCCTTGCTGTGCAGCGGACTGATCTATCAGTTCAGAATCCCTATATGTTCTAATTCTGATGGCAGCCTAAGAGTTAAAAATGCAATACACTAATTAATAAAATAAATAAAAAATCTACAGATGTTACAACGGTATTACAAAATGAAAAAAACTACTATATATGACATTTTCTGCCGACTAATGAAGACTACTGTTTCAGCCATCATTTGTATTCTTATGATCTCCATTGAATCCTTCTTTTTGACATCACTTTCTGCAGCCTACATGGCTCAACCAAGTAAATGCCTGGCTCCACATAAATTTGCTTCAGCTTACTGTCTCTCTAAGACAGGAGTAATCCTCTTAGGTAAAAAGCTTGTACTCAGCAGAAACACTGCTTTAACCAGCTCACTCCTTGACTCTTACCTCAAGTTTATCTCTTCTGTTTGCAGGCTCGGTGTCCTTACTGATCCTTTACTTGCTTTCTGGCACCATAGTTCTGATATCTGCAAGGTGTCTACCAACACCTTCACACATTCGACACTATCACAACCCCACCTGTGCTGAAATCCTTATTCATGCTTTTGTCTTTCGCTTACCATCCTGACTAATGAAAAACCCGCTTCTTTGACATCCCTAAAATACAGCCATCTTAATCACAATATGCAAAAAATGTACTGCCCCTTCACATGCACCAAGAAAGATGACCACATCACTACTGTCCAAATGTACGCCACACCTCTCCCCCCACATGCACTAAGAAAGGTGACCACATCACTACAGTCCATGGACACCTTCACTTACAGCACATTTCTCTCAGAACCCTGTTCACAACTGCCCTTCTTGTTTTTTAAAATCCCTCCAGGAGATGATTCCCTTCAATCTCAGTGATCTAATTTCCCTTCACGCTCCCACTCCATTCCCTGTGTTCCTCGAACATATCACCTTTGATGCCCTCACCACCATAATCTGTTCATTTTGGGGGGGCAGAGCTTTCACACACAGTTGCAGCCCATGATGGGTAGAACAGCCTCCCTCTGCACCTAACTCACTCCCCCACACTCTCCTTGAAATTCCACCTCAAGACCCACATGGATACACACATATATGCACACACTTTACTTTTGGCTACTGATCTTTATCATCTTTCCCCTTCTCATTCATCTCTGCACTACTAATCATTGTCAGCAAGTGGCTAAACTTAAATGCTTCAAACATCCCCTTCCCCCTGTTTTCCATCAGTCTGGGCCAGGACATGCTTCTATAGTTCACAAGCCAGGTCACATTGATGACTTCCATCTGGATACCTTACTGATCATCAGGCAAGGGCAGACTCCCATCTCCTGCCTTCCCCCAGACTTCAGTGTTGCACCTCCTGCCCTTCCTCACACCTCAGTGTTAATTATTAGTACCGCATATGCTGTAGATTGCATTTTGTGTGTGGTTCTCCATTTAATCTGTATTGCAGTTACATGCTCTGTAAAAAGTACACTTACAAGGGCATTTTAAATCACAATTAATTTCTATATACACAAGTGTTACTGTGCCCAGACACAAGAAATGGAAAGCATGTACTTATCACAACTGCTGATCTTCTGGAATATATTCACCATTATCACTTATGGGTCTAGGACTGGAGGCACTAGGACCCCACAGGGAACAATGTACACCTCACGTGGTGCCACACGTGTCAGCCAATAACCGTCAACAGCTCCCTCAGCACCTCAGTTTTATTCACCATGAGAGAAAAAAGTGGACAGAAAAACAGAGAGAGAGCTAGATCCTGCCTAGCCCAAAAGGAACAGGAAAATGATACAGGAATAAAATGAAACCTGACTACCACCCTTAGATTAATACAGACAGGGCACACTAGGTGGCACAGAGTAGAAAGGTTGTACAGCCAGATCCACATGCCATTTGCCAGACAGAGAAGGGACAGTGGCAAAGAGGAGGGTAGCAGCCCTAAGCGTGTGACTCTGGCAAAGAAACACAAGGGTGATGTCCAGAATGGGACCCCCTTGCAAATGAAATAGCACAAAAGTACCTCAGGAAAAAAATTATAGACTCCAGGAAAAAAGGAGCAACTCAATGCTGCAAGTTTATAGAGGCGCTAAGCGGGCCTCTTATGAATAGAAGAGTGTTCCCTTGCACACTGTTAGTGCAAGAGAACTGTGAACCGAAGGGGAGCAGTTCTGGTGCCCTACGGACACAACAGGCAACACTCTCATATCCATAAGAGGCCCACCTAACGCCCCTATAAAATTATTCTAGATCTTGCAACTATTTAAAAAAAAAAACACTTTTTTCTGTCTGTTTCTGCAGTGCAAGTGGCGGTCACTGAGAAGTCCGTTACAGTCAGAGCACGAGAGGTACACTTACAGCAATAACAGTACCTCATGCGCAAGTGAAGGCGGTGCTGCGACTGGTCGGGGAGTGTCGCAGGATGCTCAAGCTATCTATAATATCAGAGACAGTTAATTCGTAAGTTGGTTATGTCCTTCCTTATATCAGGAATGAAGAAAGGGGGAACTTTATGCATCTGGACTTGCCAAGCAGGATAGCCTAAGGAGTTGAGATGTGCTCATCTCCCCAAACACCCCCTAAGGTTAGTGGGCTAAGGCCCAAACACACAGGAGGAATTGGAATACCCACCAAAATAGTCTGCCAGTCAAAAAAAAAAAAAACAGCATAAAAGACCCACTTCTCTTGCAACTACAGGGATGCTCTCTATGTGAGCTAGTGCTGCTGAACCAATAGGGTAGACAGCACCTACCACATGTAGTGAACTGCCAAGTGGGGTTAGAGTAGAAATTACTCAGAAGCACAGGTTGCATTTAGCAACTACTAGGGATACACCCAGGCAGGGAGAAGGTGGACAAGAAATACAGGTTACTCACCCGTAACAGGAGTTCTAGGAGTGGTATATGTTGTTCATCCACACTTATTGCCAGGTTCCTTGCCGGATTAAATGTTGCCGGAAGGTCTTCAAGCTGGTTCCTCCCACCCACCCGGGTGGTAAAACTCTTGGCTCCGCCCCATGGCGCCACATCTAGCCCACTGGAAGCCAGGTTGCGCGTCGAAACCGGGGAGGTCGGGTGGGTTGTGTGGACGAACAACATATATCACTCCTAGAACTCCTGTTACAGATGAGTAACCTGTATTTCTAGGGATGTGGATATGTTGTTCAATCCACACTTATTGGCAGACTTCTAGCAGTTCTCCGGGAGGAGGGAGGCAAGGCGCGCACCCTCTACTTAGGGAATAAGGACTGGAGAACCGAGGCCCCAAAACCAGCATCCCGGCGTGACTCTAGGTCGATGTGGTAATGAGTAATGAAGGTGTGTGCTGACTTCCAGGTAGCAGCCCTGCAGATTTCCGGGATAAGGAAGCAGCCTATGGCGGGTAGAATGAGCTCTTATCCCTTTGGGAGGCTCCATGCCCGCTAACCTACAGCAGAGATCTATGCAAGAGGTGACCCACCTGCCTATCATCTGCTTGGCTGCAGGTCTGCCAGATGCGGCTTCAGCATGGGTGACAAACAGCTGGCGAACCTCTCCCCGAACTTCAGCCATTTGCTCCTTATAATAAGAGAGTGCTCTTCTAGGGTCCAAAGTATGGAGCCTATATTTGGCCTCCGAAGTGTGACTGGGGTAAAACACCGGCAGAGTTAACACCTGGTTAAGGTGAAACTCCGACACCACCTTCAGAAGGAATTTTCAGTGCGGGCACAGGACAACCTTGTCCCTGTGGAAGACCAGATAAGGAGACTCGATGGAAAGCGCCTGGAGCTCTCCTATCCTTCTGGCTGACATTATAGCCACCAAGAAGGCTTTCTTCCACGACAGCTGAGCGATGTCACACCTGTGCATCAGTTCGAATGGCTCGCCCATGAGCTTAGCCAATACCAGCAGTAGATCCCATGGAGGTGGAGGTTCTCGCACCAGAGAGGATATGTGATCAAGGCCTTTGAAAAAGCACCCGACCACCTTCTCCTGCACCACCGACTGCTTTCTGGCCCACACCCGGTAAGCAGAGATGGCTGCCAGGTGCACCTTAAGGGTCGTCGACCGAAGCCCTAGCTGAGAAAGGGACCATAGGTAGTCCAGAATGCTGGCCAAGGAACAGGAGGAAGGGTCTAACCCCTTATCCTGACAACAAATGGAGAATCTCTTCCATTCGAAGGCATAGCATTTTCTGGTTGACTCCTTACGGGATGCCTCAACAACGTTGAGGACCTCGTCAGAAAGACCCAAGGCCTGGAACTCTAGCCGCTCAGGAACCAGGCCATCAGGTGCAGGGATTGAAGGTCCGGGTGGAATACCTTCCCCTGGTTGACCGAGATCAGGTCCGAGCAGGCTGGAAGCCATCTTGGGAGCCTGGAGCTGAGGATGAGGAGATCTGGATACCAGAACTGACAGGGCCAGTCTGGGGCTACCAGAATCACCTGTGCCTTGTCCCTCTCGCCTTGAGAAGCACCTTGTGGATCAAGGGAAATGGGGGAAAAGACGTAGAAAAGGCCCGGGGTCCACAGCCTCGAGAAGGCATTCCCCTGCAGCAAGCCCTGCTGAGGGGGGCGGGCATGAAACAGCCTCAGCTTCGCATTCTCCCGGGAGGCAAACAGGTCCACCTGAGGTGTGCCTCAGTGGGAGAACAGATTGTGTACTACCTCTGGCAGGAGAGACCACTCGTGAGATGTAGCACCTATCTGGCTTAGGGCATCGGCCAAAGTGTTGGAGGCTCCCGCCACATGAATGGCTAGGAGATCCGCCTCCAGTCTGCCCACGAGACACCAAGTGAGGAAAGCTTCCTTGCACAGAGGCAAGGACTGCATCCCGCCCTGGCGGTTTAGGTAGTACACGGTCGTGGTGTTGTCCATCTGGACCTGGACCACTTGACCCCATACAAACCGAGCGGCGAAGGCAGTGAGGGCTAGTCGGACCAGCTCAACGCTCCAGCAGGTTGATGTGGCATCAAGACTCCTGGAGGGACCAGAGGCCATGCTCTCTGAGCTCCCCCAGATGTGCACCCCAACCCATCAGAGAGGCGTGGGTTGTTAGAGTGACCGTCGGCTCTGGGAGGACAAACTGGATGCCCTCCTGCAGATGAGCGGGAACGATCCACCACTGGACAGTGTTCCCCATCTCCTGGGTCACTATCACTGGCTGATCCAGAGGACTGGAGCGCTGTGACGATTGGCGGGCCAGTCCCCATTGTAGGGGACGCATGTGCCAGTGGGTCCAATGGACCACGCTGCTGCAGGCCGCCATGAGGCCCAGGAGGTGCAGGAAGTCCCAGGCAGGGCGCAACTGCCCAACCAGAAATGATTGGGCAAAGGAGGAAAGAACCTCAGCCCTGTCCGCCGGGAGCCGTGCTCTGGCTCGAAGAGAGTCGAGCTCTGCCCCAATGAATTGAATCACCTGCGTTGGCACGAGTTCCAATTTGGCCTCGTTGATGAGGAGGCCAATCTGAGAGCAGACCTGGAGGGCCAGATCCCTGGACCGCTCCACCTCAGACTTGGAGGAGTCTGCAATCAGCCAGTCGTCCAGGTAAGGGTACACCCGGACCCTTCGGCGCCGCAGGAATGCTGTCACCACTGCCATGCATTTGGTGAAGACCCTGGGAGCTGGAGAGAGGCCGAAGGGCATGGCCCAGAACTCATAAAGGGATCCTTCAAGGAGGAATCGCTGATGGGACGGACGGATTGGAACGTGAAAGAATGCGTCCTGAAAGTCCAGAGAACAAAACCACATGCCTCGTTCCAAGGATGGGATGATCTGAGCCAGAGTGACCATCCTGAAGGTTCGAGATGTTAGGAACTTGTTCAGGTCGTGGAGGTCTAGAATGGGGTGCCAGCCCCCCGTCCGTTTTGGGACCAGGAAGTACCTGGATACAAACCCTGGGTCTGAAGGAGGGTCTGCCACCTCCCTAATCACCTCCTTCTGGAGGAGCAGGGCAATGTCGGCTCGACGGGCTGACAGAGAGGCTGCAGAACCCGTACCCTCCCCCCATGGGGCGACGGCTCGATAGGGTGGGGACTGCTCGAATTCCAGCGGCAGACCCTTTCCTACCATTTCCAACACCCAGCGGTCCGTGGTGATATCGGACCAGGTGGAAATGAAGTGGCGGAGCCGTCCCCCCACGGGAAGAACCCGGGGAGGAGTGACGAGGTTGGGGCGACACCCCTCAACCCACCACTGGGCAGGCTTGGAGGAAGGACCGGCCGAGGAGCCTCCCGGACCTTTCCCTCCCGGCTTCCTGTTGGAGGAAGCGGCAGGCTTGACTTTGGGGTGCCAAGTGCGAGCCTGCTGGCCCTGATGCTGGTGTTGCTGGGCCGGATGTGACACAGAGGCTAAAGGACGAAAGGGCTTACGCTGCTGCTGGCGGCCTTTATCCTTCTGGGCAGACGTGACCGAGTCCAAGGTGGCGTTGGACTTCTCAATCCATTGGAGATGACCCTCCACCCTGGGGTCGAACAAGTCGGTACCCAGGAAGGGGATGTCTGCCAGCTTGTGCTGGTTATCCACCGCAAAGGTGGAGATCCGCAGCCAAGCTCTGCGGCGCATGGCCACTGCGGCCGCTACTGACCGGGCACACGAATCAGCGATGTGCAGGGAGGTCTGGAACTGCTGTCTGGCCACCGCCCTTCCCTGAGCCTGCACCTGCTTGACCGTAGTTTGGAGGTCAGCCAGGAGATGAGAAATCACCTCATCCAGGGAGCCCAAAAGTGTGTGTGAAAAGTGTGCCATCAGGATGGCCGAGCTGGCCTGACGAAGGCCTAGGGAGGAAGCGGCGAAAACTTTTCGCCCAGAGTAGTCCAGCTTCTTGGACTCCTTGTTGGGAGGCTTGTCCACGTCCCAAGTGTTCCCGGAACGCCGGAAAATGCTATCGGTCACTAGCCCCTCCGCAGAGGGGTGCTCCGAGAAACCTGAGAGTGAACCAGTGGGGACAACATACTTCCGAGCCATCCTGTCCGAAGGTGCTGGACAAGAAGCTGGCCACTGCCATAGCTCCTGGGCCGGGCCAACAATGGCTTCGGCCACTGGGAAGGCCTCCATGGGGGAATCCCCTTGGTCCAGTATCTCCATGAGGGGATACTTGGCCTGTTCTGAAACTGGTTCAAGCTTCATCCCAGTGGATTCTGAGATGAGCCGAAGCATTCCCAAAAATGAGGATGGGCTCTCGTCCACTGACTGACCCCCGGTGGACTCCAAGTCAAGCAGCCTGGAGAACAAGGAGTCATCATCATCAGACTCTGAGGAGTCTGTGAACAGCTGCCAAGCGCCCGAGCCACCCTCCACCTGCCGAGGTCAATCGGAAGTGAGGGTGACCGACAACCGATGGGGCAAGCCCTGACCCGACCAAGAATCCTTGGTTGGGGCCCCAAATTTAGGTTGTGGAGGTGGGGGTTCCACCACGATGGATGGCACAGCCGGTTTTGGCCGGACAACCGGTGCCGGCTTTGGCTCCTCGACTGCTGCGAGGGGTTGTTTTGGCCGCTCCGGTGACAGACACTTAATGGCTGGGGAAGATGACGAAGTCATTCTATTCCCGGTCAAAAGGAGCTGCTGCCACATTAGCTCCTCGTAGTGCCAGCGCAATTTGCACCGGAGCCTATTCGCCGAAGAGGACGAAGACGAGGATGAGCAGCGCTGCCGCTTTCCATGGTGCCGAGACTGAGACCGCTGATGTCGGCGGGATAGGCTGGACTAAGAAGAGGTCCGAGGGTGGGTCTGAGAGGGGGAAGGGAAACCCGCTCCTCCCTCGGTTCAGGGACCTTAACCGGGGACTCCGACACAAGAGGCACAGGCAAGTCCTCTGTTTCCACCGGGGGAACCAGTGAAGGGTTGTCTGCTTCTCCAGTCGACAGACAGTCCGACGGGCTGAGAAAAATCTCAACTGCATCGAAAGGTGTCTCAGCCGGCTCACCTGATGGGGACACTGTGAAGCCAGCGGCCTTAGCCGCAACCTCGACCAAAGTCGAGTGCCGACTCTCCAGGGAACGGGACCTCTCCCGCTCCCACGAACATCGACGGTGGGACTTACCCTTGGGGTCCTTCTTTTTGGACTCAGAGGAATGTCCTGAAGGGCCTTCTCCCTTGGTGGAGAGAGATTGGCAAAGCTCTTTGAAAGAAGCTGTGTAGGAGGATTCCAAGGAGGGTGGGATAAATGCCGTGACCGAGGATGATGATGATGCGACCTGGGCCGCCTCCTCCTCGAGGGCGATCATCTGCTCTAGCTGTTCCGCCGAGCCCACAGCCGCGGACACCGCCCAACGGGCCTCCTTAGACTTAACCGGAGGATAACGTTTCTCAGGTCGCCCCAACAGTAACCGGGCAGCATGGTCCTCCAAGACCGAAGCCGAAAAGGATTTGCACAATTCACAAGCCTGTGAGTCATGGCAGAGTCCAAGGCAATAAACGCACGTGGCATGCGGATTGGTCCGGGACATCTTCTGCCCACAGGGGCACCGACGAAATCCGGGAGTTGATTTGTCCATCGCAGCCGCGAGGGAAGATACAGACTGAAGTCTTGTAAATCGTAAAATAAGTTTCAGATTGACCAAAGAGTGTGAATCCAGCCTAAAACGCAGAGCGCTAAGGGAGGGAACCTGAGCTTCCAAGCGGTAAGGAAGATCTGGCATCATGGGGCGGAGCTGAGAGTTTTACCACCCGGGTGGGTGGGAGGAGCCAGCTTGAAGACCTTCCGGCAACATTTAAAGTGGCAAGGAACCTGCCAATAAGTGTGGACTGAACAACATATCCACGTCCCTAGAAAGAACAAGCATCTGTCAATGCCGAATGTGGTCTTGCTGGCACTGGCATTGGTAGTGCAGGAGTTAGAGAGATGCATAATAAGAATGGCAGTGAAGTAGTGAACGGACACCAACCCCACCCCCACCCTGCAGAGACCGACAGGCATTGGGGTGTGCTTTTGGGTCGTCGGCCAGAACGCTCACGCCATTTCACCTCACCCTACCCTGCAGACATCGACAAGTGTTGCGGTGTGCCTTGGGGTCTTCAGGCCTTATGTTCACCCCATTCCATAAGTAAATACGCTAAGATGGGTGCAGTATAGGAGAACGGGGTGAACTTTGGGGCCGGAAAGCTCTAGTACACGGCCGATGCCTGTCAATGGCTGCAGTGTGGGGTGGAATGGCGTGGAGTATTACATTCTCAAGTCACACTCCTGACGCCTGTCGTCTTCATAGGGTGGGGTATTACGTTGAAACCATAATGCCCTAGGCGTAGGTTATATTTTCACTCCAAATTTTCAACTTGGGCTTTTTGTGACCCCACCTCATGAACAGTGGCACTATCAGTTTGTTAGCCGAAAGGTGATTTTGCACAGGGACTACGTCATTTAGCGCCACAGACGCGAAAACACATTTTGGGCAGGATGTGAAAAATGACAGCTGTACTGTTCAAGAGGAGGTGTAAAAAAAATGGCAATTTTGAAAATCTAGAGTGAAAATATGAAAAACTGGTGAAGTCTCGAGCGTGTGCAGAAACTGCGAAATGCACGCCCGTAACGCAACTATTTGGGGGATTTTTTTTTTTTACCAAATTTTCAACATAAGCATTTTGGGACCTCCGCTCATGAACAGTGTCACTGTAATTTTGTTAATCTGTCCTGAACGTTGATTTCCCACAGCGACTGTGCCACTGTAAGCCACATGTGCGAAAACACATTTTGGGCAGGATGTGAAAAATGACAGTTGTACTGTTCATAAGGAGGTGTGAAAAAAATTGCAATGTTGAAAATCTGGAGTGAAAATATTACAAACTGTCTAAGTTATGAGCGTGTGTGGAAACTGCGCAACACATGAAAACCACAATATTATAGGGCATGGTAACGCCCCTATAATTGGGATTGTACTGGCAGTTCTATGGTAAATCCCAATGTTTGCACTTTAATAACTTCGCAGCCGTTCAACTGATCTGCACGACATGTTGAATGCGTGGTCTCATGGGGTAGATCTCTACATGTGCCAGGATGTGTTCTGGTCGGACGTGCATTTTCCGAGCTGTGGACAGTGCAAAAATTACATTTTAACTGTTTTCCCATTGGTTATAATGGGGTTTGTCTGTAACCTGTACAGCCCAGACAGTTTGGATTTGTCTGAAATTTTCAGGGTAGAAAGGGTCCGACTCACGGATCTGCCTGTTGCTGGTTTGTTGAAAAAAAACTAATCAGTTCCAAAGTTATTAAATTTAAAATTTTAATAAATTGGTTCTGAGTATGCTCAGTAAGCACCTCAAGATAGTTGTATTAAATGAATAAGGAATTTTTTTTAATTTTTTTTTTCAATCCTATTTATTCACCAGGCCCCACAGGACTCTCCGACAGGACCTAGGTACTCACCCTGTAACCGCTTGCCGAGATCTCTGCACCTTGCCTCTGACAATAGCGTCCCTCCTCTGCTTCTCAGACTCACCATCCACCCGGCTCTGAACCCCCCCTTCCCAAGGTGGGGCCGCCACCACCTGACCGGTGCCCCATCTATAATCCAGAGTGTGGTCAGAGAGCAGGAAGGAACCAGAGGCCGGCTTGGCAGATATGGCAATGAGTGTGTTGCGTAGTCCTGTTCCTGTCATCGCCTTCCCAGGGTACCTGGAGGTTTTCCTGCTTTAGAGTTGCCCCCTGGAGTTCAATCATGCAATGATGTCCAGATGGCAAGCCGTCGACATCCGCCTTGCTCCACCACATAGTTGGCTCCATTTTGCAGCCATACCTCCGGTCTCCACTGGGAGACACTACTGCTCTGGACACTCCCTGGATCCCTCCCCAGGGAGAGGAGAGCTGTCCTAGGGATGCTCAATTCTCTCCCTCCCCTGCCGACCCCCGGCGGCCCAAGCTCATTCCTGAACTCAGGTCGCCAGTGTAGCGTGAAGCGTGGCATCCAGCGCCTCAACCTTCAGCGCCACCAGGCCAGCAAATTCTTTTGTCATATTGACATCTTCCTTTTTCGTTTGAGGTAAACCCTTTTTCATTTGGCCACCATTTTGTTTTCAGTTTTGCCTCAAAATCAAATTTGGAAACCCAAAAGATGATATTCTGGGGAGGAACCAACACATGTAGTTTGCTTATCGGGACCCCCTTAGCTGGATTCTGCACTTTACTGCTCGAGAAATGCCTTTTTATTTTTTTTTTTTTTAAACACTGAAATAATTTTTTAGTATTGCGTGATATGGAAAAAGATCTTGTTTCATATCACGAGTCTTGAAAAGAACAGTTACATAGATACATACATACATAGACAGTGTCGGCAGATAAGGGCCTATAGCCCACCCAGTCTGCCCATTTGAGCTTGTAAGTTCAGTTTGTTTTCCTAGAAGTCTGTTGCACCTTACCCCTGACCTCCAGAATTCCTTTATGTCTATCCCATGCATTCTTAAATCCCGTGATTGTTTCAGCCCCCACCACTTCCTCTGGCAGGGTGTTCCACTTGTCCACCACCTGTTCTGTGAAGAAATTCTTTCTCATGCTTCCTCTGAATCGTCCTCCTCCAACTTCATCCCATGCCCTCTAGTCCTGGAACATCTTTTTCGTTTAAAAATAGCTATTTTCCTGCACCCTGTTCCTCCCTGTAAGATACTTGTATGTCTCTATCATATCCCCTCTCTCCCTCCTCTCCTCCAGGGAGTACATGTTCAGTTCCTTCAACCTGTCTTCATAGGACTTGTGATGCAATCCATGCACCATCTTTGTTGCCCTCCTCTGAACCTTCTCTACCCTGTCTATGTCCTTGCGTAGGTATGGTCTCCAGAACTGTACACTGTACTCCAGTTGGGGCCTCACTAGTGTCTTGTATAGCGGAATTATGACCTCCCTTTCCTGCTGGTAATGCCCTGCCTATACATCCCAGCATCCTATTTGCTTTACCTGCTGCCTTGTCACACTGTTACTCCTACCTTGAGGTCATCAGAGATGATAACCCCAAGATCCTTTCCTGCTTGGTGCATGCTATATCCTCACCCCCAACTGATATATTAGGCCAGGGTTTTGTGCCCCATATGCATTATCTTGCACCTTTTGCATTGAATTTCAACTGCCAAACCCCTGACCATTCTTCAAGTTTCTGCAGGTCGCTTCTCATTCTGTCTACACCCTCTGTGTGTGTCTATTCTGTTACAGAGCTTTGTGTCCTCAGCGAACAGTGAAATTCTGCCTTCTAGGTCCTGCAGCCATGTCACTGATGAAGATGTTGAATAGGACCGTCCCAGCACTGATCCCTGTGGTACCACACTGGTCACTCTTCCCTCTGTGGAGTGACAGCCATTTACCACCACCCTCTGTGTCCTGCCACCCAGCCAGTTACCTACCCACCACACTACTGTCCTGCCTACACCCGTATTCCCCAGTTTGTGTAATAGTCTTCTATGTGGCACAGTGTCAAAAGCCTTGCTGAAGTCCAGATAGGCCATGTCCACTGCCCTCCCCTGATCCACCTCCCTAGTCACCCAGTCAAAAAATTCAATGAGGTTGGTCTGACATGACCTTCCCCTGGTGAAACCATGCTGCCTTGGGTCCTGTAGTCCATTGACAACCAGATGTTCCACCAATCTCTCCTTCAGTAGTGCTTCCATGATCTTCCCCACTACTGAGGTGAGGCTGACTGGTCATAACTCTGGAGTCAGTATATTCCACCTCCCGGGGTCGTCTACCTCTTTGGCGTGGGATTGCTTGGTATTTAGTCCTAACTGTTATAGCCTGCTGCAAGAGCTCCCACTTGAAGTAAGATAGTACAGTTATGCAAGAACTTCCCATAACAGCAGGATCTTCAAGGGGATCTCAGTTATCAGGTCACACATATGGAACTTCACCATCAGTGAAGCAGGATCCACACAGAAGACTTTCAGCAGTACCACTGGGGCCGCCCACGCTGACAAAAACTGCCGACATGACCAACCCTATAAAGGCGTGAGCAACTCTGCTCACTCCTCAGTTCTTTCCCCAGGAGACTAGAGAGCAAACCCGTGCCATGGGGGACTGAGGAGAAAGAGAGGTGCCAGGCCAAAATAAAAGGCTGGATACACCAAAAAGCCAGTTCTGAGAAGAGAACTCCAAAATAGGGGGATGGTGGGAGGGAAGGCAGACCTGATGACTAAGGTCCCTTCAAATATAGTACAGTTACGTAAGAACTTACCGTAACAGTAGATCTTCGAGAGGAGCTCTTGCAGTAGGCTAGAACAGTTAGGACTATGCCGCAGGCACTAGGACCCTCCGGTGAAAACTTCAGCCAGCAGTACACAGCACGGACTGCCCCCGACGCCAGCCCCGCCCGACGTCGGTCCAGGTACAAAAGGGGGAAGAGCCAGCTCCACCTCAGTTCTCCTGCCAAGGCCCACAACAAGGCCTGACAAGAGAAGGAGATGAAGCGACTGTAGAAAATGAAAATGGAGATGGAGATGGAAATGAAGATGGATCTGCACACCTCGAGGGGGAAGGCAGGTGGGAAGTAACGCCTGCTGCAAGAGCGCCTCTCGAAGATCTACTGTTACAGTAAGTTCTTACATAACTGTACTATCTTACTTCAAGTGGGAGCTCTTGCAGCAGGCTATAACAGTTAGGACTGAATACCAAGCAATCCCACGCCAAAGAGGTAGACGACCCCGGGAGGTGGAATATACTGACTCCAGAGGCCTTAGGACAGAAGCCCTTGCAGAACAGCTAGGCTGAAGCCAGCTCAGCGTCTGGAGACAATATCCAAGCTGTAACGCTTGACAAAGGTATGCACCAAGTTCCAGGTGACGTCCACACATATGTCCCTTATAGAGACATTTCTCAGGGCAGTGAATGAAGCAGACACTCCTCTGGTGGAGTGACCCCTGACTGGGCCCGGTAAGGGCTTATTGTGTTTCACATAGCAGAAGGAGATGCAGTGAACTATCCACTTTGAGATAGTCTGCTTGGTCACCGGTGTACCCAAGCATTGTGGCGCAAAGGCCACAAAATGTTGCTCCGATTGATGGACGGTGTGTAGCCGTCCTCTTGAGGTAATACCTCAAAGTCCTGTGGACATCCAGTGTGTGAAGGAGAGCCTCCCCTCTATAAGAAGGGGAAGGAAAATAAACAGGAAGGTGAACCGACTGGTTGAGGGTCAACTCTGAGACCACTTTCGGAAGAAACTTAGGATTTGTTCTGAGGGAAACCCTTTCCCTGTGGAAAACTAAATACGGCTCTTTACACATCAGAGCCTGCAGCTCAGAAACCCATCGAGCTGAGGTAACCACAACTAAAAAACAAACCTTCCAAGAAAGGTAACGCAGCTCACAATCCGCTGCCGGTTCAAAAGGAGGAAGGGTTAGTTTCTCCAACACAAAAAGGAGGTCCCAGGGTGGGATAGGGTCTCGAATGGGAGGTCTCATATGCAGAATTGCTCTAAGGAAGGTGCGGGCGACATCCAATTGAGCCAATGCCTTATCTCCCAAAAGGGCATGATAGGCAGAAATAGCCCACATATGCACCTTGATAGAGGAGTAACTCAGGCCTGTTTGATATAAGGAAAGGAGATACTGCAACGCTGAGTTCACTGGGCAATTGACGGGGTCCAAATGTTGTGACGAGGCCCACAGACAAAAACGCTTCCACTTCATAGCGTGAGCGGGTGGAGGGCTTCCTCGCCGAAACTAGGACTGCCACCACTTCCAGGGAGACCCTGTATCTGTTTTGAGCTACGTCTGAAGGAGCCAGACGTGTAGGTGCAAGGACCAAAGGTCCAGATGGACCAGCGAACCCTGATTCTGGAGAGTAACTGCGAGCATATGGGCAGCAGAACTGGAGGCTCCATGGATAACCGCTGCAGGAGAGAGAACCAAATCTGCAGAGGCCATCTGCGGGCTACGAGAATCATGCGGGCCCCTTCTGCCTGTAACTTTAGTAGGACTCTCTGAATGAGAGGGAAAGGCAGGAAGGCATAGAGAAACCTTCCTGCCCAGAAGAGGGATAACGCATCTGGCCAGAAAGCTCTAGGTGCGTGCTCTCACAAGCAAAACACTGGCAGTTTGGCGTTGCATGGTGACGCAAAAAGGTCCAGCTCTGGAAGACCCCACATGTGGAAGAGCTGGTCTGCTACAGACTGTAGCAGCTCCCACTCATGCGCTCTGGACCGCGACCTGCTTAGGCTGTCGGCCAGATGGTTAAGGATGCCTGGAACGTGCACTGCGGACAGCAGAATGCCTCACTCCAGAGCCCAGTACCAGACTCTCATCGCCTCCCGGCAAAGGGGGTACAAGTGAGTGCCCCCTTGCTTGTTGAAGTAAAAGACGACCGCCATGTTGTCTGTTTGAACCAGAAGAGAGCCCGGTACCAGGTCCTCCTGAAAGGCCTGTAAGGCATAGAGAACCGCTCGCATCTCCAGTACATTGATGTGGAGGGACCACTCCTTGGGTGACCAAACCCCTTGCGTTCGATGAGCACCCAGATGCGCCTCCCCATCTCAGGTCCGATGCATCTGTTGTCAGAGTCTGACCTGGTGGCTCCGGACGGAAGCTGGCCCCTTTCTCCAAGTTCCTGGGGTCCAACCACCAAAGCAAAGTTCTCCTGACTGGCCCTGAGATTTTGACCCTTGAGTCCAGATCATCGCAGCCTTGGTCCCACTGTACCCTGAGCATCCATTGCGGGACCCTCATGTGAAGGCAAGCCAAGGGAGTGACTGGAATGGCCGCCACCATGTGCCCCAGTAACCTGAGGAAGTTCCAAGCTGGAACTTGAGGAGTTATTGAAATCCGTTCTGCAACCTCCCACAGGCGATCTCCCCTGTCCTGGTGGAGGAAAGCCATGCCTTGGATGGAATACAAGACCGCTCCAATGAAGACGAGATTCTGACTGGGCTCCGGGGACAGTTTTCGTAGGTTCAGGGTGATCCCCAGCCTTCAGAATAGAGTATAGGTGCCTCCGGGGGCAAGCAGGACTGTCCGTAACAGGGCTGTAAGCAGCCAATCATCGAGGTAGGGGAACACGAGTGTCCCAAGCCCTTAGAGCCCCAGCCACCACTGCCAAGCATTTGGTGAAGATCATGGATGAAGAGGCTTAACGAAGCACTAAATTGATAGTGCTCCCTTGGAAGCGGAACCTCAGAAACTTCCAGTGGGGAGGGAAGACCTGATGTGCATGTATGCATCTTGCATGTCTAGGGAACAGAGCCAGTCTCCTTGGTGCAACAGAGGAAGAAAGCCTTGGAGTGTCACCATCCTGAACCTTTTGTACTCTATAAAGAGATTTAGAGGGCCGAGGTCCAGAATGGGACGAAGGTCCCGTGTCTTTTTTGGAACCAGGAAGAAATGTGAATAAAACCATTTTCCTCGCTAATGTAAGGGGACTAACTCTATTGTCCTCTTTTGCAAGAGTGTCTGAATCTCTCCTTCTACTAGTGGGATGCGAGAAGAAAAAATTACTCACCTTAGTAATTGCTTTTCTTCTCATGGAGTCTTGCTATATTATAACAATAGCAGTCAGCCACTGCAGCTGAACTGCCCCGGAGAGGAAGGAGTTAACTCCAGAAGATCTGGAGTTCTACAGCGTGAGGGCGCTGTGCTAAAGCCTATCTGGCAGTTTCAAATGAAACTGTCAGATCTTTGGCTTAACATCAAAGGACGGAAAGTCTGTGTGGAAAACTACCTAGCCCATGGCTACCTACTAGTAGTAATAATAACAATGTAAAGAACAAAGAAACACTCAGAGCCATAATAACAAAAATTGATGGTATTAGGTTCGCTTACCACCCTTGACAAGCACATATGAACCCCCTTCCCCCAAAGACTCAAGTCCAGGAAGGGGCAATATAAATAACCTAAATGAAACAATCTAGATCCTAACCCAAAGGAAAAGAGGGTAGGAAAAACTACAATGGCATGACACAGTGCTTGCACCACTGCCACCCTACCCAAGTAGAAGTTCTGAGAGGGGTAGGAGGGAGGTGGTTATAATATAGCAAGACTCCATGGAAGAAAAGCAATTACTAAGGTGAGTAATTTTTCTTCAAACACCATGAAGTCTTGCTATATTATAACAATAGCAGATTACACAGCAGTACCTCCATGGAGGAGGGTCAGAACCTACTTAGGAAATAGGCTCTGAAGCACAGCTGTGCCAAACCGAGCATCTCTCCTGGACTGGACATCCAGGGAATAATGCTTGGTAAAGGTGTGAACTGTCTTCCAGGTAGCAGCTTGACAAATCTCCAGAATGGGGATGTCTCTAGCAGCCGCTAGAGATGCAGCTGTACCCCTGGTGGAGTGGGCCCTCAATCCTGAGGAGGGTACTCTACCCAGTTTCTGATAACAGAATTGGATACAAGAAACAATCCACCTTGCAATTGTTCTCTTAGTGGCAGGTTCCTTTGCCAACCTCGCCATAGGTAAGAAGAGTTGGAGGATTCGAACCTATGACCTCTGGTGCGCCTAAATAGTAGCTTAAGGCTCTTTGACATCAAGCTGTGCAGTCTCCTCTCACCTGAGGAAGAATGCTCAGTGAAAATACTGGGAGAGAGATAGATTGATTCAGGTGGAAATCAGAAACCACTTTAGGCAAAACTTCTATTAGTCCTAAGGACTACTTATCTCTGTGGAAAGAGATAAAATCTTCTTCCACTGACAGGGCCTGTAGCTCACTTATCGTCTGGCAGAGGTGATAGCTACTAGGAAAACGTTTCAAGTTAAATACTTGAGCTCTGCAGAAGACAGAGGCTCAAAGGGGTTGCATTAACTGAGCAATGCAAATATTCAGGTCCCAGGCGGGAGCTGGTTCCCGAAAGGAGGTTAGTATGAAGTAACCCTTTAAAAACTTGGAGAACACCGGGTGAGAAGAAAGGAGGCAGGCTTCCTGCTGACACAAAAGCAGAGACAGCTGCCAGATGAACCTTCAGGTGAGCTGGTCTAAGGCCTAGGGAATTCAGATGGACCAAATAGTCCAGTAGAAGGGAAGATCAGCAGATTCTGGGATAATCTGCCTCTCAGAGCACCAGATGGAAAACCTCTTCCACTTGGGAATTATAAGTGGCTCCTAGTGGAAGGCTTCCTTGAAGCCTTTAAAATATCCATGACACCTTGAGAAAGGTGTAAGTCAAAATTCTAGCTCTCAAGAGCCAAGCCTGAGGTGGAGGGATCTGAGGTCCGGATACCACACTCTCCCTGTGCACAGGCCAGCAAGTCGTGGACTCTGGGCAGGCTCAGGGCAGGGTGGACTGCCAAGGACAGGAGCAGAGGGTACCAGGGCTGTCTGGCCCAATCTGGAGCAATCAGAATCACTCTGCAAGGTTGAGATCTGATTTTTACTAGTACCCTGAAAAGAGAGAGGAAAGGGGAAAGGCATACAGGAACTTCCCTTTCCAGTCCAACAGAAAGCGCCCAGAGGACTGAGCCCAGAACTGGAGGCCTGCAACAGAAAAGAGGAAGTTGGTGGTTGTCTGGGGCTGCGAAAAGATCCATCTGAGGAGTGCCCCATCTGGCAAAAGACAGACCCCAGCACTTGTGGATTCA
Source organism: Neoceratodus forsteri (assembly GCA_016271365.2). Taxonomy (NCBI): domain Eukaryota; kingdom Metazoa; phylum Chordata; order Ceratodontiformes; family Ceratodontidae; genus Neoceratodus; species Neoceratodus forsteri. The sequence goes on from CM028133.1 coordinate 635,385,777, forward strand.
GAGCCCATTCGTGATGGCCCTGAGGAAATTCTGCTGAGGGCGTCCTAGATATTGTCCTTCCCTGGGAGATGAACCGCTATCAGGAGGTGTCTAGGAGTAAGCCAGAAACCACAACTTCATTGCTTCGTGCACAAGGCTGAAGACCGAGTGCCCTTGCTTGTTGATGTACCACATTGTGGTGGTATTGTCTGTCCTGACTTGAACCACTTTGTTCTGGACAGAATCTGAAAACAGCCAAGAGCTAAAAGACAGCTCTGAGTTCCAAAAGATTGATGTGGAGCAGAGACTCCTGAGGAGACCATACCCCTGAGTGGCAAGGTCGCCCAGGTGAGCCCCACCTAACAGGGAGGCATCCGTGGTAAGGGTGAGGGAGTGAGAAGAAGTGAAGGGAACCCCTGTCTTAAATTGCTCTGGACCTGCCACCAGTGGAGGGCTAGGATCAGAGTTTGAGTAACTGGGACCAACTTGGTAAGGGGTCCTTCCTTTGAGACCAATAGGCCTCAAATGGAACTGAATGTCCCTCATCTGGAATCTTTGCTCCCTGCACGACAGCTGTGGAAGCAGCCATGTGCCCGAGGAGTTGCAGAAAATGCCTTGCTGTCGAGAGACCCGAGGGGTAAAGGAGGATGCCAGGCGATGAGTCTGTCCACCCTTTCCGAGGGAAGAAAAGCCTGGCTAACCTTGTGTTCAATTCTGCGCCTATGAAAGTTAGGACCTGAACTGGTTCCAGAACTGACTTTGGTAAGTTTGTAGGAATCCCAGGGAAGTGAGAGCTGCTGGGTGACTTGCAAGTGGGATTTCACCTGACCTGGAGACTGACCCACAATGAGCCAGTCGTCAGGTGAGAAACACAGCAACCCTGCCTTCTTAAGTGAGCCACTACTACAGCGAGACATTTTGTGAATACCCTTGGCGCAGAGGAGTGGGAGAGGGCATTGCCCTGAACTGGTAGTGGCCTGAGGGCAGTTCAGACCTGAGGTACTTCGTGAGAAGGCCTGATCAGAACATGAAAATAGGCATCCTGAGGTCCAGGGAAGCTAAGTCCCTGGCCTTAGGGAAGGCAATATCATTGCCAGAGTCAACATTTTGAACTTTGGTTTCAACAGATGCTTGTTCAAGTATCTTAAATCTAGAATGCCGCCATTCTCCTGTCTTTTGGGGTAAGAAAGTATCTTGAATAAAGCCCTTGCCCTGATGGCAAGGAGGAACCCTTTCACTGCTTTGCAGTCCAGCAGAGCAGAAACCTCTGCTTCAAAGCAAGGGCTTCTGAAGGATTTGCAGTAGAAAATGCCTGGCTCTCATCTTTGGAAAGTGTTTGAAGCTGAGAACCAGACCCTGCCTATTACCTCCAGAACCCATCTGTCCATAGTTAGGGACAGCCAGTTCCGCTGAAATAGGCCAACCTGACCCCACTGGTACAGGAGAATCGGCCCTGGACACACCATCAAGGCGCCTGCTTAGCAGCAGCCTTAGGCTGAGGGAGGGGACTGTCTACTGTGCCATGTCTACCCCTGCCTCTGAAGAAACCTCTGCAGACAGCAGAGGAGGCTTGAAATTGGTAAAAAGGCCTGGAAAAGGGCCTGCCCCTACCTCTGGGAGCATGCCTTTGTGGCATGGCATGCTTCTCCTTAGCCTGGGCACTTTTGTAGGTAGTTCTGTATTCATCCATCTTTTTCATATAGTTTTCTGTTTGCTCCCCAAAGAGAATTTCCCACTACAGGAAAATCCATAGCCTTTGACTGGGTATCTTGGGACAGATTAGTGCATCTGAGCCATGCCAACCTACGGGAAGCTACAGAAGTGGCCATGACCCTAAAAGAAACATCATTAACATCAACAGCAGTATGAAATTGAACTTTAGAGGCTTCAATGCCATCAGCAGCCACCTGTTCCAACTCACTAGCCAGCTGGCCATGGGCCTGCTGCTAACTGCAATACTGTGTCCCACCTAGATTTCTGATATCTAGCTACATAAGCCATATAATTTGCCTGCCTGAGTCCCAAAGAAGCTGCCATATACTGTTTCTTCGCCATGGCATCAATCTTCCTGGAATCTTATCAGGAGGATGTGAGGCCAGAGGAATATTAGCCTTGTCACAGGCTGCAGCTTGTACCACACCTACATGACTACACTGCTCAGTAAGGAAGTCTGTATCCGAGCCTGACAAAGTATACCTTCTGTCCATTTTTTATCTACAGGAGGGACAGAATGAGGATTTTTAAAATCTTTGTTGTTTGCTTCTAAATGACTTATGCAAAGGAATAGACAACCTCCTAGACTCTGGAATATCCATCATTTCCACATAATCAGGCTCCTCTTGCTCATCCACAGCCTCCTCTAAAGGAAGCTGGAGGGTTTCTGCAACCTTTTGTAAAAAATAAAGAAAGAAGGGGACTCAGACAGAATAGGAGGAGATTCTAAAGGTCTGTCTGGAGAGATGTCCGGTTCAATGGGCACGTCCAGACCCCCCCCAGCCACACATATATTGATCAAATTCCTCCTCCCCCTCCTGTGATTCATAAAAATCCTCAACTTCAAAATCCTGAACCACTGGGACTGAACAAACCAACCTTTTACCAGCTGTTGGTGGTTCTACAGATCCCTGAGACAGTGACTGGACAATCTGAATGGCTTTAGCTATCTCTGCAGCAGTTGGAGACACAATTTTGGACTCCAGACCTATTGATTTCCTTGTCATTTTACTTGGGACTGGTTCCTCTGAACCAGCCTTCCTTTGCCGAGGAAGTCTCGCCCTGGTCAGAGGGCACTCCCTCTGGTCCAGTAGGTACTGGACCGGGCTGGCCATCCGGGTCAGCGGACTTTTTGGCCTCTTGTTCCCTGAGCCGTCCCAATCTCTTCTCCAGGGTGGCTGCAGGGAAATTTTTACACACCTGGCAGTCTGACAGGAGGTGGTCAGCCCCCAGACAATAAACACAAGTGGTGTGTGGGTCAGCCTTGGCAAAGGCGTCCCCACAGACATCACAGTGTTGAAACCCAGTGGGCCCAGTTTTTCTTTTGGGTTTCTCAGACATAATGCCAGCCTAACCAAAACTTGCCCTTTTGATGGCAGTGCCAGGCAAGACACCCTTATCGGTTCTAACCGTGTCACAGGGTATTGAAAAACGTTATAATTCCGTTTTTTGCAGAACCAGATAAGAACCAGGGCTATACTCTAAAACCCACTGTACACTTTTAAAATGCAGAAAAAACCAACCGATCGGTTCAAAACCGAACCGATAATTAATTTTCCACACAGACTTAAATTTTAGTACTTACGGTTACCAGATAGAGCTTTAAAACGAAATGCGGTAAAATAATAACTTTTGCGGTTCAAATGAACGAAAAATACTCGCTTGAACCGAGAATGAACCGAGCTGAAGGAGCTGATCTCGGAGGCGACTGTTCAGTGAAGCGGAGTAAAGAATCTGACAGTTTCATTTGAAACTGCCAGATAGAGCTTTGGGCACAGCGCCCTCGCGCTGTAGAACTCCAGATCTTCTGGAGTTAACTCCTTCCTCTCCGGGGCAGTTCAGCTGCAGTGGCTGACTGCTATTGTTATAATATAGCAAGACTTCATGGTGTTTGAAGGAAGATAACGGGAGAGCTTTGGTGAAGTATTCGGGGGAAGCTCTGTGAACTCCAGCGTGTGTCCCCTTCTGATAATGTCTAAGACCCATTAGTCTGCAGTAATCGACTTCCACCCCTCGAGGTGAAGGGAGAAGCGGCCCCCGACCGGCTCCCTGGGTCTTCCTCTGCGGAAGTGGGGGGCGGAAGGGAATCATTGGGTCAAGCTGGGTGTGGGCAGAGAGGCCTGGGAGGACTTGGGCCCACGTGTAGGAGCTCCACCGGACTGTTGGTTACTGGACCTCCTACGAAAGCCGCCTCTCTGCCCATGCTGGTTTCCATGGGCATGACCGTGGCCACCTGAGGGCTTATGAAAAGGCCATTTTCGTTGTGTATGCTGGTCGTCATGGTACATCTGGCGGACCGACCAGATAGACTTACCCGACTCTTGGAGACGAGAAATCAAGGCTTCCGTCTCCTGCCCAAAAAGCACGGTACCCTGGAAGGGTAAATCCCAGATACCGGCCTGCAGATCCTGGTGAAAGCCAGAGACTCTCAATCAAGCATGGCGCCGGAGGCACACCCTGGAAGCGGCTGCTCTGGCTGCCGTATCTGCAGTATCATATGAGGCTCTCAAAACATGCGAGCCTACGTCTGAGACAGATATGAGAATGTCCAGGAACTCTTTCTTCTGGTCAGAGTCTGGAAGGACTTCCAACAGCTCTTGTCCCCTTTCCCATAGCGCATTCTGGTACTGGACCATATGCGTTAAGAAGTTGAGGGAACGTATGGAACAGGTGGAGACGGAATAGACCTTCTTGCCCACCTGATCCAAATAGCGAGACTCTGGGTCGGGAGGCTGTGAGCTGAGGTGTTTCGGCTGTTTGGACTTATCATGGGCAGCCATGATCACCGAAGAGTCCGCCTGAGGGTGTTCAGCAAGGAAAGCTTCTGCCCTTGGGGCCTTGTAAAGCCTATGCGACTTCTTCGGGACAGCCGGGACTGAAGCTGGATGTTTCCTGGTAGTTCGGGTGAGGTCCTGGAAAGTATCCACCAAAGGAGGGACCACAAAAGGTTTAGGCTCCTTTTGCCTCAAGTATTTCGCAAGTCTCCAGTGTTCTGGGTCCAGGTCCTCTGTCTCCCACTCGTTGGAGGCCTGGATATGCCTCATGACGTCCATAAAGGTAGGATCGTCTGGAGGCAAGCGAGGCTGGTCCTTCTCTCCCGGGGAGCGCTGCAAACTGAGAGAGGAAGACAAGGATGAGGGAGATCGACTATAGGATTTCGAATAGTCTGATCTCGCCATATGACCAGACTCCTGCTATCGTCGGTAGCTGGGGGACAGACGTCGGTCCGAAGACCGACTCCGATCCCTGGACCGGCAATGGAGCAAAGACCGACGTCTGTCCTCTGACCGACGTTGGGAGCGTTTTCGCCTAGAGGACAGAGAAAGGGTCCTGGAGCGTCGTTGGTGGTCCCCAGACCGGGTGCGGGAACAAGCCCTAGAGGGAGGTGTAGGCTGGCGCTCCGGAGACTTCCGCGGAGAAGGCTCACCTCCTGGCTGAGGTTTACCCGCTGGATCCGGAACTGGTGTCTGGGCCGTTGACAGGGGTCCGCTTGTGGACCTGCCCCCACCAAAAGGAAAACAGCTCCTGTAACTCGTCCTTCGTGAAAATATCTGCCGCCTGGCCTGGAGGGGAAGGATCCAGGACATCGGCCTGCAAAAGAGAGCCCTCCTGGGGGCCCAGGGGGGAGAAGGACTTGGGCAACGGGGACGTCTGTTCTTCCACAGCCGATCCCCCGCCCTTCGCCCCTTCAACCAGCATTGGTGCTGGTACAGACGATGGGGTGCTGCCGGGGGGTGCCGGAGAGTCCTTGGGCTCCGGAGGTGTGCCTTTAGCAGGTGGCACCGGTGCCTTGGGAGGTGGGGCTGAAGCATGCACCTCCAAGGGCTTCGTGGTGACCCTTAGTGGGGTTACCTTAGGCTTAGCCGGCTTCTCCCCTGAAGGGCCGGCTTTGGCCCAAGTAGATTTGGGGCGCTCTCCTGACCCCGAGGGACGGGCCTTCTTTGGAGATGGCTGCGAGTGAGAGCGGGACCACGACCGGGACCGACTACGGTCTTTGCTATGCCATTTCTTCTCCTTGCGTTTCCCCTCTGAGGAGTGCAGATCCATCTTCTGCTCCAAGAGAAAGGCTTTCAGGGCCTTAAGGCAGCGGATGCGGGTCCTGCTAGTGAAGGCCTGGCAAGCGGACCAGTTCGTGGTGTCATGTTCCGGTCCTAGGCAGAAGACACAGCGGCGATGGCCGTCCTTGGCCAGGATCTGCCTCCCACACTCGCACTTGTTAAGATATTCCTGCGAGGACGACGCCAGAGAAGACATCCGTCAGGACTGCACAAAAACCATCGAACAACTGCCTGACGTCGGTAACTCTGCAAGAAAAAACATCGAAAAACAGTTGAAGAGTCTTTAGACAGCGGTCTGACGTCAGTGAAGTATGAAGAAAACCGTCGAAAAAACAGTTCAAAAGCGGGTTTTGATTGTAGATTCTTACTGAACTGGCAAGCTAAAGCTGTTCCTTTCGTTCACGTGCGGGACGCGGCGGGAAAAGAACTGAGGTGGAGCTGGGTCCGCCCCCTTTTGTACCCGGACCGACGTCGGGGTGGGGCCGGCGTTGGGGCGGTCCCTGCTGTGTACTGTTGGCTGAAGTTTTCACCGGAGAATCCTAGTGCCTGCGGCATAGTCCTAACTGTTATAGCCTGCTGCAAGAGCTCCCACTCAAAGTAAGATCTACTGTTATGGTAAGTTCTTACGTAATTGTTCTGTCTTCATTGGGGTATCTCAGTCATCAGGACATAAAATGGAACACATCCCAAGCAGTTACAGATGCAACAGACCAGTCTGGGAGGAACACCAGTCAAAGCTTATAACAAGAGGCCTTTTAGGACAGCCCTGCCAAAACCTGCCCGGGCTCCAGGAGCAATGTCCAAACTGTAGTGCTTGGTGAAAGTATGGACAGTACTCCAGGTGGCAGCAGCGCAAATGACAGTGACTGAGACCCCTTTGAAACAGGCCACAGAGATAGCCATGCCGCTGTGGAATGGGCTTTCTCTACCCCCGGCAAATCTTAGCCATGTTTGCTGTAGCAGAGCACAATACAATGTGCCAACTATTTGGGCAAACATTTAGAAACCTGAACACCTTCTCTTCCTGGGGCAAAAGAAACAAAAAGCTGCTTTGACTTTCTACACTCCTTAGTGTGGAGCAGATAATACTTCAAAATTCTACGCAAGTCTAACATATGGAGCACTGCTTCCCCTGGATTACCACGCTCACGAAAATAAACTGGTAGGTGGATAGACTGGTTCAGGGTAAACTCAGACACCACCTTAGGGACAAACTTCAGATTTGTGCACAGACACCTAGTCTTTGTGAAAAATCAAATAAATCTCTTCACTCCAGACAGCCTGAAGCTCATAGATCCTACAAGGAGAAGTAATAGCAACTAAAAATAATGCTTTCCAAGAAAGAAAGCATAGCTCGCAAGTTGCAGCTGGCTCAAATGGAGACAGGGTCAAGTTCTCCAAAACAAAATTTAAATCCCAAGCTGGGACAGGGGAATGAATTTGAGGTTTCAGATGCAGGATACCCCCCAAGAAAAGTCCAGGATACAGCCATTTGAGCCATGGTGCGGCCACCCACGGGTTCATAAAAAGGCAGAGACAACTGAAAGGTGCACCTTGAGGGAGCAGTAAAGGAGACCAGAGTCCAACAGAGATATCAGGTAGTCCAGAATCTGGCTCACTGGACAAATAAAAGGGTCCAGATGATGTTTAGCAGCCCAGACGGCAAACCTCTTCCACTTCATGGCAAATGTAGCTCTAGTGGAGGGCTTCCGAGCTGCCACAAGGACACCTACCATTCTCTGAGATACCCCAAACTGGGCAATAGCTATGTCCTCAAGAGCCAGGCATGCAGACAAACAGACTTGAGATTGGGATGGACCAGGGTCCCCCGAGCCTGCGTCAGCAAATCCCTACACAGAGGCAGAGGGACCAAAGGTTCCTCCGCTAACTGTTGTGGAAATGGAAACCATATCTGCCGTGGCAAGAAGGGTGTGACCAGAATGATGCTGGCCCCCTCCATCTGCAGTTTGATTAGCACCCTCTAAATCAGAGGAAAGGGAGGGAACCTCCCGCTCCAGGAGAGGGATAATGCATCTCACCACAAAACTCCGGGTCCTGAATCTAGCGAGCAGAAACTGGGCAGTTTTGCGTTGAGTGGGGACACAAAAAGGTCCAACTCTGCACAACCACATCTGGTGAACAGATCTTCAGTGACAGATGAGAGAAGTTCCCACTCATGCATGCTGGACTGTACTGCTGAGGCTCTCCACCAGGGTGTTTAGTACAACTAGGATGTGGACTGCTGAGAGGACCAAGCTGTGGTCTAGTGCCCAGTACCATACTCTCATGACCTCCCTGCGCAGTGGGTACAAATGTGTTCCCCCCCCCTTGCTTGTTGATATTTATTTATTGAAATGTTTCACCAGGAGGGCACACTGAACAACAAGTTGCTCATCTTACAGTGCGACCTGGGGAGGGATTACATAGGGTTGTGAAGGATGATCAGTTACAATAGTATGTGGGTAGTACTAACAATACAACATTGTAAGATTGTGAAACAGTTGGAACACAAGGTATTGTACAATAAACAGTAGAGAAACATTGGGTAAATTACAATACATGTCCAATATCATACAAAAGAACATATGAACATGCAAAACCTATAGAACCATCCATAGTGCATGAGTGTACCAGGAGCAGGCTTGAGGTAGTACGCAAGTGCTGTTGGAGTTAAAGGGACGAGATTAGGTTGTGCACACTGGTGACCCAGAAGGGCAGGTGGAGAAGAGAGGGGGAGAAAGGCATGAACTGAATATGAGAAGGGGTAGCCATTCCTGATTTCCCCCTTCAGGATGTTGAGAACCCTGACAGGAGGGAGGGGTCATGGTAGGAAGACAAACTGGGGACAGGTATTAAGGTGGGTTAAAGCAGGAACAGCTGAGGGAAAGGTAATTGTGTAGGGCAGAGGTAAGGGAGTACTTGGTGGAGGAGTGTCATATTTCAGGGGGGAGGGAATTCCAGATTTTAGGGAAACGATGGGTGAAACCAGTCTGACCGATGAGGGTGGAGCGACGAGAGACCGTCAAGGTGCGGGGGTCATTTGATCTGAGAGAGTGGGTGGGGGGAGGTGGAGTGGATAGAGAGGATGAGAGTTAGGAGGGGAATTCCCGAACCAGAATTTGGAGGTTAGTTTGGCACAGTGAGAGATGCGTCTGTGAGATACTGGAAGGAAGGTTAGACAGCGACAAGAGTTCACAGTGGTGGGAGCGGGAAGGGGAGTCAATAGCAAAGTGGCAGAAAGAGTTAAAGAGAGTGTCCAACTTGGTCAGGGAAGATTTGGGAGCAGCACCATAGACTACGTCGCAGTAGTCAAAGATGGGGAGTATCATCTTCTGGACAATTTCGCAAACATTGAGATTGTCAGACTGGATCAACAGGTGACCCGGGAGGAAATGATTCTGAAAGGCCTGCATGGTATACAGAACCACCCACATCTCCAGGACGCTGATATGCAGGGAGGTTTTGATCTGGGACCAAACCCCGACCCCCAGGTCTGAATGGAACCCAGATGCGACTCTCAGCAAAAACTGGAGGCATCCATGGTGAGGGTTTGCTGGGGGAGGAAATCTGAAATAGAATTCCAGGTCCATCCACCACTGAAGCACCTTCAGACCGGGAAGGAGACCAGCACTAACTGATCTAATTCATCCGTGCGTTGGTCCCATTGGACTCAATGTCCACTGGAGAACTCACATGTGCAGCCTGGCCAAGGGAACCACAGGAATGGCCACGGCCATAAGGCCCAATAGCCTCAGGTATACCCTCGCTGGGATATAATGGTTCTGGGGACCTCCTGAACTCGGGCAGTAAGACGCTCTGCATTGTTTTGAGGTAGGAAGGCCAGAACCACCCCCCATATATTGCAGCCTCTGGGACGGGATCAGGAAGGACTTGGGCAGGTTGACAGTGATGCCCAGGAAGAGGAACAGCTGAAGGGTTCTCTCCAGAGTCCGGAGCAGCTGCTGTCTGGATGGGGCATTTAGGAGCCAGTTGTCCAGGTAAGGGAAAACATACAATCCCTCCCTTCAGAGCTACCAGTACAAAGCACTTTGTAAAGACCTGTGCCACAGAGGATAAGCCAAAGGGCAATACTATGAACTGGTAGTGCTCGCCCTGAAAAAGAAACCAGAGGAATCACCTGTGTGGTGGAAACACTGAGATATGCAGGTAAGCATCCTGCATGCCCAGAGAGCACGGGCAGTTGCCTTGCCGGAGTAGAGGGCGGCAGGCCTGGCAGGGTGACCATGGGGAATGTTTTGTACTGGACATATAAACTGAGGTCCCCGAGATCTAGAATGGGCCTCAGATTTCTGGTTGTTTTGGGGACCAGGAAGAACCTGAAGTAAAGTTCCCTGTTCCTTTGGCACCTGGGCACTGGTTCAATGGCTTTTTTCCGCAGGAGGGACTTTACCTCCTCCCAGAGGATGGACAGGTGGGCCAGTGTATAGGTGGAGGGTGTTGAAAGAGTCTCTGGTGGCATCCCTATGAGTTCCATAGTGTAACCCCTCTCTATGATCTGAAGAATCCAGGCATCTGAAGTGATGGTTTTCCACGGATTAAGATGGAGGGCGAGCCGACCCTCAACCATCACCTCTTGGTCGGGGACTGGAAGGAGGGGGTCTAGCAAAGAGTCAGGTAGAGGCACATCCAGCCGCTGGGGCTGATCCATCACTCTTAGGGTGCTTTGCTCCAGTGTCAGAGGAGGAAAGGGTAGGCAAGGAGGAGGAGGCCTTTCTCTTGCCTTGAGGACGGAAGGCAGCTCTGGACCTGTGGGACACCTTGCGAAAAGGAGGGCACTGTTCGCTCCTAGGCTGCATGCAGTCAGTGAGTGGACAGACTTAACAGCCCTGCCAGATGCCTGCAGGTCATTGATGATGTCCAGAACATCTGGCCCAAATAGTGTGGAGCCACTGAAAGGGGCGTAAGCACCTTTTTCTGGACATCTGCCACAAAGCTGGAGACCTTCAGCCAGGAGTGCCTACGGAGGCAAATGCCTGTTGCAATGGCCCCAGCACCAATGTCAGAGATATCGTACAAGGCATTGAGGAGATGCTTGTTGATATTCTCCGCACTCTACAAGCATTTAAGAACCTCCTGTTTCTAGGAACAATCTGGGAGGGCCTGGGCAGCTGCCTTGCCCTTCTTCCAGATAGAATTCTGGTATTTGACCATATGTGAGAGAGAATTTGCAATCCTTATTTCCAAGGTGGAGGAGATATACCCTTCTTACCACAAGGATCAATCTGACAGAATTCTCTGTTGGGGGGGGGCAGAGTGCTGAGGTGCGTAGGCACCTTAGACCTGTCATGAGCCGCTTTAATGAGCAATGAATCAGTCTCTGGCTGGGTAGCATAGTACGGTAAGCCCTGAGGGGCATGATACAACTTGTCTGCTCTGCGGGGCATGGCAGGCATCATGTCAGCCCTATGCCAGGTGGCAGTAGTGGCATTTCTCAGGGCTGGGAGGATAGGAGGAATGACCTCAGGAGGAGATTCTGGGATTTCCAGAAAGTCCACCAACTCCCGTCTGGTGACATCCTCTTCCTCCGTATGAAGACCCATTGCTGAGGAAAGCTGTTTCATAACACTAAAGAAAGTAGTATCCTCTGGAAGGGTCCTGGGAGTATGCTTGTCGAGTTCTCACTCACGAAGAGGCTGTGAATCCAGGGGTTGAAATCGTGTCCGAAAGGGTACATTTCCACCAGAAATGTGGATGGTTCGCTCTACATTTCCTTACCAAATTGTACATTCTGCATTAAAAATAATAGAAAATGAAACGATTAAATTAACAGCGAAAACAGAGTTGTCCAAGGAACATCATTTTTGCCTCCCCTTCACTGTCTCCCTCAGAGGAACTGCTTGCTAAGTTGCATTCCATGTGTTTTTGTAACACTTTGTCTTTTCTTTTGTACTTTGCAGTCTCTGGTCTCCTCTCCTTCTCCAGTGCCCACAGGGATAATGCACCAGTTGCATCAAACTCTTTGATCTGTATTGGGCTTAGTTTAACATTCATTAAATGCCATAGCATCTCTGGAGTTAAGCATGATCTCCAGTCAGTTTTAATGCATTTCATGACTGAAAATCCAGACTCAACAATGCACAAACTGGAACTTAAAATTAATAAAATGTTCAGTACAGCTATGTTGTTGGGCAGGCCATCCTGTTTTCTAAACAACTTTTTAAGTAGTGCATGAGGATTGTTAGCCAGTACTGGTTCAAGAGCAAACAGTTGAAGGGTGTATTTTATTAGCAGACAGAATTCCCCAAAACATAAATGTTGGGTTAAGGCCTTGGCCTTCAAGTGCCTTAGAAAAAAGTGTTCTGCTAGGAATGTCACCTCTTTTCTGCCATATGCAACATCATCATTGCTGTCAGGATGCACTGCTGGCCAGTTGGTTGGATTGAAAACTTTACAAGCTTGTACAACATTAAGCTGTTCATCACAGTCTTCCCCTGGTGATGGACTTATGTTACTGAAACACTGTTTCATGGACTTTACAACATCATCTCTGAAATAGGTCACCTCCTTTGTAACAGTACGTATAGTGCCAGTGAACTGTAGCCCCGGTTGTAACACAAGTACCTCATCTTTGAATTGCATTATGTCCGCAGAAATGTTGTTGACAGCAGGGAACGGCTCACAGGCTTGCTGAATGTCATAATGTTTTAATGAAAGAACAGCAGCCTCAACTCTTTCTGCAATTTGGAAAATTAGCAGCTTTTCTTGTTGAAATGCCAAAGATACAGACACAATCATCTGTAAAAATCTGTGAATTAGGTAAATTGCAATGAGGTATTTAAGTCCCGGGTCGTGCCTGAAAACAGTCACTTGCTGGCTAGTGCACTTACCCGGTTAACAAAAACTAAATAAATAAATAAAAATAAGTGAGACGAGACTTTTTCTCAGCTTAGCAGCTTTCATTCGGGTGTTCACAAGGCCACTAGTACTGACCTGACCATCATTAACCTGTGTCATATGCACAACAATGTTTTTCCACATTTTAATGAGCACATTTAATGCTCGAACTCTGTGGGATAGCCATCTGGTTCCCAACACATTCACAGGCACAAGGTACTGGAGACCCAGAACAGAAGAGGTTTGTTTTAGTCCACTGCTGATGAATGGTAGTACTGGAAAATCAGTTGTAACAGGTCATCAATTTGCTGTACTAAAGAGCAAGGCTTAGCTGCATCTTGCAAAGCCAGTTCAAAGAAAGGTCTGAGCAGTGGAACAAGACAGCATGAGGAACCTGATCCTGAATGTTTCTGGCAACCCCATTGTTAAGTCCAAATTTTACTACTGCACCATCAACGAGGAATCCTACCATGCAGGAGTAATCCTCGACTTTTGCATCTTCTTTCATGCTGTTCATAACTGCATGGAAAATATTATCAGAAGTAAGCCTGCCTATGTCTACGATGGTGAGAAATTTTGTCACAGGTTCACCATCCTTCACATAGCGTATATAAATTAGCTCTTCCTCTATTACAGCCGAGTCGGTACTACCATCACACAACACTGAAAAATATTTGGACTGCCTGACCTCTGTAAATTGTGCATTAATATCCTTACAGATGAACTGAATAAAACTGGCACAGGCCTCGACACTGGTGTACCTCAACCCATTCTTTTCCCATTTCCCTATCCGTGACAGTAGTTCCATGTCTTGTACGAAACCTGTGAATGGTTGCACTGCTTTAGCGACCTTAAAAGCGGTCAGGAACCTAAGGGTCATGATTTTTGTTGTCTATTTATCCATTGATAGCAACCTCCTGACAATTGGGCTTTTGCTAGAGTGTCGTTGAGCAGCAACACGGCTGCTTGATTCGCGATGAATGTGAGTAGTTTCATGTGTTTTTATTGTGCCCAGCATAAAGGTTTTGCAGCCAACCACAAATGAACTTTTGTCATTTGGAAATATTTTTCCGCAGTATTCAGAGTACATCTGAGTTCGGTCATTATTTACTAAAAGCCATGCTCGTTTTTCCACGACTCTTGAAAGTGTCTGATTCTTTGTTTTTCATGCTCTTTCTTTTTGTGACATTTTTCCTTGGTTTGGGCATCCAAGCATTAGTTTTTTGGTGGGTGGAGGAGTTTACACTGTACTTGTCTCCACAAAAGTCATGGAACTACTGTCAGGTTCGGTGGAGGAAGATGGTGGACCTGGCAGTGGTAATTCCACAGTATTTTTCTTTGTAAAACCAAATGTAAGAGACATGCTTTTGATCTACGAAACAGAACCCGATTTGTTAATAAAGATTCCTTAAACAAACTTGAGTGTGTCTCTTTCTTTTAGTGAGAACAAGTGATCACAAATGGATCAGTCAGAGCAGTCACCTCTCACAGTGGACTATAGAGTAAATTAACGTGGCATCACAGTTAATGTTTTTGTTTGTTTAAATCCAGACACTAGCTGCTCCGACACAGGTTTTCATAATGATTCCCTTAGTGAGGGCAGGGAGGCAGTTTAGAATGCAGGAATTACAGCTTTATTTATTTATTTATTTTTAAACACATAAAGCCCCAAGATAGTTCCACAAACTGGGATCCCCTAGTGTAGGTCGGGGGCTCTTTAGAATGCAAGAATTAGAGCTTTATTTTGTTTTTAAACACACAGAATGCTTTGAGCTAGTTCCACACAACTAACTAAGATCCCCTAGCATAGGGCAGGGAGCATTTTTTTTTTTTTTTTACACACAAAAAGCTCAGATATAGTCCCACACAGTTCCCTTAGTGTAGAGCAGGGAGCTGATTAGAATGCAGGAATTATTTTTTAAACACACACAGAAGCTCTGGCAGAGATGTCCCTACATCCCCTTAGGGCAGAGCAGTTTAGAATGCAGGAATTTTTTTTTTTTACAGTAGTCTCCAATAGAAATCTCTCTGATTCCCTTATTGAGCAATGAAACAATTTAGAATAAATCTAATTTTTGATTTTTTTTTTTTTCCACACTGAAGCTCAGGCACTGGGACACACTTTCCCTTGTAGTGTAGGGCAAGAAACTAATTTTCCCAGCTTAGGGGCAATGTACTAGAAAGCAGATAGCAAATTTATTTTTGTATTCACACTGTCAGCTGAACCAAGAGAAGGATTTTCTCCTTACTGTCGTAGGCAATCAGGCAGGGTCCAGGAGGAATTATTTTTAATAAAAAAAAGTTAGATCTGACCACACAATTTAGGCAGAATGAATATGCAGTCTGTGGTTTTATTCTGACTGATGACTGACACATACCCACTCCCCCCCCCCACTCCACATCTGGCTGCTTTGCCTTAGGCTCACTGATGCCTGCTATGCCCACTAAGTTCAGTGTTCTGATAAGCACAGTCTTGATCAGAGGATTTTTGGTTTAACTTTGAGATCTCCCCACTACTACTCCTCAAATTAATAGTGTATTGATTTGTGCTCTCCAAGTGCTGCAGCTACAGACCCGCTGCTGCTGCACTCAGAGACCCGACCAGTGGATTTTCTTTTTCAATTTGAGCTGCGTTGCTCCGACGATGCGCTCTACAAGAAAGCACTCCTTCCTCTCCCACTGCTGACTGATTTCTTAATCAAACGGTAGTCAGTTCAGTGGGGAAAACTCCTGGACAGCCAATCGGAAGGCAGCTGGGTCGGACTTAGTCACATGGGTCCTAGTTGAACGACCACGTGGGTCATGTTGTTGCTAAGGACGCCCAGCTGTCCAAGGAGCACCTGCTTCCAATCGGAGTCCATTTCTTTCTCGAGTGTGCGCCGAGAGGATATGCCTGCCCGCCCACCCCCACACACACACACGCAGCTGCAGACTGAAGAGAAGTTGCTCATGGGCTTCTCCAACTGACGGAAAACAGCAGGTACGACCACAGCAACAGCTTTTCCAGACGGAAATGCTAAATTTAAAAGCACATTTCCTGCAGCCTTTCCACAATTCCACGGAAATGCGAAAAGGCTATATTTCAAGCCCTGGGACCTGTCAGAGGAAAGAGATTCCTCTTCTTCCTCAGGCAAGATGGGGTCAGGATGGTACTCCTCCTTGATGTCAACCTGCTCCAATATGAGGTCTGACGAACAACGAACAGACGATGGCCCATGTGGAATTGCCTGAGGAGGTGGGAGTGGCATCGACAACGGGGCAGTCGATGGCGCAGGGGACCCAGGCCTGTAAGCACCCAACTGGTGGAACAAGACTGTGGTAAACTAGGCCAGAATATCATTGAGATCGACAACAGTAGACTCCTGCATCAACAGAGGAGGGGTCGTCAGCACAGGGCACGACAACCCGTCTGTCAAAGCCTGGGAGCCCAATGGTCATGGGCCTGGAGAAGCATCAGGAGATGAAGGAAGAGCCGTCATCAATGAATTAGGTGCCAATGACCTGAGGGTCGACAACCGGCTGCCCTGAGAGGCATGCAGCGGTGCTGTCATTAAGGGTCTGGTAGGAACAGAGACCTGGATCTTGGAGGAAGAAAAGGCCATTGGGGAGTGGAAATGTCACTGGGGGAGGGGTGATCCCAATCTCAATCTTTGTTGCGACTCCCGAGGACTTATCATGAGTCTTTGCAGCCTGGGTGCTCGATGAAACCACGGGGCCTGGGAAGGAGGGACCCCTCCCCAGAACTGGCTACCTGCTGTTACATCAGGAATTCTTTGAGAGCCTTTTATTTGTCGCCTACAGGTGATTTGACTGAACTCATGGCAGAGCTCACAGTCAGACACATTATGGTCAGGTCCAAGACAGCAGACACAGAGAATGTGGTTGTCTGAAGAGGCAATCTCTTTCCACAGCTGCAGCAACAGAAGAGAGAAGTGGAAGGATTAACTCTCAATGTAAACAAGATAAAGGAATTTCATTAAAAAAAAAAATTCTAAAAAGAAAGTCGTAGGTGAAAATGGCACGAAACTGCATCAGAGCTTCCGCGGAGACCCATGCGAACAGAGTTGATGGTGGAAAGAACTGTGTAGGAAGTGGGGCTGCTCATGCCTTTGTAGGGTTAGTGACATCGGCGTGGGTGGCCCCAGTAGTACTGCTGAAAATCTTCCTTGTGGATCCTGCTTCACCGACAGTGAAGTTCCATATGTGTGACCTGATGACGGAGATACTCCCAATGAAGATAAAGATCTTTTTTCATATGGGAAATCAATGCTTTTCAATGGGGTTTTCAACTTTGGTGCATAACCTTCCATTTTTACATATTTTGCTACCAAATTTTCAACATGCCCTTTTTGAAACCCCTCGTCATGAATAATGATGGTGTCATTTCGCAAATCCTGCCCAAAAGGCGATTTCGCAGTCTTTTGGTGAAATCACCTGTCGGGCAGGATTTCAAAATTTCCACTGCCCGTGTTCATCACATGGGGTGATAAGAAGGCTATGTTGGTATTTTGGGGTCAAAATATGTAAACATGCCAAAGTTATATGCATACGTTGAGATTTTGCTACACTCCCTCGTAACTTTGGCAATTTTAAATATTTTGACTCAAAATTTTCAACATAAATGTCTTTTTACACCACCTCATGAAGATGACAGCTGTCATTTTTCAAACCCTGGCCAAACTGTTTTTGCACCTTTGGTGCGCAATTGCAATGTAGCCGCATGGAATCACGTTTTGGCGGGGTTTTCAACATTTTCATTACTGTGTTCATGAGGTGGGGAAATAATAAGGCTATGCTTACATTTCATCCCTGTTCCACTACAGATACAAACATATGGGGGCCTCCGGGCCCTATGCTTCCACAGCAACATATATGTGTGCATCTAAGGAGGAATGGAAGCGCCTGGAGGGCCCTGCACTACTACAGACAAATAAGGATACCATTATACTATCTCAAAAAGTAAGGAAATTCTTTGCAAAAACTTTGTTAATGCACTAGTTAAGGCTGAAGCGACAAAAGTAGGGAAATGTGGCATTAGGGTTTCCAACCCTAACACCCCACCCCAGCCCGCAGGCAGCAACATGCTTTGGGGTTGTCATCCCTAACACTCACCCCATCCCCATACACTTTACCCACCTCAGCTTATTTACTCACGGAATGGGGTGAGCCTTGGGATGACAACTAGCGCACAATGCATGTTGCTGCCTGCAGAGTGAGGGTGGGGTGTTAGGGTTGAACCAATACCTACTTTGTCGCCTCAACTAATTAGTGCATTAACAAAGTTTTGCAAATAATTATACATTAATACACAGTGTTATGGGCGTCTCTTACAGGATAAGAAGGTTATCTCATGCTGTTTTGGGCAAGACGACCGTGAAGCAAAGATGAGCAATTCTATCAGCCCAAAACAGCATGAGACAACCCTCTCACCCCATAAGAGACACCAATAACTCTACATATTAATATATTATGAAGTAGTGGAACTGTCTCCAGCCCAAAAGACTAGAAATGCTGCTGAGGATGTTAGTTTTATTTGTGCTATTTTTGCTGGTCTCCCCCGCTCAGACTTGTGGGAGTGGTACATTCCTTAACTGGTCAGAATCGCTGCTGTGGAAATCTGGAATCCCGACTGAAAAAAAAAATATCTTTGTATTGTAGCAGAAAGTTACTGATGAATGGCCACTGCAGTATTTGAAAAGTACAGTTACATAAGAACGTACCGTAACAGTAGATCTTCGAGAGGAGTTCTTGCAGCAGTTAACACAGCTGGGACTGAAGGTGGCAGGTGCCAGGACCCCATGGTACACTTCTAGCTGGCAGTATACAGTGGGGGACCGCACCCTGACATCAGACCGCCCCCAACGTCCACCTATGGTATAAAAGGGGCTGTCCCCCAACCCTACCTCAGTTCTCCCACCGGAGACCCCAGCGTATAATGAAACTGGAGAACCGAGGAGGTTCTTCTACTCTGAGGAAAGAAAGGTAACAGAGATGGAAAAGCAGTCACTGGGGGATGGAAGAAGGGAAGCAGCACCTGCTGCAAGAGCTCCTCTCGAAGATCTACTGTTACGGTAAGTTCTTACATAACTGTACTCTCTCACATCAAGGAGGCTCTTGCAGCAGGTTAACATCATTAGGACTGTGTCCAAAGCAGTGAAAGGACTGACTCTGGTCAGCTGGGAGGAGGTAGAAGTCAGCGTAAGCTCTTGTACTAGCACATCCGCCTCTGGACCAGAAGGTAGAGGGTTCTTATCCCACACTGGGATTGGACTTGCACCTAAAACACTGACATCCGAATACAGTATTAGGGGGATGCTGTACTGCTGGGGTGTGCTGTCCTTCGGATGAGACATTAAACTGAGATCCCTTCTACCCATTCTGGTGTTGTTCTGGTGAGTGACCAGGTGGAAGTAAAAGAACCCAGGGCACTCTTTGCAAAGAGTAGGGGACATTCCCGGTGTCCTGGCCAACATTCCCGTTCCCATAAACCAGTTCATGCAATTGTCCAGACTGTGTGCAGGTGTTTATGTGTGACATGGCCGCCACTACACATTCAGTCACTTCACTACCAGTCTAGCTTTGCTTGTAAAGTGCTTTGGAATACACACTGTGTATGAAAAGCGCTATATAAATGCTGCTGATGATGATTCTTCTCTGAGGAGAGCAGGCCCTGCAGGACTGCCAGTACAAAACATGCCCTGCGCCTAGATGCAATGTCCAGACTGTAATGTCGGGTAAAAGTGTGGACAGAACTCCAAATGGCCACTGCACAAATGTCTGCAATGGACACATTTGTGAAGGAGGTAAACAAAGCAGCTACACACCTGGTAGAATGGCCTTTAACCAGTCCCGGTAAAGGCCTGTCATATTTGCAGTAACAATAAACAATGCAATTAACTAACCATTTGGACAAACATTGTTTTGAAACAGAAGCCCCTTCTTACCTCGACAGGAATGAAACAAATAATTGATCAGTTTTTCTGAAGGCTCAGATTCGGTCCAAATAATAGCGAAGCACCCGGCAGACATCCACATTATGCAGTAAGGCCTTCCTCTTGATTCGAATATTCTGGGTAATACACAGGCAGGTGGATGTCTTGATTCAGAGTAAACTCAGACACTCCCTTAGGAAGAAACTTAGGATTGGTTCTCAAGGACACCCTGTCCTTGTGGAAAACTAAATAAGGGTCTTTATACATCAGAGCCTGAAGCTCAGAAATCCTTTAAGCAGAAGTAATGGCAACTAAAAATAATGCTTTCCACGACAGAAAGCATAGCACGCAGCTTGCGGCAGGCTCAAAGGGAAGCAAAGTACGTTTTTCTAAAATGAACTAAAGGTCCCTGGGGGTAACAGGGTCCCAGATGGGAGGTTTCAGATGCAGTATGCCCTGCAAGGAAGTGCGGGAGAGGTCAAGCTGGGCAAGAGTCTTGCCTGCTATGGATGCATGGTACGCAGAGATGGCGGATAAGTGCACCTTAATCGATGAGTAACTCGAGCCTGAATTTGAAAGTGAAAGGAGGTACTCGAGAATTACATTCTCCATACAGGTAAAGGGATCTAGGTGATGAGAGGTGGCCCATATGCAGAACTGCTTCCACTTCATAGAAGTAGCTCTAATGGAAGGCTTTCTGGCTGCCACTAGAACGTCTGCCACCCGGGGAGATACCCCAAATTGGGCACCTGCTAAGTCTGTAGGAGCCATGCGTGAAGGTGCAGAGACTTGAGGTCGGGGTGGACCAGAGTGCCCTGTTCCTGGGATAGGAGATCAGAGTACAGAGGCAGGAGAATCAGAGCTTCCACTGTTGCTTGCAGGAGGAGTGGAAACCATACAAGACGTGGCCAATAAGGGGCTATTAGAATCATCTCTGCCCCCTCTGACTGCAACTTGAGAAGTACTCTCTGCAGTAAAGGGAAGGAAGGCATACAGAAACCTCCCTGTTCAAGAGAGGGACAATGCATCTCAACAGAAAACACCAGGCCCTGGATCAAGCGAGCAGAAACTGGGCAGTTTTGCACAGGATGGGGACACGAATAGGTCCAGCTCTGGGCAGCCCCACCTGTCGAAGAGGTCTTCGACCACTGAGGGAAGAAGTTCCCACTCGTGTGCCTTGGACTGGGAACAGCTTAAACTGTCAGCTAAAGTGTTCTGAATGCCTGGAACATGCACAGTAGTCAGGTCCAGGTGATGCTCTATGGCCCAATACCAGACTCTCATGTCATCTCTACAGAGGGGGTAAGAATCGGTATCCCCCCCTTTATGAAAAATACCACTGACGTATTGTCCATCTGGATCAACAGAGGGCCCGGGAGTAGGTTCATCTGAAAAGCATGAAGAGCATATAGGATCGCCCACATCTCCAGGACATTGATGTTGAGATGCTGCTCCAGTGGGGACTGAGTTGGATACGGACACCGGAAGATCCAAATCCAAACAGTCTGTGTGCTGATCCAATTGGACCCAAAGGTTCCATTGGGGTGCTCATGTGCAGGCAAGCCAGGGGAACCATTGCAATGGCCACTTGTCACAGTAGTCTTAGGAAAGCTCTGTCTGGAACCTGGCGAGACAATGAGACCAGTTGAGCCTGTGCCTGAAGGCGTTCTGCCCTGTCTGGGGGAAGAAAGGCTTTGTCTTTGGCAGTGTCCAAAATTGCCCCCATGTACTGAAATTTTTGACTTGGCCAAGGGAAGGATTTCAGGAGGCTGAGAGTTATCCCCAGATCCTGAAACAGAGAGAAAGTAACTTCCATAGTTCTGAGCAACTGCTCCTTGGTGAGAGCTGTCAGAAACCAGACATCTAGATAAGGGAAGACATAATGGCCTTCCCTCCTCAAGGCCGCTGCCACTACTGCGAGACATTTTGTAAAGACTCATGGGGCCGAGGACAGGCTGAACGGCAGAATCTTAAACTGCTGGTGGTTTTCTTGGAAGCGGAAGTGAAGGAACCTCCTATGGGGTGGAAACACCAAGATGTGAAGATAAGCATCTTGCACATCAGGAGAACAGAGCAAATCCCCCTGATGAAGTAAGGGGAGAAGACAGGGAAGAGTGACCATCCTGAACAGTTTGTATTCTATGAACTGGTTCAGGTGACTCAGGCCCAGGATGAGACACAGGTCTCCCTTTCTCTTTGAGACCAAGAAGAAATGTGACTAGAACCCCTTCTCTCTCTGTGCTGGTGGGAGGGGTTCCATGGCCTTTTTTTCAAGACAGCTTGGATCTCTTCTTGGATGAGGGCGGTATGGGTCTGAGGGTAATGAGAAGGGACTGGAGGATTGTCCTGAGGAATCTCCAAAAATTCTAGGGTGTGCCTGTGTTCCACTAATTGCAGACCCACTGACCTGAGGTCATTCTGCACCACCCCTCTCTGTACATGGAGAAACAACCCCCCACTGCCTCCCCCAGAGATTTGGCTGGGAAAGGGGGTTGGGTAAGGAGTCAGGAAGAAGAGCCAGGTACAGGCAATGCAGCCTGGGAGGTTCTGGGAGCTCTGGGGGCACAACCTCCTGTGACTTGGGAAGTAGTCTTTCTCTTAAAGGCACTTCTGAACTGTTGGCGTCTGGGTTGCTGCTTGGAGGTACCACGAAAGGACTGCCACTGGGACAATTTAGACAGAGAGCGGTACAATGTGTGAACCGAATGTAGAGCCTTCCCAGACTCTTGGAGATCAGTGATTATATTTTGAGAATCCTCAACAAACAAAATGGGGCCTCTGATAGGGGCATCCAGAATCTTAGACTGGACATCTGGAGCAAAACCTGAGACTCTAAGCCAGGTAGTGATGAAGGCAAACTCCCGTAGCTACAGCCCTACCTGTGGAGTCTGCAGAGTCATAAGAGGCTCAGAGAACGCGAGACCCCTCATCTGAGCCCGACTTAAGAAGGTGTAACAGTTCAGCTTTTCCAGGATGATCAGACCGAGCCTGTGCCATCCCGAAAGCCTTCTCCCACAGGGCATTCTGACACTGAACCATGTGGGCTAGGAAGTTTGGGGAATGGACAGCGCAGGTGGCTGAGGAAAGTACAGTTATGTAAGAACTTGCCGTAACAGTAGATGTTCGAGAGAGGCTCCTGCAATAGGTATTAACCCTTAGGACTAGAGCCGCCAGGCACTAGAACCACATGGAAAACTTCAGTTAGCAGTGCCTGATGGGGGACCACCCACCCTATATCATATGACAGACATCAGCGTGACACTATATAGTGGGCGGTCCCCATGCCCGCCCTCCAGTTCTCCTGCCGGAGACCTAAGAAGGTGCGACAGGAGAAGGAGTGGGCTCCTGGAACCAAAAGAAAGGCTAGAAAGAAGTAGCCGCAGAAGCAGGGAGAAGGTGGGAGGGGAAAAGGTACCTACTGTAAGAGCCTCTCTCTAAGATCTATTGTTATGGTAAGTTGTTACATAACCATACTACCAGACTTTGAGAGGGCTCTTGCAGTAGGTAATAACCATTAGGTTACGAGTCCCAAGCAGTGTAATTCAGACAAAGGCTAAAGCACGGGAGGCAGGAAATGTCTACAGTAAGTACCAGATTATGATAGGAGGCCCTGAAGGACTGCTAGTCTGAAGCCTGCCCTGCGCCTAGAGGCAATGCCCATACTGTAGTGTTTGATAAAGGTGTGGACAGAGCTCCAAGTGACTGTCACACAAATGTCCATGGCAGAAACATTCCTGAAACAAGCAGTAGATGCAGCCATGCCTCTGGCTGACTGCCCCTTGACTTCCCCCAGAAGGGGCTTGTTATACTTCTGATGATAAAAAAAAAATGTAGTTTGCTAACCATTTGGACAAACATTGTTTAGAAACCGCAGCGCCCTCCCTTTTGGGAACAAAGGAAATGAAAAGCCGATGACTGTTACGGACTGGTTTCTTCCAGTTTGTATAACAATGTAAGGTTCTGTGCACATCGAGCGTGTGCAGAATGGCCTTCCCTTGATTGGAATGCTCAGTGTAATACACTAGCAAGTGTATGGTCCGATTCAAAGTAAACTCAGAAACACAGGGTTTGTATGCAGAGCCACCCGTTCTCTGTGGGAAATCAAATATGGCTCCTTAAACATCAGGGCCTGAAACTCTGAAATCCTTTGAGCAGAAGTAATGGCAACTAAAATGAACGCTTTCCAAGAAATGTAGTGCATGCCACAACTCTTGGCTGGTTCAAAGGGAGGCAAAGTGAGTTTCTCAAGAATGAAGTTCAGATCCCACAGAGGAACCGGATTCTTGACCGGGGTTTTCAGATGGAGAATTCCTTTCAGAAAGGTTTTGGAAACCTCCAGCTGGGTCAAAATTTTGCCATCCACCAGTGTGGTAAGCAGAAATGGCAGACAAATGGACCATCAGAGAAGAGTAACTAAGGCCAAGGTCAGAGAGATGCAACAAGTATTCCATGACCTGCGGAACAGGGCAAGAGAAGGGTCCCTAACTCTCAGTGGATGCCCAAATGGAGAACCTCTTCCATTTCATGGCATATTCATGTGGATGACTCCAGGCCTCCACAAGGACTTGTGCCACTCTGGAAGAGACCCCAAAGCACGCAACAGCTACGTCCAGCAGGTGCCATGCACGAAGGTGGAGAGACTTGAGGCCCAGATGGACCAGCTTGCCCTGGTCCTGAGTCAGCAGGTTCTGGCAGAGGGGAAAAGGAATCGGAGGCTCCACAATCAGCTGCTGAAGCAGAGGGAACCACACTTGGCAAGGCCAATAAGGGGCTATGAGAATCACGTGAGCTCCTTCTTGTTGTAGTTTCAGAAGCACCCTCTGCAATAGCGGGAAGGGAGAGAAGGCGTACAAAAACTTCCCTGTCCAGCAAAGAGACAGTGCCTCTCACCAGAAAACACCACGCCCGGAAACGAGTGAGCAGAAACTGGGTAGTTTTGCATTGGATAGGGAGGCAAACAGATCGAGATCTGGGTGACCCCGCCGATCAAAGATGTCTTCGACTACTGACTGCCTCAGTTCTCACTCGTGTGCCCTTGCCCGAGTGCAGCTGAGTGCATCTGCCAGGACGTCTTGAATGCCTGGATGTTCAGTGCCATGAGCTGTAGGCTGTGCTGCATCACCCACTGCCACATGTGCATCGCTGCCCTGCAGACAGGACAGGATCACATGTCTCCCTGTTTATTCAGGTACCAGACTACACACATGCTGTCTTTCTGCACCAGGAGAGACCCAGAAAGGAGAAGAGGCTGAAGTGCCTGAAGGGCGTATAGTACAGCCCGCATCTCTTGCACATTGATGTGCAGAGACAGCTCCTGCTGAGACCAGGATCCCTGTGTCCTTTGGTCGCCCAGATGAACGCCTGAGCCCTGACCAGAAGCGTCCATGGTCAGGGTCTGAGCCGGAGGGGGCACCTGAAAATTAACCTCTCTGGTGAGATTGGACAGATTCTGCCACCAGAGGAGGTCCCAACGCATTGGGGCTGGACACCAGGATCCTGCAATCCAGGTAGTCAGATTTCTGGTCCCACTGGACCCTCAAGGTCCACTGCGTAATACACATGTGGAGCCTGGCCAGGGGAACAGTAGGGATAGCCACTGCCAAAAGACCCAGAAGGCATAAGACAGAACGGGCTGTGGTCCATCGGCCGGTTGCCAGTTGGATGGCCTGCTAACGCAAAGTTTCTGCCCAGTCCAATGGGAGGAAGGTCTGACCCTAAACACTATCCAGCACTGCCCCAATAAACTGGAGGCGCTGGGATGGAACCGGGTGGGATTTGGGATAATTAATCATAATTCCCACTTGCCGGGAAAGGGTCTAGGATAGCAGCGAGGGAGGCCCCCAGGCTGTCCCTGGACGGCACTGACAGGATCCAATTGTTGACGTATGGGAACACATATCCATCGGCAGCGTAAAGCCACCGCCACCACTGCTAGGCACTTAGTAAACACTCCAGCTGCTGAAGAAAGGCCAAAGGGTAGCGTTTTGAACTGGAAGTGTTCCCCCTGGAAGGTAAAGTGGAGGAGGCGGCACTGGGAGGGAAATATTGGTATATGCAGGTATGCAGCTTGCATATTCAGTGCACACAGCCAATATACCTGGTGAAAGAGTGGCAACAGACCCGGCAGGGTCCGCATATGGAATCTTTTCTGCTCTATGTATAGATTTAGCGTGCTGAGGTCCAGACTAAGATGGCAGTCTCCCGTCTTTTTGGGGCCCAGGAAGAAGTGAAAATAATACCCTTTTCCTTCCTGGGCCCGCGGAAAGGCTCTATGACCGATTTTGTCATAAGAGCCTGAATTTCCTCCCTTATGAGAGGAATGTGGCCCTTTGGGTAGTGAGAAAGACCTGGAGGGTTTCTCTAAGGTGTCTCTGTGAATTCGATGGTGTGGCCTTGAGCAACTAGCTGAAGGACCCATGTGCCTGTAGTGATCACCTCCCACCAGTTAGATGGTTGGCGAATCTGCCCCCCACCAAACCCTCCAGAGCTGATGGCAAAGGATGGGGGTCCTACCCATACCTCTCAACCTCCTGCCTCATAAATCAGGGACAAGGGACCAAAGTCAGGGACACATTTTCAAAATTAGAGATATCCACCCAGAAAGCTGGTAGAATAAGGGGCTTAGTGTAAAATGCATTTTCTAAGGCAGAACAAACCCACACTGTCTGGTCACGGAAACACAATTTTTAGGAGGGACAGAGTAACATTTTGAGGCAAAATCAAGGACAGTTGAGCGGTATGGTCCTGGCGAAGGAGATATGGGGAAGAGTTGCCCGGCAGCCCGCTGGGACTTGGCTGGGGGGGGGGGGGCCACTGCCGAAGAAGCCTGAAGTTTGTTCTGACATCGGGCTGGCTGTTGCCTATTCTGGTGCCTTTGCTGGTGACAAAATGGCTGTTTTGGCTTGGTGTTAGAGTGATACAGAGACTCAACAGAACACAGTGCCTTGCTGCTGTCCTGAAGTTCAGTAATCATGCCCTTGACGTCACTCCCGAAAAGGACATATCCTCTAAAAGGAGCATCCTGGATGGCCGACTGAATGTCTGGGGCCAGTCTGGATACCCAAAACCAGGAGTACCGCAGTGCGCATGCTGACAGCCATGGCGATACTCCAAGTAGAGGCATCTACCGCGTCATATGTCGCTCTAAGGGAATGATGGCAGGAGATTTCAGCAGTCCTGACCATCTGGGTGATTCTGTTTTTAGCCTCGGAATTGGGCAAAGCCTTGAATTCTGACTTCAATTGTCCCAGTATAGATTTCTGGTACACAATCATGTGTACCAAGTAATTCAGAGCTCTAAGGGCCAGCGCAGAAGACGAATAAACTTGGCGTCCAAACTGGTCTATTTGCCTCGGCTCCTTGTCCGGAGGGGAGGTGCTCATATGTTTAGACTTAGCTGTATGGTCATGGGGCTGCATTAATGACCAGAGAGTCAGCTTTGGGATGGGAACCACGGTGGTCTTTGCTCTCAGGGACTTGATAAAAGTCCGTCGGCCTTCTTGGTGACTGCCGACGAAGGCTGCTGCCAGACCATGGAGGCCAGATCCTCATGGAAACCAATCAATAGAGGAAAGAGTAGTGGGGACAGCTCGGGCATATCCAGGTGTCCCGCGAACCTCTTGCGTTGGGGGTCCTGATCCTCAGTCTTCCACCCGTTTGCCTCCTGAATATTCTGGAGTATCTCTGTAAAGGAGGTTCTCTGGAAGAGACTTGGACAAGTGGCTGGGTTTGAGATCTTATGGAGGAGAGGGGGCTGGGTCTCAAAGTTCTAGGCAGAATCCAAGTCTGACCACAGGCTTCTGTCTGGAGACAAAGCCCATGGGAGCGGGATCTCCTGGAGGGAGACCGCGAGGCACCTGCCATTACCAGCTACCATGGTAGGACGCGAGGTCTGTCCCGAAGTAGAGGGTGAGACTCCACTGGAGAAAGGGATTTTGGTGTAGGGTCCATGCAGACCGGCATGGAAGTCACGGACAGTTGACGCTGGTCCAGCTCAGAGACCAACTGCATATTAGTTTCAGACCACTAAGACTGTAGTGCCTCCCTGAAGTCCACCTGAAGCTGAGGCAGTGGAGGGGACTGATAGATGGAAGGGTAGCCTTGGAAAAGAAAACCCAGCACTGTATAGCCCAATGTTTGGTAATGGTAGCCCGGCGCACCACAGGGAGACTAGCCCAGCGTCGGATACCCCGGCGTGGGGTAACCTGGAGCCGGATACCCTGGTGGCAAATACCCTGGTGAAGGGTAGTGAGCAACAGGGAAACCTGGCATCAGAAGGCCTGGTGAACGGCCAGATACTGGAGCCAAGGGTCCTGTAGAAGGCCCCGATGGCGGGTAACCAGGCGTAGACCCTGCAGGAAGGGCCGAAGGACCTGACGGAGGGAGTGAAGGGCCCGGTAATGTTAGGTCTGGCGTCTGACCTTCCGGGGAAGGTTCCTGCATTGACCGATCGGTGACAGGCCTGTTATCGGGGCCAGACTGAAGCACAGTGGCTGGGCAGACACCGGAGGAGCTGGCATGTGGCTTATCAGCCTGGGCTGGGCATTTGTCAGAGGAGCTGACGACTGACTTATCGGCCGCGTCACCAGGCTTAGGCCCTGGAGTTTTGAGGGGCCTAAGGGTGGCGGAGCTCTCCGAAAGACTGGAGGCGCCCGTCTGAACTGTGACAAGCTCAGGCGGGGAGGACCAAGGGCTGCTCTGTGAGGGAGGAAGCAGGCTTGGTCGGTGGAGCGGTACCCATGCCGATGGGAGACCACTCGTCACCCGCTGCACCCAAAGGAGGTCGCGGGTGGGAAGGAGACATCGCGGTCCCGGTGCTTCTCCTCACCCTCCTCCTCCTTCTTATGGGAGTCTAATCAATCCCCTGGAGAGGACGACGATCCCCGCAGCTTCCGCAGCTCCTTCTCCATAGAAGCTATCTTTAGTTTAACAATGTGGGTTTCCAGGGCCTGTCGGTGGCATTTCCATGTGGTATGGTTGAAACTCTGGCAGGCTTCACAGTCCTTGGTCATGTGCTCTGGGTCCAGGCAGAAGAGACAGAGGGAATGGCCATCCTTGTGAGAGAGCTGAGTGCCGTAGGAATCGCACTTGTTCTTATGCGACTCGGAAGGCGTCGAAGAAGACATGAACAAAAAAGTACAGTTACGCAAGAACTTACCCCAACAGTAGATCTACGAGAGAGGCTCTTGCAGTAGGTAATTACATATAGGACTGACGCCAGCAGGACCCCACAGAAAAATTTCTAGCTAGCAGTCCCTGGTGAGGGACCGCCTCCACGTCAGGTGACCAGCGTCAGGAGACGTCGGTATAAAGGGGCGGTCCCCAACGCCCGCCTTCCAGTCCTTTCCCGCCACAGGCCAAAAGAGGCTGGACGAAAGAGAAGCGGATATTTCCCTCAATGGAAAAGGAGCCGAAAAAGCCTAGGGGGATGGAGGGTGGAAAGGTATTGCCTACTGCAAGAGCCTCCCTCTTAGAGCTACTGTTACGGTAAGTTCTTACGTAACTGTACTATCTTACTTCGAGAGGGCTCTTGCAGTAGGTAATTACATATAGGACTGAATCTCAAGCAATCTGGAACAAAGAGGCACCGGGAGGAGGAAAACTACTCCAAAAGGTAGATCTGGTTGTGCAAGCCTCAAGATAGGAGGCCTCACAAAACAGCCAGTCCAAAGCCTGCTCTACGGCGAGAGGCAACATCCAAACTGAAATGTTTCTTAAAGGTATGGACGGAAGTCCAGATGGCGGCAGCGCAGATGTCTGCCTCAGACACATTCTTGAAACAAGCCGCTAAGGCAGCTACTCCTCTTGTGGAGTGACCTCTGACTTGACCCGGGAGGGTCTTGTTGTATTTGTCATAACAGAAAGTGATGTAATGAGCCAACCACTTAGACAGGCATTGCTTGGAAACCACATTGCCTTCCCTTTTGTAAGCAAAAAAGACGAACAACTGATCAGTCTTTCTGAGATCCTTCATCCTGTTGGAGTAGTATCTCAGAATCCAGTGAACATCCATAGTATGGAGTAAATACTCCCCTTGATTAGAGTACTGCGCAAAAAAAACAGGTAACTCTATGGACTGATTTAAAGTAGATCGGCTACTACTTTAGGGAGAAACTTAGGATTTGTGCGAAGAGCAACTCGTTCCTTGTGAAAAACCAAGTACGGGATTTTACACATCAGGGCCTGGAGCTCGGAGATTCTCCGAGCCGAAGTAATGGCCACCAAGAAGAGAGTCTTCCACAAAAGGAACTTCAAATCCACAGAAGCTGCAGGTTCGAAGGGAAGGAGAGCAAGTTTCTCGAGAACAAAGTTCAAGTCCCAAGGGGGAGCAGGAGTACGGATGGGGGGCCTCAGATGGAGGACCCCTCTGAGAAAGGTCTTGGAGACCTCCAGCTGAGCAAAAGCCTTGTCAGCAAAGGGAACATGATAGGCCGAAATGGCCACCATGTGTACCTTCAGAGGGGAATGGCTGAGACCCAGGTCAAACAGATGACGTAGATACTCCAGTTGAAGCCCTGCTGAACATGAGAAAGGTTCCACGTTCTTGGAAGCGGCCCAGATAGTGAATCTCTTCCACTTCATGGCATAAGTGGATCTGGTGAGGGTTTTCTGACCTCCACTAAAATCTCCGCCACTTTGGGAGACGCTCCAAAACGGGATTGGGCTAGGTCTGCAGGAGCCATGCATGCAGTTGAAGGGATTTGAGGCCTGGAAGGACCAGGGTCCCCTGATCCTGGGTCAACAAACCTCGAGATAGAGGAAGAGGAAGAGGAGGATCCTCTGAATATTGTTGTAGAAGAGAGAACCAGACTTGCCTGGTCCAGAAAGGAGTGATCAGAATCATTTGTGCTCCTTCTGAAGCTAGTTTCAGCAAAACTCGTGGGAACAGTGGAACCGGGGGAAAGGCATAGACGAATCTGTCCTTCCAGTCTAGAGACAGAGCGTCGCTCAAAAAGCACCTCGCTCTGGAACGAGCGAGCAGAAGATGGGAAGTTTTGCGTTTAGGAGGGATGCAAACAGGTCGACCTGTGGTGCTCCCCAAAGTTGGAACATATTGTCTAGGACCCCTTGGTCCAGTTCCCACTCGTGAGCCAGAGCAGAAGAGCAACTTAGCTTGTCTGCCAGGGTGTCGTTGACTCCCGGAATGTGAATTGGTGTGAGGTGAAGGTCATGTTGTGTTGCCCAATCCCAAACCCTCACTGCCTCCCTGCATAGAGGGTAGGACCGAGTCCCTCCCTGTTTGCTGATGTACGACACCACGCACATGTTGTCCGTCTGGACGGCTAGGTGGCCGGGAAGGATGTATTGGTGAAGGGCTTGGACAGCATACAACACTGCGCGAGCTTGAGCACATTGATATGGAGAGCTTGTTCTAGCTTGGACCAGGAGCCCTGGGTCCGATGAGGGCCTAGATGGGCTCCCCAACCTTCACTTGAGGCATCTGTGGTTAGAGTCTGTGAGGGGGAAGGATGAAAGAAAGGAACTCCCCGAAACAGGTTCTCTCAAACCATCCACCACTGCAAGTCTCGCATCATCGGCGAGGAGATCAGAACTGAGTGATCTAGGTCGTCCACTAGCTGATCCCACTGAAAGCAGAGTGTCCACTGAGAGATCCTCATGTGGAGTCGAGAGCGAGGTACCGTCGGGATAGCGGCTGCCATGAGCCCAAGAAGCGAGGACAGGCCCTCACTCAGACCATCCTGCGGTCGGGCAACAGACTTATTTGGGTCTGAAGGGTGGACGCCCTGTCCGGAGGCAGGAAGGCCTTGCCCATGGTTGTATTGAGAATCGCCCCAATAAATTGTAGCCTCTGGGATGGGTCCAGATGAGACTTGGAATGGTTGATGGTAATACCCAAGGAGGCAAAAACCTGTTGGGTAAGGGAGAGGAAACGCAGGAGTTCCTCCCTGGATGAAGCCACCAGGAGCCAGTTGTCCAGGTACGGGAAAACCTGCACTCCCTTGGTACGCAGGTGGGCCGCCACCACTGCCAAGCATTTGGTAAATACTCGGGGGACCAAGGATAGACAAAATGGGAGCACCTTGAACTGGTAGTGGTCCCCCTGGAACGCAAAACAAAGGTATTTGTGATGAGATGGGCGAATGGGAATGTGCAGATAAGCATCCTGCATATCCAGAGCACAAAGCCATTGACCAGGCCAGAGGAGGGGCAGAAGGCTCTGCAAAGAGAACATCCTGAACCTTTTGTACTCTACGTAAAGATTCAGGGAACTGAGATCCAAAATTGGTCTGAGATCTCCTGTCTTCTTTGGGACCAGGAAGAAATGGGAATAGTAACCCGTCCCTTGCAGATGAAGGGGGACAGGCTCTATCGCTTGCTTCAGCAGAAGAGCAGAGATTTCCTCCTGGACCAAGAGAAGATGTTCCCGTGAATACGACAACTTCAGAGGGGGGTGGCAGGGTGGTTTCTGAAGAAACTCTATGGAGTGTATTTGTGCTATGAGCTGGAGCACCCAAGAATCTGTGGTTATCCTCTCCCATCCCGGAAGGTGAAGGGAAAACCGCCCTCCTACCAGTCCCTCCGGGGAGTCCGGAGGCAGTGGGCGAGGAAAGGAGTCAGGTGGTGTGGGGCACCGCCGCTGCTGAAGCACCCGCTGCTTTTTTGGGCGGGGGGAGACTTGGCAGCTGTGGGGGCCCGGTGTTTTGTGGCCCGCCTTCCCTGGGGTTTCGCCTTTGGCCGATTCCGTCTGCGAAAGGGACGGCGCTGCTGCTGATGGGGATGGTACATGGAATCAACTGACTTCAGAGCCATCCCCTTCTCTTGCAAATCGGTGATGATGTCCTTGACATCACCCCCCGAAAAGCACCGACCCCTGGAAGGGTGCTTTCTGGATAGCAGATTGCACCTCCAGGACCCATACTGGTCCAGAAGACATGATTCCTTATCAGGTGGTGACAAGCTAAGATGCTTGTGGTTCACCGACCGGCCGTGAGCGGCGCTAATCACAACCCAGTCGGCACAAGGGTGAGAATCCAGGAAATCAACACCCTCTGGAGCCTGATATAGCCAGTTCGACTTCCTAGGAAGTGGGGCTAGGGCCGATGGCTGCTTCCATATTGTAGAAACAAGGTCGGCGTTAGGCTCTATCCAGGGTGGCACCAAGGTAGGAGCTGTCACGGGCAGATCCAGATGTTCAGCGAGTTTCAGACGCTGAAGATCTGGTTCCAGGGAGTGCCACTGATGAACCTCCTGGATTTTCCTAAGCAACTCCGTAAAAGAAGGGTCCTCCGAAGAAGACTTCGGAGGAGTCCTTGGCCTGGGCTTCGACAGAGAGCGAGGCTCGTCGTCTCTCTCGGAGCAACTGTCGGAAGAGTCTGAGGAGTCTGAGAGTGAAGAGGAGGAGGATAAAGAAGAGAAAGACTCCCTTTCCCGACCCGAGGGAGGAATGGACCCCTTAGGAAGTCCCCGGGGAAGCGTGTCCTGCCCTTCTCTGGATCCAGACGGAAGAACCCTGGAGTCTGGAGGTGGTGATGGAGTGTGCCCTCCGACGTACGGGAATCTGGGACGGCACCGTTGCCAGAAGGCGGCTCTCGACCTCTTTGGTGAGCTGAGCCTTGGCCTCAGCCCACCAGGAGGCCAGAGTCTCCTGCAGGTTCACCGGCGGCCGCGAGGGCGGTGGAGGAGGAAGAGGCAGGGGATAAGGATACGGGTTGTAACCATATGGAGCATATCTAAAACCCGGCTGCAGGCAGCCCGGCGTCGGGTATTGTGGCGTCGAGTACTGCGACGTCAAGAAGCCCGGTGTCAGGTACTGTGGCGCCGGATACTGTGGTCCCAGGTACACCAGCGTTGAATAGGACGGAGGATACCCGGGAGCTGGGGGGGCTGCCAGAGCAGACGACCCGGCTGGAGGCCTCACGGGCGGGTCCATAGTGGAGAGCCCGGAGGGCGGAGGGCCTAGTGGGAGCAGAATGTCTCCTGGAGTCGGTAAGGCCGATGGCGGAGGCCCTGGTGCCAGAGGTACCGATGTCAGAGGGGCCGGCGTCGGAGCCGGCGTCTGGGGAGCCGACGTCAGGTCTGGCGCACCAGGTGGAGGAAGGACTGATGGAGGCAAAAGATCCCCAGCTTCACCTGGGACAGAGGGAAAAGTCCCTGAGGTCGGGTTAGAGACTCTGGTTCCCCAGATGGCAGCGAAGGCTGCGGGGAACCAGGTACGAGGGACGTGGGGGGGGCGTCGTCTGTTCCTTCGCTGGCCGGATGTAGGATGAGTCGACATGAAGCTTAGAGGCAAGCTCTCGGTGGACGCTGGAGGAGCCGACGTCCAACTTATGAGAGCCATCACCTGAGGCGGGCAGAGTAGAGGATCGGGCCTGGTCCAGTGGAGTGAGGCTGCGCTTCACCCGAAGGTCACACGCCCACTGCCCTCCAGGTGGATGTCAGGAGGAGCAGACGCCTGCTTACCGGAGTTGCCCACAGTGGTAGGCCACGAGCCTGCAGCCAAACCAGGGCGGAGGCCTCCAACTGCCCAGAGGCACCCGCAAGGCCCGGCGCGAGCCAGACGATGGGCTGGCCCCTTGAAAACCTCCGAGGCGGCCGTCGAGGAGCAATCCCCTGGAGGGGATGTTACCTGCGTCCCAGCGACTCCCAAGGGAGAAGCGGTGGAGGAGCTCTTGTCCCGGTGCCTCTCCTTCTTCTTCCAATGGCCTTCGGGGTAAGTGGACACCTGCCTCTGTTTTTTGAGCTCCTTCTCCATAGAACTCATTTTCTTCTTTAAAATATAGGCTTCCAGGGATTGCTGCCGTTTTTTCCGGGTAGCCGCGTTGAAACTGAGGCAGTGCTGGCACTTCTCGACCGGGTGAACGGGGCCTAGGCAGAACAGGCACAGGGAGTGTCAGTCCTTGTGCGGTAGCTGGGCGCCGCACGAATCACACTTATTCGTGTGCTCAGAGGGTGTAAGGGACGACATACACCGATGATAGTACTGACATTACTCGAAAAAATAATGATTCTTCAGTAAAAAAAACAATGAAGGCAGGGCTGACGAAGCACAAACTTTTCCGTGAGGTGCTGCACAAGCTAACGCCGGGAAAGAACTGGAAGACGGGCGTCCGAGACCGCCCCTTTATACCGTCTCCTGACGCCGGTCACCTGACATGGGGGTGGTCCCTCACCAGGGACTGCTAGCTAGAAATTCTTCCGTGGGGTCCTGCCGCCTGCCGGCGTCAGTCCTATATGTAATTACCTACTGCAAGAGCCCTCTCGAAGTAAGATAAGATGTTACTTTCTACACTCTACAGAAAAAAAATTAAACAATGAAATACTCATCCAAAAATGGCAGTTGACTGAAGCAGCGTTCTCCGCGAGGTCCGACATGCGCAGGTTGATGGCGATAGAGAACTGGAGGGTGGTCCCATCTACACAGTGTCACAATGACATCCGTCACATGACGTCGGGTGG
The DNA here is from genome assembly GCA_016271365.2 of Neoceratodus forsteri. Lineage (NCBI taxonomy): Eukaryota > Metazoa > Chordata > Ceratodontiformes > Ceratodontidae > Neoceratodus > Neoceratodus forsteri. The sequence continues at coordinate 635,420,731 of CM028133.1, forward strand.
GCGGTCCCCCACCAGACACTGGTAGCTAAAATTTTCCGTGTGATCCAAGTGCCTGATGGCTCTATTCCTAATGGTCATTATCTACTGCAAGTGCCCTATCGAAGTAAGATCAGACCTTCCTACCAAAGTGGTCTATCTGCCTGGAGTCCTTGTCGAGAGGCTGAGTGCTAAGGTGCCGGGGCCGTTTATAACGGTCATGGGCTGTGTTAACGACTGAGTCAACCTCTGAGTGTTCCCCATAAAAAGGTTCATCCCTTGGGGCATTATACAGGTGATCTGCCTTCTTGGACGTTGCCAGTGTATTAGAGAGGATGTTTCCAAGCCGCCCTATTGACATCCTTAAAGGAGTCAATAAGGGGTGGGACAACCAATGGCAAAGACTCCTTTTTATGGAGGAAGACGGCTAGCCGACATCGCTCGGGATCCACTTCCTCCGTGTCCCAACTCAAAAGGGCCTGGACATGCCTCATCACATCCATAAAGTTGGGTCATCTGGAGGAGACTGCCGGGTGTCCTTGGGCTCCTTTGGTTCTGATGGTTAGGTCAGAGTCCCCGGAGTCATCATAAGAAGAGGAGGAAGAATATCCCCGACTCACCAAAGTCTGAAGAGAGGGGTGGGGGGAGGGAGAGAGAGAGACTGAGACTGACTATGCCTACGTCGTTTGGTCCTTGGGTGACTGGCGCCAGCTCCGTCTAATTGAGGAGTAGGCTCCTTAGGAGGTGGTGTCAGGGCTTCCTAGGGTGAACCTGCTCCTTGGTTGGATTGGGAGGAGGACCCCTCAGAGTCAGAGCTGGGGGCTCCTTCGGGGCCTCTGTATCCTTGAAGTATGCCCACCAGTCCGCAAAAAGGGTGTTAAGGTCTGTGGGCAGGTTCTGAGACATGGCAGAGGGAACTGACATCTGTTGGGTAGGCTGTGGAGGATTAGGAGACAATGACTGAGGCGTCACTGGGGTCGACGTCTGTGTGGCCGGGGTTGATGGAACAGGCGTGGGCCGACGCCAGTCTGGTGGTGCAGCCGTTGACAGTCTAGAAGGGGAAGCCTGTCCCAGGGAGCTAGCTCCCGCGCGGGCAAGTAAAGTTTTATTGTATGGCTTCCAATCCTGGAGGCTCTGGGCACCTCACAGAAATATACAATAAACATACAATACATCAATATAAAGTTTCATTTATGCAATTAAAAAAATAATGAAGATGTAAAATGATTTAAGACTAATAAAATATCAGAGGCAGAGGTGCCACTCCCACAGAGGAGGTGAGCGCATTCCCCTGGCATTGCTTGGAGGTGTTGGTCCCAGACGTCAGAATCAACTTAGCAGATGCCTTGACCTGGAGAGCAACAGGCAAAGACCTGCCACCCGAGGAGGACCCGGCCAAGCATCCTGGCTGAGAACCCACCTGCTGAGTGGACCTGAGCTTCAGGGGCTTAGAGGCTGGGGATGAAGTCTTGAACCCCAAAGAACCACCGTACAAGACAGTAAGGAGAGAGGGTGGTCTGACCACTGGGAGACCGGAAGGAGAGAGGGCTGCTGGAGTGGAAGGGGCCAACCTCCTGCAGGAGGAAGAGTCATGCTCGTTGCCAGACTTGCGCGGGGACCTGCAGTGGGAAACTGACTGGGGTTTGTCCATGTGCTTCTCCCAGTGTTTGTGCTTTCCCAAACATTTCTTCTCCTTGGCCGATTAAGAAGTGGATGCCCTAGAGGCCAGGGAAGAGAAGATATTTTTGTGCAGCTCCTTCTCCATTGCTGTAAGTTTCTGCTGCAGCAGTAAGGCTTCCAGGCTCTTCTGGCAGCAAAGCCAGGTGTGCTAGTTGAAATTCCAGCAGTGCTGGCATGCCAAAGTGTCGTGGTCCGGGCCTAAGGCAAAGCACACACAATGAATGGCCATCCTTGTGGGGAAGCTGTTTTCCACAAGCACACTTCATTTGCTGCCATTCCACAGAAGAAGATGGAGAAGAAGACATGCACAAAGTGTTGTAATTTTTGATGAAAAAGGAAAACAAAGTGAGGGTAACACTTAAAAAATGGCAGTCGACTAAAACAGAAGGCATCCGTGAAGGTCCAACTTGCGCAGGTCAACAGCAGGAAAAGAACTGAGGTAGGGCTGGGGGGCCGCCCATTTTATACCACAGGTGGACATCAGGGGTTGGCTGACCTCAGGGGGTGGACTCCCGCTGTATACTGCTAGCTAGAAGTTTTCCATGGGGTCCTACTGCCTGCTGCTTCAGTCCTAATGGTGTTACCTGCTTCATGAGCTCCCTTGAAGTGAGATTGAGCAATCCTTCAGCCACACTAGTGATCAGGAAGTGTAAGCAAATAGAAAATCAGTGTATCTGGCCATAAAACTTCCGAGGAACGCTAGCAGAATGTCCTAAAACAAGCAGTCCTTCTGTCACAGAAGCTAAACTGACTGCCATTTTCTGGCTAAAACCTTTTTTTTTTTTTGTGTGAATTCTATTTTTGCTGCTCCTCTCTGGTTCCCAGACAGCCAGACTCTCTCCAGTGGGTTACTTGGCACGGCCTGTTCCCGCCCGCCTGAAGTCCCCCAGATCAGCTCCGGTCACCCAATCTCCACTGCGACCTGATCACACAACCCCCTTGCTTGGAGTCCCCTGAGGTGGAACCACAGACTCCCTGATGCTCTATCTAGAATCTGACAGAGTGATCGGGCATGGAGGAGATTGGGAGGTTGACTGGAGGGACTCTACGTTGGGCGTGGGGGTCATCCCCCGAACCCACCTTCGCCTACCGGGAGCCAGGGCAGTTTTGTCTTGTTCTGGCCCCCTGGCACGGACATGCAATGGTGTCAGTGCATGGAGGGAGTGCTCCCCCCGCAGATGCCTGCAGACACCAGTCCCCACTGGCTGTTCCCTGCATAAGGTGTCCCAGCCGTCGTCAGTAGCCGCCACCAGGTGGGGAAATCCCCAGAACCCACCCCAGGAGAGGAGAGCAGCTGTCCTCTGGATGCTCGATCCTCTCCTTCCCATGCCAATCCCCGGAACTCCTGAGTCCACTCCCAAACCTGGGTCACTGGCGTGGCGCGAGGTGCAGTGTCCAGCACCACAACCCTCAGTGCCACCAGGCCAGCCTAGCTAAAACTGCTTGATTGGTAGAATGATTGACACTCTCACTTCTGTGCCTAAATGCTATTTCCACGACTTCTGTGCCAGAAGAACTGCTCATTTTAGGAAGTGCTGCTACAGTTCCTGAGGAAGTTTTATGGCCTGATACACTGATTTTACATTTGCTTACACTTCCTGATCACTAGTGTGGCTTAAGGAATGCTCATTTCAAATACTGCGGTAGCAGTTCCTCTGCAACTTTTCTGCTTCAATACACAGATTTGTTTTTTTCAAATCGGGATTCCTCTCACAGTTGATTTCTGCCGCAGCGATTCTGACAGGAATACAGCGGTAAACGTGAGTTACCGCAGCAGGACTCAGCTGTGTAGAGGAGCACAAGGCAGCAACTGTACGGGGAATAAGATATTTATTTATTTGTTTACTGAAGAGTTTCCCTGGGAAAAGCACACTGAACAATCAAGCTGCTTGTCTCCCGGTGCGTCCTGGGGGAGAGGGTAAGGGAGTTACACTGACAACATACAATGGATAATGACAATGATAAATCAACTCTAATATCATACATAGACACAAGTGCAAGTCATACAAGTGCATACAGTGAGTAAATACAGGTTACTCACCTGTAACAGGAGTTCTAGGAATGGTATATGTTGTTCATCCACACTGTCTGGCAGGTTCCTTGCCGCTTTAAATCTTGCCGGAAGGTCTTCAAGCTGGCTCCTCCCACCCACCCAGGTGGTAAAACTCTCGGCTCCGCCCCATGATGCCAGATCTAGCCCGCTGGAAGCCAGGCTTGTGCGAAGCCAGGGAATGCAGGGTTAGGATGAACAACATATACCACTCCTAGAACTCCTGTTACAGGTGAGTAACCTGTATTTCTAGGGACATGGATATGTTGTTCATCCACACTGTCTGGCAGACTCCTAGCAGTTCTCCAGGAGGAGGGAGGCAAGGCGCACACCCCTACTTAGGGAATAGAGACTGGAGAACCGAGGCCACAAAACCAGCATCCTGGCGTCACTCAAGGTCGATGTGGTAGTGGGTAATAAAGGTATGTGCCGACTTCCATGTAGCAGCCCTGCAGATATCCTGGATAGGGACATCCCTGGAAGCAGCTACCGATGCAGCGGTATGGTGGGTAGAATGAGCTCTTATCCCTCTGGGAGGCTCCATGCCCGCCAACCTATAGCAGAGATCTATGCAGGAGGTGACCCACCTGCTTATCGTCCACTTGGCTGCAGGTCTGCCAGGTGTGACTTCAGCGTAGGTGACAAACAGCTGGCGAACCTCTCCCCAAACTTCAGCTGTCCGCTCCTTATAATGGCGCTCTTCTAGGGTCCAAAGTATGGAGCCTATACTAAACCTCTGAGGTGTGATTGGGGTGGAACACCGGCAAGTCAACACCTGTTAAGGTGAAAACTCTGACACCACCTTCGGAAGGAACTTCGGGTTGGGGCGCAGGACAACCTTGTCCCTGTGGAAGACCAGATAAGGAGACTCGATGGAAAGCACCTGGAGCTCTCCCATCCTTCTGGCTGACGTGATAGCCACCAAGAAGGTGGTCTTCCACGACAGGTGGGAGATATCGCACCTGTGCATCGGTTCAAATGGCTTGCCCATGAGCTTGGCCAATACCAGCAGTAGATCCCATGGAGGTGGAGGTTCTCACACCGGAGGGGAAATATGATCAAGGCCTTTGAAAAAGTGCCAGACCACCTTCTCCTGCGCCACCAACTGCTTCCCGGCCCGCGCACGGTAAGCAGAGATGGCTGCCAGGTGCACCGTAAGGGTTGTCGACCGAAGCCCTAGCTGAGAAAGGGACCACAGGTAGTACAGAATGCTTGCCAAGGGACAGGCGGAAGGGTCCAAGCCCTTCCCCTAACACCAAAGGGAGAATCTCTTCCATTTGAAGGCATAGCATTTCCTGGTCGACTCCTTACGGGACACCTCAACGACGTTGAGGACCTCGTCGGAAAGACCCAAGGCTTGGAACTCTAGCCGCTCAGGAACCAGGCCGTCAGGTGCAGGGATTGAAGGTCTGGATGGAATACCTTCCCCTGGTTGACTGAGACCTTTATCAGGTCCGGGCAGGCTGGAAGCCGCCTCGGGAGCCTGGTGCTGAGACTGAGGAGATCTGGATACCAGAACTGGCGGGGCCAGTCTGGGGCTATCAAAATCACCTGCGCCTTGTCCCTCCTCTCCTTGATAAGCGCCTTGTGGATCAAGGGAAATGGGGGAAAGGCACAGAAGAGGCCCGGGGTCCACAGCCTCGAGAAGGCATCCCCCTGCAGCAAGCCCTGCTGAGGGGGCGGGCATGGAACAGTCTCAACTTCGCATTCTCCCTTGAGGCAAACAGGTCCACCTGAGGCGTGCCCCAGTGGGAGAACAGATCTTGTACTACCTCCAGTAGGAGAGACCACTTGTGAGACAGCCCCTATCTGGCTTAGGGCATCAGCCAGGGTGTTGGAGTCGCCTGCCACATGAATGGCCAGGACATCCGCCTCCAGGCTGCGCATGAGGGACCAAATGTGGAGAGCTTCCCTGTATAACAGCATGGAGCATGTCCCGCCCTGGCGGTTCAGGTAGTACATGGTCATGGTATTGTCCGTCTGGACCTGAACCACTTGACCCCGTAGAAATGGGGCAAAAGCGGTGAGAGCTAGATGGACCGCTCGGAGCTCCAGCAGGTTGATACAGCATCGGGACTCCCGAGGGGACCAGAGGCCGTGCGCTCTGTGCTCCCCCAGATGGGCACCCCAACCCATCAGAGATGCATTGGTCGATAGAGAGACCATCGGCTCGGGGCGGACGAACGGGATGCCCTCTTGCAGATGTGCCAGAACGGTCCACCACTGGAGAGCGTTCCACATCTCCTGGGTCACTGTCACAGGCTGGTCCAACGGATCGCAGCGTTGTGACCACTGGCTGGCCAGTCCCCACTGAAGGGGATGCACGTACCAACGGGCCCAATGGACTACGCTGGTACCGGCCGCCATGAGGCCCAGGCAGGGCGCGATTGCCCAACCAGAAATGATTGGGCAAAGGAGGAAAGAACCTCTGCCTTGTCCGCCGGGAGCCGAGCTCTGGCTCGAAGAGAGTCGAGCTCTTCCCCGAAGAAGAGTATCATCTGCTTTGGCACGAGTTCTGACTTGGCCTTGTTGATGAGGAGGCCAATCTGAGAGCAAAGCTGGAGGGCCAGATTTCTGGACCGCTCCACCTCCGCTCTGGAGGGGGCTGCAATCAGCCAGTCGTCCAGGTAGGGGTACACCCGGACCCTTCGGCGCCACAAGAATGCTGTCACCACTGCCATGCATTTGGTGAAGACCCTGGGAGCTAGAGAGAGGCCGAAGGGCATGGCCCGGAACTCGTAAAGGGATCCCTCCACTCTGAAGTGGAGGAATCTCTGATGAGACAGACGAATCGGAACGTGAAAGAACGCGTCCTGGAGGTCCAGGGAACAGAACCACACGCCTCGTTCTAATGATGGAATTATCTGAGCCAGAGTGACCATCCTGAAGGTCCGAGACCTTAGGAACCAGTTCAGGTCGTGCAGGTCGAGGATGGGGCGCCAGTCCCCCATCCGTTTTGGGACCAGGAAATACCTGGACACAAAGAAAAATTACTCACCTTAGTAATGTTGTTTCTTTTAATGGAGTCTTGTTATATTATGACATATGCAGTGAGTCCCAACCTTCGAACTGCTCCGGAGGTGAAAGAGTTAACTTTCCATGCCAGGCATGGAATGCTGAGCTCAAGCTCGGTTGAAAACTCTGTCTGTTGTTCTTCAAACTCAAACTGTCAGATATTTACGAGCTAAACTCACTAAGGTCCTGTGTGGAAGCTGTAAACCTACACTAGCCAACTGGGTACTAAATATAAGAACACATTTTTTGGTCCCAAAACAAAGACTCAAGTCAGGAGACCCAAAAATGAAAAACACAACACCCACTCACCCCAAAAAAGGGAGGGGTGAAAAAACAGGGTGGGCATCTACTAAGTGCCAACGCTGCACTGCCCACCCACATCCCAAAAACAGAGGTTCTGAGAGGGGCAGGCAGTGGGAGAGGTCATAATATACCAAGACTCCATTAGAAGAAACAACATTACTAAGGTGAGTAATTTTTCTTCAAACAACATGAAGTCTTGCTATATTATGACATATGCAGACTACACAGCAGTACCTCCATGGAGGAGGGACAGAACCTACTTAGGAAATAGGCTCTGAAGCACAGCTGTCCAAACCGAGCATCACTCCTAGCCTGGGTGTCCAGAGGTAATGCTTGGTAAAAGTGTGAACTGTTTTCCAGGTAGCTGCTTGACAAATCTCTAGAATGGGGATGTCCCTGGCAGCAGCCAGGAAGCAGCTGTACCTCTGGTAGAGTGAGCCCTCAGGCCTGAGGAGGAACCTACCCAGCTTTATAACAGAGTTGGATACAAGAGACAATCCACTTGGCAATGGATCTTTTGGTGGCAGGTTTCCCTTTACCAACCTCACCATAAGTGAGGAACAGTTGGAGGGAGTCAAACCTGTAACCCTTAGTACGCTCAATGTAGTACCCAAGGGCTCTCTTCACATCTAAGCTGTGTCCTCTCGCCAGAGGAGGAATGGTCAGTGAAGTACACTGGAAGATAAATAGATTGATTAAGGTAGAAATCTGAAACCACCTTAGGCAAGAACTTCCTGTTAGTCCTGAGGACCACCTTATCTCTATGAAATGAGATAAAATCAGGCTCCACTGACAAAGCTTGTAATTCACTTATGCGTCTGGCAGAAGTGATGGCTACCAGAAACACAGTCTTCCAAGTCAAATACTTAAGCTCTGCTGAAGACAAGGGCTCAAAGGAGGTTGCATAAGCTGAGCAATGCAAACATTAAGATCCCAGGCAGGGGCAGGGTCCCTGAATGGAGGGTTGGTGTGAAGCAATCCCTTAAAAAACTTAGAGAATACAGGATGAGCTGAAAGAGAAGAAGGTTTACCTGCTGAAATGAAAGCAGACACAGCTGCCAAGCACACCTTTAGGGTTGCTGGTCTGAGCCCCAAAGTGTTTAAATGGACCATATAATCCAGGACTGTGGGTAAATCAGCAGATTCTGGGGAAATATGCTTCCTAGAGCACCATATGGAAAACCTCTTCCATTTGGAATTGTAAGTAGCCCTGGTGGAAGGCTTCCTAGAAGCCTTCAATATATCCATTACACCTTGGGAGAGGTGTAGATCAGCAAACTCTAACTCTTCAAGAGCCAGGCCTTGAGATTGAGAGATCTGAGGTTCGGGAACCAAACCATTCCCTGAGCACAGGTTAACAGATTGTGATTCCTGGGAAGACACAGGGGAAGATGGACTGCTAAGGACAGTAGGAGTGGATACCAGGGTTGTCTGGCCCAATCTGGAGCAATCAGAATAACTTTGCAGGACTGAGATCTGATTTTGACTAACACTTTGAACAGGAGAGGGAAGGGGGAAAACATAGAGAAACGTCCCTTCCCAATTGAGAACTAAGGCATCCAGAAGGACTGAGCCCAGCACTGGGGGCCTGCAGCAAAAAAGGGGAAGTTGGTGATTGTCTGGGGCTGCAAAAAGATCTATCTGCAGGCTGCCCCATCTGGCAAATATTACCTCCAGGACCAGGGGATCCAGTGACCATTCGTGATGGCCCTATGAAATCCTGCTGAGAGCATCTCCCAGGACATTGCCCTTGCCTGGGAGGTGAACTGCCGTAAGGGAGGTGTTCAGGGAGTAAGCCAGAGACCACAACTTCATTGCTTCGGTGCACAAGGTCGTAGACCGAGTGCCTCCTCGCTTGTTGATGTACCACATTGTAGTGGTGTTGTCTGTTCTGACCTGTACAACTCTGTTCTGAACAGATTTGGAAAAAGCTTGAAGTGCTAGAAAACATGCCTGAGCTCCAACAGGTTGATGTAGAGCAGAGATTCTGAGGGACCACAGTCCCTGGTCAGTGAGATCACCCATGTGAGCTCCCCACCCCAAGAGGATGCATCTGTAGTAAGGATTAAAGAGTGAGACTGAGTGACAAAGGGACCCTTGTCTCAGATTGCTCCGATCCTGCCACCACTGTAGGGCTTGGATCAGGGTTGAGTCACTGGGATCAACTTGGTTAGAGGGTCCTTTCTTTGAGACCAAAGGCTCTCAAATGGAACTGGATGTCCCTCATCTGAAATCTTGCTCCTTGCACTACTACTGTAGAAGCAGCCATGTGCCCCAGGAGCTGTAGAAAATGCCTTGCTGGTCGAGAGACCTGCAGGGTGAATGAGGAGGCCAGAGAGACCAGGGTCCTTGCCCTGTCCAAAGGAGGGAAGGCTCTGGCCTCCTCTGTGTTCAGTTCTGCGCCTATGAAGGTGAGGAGCTGGACAGGCTCTAGAACTGATTTTGGAAGATTCAGACGGAAACCTAGACAGGTAAGCAGTTGCTGAGTTATCTGAACATGTAACTTGACTTGGTCTGGAGACTGGCCTACCATGAGCCAGTCGTCCAGGTAAGGGAAGATGGCAATTTTTTGCCTTCTTAGGTAGGCAACTGCTACTGCCAGGCATTTTGTGAATACCCTTGGAGCAGAGGTGAGGCCAAAGGGCATTGCTCTGAACTGGTAATGGCCTGAGGGCAGCTCGAACCTGAGGTACTTTAGATGGGAGCTTCTGATGAGAATATGGAAGTAGGCATCCTTGAGGTCCAGGGATGCTAGCCAGTCCCCTGGCCTTAGAGAGGGTAGAATAATTCCCAGAGTCACCATTTTGAATTTTGGTTTTAAAAGGTGCTTGTTTAAGTATCTGAGATCCAGGATGGGCCGCCATTCTCCTGTCTTTTTTGGGGTAAGGAAGTACCTGGAGTACAATCCTTTGCCCTGGTGTAGGGGTGGAACCCTTTCCACGGCTCTGAGAGGCAGGAGGGTAGAGACTTATGCCTCCAGGGCAAGTGCTTCTGATGGATTTGCAGGTGGAAAGGATCTGGTTCTCATCTTTGGAAATTTTTTGAAGCTGAGAACCAGTCCCTGGCTTACTACTTCCAGGACCCACTTGTCTGATGTCAGAGACTTCCAGTCCTGGACAAAGTCAGCCAGCCTGCCCCTACAGGTAGCTGAGAATCGCCCCACACCCCATCAGGGTGCCTGCTTGGCAGGGGCTTTAGGCTGAGGGGTGGAAGCAGGCTGCTTGTACCCCTGCCTGCCTCCCTCTAAAGAACCCCCCTGGGCGTAGATGAAGAGGAGGCCTGGGCTTGGTATAAAGGCCTATGAAAAGGCCTGCCCCTGCCCCTGGAAGGCTGCCTTTGAGGAGTGGCCTGCCTTTCCTTGGCCTGTGCACTCCTATAGGTGGTCCTATACTCATCCATTTTCTTCATGCAATTCTCTGTCTGCTCCCCAAACAGAGAATTACCCACAACAGAAAAATCCATGGCCTTAGTCTGGGTAGCCTGTGACAGGCTAGTACATCTGAGCCAAGCCATTCTGCGAAGTGCCACAGATGTAGCCATGACTCTTGATGACACATCATTAGAGTCCACTGCAGCATGGAATTGCACCTTATATGCCTCAATACCATCAGCAGCCACCTGCTCCAGCTCCTTGGCAAGCTGGCCAGGGACCTGTTTTGCAAGAGCCATAACAGTATCCCATCTGGATTTCTGGTATCTAGCAACATAAGCCATATAATTTGCCTGTCTGAGTCCCAAGGATGCTGCCATGTACTGTTTCTTTGCCATGGCATCAATCCTCCTGGAGTCCTTGTCAGGGGGGTGTGAAGCCAAGGTAATATTTGCCTTGTCACAGGCTGCAGCCTGCACTACCCCAACATGGCTGCATTGTTGTGTAAGGAATTCCGTATCAGAGTCTGACAATGTGTACCTCTTGTCCATTCTCTTATCAACAGGAGGTATAGTGTGAGGAGTTTTAAATTTTTACTGTCTGTTTCCCAAAAGATTTATGCAAGGAATAGACCGTCTCCTAGACTCTGGGATATCCATCATTTCCACATAGTCAGGCTCCTCTTGATCATCCACAGCTTCTCCATAGGAAGCTGGAGGGTTCAAGCCACTTTTATAAAACATAAAATGAGAAGGGCACTCAGAAAGCCTAGGAGGAGACACTCTGAAGGTCTGTCTGGGGAGATGTCCAGTTCAATGGGCACATCCAGACTTTCAAATCCACATTCACTCTCCTCATACTCCTCTTCCCCCTCCTCCGGTTCATAAAATTCCTCTAAATCATACTCTTGAACCGGCCAAACCATACACTTACCTGATGGTGCCGGTTCGGTCGGAACCGGGGAAAGCGACTGGACAATTTTAATCGCTTTGGCTATTTCTTCAGCGGTTGGAGAGGAAAGTTTTGGCTCCACACCAGCTGATTTCCTAGTCCTTTTTGCTGGAACCGACTCCTCCGAGTCGGCTCTCCTTTTGCCCGAGGAAGTCTCGCCCTGGTCAGAGGGCACTCCCTCCGGTTCAGTTGGAACCAAACCGGGCTGGCCATCCGGGTCAGTGGACTTCTTGGCCTCCCTTTCCCTGAGCCTACCAACTCTCTTTTCCAGGGTAGCTGCAGGAAAATTTTTACAAATCTGGCAGTCTGCACTGAGGTGGTCAAACCCCAGACAATAAACAGGTGGTGTGGGGGTCAGCCTTGGCAAAGACTTCCCCACAGACACTGCAGTGTTGAAACCCAGTGGGCCCGGTTTTTCTTTTGGGTTTCTCAGACATAGTGCCAGTCCTAACCAAACTTGCCCATTTATGGCAATCCGCCAAGCAAGACCTTCTTATCGGTTCCCAACCGTGTCACGGGTCGTGGAAAAAAACGTAATAAAATCCGTTTTTTTTAGAACCGATAAGAACCAGTAACCACACTCAAAAAAACAGATTAATGTATTTTAAAACAACCTGATCGGTTCAAATTGAACCGATAACCGTTTACAAGTTCCACACAGAAGAAATAAATGTAAAACCTATCTAGTACTCACAATACCACAGACAAGAGCTTGAACCGACCGGTTGCGGTTTAAATTCGGTCAAAAAAACGAGAAAATAATACTTTAACTGACAAAATGAACCAAGCAGAAGGAGAAAATCTCCGGAGCGACTGTTCAGTGAGGCGGAGTAAAGAATCTGACAGTTTGAGTTTGAAGAACAACAGACAGAGTGTTCAACCGAGCTCGAGCTCAGCGTTCCATGCCTGGCACGGAAAGTTAACTCTTTCACCTCCGGAACAGTTCAAAGGTTGGGACTCACTGCATATGTCATAATATAGCAAGACTTCATGTTGTTTGAACCCCAGGGTCTGGAGGAGGATCCGCCACCTTCCTGATCACCTCTTTTTCGAGGAGCAGGACAATGTCGGCTCGGCAGGCCGACAGCAAGGCTGTGGACCCCGTGGCCCCCCAAGGGGCGACAGCTCGAAAGGGTGGGGTCTGCTCAAACTCCAGAGGCAGGCCCTTTCCTACCACCTCCAACACCCAGCGGTCTGTGGTGATAGCGGACCAGGTGGAAAGGAAGTGGCGGAGCCGTCCCACCCAGGGGGGAACCCAGGGGGGAGTGACAAGGCTGGGGGCCGCACCTCTCAACCCGTCACTGGGCAGTCTTGGAGGAGGAACCGGCCGAGGGACCTCCTGGGCCTTTACCTCCTTGCTTCCTGTTGGAGGAAGCTGCGGGCTTGGGTTTGGGACGCCAAGCACGAGCCTGCTGGCCCTGTTGCTGGTGCTGTTGGGCGTCTTACAGGGACCCGAAGGACGAAAGGACTTATGCTGTTGTTGATGGCGGCCTTTGTCCCTCTGGGCGGAGGTGACAGAGTCCAGAGTGGCACTGGACTTTTTGATCCGCTGGAGGTGTCCCTCCACTCCAGGGCCGAAGAGGTCAGTCCCCAAGAAGGGGATGTCGGCCAACTTATGCTGGGTATCCACTGTGAAGGTGGATATCCTCAGCCACGCCCTGCAACGCATAGCCACCGTGGCCGCTACTGACCTGGCACAGGAATCACCTATGTCCAGAGCAGTCTGAAGCTGCTGCTTCACCACCGCCCTACCCTGGTCCCGCACCTGACGGATCGTGGTCTGCAGATCGGCCTGGAGATGAGGGACAACCTCATCTAGGGAGCCCATGAGGGCGTGGGAGAAGTGTGCCATCAGCACAGCTGAGCTGGCCTGTCGAGGCCAAGGGAGGACGCAGGGTACACCTTGCGCCCGGCAAAGTCCAGCTTTTTGGACTCTTTGTCGGGGGGGCTTATCCACGTCCTGAGCCTTACCAGAACGCCGGAAGATGCTGTCGGTGACTAACCCCTCAGCAGAGGGGTGCTCCGAGAAACCGGGCAAAGAGCCGGTAGGGACCGCATACTTCTTGACCATCCTGGCCGAGGGCGCAGGACAGGAAGCAGGCTGCTGCCAAAGCTCCAAGGCTGGGCCGACAATGGCCTCAGACACTGGAAAGGCCTCCGTGGGGGAATCCCCTAGGTCCAGTATCTCCGTCGGTCCAGTATCTCCATCATGGGATACTTGGCCCATTTGGACACGGGCTCGATCTGCATCCTGGTGGACTCCGAGATGAGTCGAAGCAGACCCAAGAAGGACGATGGGCCATCGTCCAATGACTGGCCCCTGGAGGACTCCAGGTCGACCTGCCTGGAGAACAGGGAGGAGTCGTCATCGGACTCTGAAGAGTCTGTGAAGAGCTGCCTCAGCCCTGAGCCACCCTCCACCTGCCGAGGATGGTCGGGAGTGAGAGTGACCGACAACCTGTGGGGCAGGCCGTAATCGACTGAGAATCCTTGGTCGGTGCCCCAGACTTCGGTTGTGGAGGCGGAGGTTCCACCACAATCGGTGGAGCAGCAGGTTTCGGCCGAACAACCGGCCCAGGAACGGGCATCTTGACTGGGGCGAGCGGTTGCTTCGGTAGTTCGGATGACAGTCACTTGATGGCCGGGGGCTGAACCGGAGTCAGTTTAGTCCCGGACAACAGTAACTGCTGCCACATAAGCTCCTCATAACGTCGACGTAATTTACGTCGAAGCCTCTCCTCCTCTGAGGAAGAGGACGAGGATGAGGAGGAATGGTGCCACCGCTTACTTCCGTACCGAGACCGACGATGTCGGTGGGAACGGCTTGACCAAGATGAAGTCCGAGACAGAGACCCTCGGGGTGACCGAGGGCAGGTCTGGGAAGGGGCTGGGGACACCCGCTCTTCCCTCGGCTCGGGCACTTTATCCGGGGACTGCCACCCCAAAGGCGCAGGCAGATCCTCGGTCTCCACCAGGAGAACCAGTGAAGGAGGGTTGTCGGCTTCACCAGTCGACAGCCCGTCCGACAGGTCGAGGAAAATCTTGACTGCATCGACAGGAGTCTCGGCAGGCTGGCCTGACGGGGACACCGTGAAGCCAGCGGCCTGAGCCGCAACTTTGACCGAAGTCAACGGTCAGCTGTCCAGGGAAGGAGACCTCTCCCGCTCCCACGCACGCCGATGGTGGGACTTACCCTTCGACTCCTTCTTCTTGGGCCGAGAAGAATGTCCCGAGCCCCTCTCCCTTCGTGGAAAGGGACTGACAAAGCTCCTTGAACGAAGCTGTGTACAAGGAACTCGGAGAGAGCGGGATAAATGCCGTGGCCAAGGAGGAGGAAGATGCGGCCTGGGCCACCTCCTCCTTGAGGGCAATCATATGCTCGAGCTGCTCAGCCGAGCCAGCTGCCGCTGACACCGCCCAGTGAGCCTCTTTGGATTTTACCGGCAGGTAACGCTTCTCGGGGCACCCAAGCTTCAATCAGGCAGTGTGATCTTCCAGGACGGTGGCCGAAAAAGAGTGGCACAACTCGCAGGCCTACGGGTCGTGGTCCAGGCCTAGGCAGTAGATGCACGTGGAGTGCGGATCCATCCTGGACATTTTCTGCCCACAAGGGCACCTCCGAAAGCCGGGAATCGATTTGTCCATCGCAGCCACGAGGGATGATGAAGACCGAAGTTTAGAAAACTTCAAAACTAGTTTCGGACGAACCAAAGAGTTAGGATCCAGTCTAAAACGCAGAGCACTAAGGAGGGAACCTGAGCTTCCAAGCGGTAATTAAGATCTGGCATCATGGGGCAGAGCCGAGAGTTTTACCACCCAAGTGGGTGGGAGGAGCCAGCTTGAAGACCTTCCGGCAAGATTTAAAGCGGCAAGGAACCTGCCAGACAGTGTGGATGAACAACATGTGCATGTCCCTAGAACACACATTAGTGATTTGTAGACAGACAGTGACTATTTGGCAATTAATGGTTACAGAGATAACGACTGACAAAGCAAATGGGGCTAACTTCAACATCAGGGTAGTAGGGACGAGAGAAAGAGAACTAGGAGGCAAGCCTCTAGGCATGAAAGTAATCGCCCCTTTGGGGAGAGGCATGTGGGAGCACAATAGGTGTCCCAGTGCCACATAAAGGGGACAGGCAGTAGGGGAATCCGAATTTTGAGGGGAAAAACAAAAATGATTTAGCAGGTACAATTTGGAGTGAAGAAGTTGTGCAGGGCTGAGGGGATAAGAGTGAGAAGATGAAGGGTGTCTTATTTTCTGTGGTAGTGAGTTCCAAAGTTTAGGGAAGTGGTACAAGAACGCTGCCTGTCCTACTGAGGTGGATCAGCGAGGGACTACCAAAGTGCAAATGTCGTTGATCTGAGGGGGTGAGAGGGAGGGGTAGATAGTGAGTTGGAAAGATAGGAGGAAAGGAATCCAAACCAGAACTTGGAGATGAATTTAGCACTGTGGGAGAGACGTCTGCTAGTAAGTGAAGGGAAAGCAAGAGGGTAGTAAAGCTCACAGTGATGAGTGAGTGGGGTGGGGGTGGGGGGTGAGTCCAATGTGAAACGGCAGAAGGAGTTCAAGACGGTATCCAACCTGGTTAGAAAGCCTTGGGAGCAGCATAGTAGACTACATCACAGTAGTTAAAAATTAGGGAGGATCATCTTCTGGACTAGTTCACGCCTTGCCGTTAGATGTAGGCAGCTACGGTTCCTGTATGAGGCGATTACCTTGGGGCGCAGTATTTTTAGGATAGCGTCAACATGCATAGAGAAGTTGAGGCATTGGTCAAGCCAAATCCCAAGGTATCTGAAGGATGATGTACCTTTAAGTATGGTCCCGTCAAGGGTGTGGAAAGAGGGCATGGCGGGAAGCCTAGAGAGTCTCTGCCTAGTGCCGAAGGTCATGGAGACAGTCTTCTTGGCATTTAGAAAGAGCTGACGAGAGCCAAGCCAAGCTCCCGGTCAATGGACTGAGTCTGGTCTCCTGAGGCAAGTGGGCAGTTGGAAGAGCCGTGTCACCACCTGGATGTTTTAGCACCCGGTTCAGAAGGATGGGCGGTCAGGCGAGTGGCCAGTTGGTAAGCCACGCCGCGGAGGGAGCACCCAGTCAAAGGGCTGAGCCTGGTCTGCTGAGTCGAGCAGACTGTCGGAAGAGCTGCGCCACCACTTGGATGTTTTAGCACCCAGTTCAAAAGGATGGGCAGGCAGGCGAGCAGCCGTCAGCCAGTTGGTGAGCCACGCTGCAGAGGGAGTACCCAGTCAAGGGGCTGAGATGTACAGTAATGCTGTCCTCTGATTGATGGAGGAAGTTCCACTGCTTTATACCACCATGTGTGACTGCAAAATATTTTGACTAGCCAAAATCTAATCTACTCCCACATATGTATTATGAGCAATAGAATAAAAGGTATAATCTCTGGTAGTGGGGTTTTGAATCCTCCGTGTGTTCACCAGCTTGTGTGTTTCCAGGAGGTACCAAAACATCCCAGCAGTCCTCGTGGCTCAGTATGGTTGTTAAGATGGCCTGTCTAGGACTCCTTCCAGAACACAGTGTCCCAGCCCCCAACAACTTCCCGTAAACTCCCCACAACCACTTCCCATAAAACCCATTTCCACTAACAGTCTGGTGCAGAAATCGGGAGCATCAAAATTCAATCCATAAAATGAACCTATCACCAACAGGTGCCCATCTAGCATTTGCAGCTGCATCAGTGAAAATCTGCCCCTTGGATCATCAACAGTCCTCAACACAGTTGTGTGCACATGCAAACGAAACCAAATTGCTGTACCCTGGCTTTGGAATTAAAAGAGGCTGTGACCCAGACTGCCTCCTCCACACACACTTTTGTTGCAATAACTGACTTTCTATGGGTGGTATGTGTCTCTTTTAGAAAAGCTATATTTGGTTTCAGTTTCTTGATAATAATACCCAAAACATTTTTTCTTTTTATTACTGTCTTGAGATCATTAACGTTCCAGGAAAGCATGTTAAGTGTAACAACCATACAAGCATCCACGGATGTTCAAAATACAGAGATAGTGTAAGCAGTAGCATATGTTAAACAGGAAAAAGTTTGACCTATGCCTTTTTATTATTCTATTTTAGATTGCCCCATTTTTCTGGTCATGTAAGATGTACATTTTCGCCATTCTGAGTCTGCTTAGGCACTTTTTTGTTATATCTGAAGTGTTAACAGAAGTGCTCTTTTTAATATGGCTATTCCCAGATGTCAGTATTGTCAGACAGGTTTGTACACCAACTCAGGGATTTATATAACTCTAAGAATTGATTAGCGTTTTGCCCATAAAAATACTAGATCTTTGTGAAAATGCATAGCTCTTTCCTCACTGTGTTTAACAAACACAGCACTTCTACAAAATCTATATAAATACTTTCTGTACAGTTAGTATATGCTCAAGAAAAAAACTGCTAATTATTTAAAACCCCGTAACTGTTTAAAATCATTTTTCTTGTGACTAACATGAACAAGCACGTAACATGAAAAAGCATGCACATCATGTACAGTGGTGTCCCCCAGGATGAAACCCACTTTTAGAAACATAGAAGTTGACGGCAGATAAGGACCGCAAGGTCCATCCAGTCTGCCCATTTCTTTTTCTACCTTATAAATGTGCCATCAGCCTTTGCTCTGTCAGTGGCCTATCTATTCATACTCATCTGTATTGCTCCCTTATGCCTATCCTATGCCTGTTTGAAGTCCTGCACTGTATTCATGGCCACCACTTCCTGAGGTAGACTGTTCCATGCATCCACCACCCTTTCTCTGATAAAGAATGTCCTCACATTCCCCTTAATCTGCCTCCCTCTAATCTCATGCTGTGTCCTCTTGTCTTGCTATTTTTCTTATATTTAAACATGTTAGACTCTTTCACCTTGTTAATGCCTTTAAGGTGTTTGAATGTTTCAATCATATCACCTCTCTTCCTCCTTTGCTCAAGGCTATACGTATTGAGCTCCGTTAATTTGTCCTCATATGTCTTCTGATGCAGTCCCTGCACCATTTTGGTTGCCCTTCTCTGGATTCTCTGGACTGCCTCAATTTGTTAATGTCCTTGTGAAGGTGTGGCCTCCAGTACTGCACGCAGTACTCCAGATGGGGCCTAACCAGTGTCTTGTAAAGAGGGATTAATACCTCCCTCTTACGACTTGTGATACCCCTACTAATACACCCTAACATCCTCCTAGCCTTACCTACTGCTTTAGAGGTCTGCTTGGATGATTTCAGGTCATCGGTGATGATGATGATGCCCAAGTCTCTCTCTTCCTTTGTGACTGCCAGCAACTCCCCTCCCAGCCTATAGGTGGCTTCAGGGTTTGCATTAAATCCCAGTTGCCACTCCTCTGACCAATTTGCTAGTTTATCCAGATCTCTACTCATTCTGCCCACTCCATCTGGATCATCTACTCTGTTGCAGATCTTGGTGTCATCTGCAAACAGACAAGCCTTATGCTCTAGTCCATCTGCAATGTCACTAATGAAGATATTGAAGAGGACTGGCCCCAGGACTGATCGCTGAGGTACCCCACTTGTGACATGCGTCTCTTCTGACTCTATACCATTTACCACCACTCTCTGTTTTCTGCCAGTCAACCAGTTTGCCACCCAGTTGACCAACCTCTGACCAACCCCGAGCCTACCCAGCTTATTAATCAATCTTCTATGTGGAACAGTGTCAAAAGCTTTGCTGAAGTCAAGGTAGGCGACAAACTGCTCCCCCTTGGCCCACCACTCTGGTTACCCAGTCAATGAAATCTATGAGATTAGTTTGACAGGACCTTCCTTTTGTAAACCCATGCTGTCTTGGATCCTGTGCCCCTATGGATTCCAGGTGTTGCACTATCCTTTCCTTAAGAGTGCCTCCATAATTTTGCCCACTACTGAGGTAAGACTGACTAGTCTGTAGTTCCCTGCCTCCTCCCTGCTACCACTCTTGTGGAGCGGGATCACATGAGCCCTCTCCAGTCTTCTGGGACCTCTCCTGTGCTCAGAGACTCACTAAACAGTTCTGCTAATGGCTCTGCTAGTTCCACCCTTAGCTCCTTAAGTACCCTGGGATGTATGCCATCAGGTCCCATTGCCTTGTCCACCCTGAGCTTAGCGAGCTCTTGTTGGACCCTTTCTTTTGAAGTACTCTGCAGTATGTTGCAGCAGACTTACTGAATAAGGCAATGTAATTTCAACGGCAATTAGTCCCTTTTGTCATGCAGAAAACTGTGGCATTCACTTTATACTGGCAGTGTCACATTTTCCTGAATGACAAAATGGACCTATTGCCACTGAAATTACATTGCTTTATTCAGTAGGTCTGCTGCAGCATTCTGCAGAGTGCTGCAAAATGCTGCAGAACTGGGCTTCATCCTGGGGTTATAACCTTATGGCACTACGCATGTTCAGACAGCTGAGAATAAGGATGAAAACCTGGTGATAACCATAGAAGTGCTACTTTTATTATTTCAAAGGTATAAAAAAACAGACTCTGATAGAAAAAGGGCACCTGACAAGATAGGAAAAGAGGGACAATCTAAAACAAAATGGTACAGTTCAACATTTTCACTCCAAGAGGTACTGCTGTTTTAAACTTTTACACAATAATATGTAGGCTTGAATGCCACTTTCAGTGAAGACACTGTCACTTAGCACAGGTGGGGACTTTGGGACTCTCTGGGGAAGGGGGTGAGCCCACTATGCAAATAGGCCATTCAAAAAGTATGAAAGCACTCAAACAAACTGGCACTGTATTACACCCTGCGCCCCCCACGACCTCAACAAGCAAGCAAAAAGGAAGGCTGCAATACCTCCCTATTAAGAGTACTTTTTAGTCCTCTCTTTTCTTGGACTACAGTCATAAGTCAGGTGTTGTCTTACCCACAGACCTGATGCCCTGGGAGGCTATAGGCTCTGACCTCTGCACATTGGAGACAGAAGTGACTGAATCA
Source organism: Neoceratodus forsteri (assembly GCA_016271365.2). NCBI lineage: Eukaryota > Metazoa > Chordata > Ceratodontiformes > Ceratodontidae > Neoceratodus > Neoceratodus forsteri. The sequence goes on from CM028133.1 coordinate 635,441,026, forward strand.
CTGGGGGGGGGGGAGACTTATCTGCTAACTGTTGTTATCTTAGAGTCTCCACCTGTCGGGACTCTCCTCCCCCTTCCCCCCCAACTACAGACCACTGTCTGGACCGTACGTGTTAACTGAGTAGGCGTCTGCTAGGAAAGAGAAGTACTGACTACTCGTGACAGCAACCACTGGGATCTGCTTCAGAAAGGGCCAAGTTCTGCCTTTACCAAAGGCAACTCCTCAGTGAGCACCCACAACCCTACTGCAGACAGGGCAGCAGTCTTCTCCAGAGGACTTCCCTGGAGATGACTGCACCACAAGTGTTGCAGCCTATCAGAACCCCTCCTTCCACTTATCTTGCCCTCCTTCAGCTCCCCATATCTCGTTTTCCTGCTTCTTTCAACAATGTTTACCTTTCTGCTTAGCAAAGTACAGTTGCGTAATAACTTACCGTAACAGTAGATCTTCGAGAGAGGCTCTTGCAGTAGGTAATTACATATAGGACTGACACCGGCAGGCGGCAGGACCCCACGGGAAAATTTCTAGCTAGCAGTCCCTGGCGAGGGACCGCCCCCATGTCAGGTGACCGGCGTCAGGAGACGTTGGTATAAAGAGGTGGTCCCTGATGCCCACCTTCCAGTTCTTTCCTGCCACGGGCCAGAAGAGGCCGGACGAGAGAGGAGCAGATATTTCCCTCACTGGAAAAGGGGCTGAATAAGCCTAGGGGGATGGAGGGCGAGGAGGCATTACCTACTGCAACAGCCTCTCTCGAAGATCTACTGTACGGTAAGTTCTTACGTAACTGTACTATCTTACTTCGAGAGGGCTCTTGCAGTAGGTAATTACATATAGGACTGAATCCCAAGCAGTCTGGAACAAAGAGAGGCACTGGGAGGAGGAAAACTACTCCAAAAAGCAGTTCTAGCTGTGCAAGCCTCAAGATAGGAGGCCTTGCAGAACAGCCAGCCCGAAGCCTGCTCTACGGCGAGAGGCAACACCCAAACTGTAGTGTTTAGTAAAGGTATGGACGGAAGTCCAGGTGGCAGCAGCACAGATGTCTGCTGCAAACACATTCTTAAAACAAGTCACTGAGGCAGCTACTCCTCTTGTGGAGTGGCCTCTTACTTGACCCGGGAGGGTCTTGTTCTATCTGTCGTAACAGAAAGTGACGCAATGAGCCAACCACTTAGATAGGCATTGTTTGGAAACAGCATTGCCTTCCCTTTTATGAGCAAAAGAGACGAACAACTGATCAGTCTTTCTGAGATCCTTCGTCCTGTTGGTGTAGTATCTCAGAAACCGGCCAACATCCATAGTATGAAGTAAATACTCCCTTGATTAGAGTACTGCGTGAAAAAGGCAGGTAACTCTATGGACTGATTTAGAGTAGACTCTGCTACTACTTTAGGAAGAAACTTAGGATTTGTGCGAAGAGCAACACATTCCTCATGAAAAATCAAGTACGGGATTTTACACATCAGGGCCTGGAGTTCGGAAATTCTCCAAGCAGAAGTAATGGCCACCAGGAAGAGAATCTTCCACGAAAGGAACTTCAAATCTACAGAAGCTGCAGGTTCGAAGGGAAGGGAAAGTAAGTTTCTCGAGAACAAAGTTCAAGTCCCAAGGGGGAGCAGGAGTACGGATGGGGGGGTCTCAGATGGAGGACCCCTCTGAGAAAGGTCTTAGAGACCTCCAATTGAGCAAAAGTTTTGTCTGCAAAGGGAACGTGATAGGCCAAGAAGGCCACCACGTGTACCTTCAGAGAAGAATGACTGAGACCCAGGTCAAACAGATGACGTAGATACTCCAACAGAAGCCCCGCTGAGTAGGAAAAGGGTTCCGTGTTCTTGGAAGCAGCCCAGATAGTGAATCTTTTCCACTTCATGGCGTAAGTGGATCTGGTGGAGGGTTTTCTGGCCTGCACCAAAATCTCCGCCACTTGGGGAGACACCTCAAAACGGGATTGAGCTAAGTCTGCAGGAGCCATGCATGCAGCTGAAGGGATTTGAGGCCTGGATGGACCAGGGTCCCCTGATCCTGGGTCAGTAAACCTCGAGATAGAGGAAGAGGAGGATCCTCTGAGTATTGTTGTAGAAGAGAGAACCAAACTTGCCTGGGCCAGAAAGAAACAATCAGAATCATTCGTGCTCCTTCTGAAGCTAGTTTCTGCAAGACTCGTGGGATAAGTGGAATTGGGGGAAAGGCATAGACGAATCTGTCCTTCCAGTCTAGAGACAGAGCGTTGCTCCAAAAAGCGCCTTGCTCTGGAACGAGCGAGCAGAAGACGGGAAGTTTTGCGTTTAGAGGGGATGCGAACAGGTTGACCTGTGGTGTTCCCCAAAGTCGGAAGTCTAGGACCCCTTGGTCCAGTTCCCACGCAGAATAGTGACAGCTTGTCTGCCAGGGTGTTGTCGACTCCCGGAATGTGAATTGCCAAGAGGTGAAGGTCGTGTTGTGTTGCCCAATCCCAAACCCTCATTGCCTCCCTGCAAAGAGGGAAGGACCGAGTCCCTCCCTGTTTGTTGATGTACCAAACCACGCACATGTTGTCCATCTGGACGGCTAGGTGGCCAGGAAGGATGTATTGGTGAAGGGCTTGGAGAGCGTACAACACTGCCTGAAGCTTGAGCACATTGATGTGGAGAGCTTGTTATAGCTTGGACCAGGAACCCTGGGTCCGATGAGGGCCTAGATGGGCTGCCCAACCTTCGCCCGAGGCGTCTGTGGTTAGAGTCTGGGAGGAGGGAGGATGAAAGAAAGGAACTCCCCGAAACAGATTCTCTTGAACCATCCACCATTGCAAGTCTCGAAGCATCGGCAAGGAGACCAGAACTGGGTGATCTAGGTCATCCACTAACTGATCCCATTAGGAGCGTAGAGTCCACTGAGAAATTCTCATGTGGGAGTCGAGCGCGAGGAACCGTCAGGATAGCAGCCGCCATGAGCCGGAGAAGGCGAAGGACCAACCTTGCAGAGACCCTCCTGCAGTCAGACAGCAGACTTATTTGGGTCTGGAGGGTGGATGCCCTGTCCAGAGGCAGGAAGGCCTTGCCTGTGGTCGTATAGAGAATCGCCCCAATGAACTGTAGTCTCTGGGATGGGACCAGATGAGACTTGGAATGGTTGATGGCAATACCCAGGCAGGCAAAAACCTGCTGGGTAAGGGAGAGGCAGCGCAGGAGTTCCTCCCTGGACGAGGCCGCCAAGAGCCAATCTTCCAGGTACGGGAAAACCTGCACTCCCCTGGTACGTAGGTGGGACGCCACCACTGCCAGGCATTTGGTAAATACACGGGGAGCCGAGGATAGACCAAAAGGGGAGTGCCTTGAATTGGTAGTGGTCCCCCTGGAATGCAAAACGAAGGTATCTGCGGTGGGACGGGCAACTGGAAATGTGCAGGTAAGCATCATGCATATCCAGAGCACACAGCCACTGACCCAGCCAGAGGAGGGGCAGAAGGCTCTGCAAAGACAGCATCCTGAACCTTCTGTATTTACGAAAAGATTCAGGGAACTGAGATCCAGAATTGGTCTGAGATCTCCTGCCTTCTTTGGGACCAGGAAGAAATGGGAATAGTAATCCGTCCCTTGCAGATGAAGGGGGACGGGTTCTATTGCTTGTTTCAGCAGTAGAGCTGAAATTTCCTCCTGGACCAAGAGAAGATGTTCCCTTGAATACAACGGCTTCAGAGGGGGGGTGGCGAGGTAGTTTCTGAAGAAACTCTATCGAATGTTCTTCTGCGATGAGCTGGAGCACCCAACGATCTGTTATCCTCTCCCAGCCCGGAAGGTGGAGAGAAAACCTCCCTCCTACCGGTTCCTCCAGGGAGTCTGGAGGCTGTGGGAGAGGGAAGGAGTCAGATGGTGTGGGGCAGTGCCACAGCTGAAGCACCGCTGCTTTTTTGGGCGGGGGGAGGCTTAGCAGCTGTGGGGGCCCAGTGTTTTGTGGCCCGCCTTGGGACGATTTCGTCTGCGAAAGGGACGGTGCTGCTGCTGATGGGGATGGTACATGGAATCAACTGACTTCAGTGCTGTCCCCTTCTCTTGCTAATTGGTGATGATGTCCTTGACATCACCCCCGAAAAGCACAGACCCCCGGAAGGGTGCTCCCTGGATAGAAGATTGCACTTCCGGGACCAACCCTGACATGCGGAGCCAAGCATGACACCGTAGGCCTACGGCGAAAGCCGAGCTCCGTCCAGCAGTGTCCACTGGATCATATGTCGCACTAAGCATGTGTCGACTGGCCAAATGAGTAGAGCAGACCGAGCAGAGCAGACAAGATCAGCGAACTCCTGCTTGACTTGGGAGTCAGGCAGGGAGTCCAATTTGGCTTCCACCTGGGTCAGAATGGCCTTCTGGGAGTCCCCCATATGGCCGACATAATTCAGGGCCCTGATCCCCAGCATGGAGGAAGCGTAGATCTTCCTCCCATACTGGTCCAGAAGGCAGGATTCCTTATCAGGTGGCAACAAGCTGAGGTGTTTTGGGTTGGCTGACCGGCCGTTAGCGGCGCTAATCACAACAGAGTTGGCACGAGGGTGAGAATCCAGGAAATCAACACCCTCTGGAGCTTGATATAGCCGGTTCGACTTCCTAGGAAGTGGGGCTAAAGCCGATGGCCGTTCCATATGGTGGTAACGAGGCCAGAGTGAGGCTCCATCCAGGGTGGCACCAAGGTAGGAGCTGTCACGGGCAGATCCAGATGTTCAGTGAGTTTCAGACGCTGAGGATCTGGTTCCAAGGAGTGCCACTGATGAACCTCCTGGATTTTCCTCAGCAACTCCGTAAAAGAAGGATCTCCCGGAGGAGACTTCGGAGGAGTCCTTGGCCTGGGCTTCGACGGAGAGCATGGCTCGTCGTCTCTCTCTTGGCGCAACCGTCGGAAGAATCCGAGGAGTCCGAGGGTGAAGGAGGAGGAGGAGGAAGAGGAAAAAGACTCCCTTTCCTCACCCGGGGGAGGAACGGACCCCTTGGAAAGCCCCCGGGGAAGCGTGTCCTGCCCCTCTCTGGACCCAGACGGAAGAGCCCTGGAGTCCGGAGGTGGTGAGGGAGTGTGCCGCCTCGGACGTATGGGAACCTGAGACGGCACCGTCGTCAGAAGGTGGCTCTCAGAGTCACGTGATGCAGTGTGGCTGAAAGCAGCTCTCTCCTAGGCTCCCTTCCTCCACCTACAAAAATAGCTATTTTCAACTGAAATATCGACACTTTTCTCAGCTATAGCGACCCTAAAGGCTTTCTGACTACCTCTAGCATCTTTGGGCTGATTTTTAGGGCGCTTGAAGATTTTACAGCGTTTCAGCAACGATGGAAGCTGACATGAAGTCAGCCAGTGTGAGACACACTCCACCAACAACGCCTGAAAAGGCTTCTAAGAAGGCTAGAATGCCAATCGAGCTCATTCCTCCAAACAAACTGCTCCTGATCTTCAAATGCTCTACTAACGGAGGACCGCTTTCTTCAAGAAATGTTACCCTTCAGAGAAACTTTACAGGAGATATCTAGCGAGATCAAATCCATCAGGAAAGACTTCAGACCTATCAAGGCAAGTTGGGGACCTGAATCTAGTGTTACTGTTAGACCGCTGGAGAAATAAAACAGAACCAGAAATCGTCAAATTGAAGCAACAAATACAGAAATTGCAGGCTAAAGCAGAAGATCTTGAGGGAAGGAGCAGAAGGAATAATGTCCTTATTCTAGGGTTACCAGAAGCCGAAGAAGGGAACGACACTATAAAGTTTGTCCAGCTTTTCTTAAATAAAGTGGTCGGTCCTTCTCCAATTAACCAATCCTATCATATAGAGAGAGCCCACAGATCGCTGAAGCCTAGGCCCCCACCGAGCTCTCCTCCCAGGCCACTCATCATCAAACTCCTGAGCTACATCGAGCGCCAACACGTCCTAACTAAAATCAAGGAACTGGACTCTGTGCAATGGAACCATGTTAAATTGAGAATTACTCAGGATTTACCTTTCCAAGTCCGTAAGAGGAGAGCAGCCTATCACCCAATCGTTAAAAAATTAATCGCCACCGAAATCAGATTCAGGATGGTCTACCCGGCGAAATTGGTGGTTTCCCTTGATGGCAGTAGGCAATCCTACGAAGACCCGGACCACGCTTTGGCTGATCTTACAAAGAGGATCCCTAACTTATTCAAAGGGGACTGATCTGATTAGTCGTGCCTTAGGTTATTGTGGTCTGCATATAACTGGACTTATATTGTTTTGGCTATCCTGGTATATTTAATTTTCCCTAGCTGTATGAGGTTAGCTACTGGAATGGCCTACCTGGGTCCGTGAAGGTCTTGGCCGACCTGGAGTAGCTGCCTAATTGAGGCCGAGATAGGCCGCGAGGCCTGTGGAGTTAACTAGGCCCGAAACTCAGAGGCTCCTCGTTGCTGGTCTGGCCTGTGGGCTGGAACATGAGTGCGGTTTGAGTTTCCGGGAGGAATACTTGGGGCTCGGATCACTTTGGTCCGTCCCGGGCATTTCCGACTTGTGCTTCCTCCTTGTTACTCCATTTTAGGGCCTGGGCCTCACAAGGGATTACCTTCGGGCCAACGCATCTTGGGGGTCTTTCTCCAGGTAAAAACCTAATTTTCTTTGTTTTTAGCTGTTCGGCTCGGCTGCCATTCGAGGTGTTATTTGCCTTTTCCTCGAATCAATGTACGGGTGTAGTCTGTATTTCACTTTTCCTGATCAGTTAGTTGTTACCCTAGAAATGTCTTACCTCTATGGGTGGTAGTTTATCCGGATTGTTGTGGGTTGGGGAAGAGTAGGGAGGTGAATTTTGCTTTTTGATCCTGCCTCACGACTGTGGATGGGGGATTTGGATACCATGGCCACCCTATATTTTTGGATCTGACTGTTCCTATTCTATTTCCGATGACCTTGGAAACTGGTACCTATGTTTAATACATATTCAAGTGACCAGAGAGCCAAGTGTTATGCCATGGTATCGAGGGGGCCGGGTTCTGGAACCGGGCGCGCTTTTTCTGGTTGTACAGTGTTACTTGTTATGGGTGGGTTTGTATATAGTTGTGTGGGTTCAAGGAAGGGATAGGAGGGTGGGTTAGGGATTAGCAGGGTAAATTCAGTGTTTTTCAATTATGGATGCTTTGGCCTATGACTCTGAGGACTTTATGCTTATTTAGTTGGTGTTATGCTCTACTACGTTCTGTATCTGGTTTCATCATGTACTATAAGTATTTGGGGTTGGTCGAAGCTGTTGTTTCTGGGGAGGATGTCGCCACCAATCAACCTTTTAAGAGGTACCAAGTTTTAATTGTGTTTTCGAGCATTTTATTTATTGGCAACAATGGCGTTAAACCATGTTAAGTTTGCTACCTGGAATGTGAAGGGGTTGAGGGAAACAGCCAAGAGGGGTCAGATTCTTCTAAACTGCTCATTAGCAGGGGTGGATATTCTTTTTCTCCAAGAGACCCATATTATGATAACGGAATCAAATTTACTACGATTTAAAGGCTTCTCACAAGTTTTTGCGTCAGGTCAGACCACCAACCGTAAAGGGGTTGCTATTTTGATCAAACGTAATATACCCTTTGTGTTGAAGAAACATGTTCAGGACACAAATGGTAGATATGTTTTTGTCCATGGAATGCTCTACAATACTGAGGTTGTTCTAGGCTCTATATATGGTCCTGTGGGGGGCCACTCCGAATTTGTGATGGGTCTGGCTGACCTACTGAGTGTCTTCCTGCCATCTAACTTTGTTTTAGGTGGAGACTGGAACATCGCCCTTCACAGACATTAGATCGGTCTGGTAATGCTCCAGAACCACATCATCTGCCCAGCTAGCTCTAACGGATTTGTGTTCGCTAGGTTTAGAGGATCTGTGGAGACTTCTGAACCCTTCTACTAAGACTTATACTTTCTATTCTCCAACTCATAACTCCTGGTCACGGATAGACTACATCTTAGTGAGCACCAACCTTCTGTCTAACATTTCCTCCACCAACATTGAGCCTATTGTTATCTCGGACCATGCTATGACATGGGTAAAACTTGCTCCAGGGCCTCCTAGTCAACGAGACACCACCTGGAAGCTCAATAATCAGATTTTAAAGGATGAGCAGACTACGTCACTTTTCAAAGTACTGATTTCATCTTTCTTGGAGATTAACCAAGGCTCAGTCTCCAGGTACGATCTGGTTTGGTGCTCACTGAAATGTTTCCTCAGGGGTGAATTTATTAAAGAATTATCCAGACGGAAAAGATTGAGACTGGAGAGAATTAATTCCTTAGCTAATCAGATCAAAGTAGCTGAGGAGAAACTTTCCACCTCATATTCTCAAGGGGGCCTAGAGAACCTATATAGGCTCAAAGATGAATACGAGGACCTAATTCGTGAGAAAACAGAATACACCATCCTGAAGTCCAAAACGAAATATCTTGATCAGGACGAGAAGCCAGGTAGATTACTAGCTCTTAGGCTTAAAGAAGTGGAGAGTTCGAGATTGATTCCAGGCATTAAAGCTAATGACGGATCCATCAAAACCAACCTGAGATACATTGCCGGGGTCTTTGAAGCCTTTTATAAGAACCTGTACGGGACCAAAACACCCCCTTCGATGCTTTCAAGCATAATCGAGTTCCTTGAGAATACCCCCCTTCCCAAGCTCCATGCTAGTCACTGTGAGGCTTTATCTCTCCCATCACCTTAGAGGAAGTCACAGAGGCTATCCATGGTCTCACCCTGGACAAGGCCCTGGTCCAGATGGGTTTTCCCAAACTTCTACAAATCCTTCTGTAGTGAGCTAGGCCCCGCACTATTAAAAAACTGTTTAATTATATTCTCACTTCAGGACCTTTAGATCCCTCCTTATTAGAAGCAACCATAATCTTAATACCTAAATCTAATAAGTCGGCTTTAGACCCTGCCAACTATAGACCAATCTCTTTGCTTAATTATGATATTAAGATTCTGACCAAAATTTTTCATTGAGAATTAAACAAGTTTGGCAAACACTCCTAAGTGTGGAACAGGTGGGCTTTGTCCAGGGAGATCGGCATCTGACCACATGAGGACTCTCTCACACATCTTTTACGCCGCTCAGGACTCTCAACTCCCTATGGCCTTGGTAGCCTTAGATGCTGAAAAGGCCTTTGATCGTGTTAGCTGGGAATTTCTGTGGGCTACCCTGGACAGGATGGGCTTTCCGGCACAATTTGCTCAGTGGGTTAAGGCGATTTATAGCTCTCCCTCTGCGAAAGTATATTGTAACAGGGTGTTTTCTTCCAGATTTCCTCTATACTCGGGTACTCTTCAAGGTTGCCTATTATCGCCGTATTTATTTAACCTTTATTTGGAACCTCTATTAGTGCGTATCAAATCCTCACCTGACATTACCGGGTGTCTTATTGGCCAGCAAACACTCACTATATCGGTATTTACAGATGATATCCTGTTACACCTCACGGATCCAGTCAGATCCATTCAAGAGGTGTTAAAAATTATCATACAATTTTGTGAGGTGTCAAATTACAAATTGAACTTGACCAAATCCGAAATATTCCCGCTTAACCCTTTTGTATTTCACGCTGATGTAGCCCATTTCGGAATGAAATGGGCGCCTGACCAACTTAAATATCTAGGTATTTACCTAGCCCGAGATATCAACATAATTAAGAAACTTAATCTAGATGACCTGCTAAACAGGGTTCAAGGCGATCTTAATAGATGGATAAACCTCCCCCTATCTATAGGTGGGAGAATAAACATAATTAAGATGAATATACTCCTGCGTATTTTCTACCCTTTAAGCCCGTTAAATATTTGGTTACCTAAATCCTTTTTTCCAAAAATCCACTCATTGGTAACTAAATTCATCTGGAATGGCAAACAACCAAGGAGATCTTTTTTCAAATTATGTATGCCTAAAGCTAATGGAGGCCTTCGTCTGCCCAACTTTGAGTTCTATTATTGGGCCTGCCACCTGGCGAAAATGGGTAAGTGGCTCTGTCCCTCCCATGTTTTTTATCGACCTAATTGGTTGCAGCTTGAGATCGAACTTCTGAAGACCCATAATATAGATCCTCAATCCATTTTCTACTGCAATCTCTCAGTTCTACCAATCCAAATAGGTAGAACAGTGATTGGGACTTCAGTTAAGGTTTTCAATCAGTATTGCACCTCGGTTAGAATTCATTACTCCAAAGACCCTGCCCAGCCGCTGGTTCTCAATCCCAACATTAGGCTTGGTTCACACTGGTTGCTTCCTTCTTGGTTGCCGCAAATCCGTGATTGTGCAGTGGAGGACCTTTATTTTCAGGACTCAATTGGTTCCTCCGGTGATCTGATGTCCAAATTTGACATTCCCTCACAGTACATTTTCAAGGTATACCAACTGAGACATCTCATAGTCAAGGATTTTGGTTCGTGAAAAAGATGTCCAGTATTCAACCTCTTCTGGATTTGCTTAAGTCCTGGGCAAGTGAGCCCCACTCCATAGCCAAACTCTCGCACACCTCCTTCTCAGCAAAGCCCTGAAGTTTTATCTGGCTCCAAGGTGTGGATACGCTGATTGTTAACCCCTTATCCTGGAATCAGGTGTGGTCAGACTTACATAGATTTCGCTCGCTAGATAGGAATAAGCTCACACAGTTCTACATAGTCAATAATATGTACTACACTCCGGTGAAACTAGTTAAATTCGGGAAAGCAAGTTCTCCTAAATGTACTAGATGTGGTGAAGATCAGGGAAACATTCTGCACATATTTTGGGCCTGTGAGAAGGTTGCCCCTTTGTGGAGACACATTCGGGGTAGTTTGAATCCACTTTTGGGTTTAAAGGACCTATTCACACCCGAAATTTGTGTGCTAGGAATTTATTCCAGTATCAAAGTAAATGAAAGGAAATACCACGTGGCCCTCATATCGATGGCTGTCAAAAGATTAGTTCTTCGCCACTGGTTAGATCAATCCGAAATCTCATACCAGGAATGGGTGGCAGAAATGTCTCAAGGTTTTAAAATTGAAAAATTGATTGCCAGTTCTAGACATGCCTTGTCAGCTTTTCACAAGAAATGGGGCAAATTATATGCCCTGTACCTCCACTAAGTCCCCTACGTGGGGTTCTTCATTTTTTTTCCCCTTTCCCTCTTAATTACCATTATTATAAAACTAGACTTGGCTGTTTTTTCTCACCCCCTTCCTTTTCTTTTCTTTCTTTATCCATGGACTTTAATTCCCTTACTGGAGCCCATTTGCTGTTGGTGGTGGCATCCTCCTGGGAGGAGAGGGGGGGTGGTGGGTTTGGTTTTTTTTTTTTCTTTCTTTTTTCTTTGTCCTTTTTTAGATGCTTTGTTGCTTCTATCCTTTTCATGGGGCTACCATGTTACCTGTCACAAATGTATTCTGATCCTTGTTGTTTATCTGCTTGTTAAAATAAATAAAGTGCAAATTTCAAAAAAAAGAAGGTGGCTCTCAACCTCTTTGGTGAGCTGAGCCTTGGCCTCAGCCCACCAGGAGGCCAGAGACTCCTGCAGGGGCGGTGGAGGAGGAGGAGGTGGGGGATAAGGATACGGGTTGTACCCGTATGGAGAGTATCCAAAACCCAGCTGAGGAAAACCCGGCGTCTGGTACTGCAGCACTGGATACTCTGGTCCTGGGTACGTTGGTGACGGATAAGACGGAGGGTACCCAGGAGCCAGGAGAGCTGCCAGAGCAGAAGGCCCAGCCGGCGGCCTCACGGGCAGGTCCACATTGGAGGACCCAGAGGGCCCGGCGGAGGGGGGACATCTGGAAGCGGGATGTCTCTCAGAGTCTGTAGAACCGGCGCCAGGGCCGGCGTCAGAGGCCCCGACATTGGAGGTACCAGCACTGGAGGAACTGGCGTCGGAGCCGGCATCCGGGGAGCCGACGTTGGATCCGGCGCACAAACCAGAGGATGTCTGATGGAGGAGGAGGAAGATCCCCAGTGTCGCCCGGGGATGGCGGGGAAAAATCCCTGGGGTCGGGCTGGGGGGACTCTGGGTCCCCAGATGGCAACGAAGGCTGCGGGGACCGGGTACGATGGACGGGGTGTGGGGTCAGTTCTTTTTCTCGACAGCCGGACATCGGACGGTCTATCGCGGCGTGCTTGGGGTGAGCTTCCGGGCGGCACCGGAGGAGCGCGACGCCAGCTTATGGGAGCCATCACTGGAGGCAGGCCGAGGAGAAGGATCGGCCTGGTTCGGTGGAGTGGAGGCTGCGCGCAGCCTCGAAGGGTCATGCGTCTTACTGGCCTTCTCCGCGCGGATGTCAGAGGAGCCGACACCAGACTTACCGGAGTCGCCCATGCCAGTAGGACACAACCCTGCGGCCGAACCAGGGGAGGAGGCCTCCAATTGCCCGGAGGTGCCCGCAAGGCCCGAGCGTGAGTCAGATGGGCGGGCCGACACCCCCTCGGAAACCTCCGAGGCAGCCGTCGAGGAGCAGTCCCCCGGAGGGGATGTTACCTGTGTCCCAGCGGTGCCCGATGGAGACGCGGTAGAGGAGCCCTTGTCCCAGTGCCTCTCCTTATCCTTCTTCTTCCAATGGCCTTCGGGGGAAGTGGATGCCTGCCTCAGTTTTTTGAGCTCCTTCTCCACTGAACTCATCTTTTTCTTCAAAATATGGGATTCCAGGGATTACTGCCGCCTTTTCCGGGTAGCCATGTTGAAGCTGAGGCAGTGCTGGCACTTCTCGACCAGGTGATCGAGGCCTAGGCAGAACAGGCACAGGGAATGGCCGTCCTTGTGCGGTAGCTGGGCGCCGCATGAATCACACTTATTTTTGTGCTCGGAGGGTGTAGGGGACGACATACACCAACGATGGTACCTGACTTTAGTCGACAAAACAAACCATTTCGGTAAAACCGACGAAGATTGGGCTGACGAAGCACAAATTTTTCCACGAGGTGCTGCACAAGCTAATGGCGGGAAAGAACTGGAAGGCGGGCGTCAGGGACCGTCCCTTTATACAGACGTCTCCTGACGCCGGTCACCTGACGTGGGGGCGGTCCCTCGCCAGGGACTGCTAGCTAGAAATGCTTCCGTGGGGTCCTGCCGGCGTCAGTCCTATATGTAATTACCTACTGCAAGAGCCCTCTCGAAGGAAGATCTCCCTTTCCCCACTGATGTGTTTGTCTGGGCCCATTTTATCAGGGTACTCCAAATAGAATTCTTCTAGGGCATACAACACCCAGAACCCTTACCTGTGCTGCTTCTACTGTTGGACAGCTTCTCCCTACAGTAGCTACCTTTCTTTCACTTTGTCCTCCTGTTTTTTGTTTTTTTTGGTATCCTCTGTCACATACTCACTTAACCCTGTCGCTGTGTCAGGACTTCTTTGTTTCCCCAAAGTTGTCTGGTCAGTGAATAACACTATTCCTTGTCCTACAAGTAAACAACTTTCTAGACAGTGTCTTAACGTGTATTAAGCATCTTTTGTTTTTGATATGTAGCTCACATTTTGGGGCAATAAAACTCATTTGACCAGCATCAAATTATTGTTGTGCATAAACTTTATGAACAGCTCCCAAGAAATCACAGGGCCATAAGAACTTTTAGCATCTAATCAGCATAAAGGTCATAAGTGACTTTATAATATGTTTAATTACAGAGTCAAAAAGAGATCAAGTAATCAAAACAGAAATTAAATGTCATCTAGGGTCAATTCCAAAGGTTAAGTATCAAACCTTCACTCTGGTCTCCACCATTACTCACTTTATTGCAGGGCACTCAATCTTCATCTTGACTAATACTACAGTTCACTATAAAGTCACTGTTGCTAGTCTGCCTGGCTTCCTAACAGGGTAAGTGATTCAAACTAATGCAAGTACCAAATGGAACAAGAAGGCTATACTGGCTGCACCGCTGACAGTTCTATTTAACAGCTCATTGGAAACAGGAGTGGTTCCAGAGGCCTGGAGGAGGGCAAATAGAGTCCCACTATACAAAAGTGGTAGCAGAAAGGAGGCTGGCAATTACAGGCCAGTCAGCCTGGGTATCCAGTGATCATAGCGACCGAATATGGGTGACCATCAAAACTGCAACTTCATATTTCGGCGCTTTTGGGAAGGGCTACCGAGAGGGTAGGGGAAGGCGCCCGGAACAGGGGATTGGAGAGGGGAAGGGAAGAGGGTTATTGGGAGGGACTGCATCTGCTGCTGCCAAGCCAGTCATGTGGTTTGGTGAGGGAGGCTGGATACAGCACAGCAGGTACCGGGTTCGGGGCTGGGGACGAGAGGGTGCACATTTTGCCACTGCCTGCAGCTCCCGGACTTAATATTTTTTTGGCCTGAATTTGTGCCCCTTCCCCAATATGCACCCCCCCTCCCAGAGTTAGGAATCTTTATTTAGGGATGTGTGGCTGGCAAAGCCCCCATCCCTACCCCGCAGAAACACTTTAGGTTGCTAAGTGTGTATCGCCAATTTGCTTTTCGGCAATATCAAATCAAATCAAACTTTAACCAGGCATCAACACCGTTAAGCAAGCTCATTTTCAAAGTGGTCCTGGACAAGAAACAATACAAAACAAAGACAAGGCAATACAAAAATAGTGACATTAGCAAAGCGCGGTACATGGTGGGTTGCAAGATACTTGGGTCCATAGGGGAACTCTCACTTGGGTATTATCCGAAGAAACAAAAGTAAGAAAGGGGAAGGTAGGGTAGAAAACTTGAAAATTGGCTGGGGCCTGTAGGTGGATAAGTAAGACAAGCAGGGGCCTAGAAGTGGATAAGCAAAGACAGGCAGAAGGAGTGAGAGTCGAAAAGAGGAAGGGGGAGTGTGTGTAATGGAATCACTATGGACGATGGGAGATGACATAATAACAATTAATTAGAGTAGAGACACCAATAAACTGCAAGGACAAATTACCTACAGCAGCTGCAAGGTTCCTGCAAATACTCGACTAGCAAAGATTTGAAGGAGAGGGGAGAGGGAGAATATATACCTGCCATAATAGCGATCGCAGTTTCGTGTTCATTATGACATAGAACTGACAGCCTGACATCAGAAGTGGGAAAGTTAACGGAATCACCGCTGAAGGAAAGGATTATGGAATATCTTGAATCCAGTGGGTTACAAGTCCCACAGTAGTATGGTTTCACAAGGGGAAGGGTATGTCTAACGAATCTAATGGACTTTTTTGACTGGGTGATCAAGGAACTAGATCAGGGTTGAATGGAGGACATGGCTTACCTAGATTTCAGCAAGGCATTCAATACCGTTCCACATAAGAGACTAGTAAGCAAGCTGAGTAGCTTTAGAGTGGGCTCAAAGGTGTTAAACTGGATAACAAATTAGTTAGGGCATAGGCGACAGAGGGTGGTGGTAAACAGAGTTCACTCCAAGGAAGGAAGGGTGACCAGTGGGGTGCCTCAGGGATCAGTGCTGGGACCGGTCTTCCTTAATGTCTTTATAAGTGACATTGCAGATGAGTTGGAAGAGAAGGTCTGCCTCTTTGTGGTTGACACCAAATCTGCAATAGGGTGTACACTCCAGGGGGGAGGGGGGTTGAACAAAGACCTGAGAAAACTAGAGGAGGGGTCAAAGGTGTGGCAGCTGTGTTTCAATGCAGAAAAAGTGCAAAATAATGCACTTATGGCACAGAAACCCAGGGATGGAGCACAAAATGAGTGGAGTGGTATTGAGAACCACCAAGCAAGAATGAGACCTGGGGGTAATCATATCAGATGACCTAAAGGCGGCCAGGCAGCGCAACAAGGCAGTAGGAAGGGCAAGTGAGATGCTGGGGTGCATAGGAAGGAGTATTACCAGCAGAAAGAGGCAGGTTGTGTTGCCTGTCTATAGATCACTGGTAAGACCCCACCTACAGTATTGTGTCCAGTTCTGGAGACCCCATCTCCAGAAGGACAAGGAGGTGGTCCAGAGGAGGGCAACTAAAATGGTGCAGGGTCTGCAATCAAAAGCCCTATGAGAGACTAAAGGACTGCAATACAAACACACACCCTGGAGCAGAGGAGGAAGTGGGGAGATATGATAGAAACCTTTAAATACTTCACTGGGGTAAATAAGATACAAGAAGGGAGCATTTGTTTTCAAAAGAAAAGATGCTATGAAGCTGGAGGGGGTAGATTCAAGAGAGATGTGAGGAAGTACTACTTCACAGAAAGAGTAGTGGATTCCTGGAACAGCCTTCCAGCAGAGCTGGTGGGGGCAAAAACTGGTGGGGTTCAAGAATGTACTGGATTAGTACAAAGGAATCATAGTGAAAAGGAAGGAGGGAGGGAGAAAGAGCTGTAGATCAGGCACGGTCTGATGTAATGGTGCAGGTCGGGAGAAATGGGCAGACTGGATGGGCCAAGTGGTCCTTATCTGCTGTCAAATTCAATGTTTCTAAGGCTGGCACCACCAACCTCTGCTCATGGTTTACCCCACCCCAGCTTTTAAGATTCTGAATTGTAATCCCTCCCCTGGAAGACGCCAGTTCCATGAAAGGAAACACATCTCTCAGGTTACAGCATGCTCAAACAGAGCACAAATGAATTTCTCAAGAATGAAATTAGGGTCCCAAGGTGGAACCGGTTTAGAAATCTGGGGATGCACGTGCAGAATACCCTCAAGAACTGTATGGGACACTTACAGTTGTGCTACCATGCATCCATCAAGAGGGGCATGGAAAGCCGAGACGGCTGTCAAATGCACTTTAATAGATGATTACTGGAGTTCGGAGTCAGATAGTAACAGAAGGTAGTCCAGTACAGTATTCACAGGACATGTAAATGGGTCCACTGAATGGGAAGCACACCATATTGAGTAGGTGTGTCTCATAGAAGGCTTTCTAGCTGCAAACAAGAAATCAGCTACCTGGGAAGAAACGCCAAAATGGGCAATGGTTCCAGCTTCAGGAGCCTGCAGATGTAGTAACAGGAGGTTTGCATGAACCAGGAACCCACGATCCTGTGACAGCAGATCCAGGCAGAGAGACAGCTAAACAGGAGGCTCCACTGCTAGATGCTGCAGGAGTGGAAACCAAATCTGGTGAGGTCAGAAAGAAGCTACCAGTAATAGGGTGGTATGTTCCACCCACAGCTTCAGCAGAATCCTCTGTGTGAAAGGGAGTGGAGAAAAGACAAAGGAATCTCCGGGTACAACGCATCTCAACATAAATCTCAGGCGCGTGAGCGATTAAAAACATTGCAGTTTTGCACTATGTGGGGGCACAAAAATGTTTAACTCTGCAAGACTCGACCCAGCAAAAAGGTCACTGACCACGGAGATCAGCAGTTTCCATTTGTGCACTGCGGCCCAAACTTGGAAGGTATTAGGCCTATGCTAAGCAGTAAAGGTAGCATCCTCCAAGGCAGGATATACAGGATGTATAACAATGGAGAGAGTAGTAGGCATCTCCAGCACTCCAATAAATTTATTTTGGTGGAGTCCCCCCTCCTCAGCAGCAAAGCCCACTGCATTCTGCATCTGCCTCAATAATACCTGAAAAGGGGCATCTTCAGGGGGAGACAGTGGTGTACAGACAACAGAATCCCTACTGCAGGAGGAAGGGGTGGGACAGCTCACTGCTGACTGCCTTGTTCTAGATCTGCCCTCATCCTACATCTGGGCAAAGGCAGCTCTGATTGGTGCAGAGGGTTGTCAGTCACTGAAAATTAGTATGCAGAATGCTCACTTAACACCCTATTGGTCAGCAGAAAGAGTGCCAAGCAGCAGCACAGTCATGATCCCAGAATGCTCTTTAGAACACATGCCAAAATCCTGGACCTTTGATTGGCGGTGGCAATGTCAGGGGTCTGCAAGACAGAACCCTCCAAAACACTGGGAGCACTGACTCCAAAGTTCTCTTATAGGGCTCCTGCCCATACTTTACTTTTGCTGACCCCCTGGTGTTGAAGGCAAACCTGTGTCTATTTATCCAGTCAAGAGTCTGTCTGTTGTTGTCGGGGTTCCCCTGCCCTGTCGGGAGCTCCACTGTGCTTGTTCCCGCCAGGCAGGGCATTCCCCATAGCTGGAGTAGCTGGCAGCCACACTAATAACAGGTGCCACAAGCACGAAATACATTGTGCCTCTTGCTCTCCTCCCAGTGTGTCTCCAGACCCCCTGATGGCCTTGCTGGTGTCCCTGGCACCAAGGCACAGAGAGGAGTCACATTTCACGTTGACCAAGAGTTGTGTCAGTTAAACAGTTTGGGCAGGCTGTGGGGCAGCAATCAGTGTTGGGCGCACTGAGCACCAAAGTGAACAACAAGTCAGGCTGCAACATGAAGAAGCAGCACTCCTCCAGTCCCCATACAAGCTGTAGTCCCGGGGGCCACAGGGAGCATAAAAAACAGATGGTCGGCAGTCTGGGAAAGTAAAGGGAAGTCCAGCTAAGCCTCACCATGGGGGGGGGGAGAGAAGAGTACATTTACAATCTCTCAGTTCCAGAGCTAGTCCTTTAAACACTAGACCACCCTACCTCTTGAAACCTGCTTGTTGGCAGCAGTGGGAGATATCCATAACAAAATCAGCCCTGTTCTGTACTACAGGGCCACCATTTTTGGAAATCTGTGATGGCATGGAGGGAGAAGATGTGCCTAATGACCCAGCTTCACCATATCAAGCATCAGAAGGTTCCAATATGGTCGAATTATCACCATAGGACAGATAGTCAGTATCTCTCTAGATTGCTGCCAAGCTACAAGGGAAAATACTGAAATGCTCATTGAAAGAGCAGGTTGCTACCGAAATAAAAGGCTTAAAAGTATTATATTTACAACAATCACATTTAACTTGGGAGATTTCTAAAATGCAACTGGCTGCCCCTAATTGACATCACTACATCTGCGACAACTACAAAAAGCAGGGACCTCTTGTTGTCCCTGCAGGGGCAGACCAGCAGCAGCTTGTAGAGTTCCCAACTAGGGGAGAAGCAATCTTCAACTTGTTCCTCACAAACAGAGAGAGGGTCAAAAATATCAAGTTGGGGAGCCACCTGGGAAACTGATCATCGTATGATCAATTTCCAGGTTATTACAATGAAAGAAACCTCTCACTCCAATATCAAAGTGCTAGATTTCAAGAAGGCAGACTTCCAGCAAATGGGGAGCAAAATAGCAGAAATCCTACAAGGAAGAAAAGGACAGAATGTAGAAGAAATGTGGAATTACACCAAAAGGAGCCATCAACACAGTCACAGACAAATACACCAGAAAAATAAGCAAAGCAAAGAAACAAAGGAAGCCACTATGGTATTCCAGGGAGCTGGCAACCACTGTGAAGGAAAAAAGAGCGGCCTATAAGAAGGCCAGAGCAATGAACAAGGAGGAGGACATCAAAAATTACCAACTGAAATTGAAGGAAGCAGGAAAAAAAGATAAGAAGCTCCAAAGCTCAGACAGAACTGAGAATAGCAGAGGGAGTAAAAAAAAGGTGGCAAGACCTTTTTTAGGTATATAAAAGAAAAAAAGGAAAACCAAGGGGGAGATAGTACGACTAGCCACAGAAGAAGGGGCTGTAGTAGAAGGGGAGTATGAAAAAGCAGAGGTCCTAAACAGGTACTTCTGTTCAGTTTTTACACAGCAAAAAGAGGGAAACAGCCCAGAGACACAGCACAACAGCTCCCTTAGTACCGAAGTTGATACGAGCCTCTTCACAAAGGATGAAGTCCTAGGAGCACTGAACAAAATAAAAGAGGACAAGGCAATGGGACCAGACAACATGCATCCAAGAATCCTGAAGGAGCTGAGGCACCAACTGGCAACAACCCTAGCGGAACTCTTCACTGAATCATTAGAGAAGGGAACAGTACCCGAGGACTGGAGAAGTGCAACAGTAGTACCACTGCACAAAGCTGGATGCCGGGAAAAAGTTGGCAACTACCGCCCAGTGAGTCTTACTTCAGTGGTAGGAAAAGTCATGGAATCATTACTTAAAGGATGATTGCATTCCTGGAGTCCAGTGGACAACAGGATCATAGGCAGCACAGGTTCACATCAGGCAGATCTTGCCAAACAAACCTGATTGATTTCTTCGACTGGGTTACCAGAGCTGTAGACAAGGGAGGGCCCATCGATGTGGTCTACCTTGACTTTAGTAAAACATTCGACTCTACCACACAGAAAACTGCTTAAAAAAATGAGGGGTTACCAGTGGGGTACCCCAGGGTTCCATCTTGGGGCCTCTACTATTCATCATATTCATAGCAGGCATTGCTGAGGAGCTCGAGAGAAAGATGTGTCTATTCGCAGATGGTACCAAATTATTTAAGAGAGTGAAATCTACAGAAGGAATAGAGAGAATGAAATCAGACCCGGAAAAACTGGAACAATGGTCTGCAGCATGGCAACTGAAATTCAGTGTAACAAAATGCAAAGTTATGTACCTAGGAAGGAATAATCCAAAAACAGACACTTACCTGGGGTATGAGAAACTAACAAAAACAAGTGAAGAATGAGATCTGAGAATCATAATAACTGATGATCTAAAATCAGGTACATAGTCCGAAAAGGCAGCACTTAAAGTGGGGAGGAGTATGCTAGGCTGCATCGGGACAGGAATCACTAGTAGAAGAAGGGAGGTGGTCTTGCCACTATACAGGGCACTGTTCAGGCCCCACCTAGAGTATGGGGTACAATTCACTAAGAAAGAACATAGGTTGGAAACAGTGCAGAGGAAAGCAACAAAGATGATTCAAGGGCTGCACCAGAAGCCTTATGAGGAGATATTGAGGTAGCTAAACATGTACTCCCTGGAACAGAGGAGAGAGAGGGAAGACATGATAGAGACTTTCAAACATATCAAGGGTATAAACAAGACCCAGAGAAATGACCTTTTTCGGTTTAAGGAAGACAGCAGAATGTGACGACATGTCCAGAGACTATGCGGAGGCAGGTTCAAGACAAACATCAGGAAATTTTATTTCACAGACAGGGTGGTGGATGCCTGGAATGGCCTGCCCCACTGGGGTGGTTTGAGGCTAAAACTGCGGGTGGCTTCAAGCAGGCATGGGACAAACATAAGGGTATCATTACTCGGACCAGAAAACAAGAGAGGGGGGTTAGAATACATCGAACCATGGGCAGACTAGATGGACCTCGAGGTCTCCTTCTGCCATCACATTCTATGTATCACAACTGCTCGTTTCATGACATGAGTCTTGTAATGTCCTTTTCCAGCTCCACTTGGGGGGGGGGGGTGCATCTTCTGTAAATTGAATTACAGGCTTGCAAATTTAAGTGTCACACCCAGGGATCTAAACTTGCACCATGGATCACAGAGGCAGCAGCTCTAACCATTCTGCTACAACAAAGCTTTCAACAAAGGGGCTACATTAGCTCTTGTTCTTATATGATGCAATCTTCACTTTCTCCACCAGATGGCGTTACACATTTGGTTACTAATTCTGTATACATTACATCACGTCCTCTTTTCCTTACTGCCAGATTGCACTCTGCATTTTGTTTCAGTGGCAAGATGTTTATTATCCTAATCACCAGTGTTATCCGTAGCTTCTAGATATTGACAGGGCTCAAGCTGTGCCAATACTTTGGTTATCAGAGAAGACTACATGCATTGCTCTCAGTGTTGATTCTACTGAACTACTAACAAAGGCCTACACCTCACTCCCAGAATCCCCTAGAGGTCTCAATGTCAACTCAAACTGTAGACTAGAATTCCAATGTACAGTGTGAGACCTGCTCCCATACATTACATGTTTGTTGTCATGGTAAGCACTATAAACAATGGAACTATTAGGTCAACTGGAGACAATCAAATACTTCTTATACAGATGTTTTACATATGCTACCAAGATGCATTATAAGCCACGGAAAGGAAAACTGAAAATTAAAAAAAAAAAAAAAAAAAAAACATAAACGTCCTCGATAAACTGTAATAGCTGACACACTATGTTTACATAAGAACCATACATAGTGAAATGCAGAGCTGCTCTTTGAAGAGTTTTCTTGGACCTTCAAACTAGGAAAGGCCCCATTTAAAAGTGTTCCCATTTAAAATCACTCCTTAGGTCATTAGTTTCCAATGTCAGGGTCCACTGTTACACACTATAGCACTAAGAAATATTTAAGAACATTTGGCTCCCCAGGTCACCACCAACTCAGAAACTTGCCTTCCAGTGAAAAGCATTTTGTGTACTGTTAATTTTACTTAAGCAAAACAAATCAATATCTATTCACTCTGGATCCAACATGCACCATGTTTCAAGTTCTGTACTTTGATATCTGTACCCCTAATAAAATGTTACAATACCTGGGTGAGGTCTAGAAAATGGTCCATCTTTTGCTTGGGTAACCCCAAAACATAAGAACACCAATATACTTGCAACAATCCCCCTTAAAACAATTGGAAGCAAAAGAAACTGGTGTTAAAACTGTACTTCAAGAAAAAAAAAAGCTGTATATATATATATGTTTTGAAGAATGACTGTAACATTGTTAAAAGCTAAGCTATAGCCCACAGTGGTAACATTTTGACACTGGAGACAGGTCACGCCACAAAAAATTAAGGCTACACATTAAGGTTAGAGAACTGAATGGAAGCAAGCCTGTAGTAACACAAAGAAAAAATGCTAAAGACTGAAGAAAGCACAAGGCCTATCCAGTCTGTCCTGACCCTACCTATGGACCCTAAACATAAAAGCTACAGTTCATTCATTTATTTCTGAACAGAGACATTTTGCTTTAGCACAGGGCACC
This sequence comes from Neoceratodus forsteri, assembly GCA_016271365.2. Classification (NCBI taxonomy): domain Eukaryota; kingdom Metazoa; phylum Chordata; order Ceratodontiformes; family Ceratodontidae; genus Neoceratodus; species Neoceratodus forsteri. Next base: position 635,463,663 of record CM028133.1, read on the forward strand.
ACTTGTCTACCCTTCTGTTATTATGTAATTTTTGAGCTCTGTGTAAAGCAAGTCACTGTAAAAAAAGAAATACAGCTGAGTGCTGCTTTTGTTTTCTCCCAGACTGAATACAGATCGTACTGGGTTATACAACTGTAGAACTACAACACAACTGGGGCAACAAAACAAGGTCATGGTATACAAAATGGTACAAAAATGTCAATTTTCCTAGCAACACTCTGTTGGGGGGGGGGAGACGTAATGAACCTAGAGTTCCTTTCAACATTAAAATTACTACGTAAGATACATACTAAAATCTCAAACTATTATCTTTGTACAATGATTCATCTCTACCTGTTCTTTAACACAGCAGCGTTACCATTTTCATACCTAAAGAACTTTTTACCATTGCCATTTCCCTTCTACCACCCAGAGTCAGAGGCGGCCGCAACCATTGGATCTCCAAAGAACTCCTCACCCTTATGAAAGGAAGGGACAGAAAGTGGCATGCCCATAAACGTACCCCTTCACCTTCCCCATGGCACGGTTACCGGCAACTGCGCAACCGTTGATAAATCTAGACTAGAACCCTAAAAGAAAAGCATTACCAACCTACAACTTCAGTGTTTCGATAATCCCAGAAAATTCTGGGGTAACATCAATTCTATCTTCACCCTTCGCACTGGCAGCAACAACATCCAATTAACCTCTCCCATCGGCACCCTATCAGACCCTGCTGAGGTCGCTAGGGTGCTAAACAGCAAATTCCCTAACCCGTCAGCCCACCTAGCCAGGGACCACCCATCCCCCCTAACTCACACCACGTGCCTCACCTAACTGGTCTCGGCCAAGGGGCCCTGCTCCCCACTGATGTCCTCCTCCCTTCCCCCGACAGGCACACCCCACCCCATGGCTACCTTTCTACTTCAAGATCATCTCCCCAAGGATACCTACAAGCTACTTAGGGTCCTACCCAATCATGGTAGTCCATGATCTGACAGTGCCCCCTTGTCTTTCTTAAACTCGTCTCCTCTGTCATCACCAAACCTCTCTCCTTTATCTCCAACCTTGCCCTAACTACCTCCCACATGCCCCCCTCTGGAAATCTGCCAAGGTGGTTCCTATCTTCAAATCTGGAATCCCCTCCTGACAACTACCGCCCTATATCAATCCTCCCCACCTTAGCAAACTCCTCGAACGGGTTGTTCACCAGCAACTATCCAAGTATCTTGTCAGTCACAATATCCTGTGTAACCAGCAACACAGCTTCCGTAGGCTCCGCAGTAGAACTACTGCCCTAGCCCTATTCACCAATGATATCCTAACAAACATGGACCATGGGCGAGCAACTGGTGCAGTATTCGTGGCCCTATCCAAGGCCTTCGAACTTGTTTACAGATATGGGAATAGAGTTCCATACTGGTGGGAGCCTTTGAGTAATAATAAAACAGTTAAAAGAATTAATTTTAAGACTGGCAACAAGTTTAAGTTTGTGTGATCTTGTATTATTGACTGATCCTTGTTCCTCAAGACAAATAATTTCCAGCAGTGTAGGGTCACAGAAGACCCTGTAAGCCAAATATAAATCTCCCCTAAGGGATCTGTATTCAAGAGAGTATAGTCCCAAGGATTTTAATCTGGCAATGTACTCAGTATTGGTCAGATTACTTATATTCCTGGTGATTTTCCTCTGAATTTTCTCAACCAACACTTTCCCACCAAGAGTGGCGGGTACACAGGAGGAGGAACAATATTCTAGATGTGATCTAACCAGACTAGCATACAAGGGAATAATGACCTCCGGTTCACAACATTTGACATGTTTAAGAATACAACCCATCAAACCTTGGCATTTTCTAACCATCTTATTAATGTGTGTACTGAATTTTAAGTTGTTTGAAATAGTAACTCCTAGATCTTTTTCGGATGCCACACTTTGAAGCTGGGTATCATTAAGTGTATAATTAGCTCAGGCGTTATTCTTACCCAGATGCATCACTTTGCATTTTGTAACATTAAATGTCATTTTATGCTCGTGTGCCAAAAATGGCTAGTCTGTCCAGGTTGTTCTGTAGTGATCCAATAGACTGATGATCATTCACTACGCAACCTAGTTTGCTGTCACCAGCGTATGTAACCCCTAGATGGCGCTATCCCAAGGGCTACTACCCCTGCCTGCCTAACTACTAACAGGTTGAGGGGCCTAGGTCTAATGGCGAGTGCCTCCACCCAGAGGTCAGGGTTTGCAATAGTTAAACTAACTTGGTCACAGCGACCCCCTTTCTTCCCACTAGTGGCCCACACAATATATCAGAATTACCTTCACAGTATACACTTACCCCCAGGACTAGTTCGGTCAGCGTGACTCTGGGAACTCCCTGTAAAACAAGATGATACAGTGCAAAAACCACAGTACAATACTTTAACATAAACGAATACCTCAGGCAGTGTAACTTTGCTGAAACAAACAGATCTGATTTATTTAGGGGGATACAACAAGGACAGGGGGAAATCAGGTTAATTAGTTTAAACGCATTAATAATCACAGTACTGTGCACATATTTCAGAATCCCAAATGTCACTCTTACTGGGTACTCAGGCAATAAGAGGCTAGCCTATTTGGTGCAGCTGGTTGGGACCCTGAAGATGGAAAATGCATGCACAATACCCAAATTGTAATCCGGTGCCGGTTGGCTCAGTTCGTGAAGAAGGAAAAAAACAAAACAAAAAAAAAAATTAATTAGATGACACACTCGCAATTCAATAAACCGGTGGCAGGAAGCTACTTTGCTTGCACTCACAGACCAACACTGAAAAGTGAATGGGAGGTAGGTTGTCCTGGATTGCCAGGAGGAATAGACCATGTGGGCAAGGTCCTTGTGACTGGACCCCAATGCAGTTTGGAGCAAATGGATGTAGTCTGGATTAAGCTGGGGTTTACTTCCAGCTTCATGCACTCAATTCACCGTACAGGGGGATTTGAAACGCGAGTCCCAACAAGCACTACACACATTTATATGTAAAAGGAAAGTACTATACCAGGCAGGCTGCTTCTCTATCCCGATCGCAATTACTGCACAATACCCAGGAGAACACACAGCAGATTCAGTTCCTGACAGACCGAGTGTGATTCAGCAATTTCTCCAGTCTTCTACAGGGTGAGCCTGGTTTCTACTCTTCAGATCTCCTTGATTCTCTTCACAGGTCAGAGTCAGTCCAAACAAGCACTTGCACAAGCTGCAGACCGAAACTTGGGGCCTTACACGCGTTTCCTGACTAAAACTGCGCACCGAAGGAGCACAGGACTCCTTCCCTCTTCACTGCCAGAGCTAAACTGAACTCCAGTAGACAAAACCGGGCACTTCCTTTGAATTCCTCCCAGTTCTTGGCTGGTTTGGCTGTCACTCACAATAAACTCCCCCTGTTGGTGGAAAAAGGCACCGAGGTCAAAACTACATTTCCCAGAGTCACTGCCCATACAATCCTCCTGTGGCTGGCTCAGCTTAAAAGTCCAAGTTCTGATTTGCCAGCAGCAGGCTCCACTTTAAAAGTTCCCCCACGCTGATTGGTCCAGTTCAGCAGTTCAAAACTAGAATGGAGGGCTAGGCAAAACAATTCAGATTACAAAGGAAAGCAAGTTAGACAAACTGTATTTTCATTATTACTCTAAATGATTTCTGGCAAACAGTTACATCTTTCAGATAGACTCCCTTTGCACTTCTTAGCAACTGCAAAAACGGAGCGAATTGGCAGCAGCTCGAGTGGGACTCACGCAAAGAAACACACAGTCCCCCCATACAAACTAATTATGTCTGCAAGCAGACAGCTCTTAAAGAGACAGTACCACAGGCTCTAAAAGCACTCACAGATAAATGGCTTAAACGCCAAACACCATTCAGGCTCGGAGCATTCAAGCAAGCTCTTGGAAGACTTTTGGGAACCCCCATTTGCACGGGGGTTACACATATTTATTAATCCAGACTCCATTAGTGGTGTGCATGCTAGCCACCAAGATATTAAATTGGATTGGGCCCAGAACAGAGCCCTGGGGGACCCCACTGGTGACTTTACCCCAGGCCAATTTCTGCCCTCTAATGATGACCTATTGTTCTCTATTTTTAAACCATGATTCAGTCCACGAGATAATATTAGGGTTGAATTTAATCTTGACTAACCGATCGATTAGAGTTTTATGGGAAACAGAACCAAATGCTTTCTCATAATCCAGGAATATTATATCTACTGGAAATCCCATATCAAGGGCCTTGCTTACAGGTTTGAAAAAGTTGATTTGGTTACTCTGACACGATCTACCTTGTGTGAAACCATATTGGGTTATATCAAGTATACCAATGTCCTTTAGGTGTTCGAGGATTTTACGTTGCAAGAATCTTTCCATTAGTTTACAGATACATGAAGTGAGACTACTGGGTCTGTAATTAGCAACGTTTTGCTTAGATCCCCCTTTATGTAAAGGTATGATAGTTGCTACCTTCCGCTCAGGTACAGCTCCTCCCTCAGTAATAGATGCATTAAATAATAAGAGTTATAATTCCAGACATTTCACTAGACAGGTTCTTAATGAAACTAGGTGGTATACCATCTGGTCTAGCTGACATACTAGCAACACACACTGCAGAAATTTGGGGGTAAGGCCAATATAAGGAAGATGGACTTTGTTAGTGAAATATGTAGGAGAATGCTGAAACTCCTGCATACCACCACCACTGCTTCTGCTCCTGAGTGTAATCAGGCAAGATAAAATTACATAATTTGACAGAAGCTAGAGTACTTAATTATTGGTAGAAGGTGGCAAGAAAGGTGCATTTGAGACTGCTGCAAATATGCCTGACTGAAAAATAAAAGTTTTTGTAACTTGAACTGTAATTTAATGGGTTAAACTCTGTCAAAACAAAATTGTACAGTTTTAGGTTATCATATACAGTATAATAAGGGATAAACCTAGTACAGTCTATCAAACATTTATTATGCAAAGACTGCATGATAAACAAAATTATCTAGCAGTATTTAACAGAACCTTTTTTGATGTAAGAAGAAGCTCCCTTATCTCCATGGGAGCTCCTCTGAGGTGCTTTCATTATTTTCCATACTGCCTCCTAAGGAAGAGAAAGGATCTTAATTTGCCCCTGGGGGGATAGTTGCATGATCTCTTCCACACCCTTATCATTGGCTCTGCCCTAGCACGCCGAAATTTTAGATGTCTCATTGTTTGCAATTTTATAAATAAGGGACAACCAGTGGAAAGTGCACCTGGAAGACTATGACAAGCAGGCTCTTGCTAGCTGAATCTGGGCTCCGATTTCACCAAATGTCCCATTAAATGGCCAGAAAACGGGTTTGTAAATCATGCTCCATAGACCTGAATGGAGTGCACCCCGCACTCTCCCTATACAGATGTCACAAACAGGAGTGTGGAGGCAGAGCTAGCGATAAGGAAGTGGAAGATATTTCCCTCGGGGGCAAATTACAATCCCTTCCCTTACTTTGGGGGGGAGTACAGAATATTATTAAAGTGCCTCAGAGGAGCTCCCACGGAGGTAAGGGAGCTTCTTCCTATTAGATAGTCTCAGATCTATTGCTAACTCCACATGAAAATAATAGTTACTTACTGTAACAGTAGATCTTCAAAAAAATCTCCTCCATTGAACCACATTACGGAACTGTAAGTTGTCAAAAACTGTAAAATGTTTTTACAATCTGTTACTTCTAAATAGCAAAAAGACATAAGCAATGCTTTTTTGGGTCCCAGCCTGCTCTGACATCCATACAGTCTTTCTTTTCAATCTGTTTAAATAACCACCCACTCAAGCCTATAAGTAAGCAATAACCCACAACAGGGTGTGCGCTTACTGGGGATTAATCGACACTCCGGGTGCATTGTGAGGCACGAGGCCACAGGCAGAGTGTCCTCACAGCACGGGGGGTGTTGAATAATCCCCAATAACCACACACCTTGAAGTGGATTACTGCAATTATAACATGGGCAACAAATGGACAAAGGACACTGTCTCAGGACGTATGATTGGTGCCGGAACCGGGGGTGGCGGAAGGGGCTTATGAAACATGAGAAATTTATTTTGTGTTCTTCCACAGTATATGGTTGCAATACCACACTGTGTTGTGTGTTCTGCCACAGGAATATACTGTAGAATTGAAAAATTTACCTGTTAAGAAAACCTTGTCCTGTTCGCGCCCCCCAGTGGTCCGCTAAATTAACTGAACAGCAAACATTATTTCATGAGAACATTCTTTATTCGCTAAAAAAAAATAACATTAAAATGAACTGTAGAAAGTGCTGGTAAGTGCAGCTGGGAAGGGACAATCATCATTCAAGAAGCTCATCTTCATCTTCTTCAGTAAACTAAAAGATAAAAAAAAAAATACCGTTGTTCAGCACTTTGCCCCGTCTGTCCTAGCATTAAACATTACATTCATGACACCGCTGTTTGCGGCATACTGTCCCACTTCAAAACGTAGCTCTGGACTGTAGTGTGCATAGTCCATGTGCCTTCTCTTGGGGGAAGGGGAGGCCAGCTTTAGCTCCTGTACAACGGAGTCAGCAGTCTTCACAGAAATACCAGCAGTTTCACTCAAGGCATCTGGTGTAATGTCATCAGTTGTGATAAGGTTGTGTTGCCTTTTGACTGCTTTGTTTCGCTGGAGCCATTGTACTAAGGACATTATACGGAGCAATGCAGAAAGACAAGACACAGTAAAAGTCAGTGAGAAAACGAACAGCGCAGCAGAAAATCACAAGTACTGTAATTAAACGGATTACAGGGAATTAGTAGCCATTACAGTGAATAGCAAGCAGTTTACACCTGGTGCACACTGATTGACAGATTGATAGACTGACAGCTGAAAATAAAATGAATAGCACAGTACAGCATTTGTTTGCATGCCAATTTTGACAGCAATTTGAATGCATTAGGACTGCAAATGTTTTTAATGCCAATATTTGCAAGACTCGTGAAGCGCTAATTTTTTTTTTTTTTTTTACGTGTGATTTTTTAATTCTACAGTATAGTTCCACAATCAGAAGTTAGGTAGTAACACAAGGAACATAAGATCCACCCACTGATGCTTTCAAGGTGCGGTCCCTTTACCACACTCTGTGCGGCTCCAGCAATGAAGCAGAAGTGCCCACTGACAACCTCGCAGTGACTTTTACTGGTACTCCCAAGCCCATCATGTGCAACACATACATAAGTAAGCCACAATTTAAATGTACGGTGACCAGCACTGCTGTGGTGGGATACTTCTGGTACGGTTACTTGGAGGGTAACAGGACAAAGATGCAACTACTGCTGCTCATGTTGCCCGGTACTGTGGATGTAATCACCGACGGTCTCTGTCTCTCTCTCTGTCTCTCTCTCTCTCTCTCTCTCTGTGTCAGCAACTTGCATGCTGTGCATCTTCCAGTTTCTGCACATCACCTTCACAGCTCCCCACCACATGAACACAACAATCGTGGAAGAAGAGGTATGAAGGATCCGACTGACATCCAACCAGTGAGTTCTGCATTGTCTGTAGGGAACATGACGGAGCGTGTGTGTGCAGCAGGCCACAGCACCGAGGGGCCAGTTTTTCACCAATACGGAGTCTCTGAGGCAGTAGGACAAAATCACAGCTCAGGCATGGGTATGGAGAACCACAGAACGGGTGGGTGGGTTCAGCAGACAGTGGCACTGCATTTAGAGACCGCCCGCAGAACAAAACATAGCAGGATATAATGGGTCGGGTGCGATACTGGAGGTCAACAGGGTGGGAGGGAAGGGCAACAGATTAGCAAGCGAAGGAGTTTTCATACCGACTGAATGGGATGCCAGATTGCTAACAGCATCTAGGTCTGCCGGATGGGTGGGTTGGTAAATATGTCTCAGACTGCTGTGTTGAACAATCACAGATGTCAGATCGCAAACAGTATCCAGGTCTATGTCGCTTCGCTAGACAAAATGGCTGTCTCGAGGACTGCTTCACAGGCTGCAATAATAAGTTCCGTGTGCTGCTTAATCAGTGTCTCTGGAGCCCCTTCACCACACGCTGTGCAGGTAACAGAGATTAATCAATGGTCAGGTTGTGCCTGTCTGCCAGTCAGCTTAGAGACACCTACTTGCTCATGTTACAAGTGTATTTAAATACATCTTCGTCTTACTTTGATTCCCCCTTGACCTTTAAACACACACTGACAAAACTGTCTCAACAGTTTGTCAATGCCTGGGTCGCTTAAAATATGCCGGGCACTGCTTGTCAAGCTCAGACCACAAACATATTACTGGACAAGCCATTCTCCCTAGCCTGGATTATGGTGACACTATTTATCATCATGCCATCACTTCACATCTTCTCCCATTAAATACTGTTTATTATTAGTTACTTCAATTTATCCTAAAAACAAAATGGCATGAGCATCACTGCACTTTATTGCATCAACTAAACTGCTTGTCACCATCTTCCAGGTGCACTTTCCTTTGGTTGTCCCTTGTTTACAAAACTGAAAACAATCAGACTTATTTATCTGAAAGTCTAATTGATACTGTCCACAAACACAGCCTCAGAGATGTGCCTCGGTGCATTTTTTCCTTGCCCAAGTTCCATACACACTTTGGCAAAGAACTTTTCTCATATGCAGCTCTATTTTCTTAGAATAACTTGTCTCCTCAGCTTAGAATTTCACCTACTCTTGGTATTTTTAAACATTGTTTGAAAACACTGCTGCTGCAGGGACAATCCATTTTTACAGTAGTGGCCAAAAATATTGGCACCCTTGCAGTTTTTTCTAATAATGCACCATTCCTCCCAGAAAATTGTTGGAATTAAAAAAATATTTTGGTATCCACATACGCATTTCTTGGGTTTGCAGTGGAATAAAACACAAAAAGCAGAAAAATTTACTAAGTCTTAGCTTATTCCACACAGAAATCCTTAAATGGCCTGGACAAAATTATTGGCACCTTTTAGAAGTAGTTAGAAATAATTAGATTTCAAGCAGGTGATTCTCCTTCACTTTGGAATTGAACTCACTTGTGGTGAATTGCAGGTGCCTGCAATATAAAAATTCACTCATTCAACCAGTTTGAATAGAGAAAAGGACTCATTCTCTTGTTTTGTGTCACTGTGTGTACCGTAATGAGCATGGAGAAAAGACAGACAGCCAGAGAATTGTCTGAGGAGGTCAGACAGAAGATTGTAGCCAAGCATGGACAATCTCAGGCTACAAATCAATCTCCAGAGACCTTGATGTTCCTGTTTCCACCGTCACGTAATGTTATCAGGATGTTTAAGGCCCATGGCACTGTAGCCAACCTCCTGGACATGCGTAAGAGAAAACTTGATCAAGATTGCAGAGCAGGATTGTTCGAATGATGGAGAAAGCACCTCGATCAACTGTCAAACAGATTCAAGCTGACCTTCAGACACAAGGTATGACAGTTTCAACTTGCACCATCCGTCGCCAACTCAATGAAAGGGGGTTATATGGTAGAAGGCCCAGGAGGACCCCACTGCTGAGAGAGAGACATAAAGCCCGACTGGGGTTTGCCAAAACACACCTGAACATGCCAAAATCCTTCTGGGAGAATGTCCTGTGGACAGATGAGACCAAATTAGAGCTTTTTGGCAAAGCACACCATCTCTATGTTGACAGAAAACCAAATGAAGCCTTCAAAGAAAAGAACACTTTCCTACAGTCAAACATGGAGGAGGTTCAGTGATGTTTTGGGGTTGCTGTGCTGCCTCTGGCACTGGGTGCCTTGAACGTGTGCACGGCATTATGAAATCAGGAGATTACCAGGCCATTTTGGAGCGCAATGTTGAACCCAGTGTCAGAAAGCTGGGTCTCCGTCGAAGGTCATGGGTCTTCCAGCAGAACAATGACCCCAAACACACTTCAAAAAGCACCCAGGAATGGTTCAAGACAAGACGCTGGACTGTTCTGAAGTGGCCAGCAATGAGTCCAGATCTAAATCCCATTGAAAACCTGTGGAGAGATCTGAAAACAGCAGTTGGAAGAAGGCACCCTTCAACTTGCACCAACCGTCGCCAACTCAATGAAAGGGGGTTATATGGTAGAAGGCCCAGGAGGACCCCACTGCTGAGAGAGAGACATAAGAAAGCCCGACTGGGGTTTGCAAAAACACACCTGAACAAGCCAAAATCCTTCTGGGAGAATGTCCTGTGGACAGATGACAGATTTATTTTTTGTTGTTGTTGACTTTTCAATTAGCAGATTATATCCTCTCACCACTAGAGGGCTATATCTCTCGCTCTTTATCTAGTACGAAAGCCATGTGGGCTCTCTCTACCTTTCTCTCGGCTCTCCTCCTCCTCCTTGCCCTGCCCCCACCTTCTCTCTCCTGGTCCTAGCCACCCCCCCCCCACCACCTCTACTCTGGTTTCCACTGCTACTCCAGGGGAACCTCCACTTCCACTCGAGACTTGTGTGGCACCATTTGGATATTCCTGGTTACTTAACCCGACCACTACTTTCAACAAGTGTGGCCACCTCTCTACACTATACCACCTTGCAATCCATATGGGACACCGCCTGGAACCTTGCAACTTCTACTCCAGGAAACAATCAAAACTCTCTCTCAAAGAGCTGCGACTCTGCTCCTTAAAACTCCTACTCCTCCTCCTTCTCATCTCAGGCAGCGTCCATCCCAATCCTGGCCCTAGAAGCTCTGGCCACACACAAACTCCAGGTGCCCTTATCCTTGCAACCATTAATATCTGCAGCCTACTACCAAAGCTGGATGCACTCCAAGCCTTCATATGCCAACACAATCCTGACATCCTTGCAGTGGTGGAAACTTGGCTGACACCTAAAGTTCCTGACTCAGCAGTAACAATACAGGGCTACAATGTCCACAGGCTGGACCGGATATCCAAAAAAGGCGGTGGTTGCACAATCTATATCAAAGACTCCCTGTCTTGGCACCCTGTAGCAACTCCATCACTTTCTGCCTCAGCCCAGATTCTGCCAATAAAAATTTCCTAGGTCCCAACCATAAAGTCCTGACTATTGTCTCTGTATACATCCCGCCCAGGGACCCTAAACATGGATTCAATGACGTCCTAAACTTTATCAACTCTCACCCTCCCGAAGCTGAACTTATTCTACTAGGGGATTTCAACATAAACTGGTTAGCATCGAGTGCCAGTGCCTATAAAGACTCCATCTCAGCTGCTAACCTCATGCAAATGGTAAACTCCCTCACTAGGATTAACTACAAGACTGGCACCAGTACCCTCTTGGATTGGGTCCTCACCACTCACCCCACAAGGATTTCTCATACGACCATTCTCCCAGGCTCACTCAGTGACCACTCCCCAGTCATGTGTGCATGGTCTAACAAATTCCTTAAGCCCCCTACCAAAATTATCGCTAGCAGAGTCCTTCCTCATGGAAAACTTCCACATCTCAAACAACACCTGCTTCTACAAGACTGGCTACCCATCTATGAAGCAACAGATGTTAACTTGGCTCTTGATCACTTCATCTCAGTTTTCAACAAAGCCTGCGACCTCTTTGCCCCTGCTAAAAGGCGCAAAACAAAATCTCTCTATAACTCATGGGTCACCGGGGCTCTTCTCTCACAGCTGAAACTAAGAGATCACCTCTGGGTAGTTGCCAGGGCCACTGGCAAACAACTGGACAACCAAAATTACAAACAAGCACGAAATGCCTGCACAAAAGCCATACGGCTAATGAAATCCACCTATCACAAAGACGCCCTCACCAATACATGGGGAAATGGTCGTGCTTTCTGGGACAATATCAAGGATGTCACAGGGAAGCAGCCAAAAACCTCTCCGGCCATGTTAATGGTTGATGGATCCTCAACCTTTGACCCCAAGGTGATCGCAAACATCTTTAAACATGACTTTTTCAGACCTTAGTGCTGTTCTACCCCATGACTTTTTCGAAAACAGGGCCTACTCCCCAAATACCTCAGCCCCTCAGTCTAACCATCCCCTCTTCTACTTCAGAAAGGTAAGGCTGAATGAAGCTCACCGCTATATTACTGCAGCTATCTCTAAATCTAGATCTAGTAGCGACACCCTGGACCTTAAGCTTCTGTTGCTCACCCTCGATGAGGTAATTCATCCATTAACAAAAATCCTAAACCTCTCTCTCAGCTGTGGAAAATTCCCAGACCTATGGAAAACAGCCACCGTGACACCCGTCTGTAAAAGTGGGGACAAGATGATTCACTCAAATTATCGCCCTATCTCCATACTGCCCCCACTCTCTAAGGCACTTGAGCGCATCGTGGCTGATCAACTTACCGACCACTTGGATAAATACAATATACCTTGTCCACAACAACACAGCTTCCAGAAAGGTCACAGCACCACCACAGCCCTTCTTGAGTTCACTGGAGCTTTGCAAAAATCCCTTGACAACGGCCTTCTCACAGGGGCCGTTTTCGTCGACCTCTCCAAGGCCTTTGATACAGTACACCATGGACTACTAATACACCAACTACTGAATGCTGGGCCATCACCTGACTCTTCTCTCTGGATTAAAAGCTACTTAGAAAACCGGTCACAGAGAGTAAAAATTGTGGATGCTCTTTCTAACACCCTGCCTGTTCGCTCGGGTGTCCCACTGGGATCCATACTGGGACCCCTCATTTTTAGCCTTTTCTTAAACTCCCTCCCTTACCACTGCTCTGAACAGATCATACTATATGCCGATGATGCTGTTGTATTCTCCACTCACAAAGATCCTGCAACTCTTCAACACAACCTTCAACTTGGTTTCAGTTCTGTAGAGACATGGTTTCTTAATCATAAACTGGTCCTCAATGACAAGAAAACCAAATCTATGCTCTTCTGCAGCTCTCATAACCCACACAAGCTACACCACTTGGCTATCTCCACCACCCAGGGGAACACTCTAGATCAGGTGGTGTCCTTCAAATACTTAGGGATACAGCTTGAACCTAATTTCTCCTATGGACTTCATGTAGATAATGTAGCTAGAGCTGCTAATACACGGCTTGGTCTCCTCTACAAACACAGACCACACCTCATGCCAGAAGCTTTGAAGGTTGCAGTCCTGAGCTCTGTGATCTCTGTAATACACTATGGTCTCATCATTTATGGCTTGTCCACAACCACAACCTTTAGATGCCTCTCAACTGCCTTAAATAAAGCACGTCAGCTTTATCACTGGTGCTCACCGTCTCACCCACACATGTGACCTGTACACTCAGACCGGCTGGCTCCTACTATCAAACCACATAAAGTTTCTCACCTGCTCCATGGTCAAAAAAATCTATCTTGGCCTTGCACCTTCTGGGGTCTCAACTCTGTTACAACACCGAATTAACAAATGGTGCCTTAGGAGATCCACGCAAAAGCTACTGAAAGTCCCCCACTGTCACACTTCACAGGGACAATGCTCTTTTGCTTATCGAGCACCACTCTGGTTCAATGGCCTCAGCCCAACCATCTCCTCTGCCCCAACTATTGGTATGTTTAAAACTAGGCTCTGGGACTACCTCACTACCAACAGCTCCTGTGACTGCCCAACTTAACCTTGTTTCTCCACTTCCTTTCTGCTCTAGTTGCCCCCTGGATTCTACCCTCACATCTTGGTATACCCAATGCTGCACTTTTCACCCTCTCGCCACCCTTCCTACATTCCTTCTCCCCCACCCTCTTCCCTCTCCCTATGACTCTGGCACTTCTTATCTGTTGTCCATTTTCTCTGACAAATGCCGCTGGCTGCCTTGTTACAATGCTACCCTTGAACTGTATTAATCTGTACTCTGTTTGCAATGTCCACATTGTTGTAATGCCTGTCTTGATGTTCCCCATAATTTGTATTTCTCTGATGTGGAACCTCTGTAAAAGAGCCATGGCTCAAAGGTATTTGTAATCCTAGACTTGATAAATAAAATAAATAAATAAATAAATCTGGGAGAACTGGAGCAGTTTGCTCAAGAAGAGTGGGCTAAACTGCCAGTAGAGAGGTGCAGGAAGCTCATCCATGGATATAGGAAGCAGTTGATTGCAGTTATTTTGACCAAAGGCTGTGCTACCAAATATTAAGTCTAAGGTGTCAATAATTTTGTCAATGCCATTTCTTTTCATTTTCTGATTTAAAAGGATATATTAAATTCTGAATCAAAAACAAAGGTTCTGTAATATTAACAGAGAAATAAAGAATTATGGAGACCAAATACTGTACTGTTGTTAATTTCAACTTATGTTTAGAGGAATTGTGAGTTATTTGAAAAAGTGCAAGGGCGCCAATATTTTTGGCCACGACTGTAATTGTTAGTCATTGATTTTGTGTATATTAGTTTACATTGTCTTGTAACCATTATGACTTGAGACGTTCTGTAAATGAGAATTGCTTCTCATATAACTCATCCCGTACCTTATGCAACTTTTAAACAAAAAAACAACATGGTGGATCTCCAAATATACAGTGCAGTATCGTTAGCGTAAAAATACAGACTGGTTTCACAGATGTTTGAACCCAGGTCACTGATATAAATCATAAAGAGAAGAGGACCTAAAACTGATCCCTGTGGTACACCCTTACGAAGTGGAGCATAAGAGGAGGTGAGGCCTTCTACTTTCACCTGTTGCTGTTGGCCAGTTAAGTAGTTGGAGAACCAAGATAAGGAGGATTTGCTTACCCCTATGCAGAAGAATATGGTGGTCATTGGTGCCAAAAGCTTTTCTGAGGTTAAGGAAAATGGCACCTGTGAGAAGTTTATGAACTAGAGCACAGAGACCTGCTAACCTTAGCTAGTGCATATGTGGTGTTGTGCCTGGCTCAGAAGCCAGACTGCAGCGAAATAATGATATTTACTTTTTCAAGATCAGAGAGTCAGAGGCACAGTTACTAAATGGTTACATGGGGACCTGCTCTCCCTCATGAAGGCCTGAGATAAGCCCTGGCACTGGGGTAAATTCAAAGCCTCTAGGGAATTGTCTGATTATCCTATAGCCACCTTGTCTGCTGTCAGCAAGATACTGGAAAAGGTGGTGAAAGTGCAGCTAACAGATTACCTGATTAAATACACTTTGCTATCCCCTGAGCAGCATGGATATCGAAAAGGCCATAGCACCAGTGCAGCCCTTGCTAAAGTCACATCTGAAATAAGGCCTGCCATGGATCATAGCATGTTGTTGGGAGATATCTTTGTAGACTTCTCTAAGGCCTTTGAACTGGTGGATCACACCCTACTTTGCGCTAAACTTCACTCCCTTGTTTTGTCCAGCCCTGCCCTAAACTGGTTTTCAAATTATCTCACTGGCAGGCTACAGCTTGTTAAGTATAAGAGAGCTCTCTTGGATCCTGTTCCTGTTGTGACTGGTGTCCCTCAGGGATCTATCCCGGGCCCCATCCTATTTCCTCTTTTTGTCAATGACCTTCCTACGGTCCCCACCTATAGTGCCACAACATTTTATGCAGATGACCTGGTCCTCCTATCTAGCTCTGGTAATGTCATTGCCATAAATCACAGTTTACAAGGTGACTTCAACAAGCTGCAGAATTCGCTCCTGACAAACAAGTTATAGTATATGGTTAGGGCTTATTGTGGATAAAAATCAGTGGCATTCAAAATCCTGTTGTAGGGCAGTTCAAAGGTCACAGAAAGTTGTTGTAGTATCGTTCTGACATCACAACGATACTACAACAACTTTTCCCCCTTAATCTGCCACCTGATTGGTGGACACATTGCTCTGTAAGAAAAAAAATTCAACCCAACATGGCGGTGCCGCTTAGCGACCACTTCATGAGATGGCATCAATGGATTTGGCCGTTTTTTCCCGTTAAAAAAAGTGCCACCAACAATGTTTTTAGTGTCGGGGAAAGCAGTGGAATTCAAAACAAGCGTTTGTTTTTTTTTTTAAAAGCAGAACTGGACACGGAAGTGAAACAGCTTCAGGGCCGACTGAGTGGGACTGTGTAAAGCTGCCGGAACCAACTGGGACCATAAACACAAGGTATGAAACCTTGTGAATAAATGTTTTAACAGTGTTGAGGAACCATATACTATATAATATATTGATGGGACTCATCCACAACTAGATTGTATTTATCTCGGGAGTTGGTGAAATCGGGACCTCTCGAGCTTCGCTCTCGAGGTCTCTTGATTTCATCAACTCCCTCGATGGAAACACAGCCTTGTTGTGGAAGGTCGCCCATCCACTATTCTATATGTGCTAAACATAGAGAAAACACAACTAATGCTTTTGAGCGCCTCTGTCAAGCTCAAGCAGTGTCCCGTCCCACTAAATGTCTTGAGTCATGATGCAGTTCCTGTTGGCACTACATGCTCTTTTAAATACCTGAGAGTTACTCTTGACCCTCAGTTAGACCTATTGCTACATATTTAAAATGTATGCAGGGCAACAAACATCAAGCTTGGACTTGCATACAGGGCTCACGGGTCCCCTACAGCAGCTGTTCGCCTTGCCCTTGCTAAAGGATTGTGTCTTCCCTCTCTCAGCTACGGACTGACTACCTTTACCCTCGATACTAAAACTAGTCTCACAAAATGGGATGTGGTCTATAATAATATCTGCCACTTTGCCCTCGCTGCCCTTCAGCTTACCCATCACTGTGAGTTATACAAAAACCTACACGGGATATCCCCAAGTAATTATTGTTCCTTTGTCTTAGGCTGCTTCACAGACAAAACTGTCCGTAATGCCACCCCACCTGCCTTGTCTCAATTCCTCCAACTGTCTCTACCATCATACCAGTTCAGGTCAGCTGCTCTGTCCCCCTCCTTGTCCCAAAAACTCATACTGTACTCTGGCAGGTGATCATGCCTTTGCTGTCTGCACCCCTACATTCTGGAATACACTACCTGAGCCCATCACACGTAGTCCTACCCATGCCATCTTTAAGAGCTCACTCTGGTTGCACCTGAAGTCTGCCTCAGCCTGTAACTGTCCCTAGACTGCTTGGTACCTCCAACCCTGGCTTGGACCCAGGTGTGCTCCATCCACTTCCCTGGTTTCTAACCCCCTTCCCTCAAGCTCAAATAGGGTAACCATCCACTCTTATGGTTTCCTGCACCTCAGCACTTACCATCTTTATACCAGGACAATCACCCAATGTCCCACCTTAAAAGCCCATGTGTTATACCAAGAAATGTTATTACTGCCGGCCCTATGGCACGGAGGGTTGAGGCACTGGACACCACACCTTGCAACACACCAGCGACTTGGGTTCGGGAACGAGCCCGGGTCGGCAGGGAGGACTAGGACTGAGCGTCCGCCGACAGCTCTCCTAGTCCTGGGGTGGGTTAGGGAAGCACACCGCACTGTGGCAGCCCCTGTGGATGCCCAGAAGCATTGCAGACGCAGGTGTTAGCAGAGGAGGAGTGCCGCAGATGTCTGCACGTTAGTGCATGGACGTCACTGCACGTCCGCACTCCACCGGAGGACCTACTGAAGGAAAAATGGCTGGGCGGCGACCGAAGCAGCTTGATGGCTGCGCCCTGTGAAGGCGGAAGGACTGTGGTGGAACCGTGCTGGGGGGGGTCCGGGGCCGGCTTGACTAGGCAGGGCATGGGGAGCCCTCAGCAAGTCAGCGACAGCCATACCGGATCCCCCATTGTGCAAGTGAGCCTGCTGCTCTCCTGGCTGGCAGCTGGAAGCCCCTGCCTGTAAGTCGCCACAGCAGGCGTATAAACAGTGACATGATAAAAAAAGAAATGCTATTACTGCTTGCATGTTCTTACCTTGATGTATATGCTTATCTGATCATCCTGTAGTTGTCTGCTTGTTTCACCCCGTTCAATGCCCGTATGTCACTATGTTGTAATTGTTCTCATTCTGCTTGGAAACCTACTCTTGTAATCTCCCGAGTCGCACCTGAAAATAGGCATTCCTTGTCTAGCGTGCTTACCCAGTAAACAAAAGCTAATATATAAATAAGATAGTTGCACAACTGCATATGTATCAACTTTTCAAGCAATTTTGCTAAAATGGGAAGCATAGGGATGGGTCTATAATAAGAGGTTACTGATGTCTCTTGATCTGAGTAGGAGATAATATGTTCAGTTTTTCATAAAACAGGAAGGTCACTCTGTGCCAGCGAGAGGTTGAAAAGTTGAGTGATGGGGGCTGTGAGAACAGGATATCCCAGTTTAAAGAAGATTGTCTCTAAGCTATCAGCTGTTTGTAGGTCACTTGTTATAAAGTTAAAAGAAGTCCATGCTGGACAGGTTCCTCAGTGATATCAGATTTGGAAG
This sequence comes from Neoceratodus forsteri, assembly GCA_016271365.2. Classification (NCBI taxonomy): domain Eukaryota; kingdom Metazoa; phylum Chordata; order Ceratodontiformes; family Ceratodontidae; genus Neoceratodus; species Neoceratodus forsteri. The sequence continues at coordinate 635,481,902 of CM028133.1, forward strand.
GGGATAGGACACAAAAACAGATTACTCACCTGTAACAGTAGTTCTAGGAGTGGTATATGATGTTCATCCACACTTCCAGCAGGATCCTTGCCCCTTAAAAGGCTCACCAGAACATCTTCAAGCTGGCTCCTCCCACCCACCTGGGTGGCAACTCCCTTGGCACCACCCTATGACATCAGATCTTGCCTGCTGGAAGGAAAATCAGTGTGTCATTTGCTAGAGGAAGTCAGGTGCGTCAGTGTGGATGAACACCATATACCTTGCCTAGAGAGTACAGTTACGCAAGAACTTACCGTAACAGTAGATCTTCAGAGGACTGTCTGTTGCAATAAGTCATTACTTATTGGAGTATCCACCAGGTGGTGCTGTCACATGGCAGCTTCTTCCAGCAGTCTTCTGTGGGGGCCGCCCACATGACATCACTTCCTGTGGATGTGTATAAGAGTGGGAGGCCCCCAGTACCCGCTGTTCACCGTCTGCTTAGGAGAGCATGGCTTGCACCGAGGTAAACGAGGCCGAGAAAAAAAAAAAACAGAGAACAGCAATCCCATCCAACTTCCCGAGTTGCAGATTTGAGGCAACAAGGCAGGGGGATGGAGGACGGTGGACTTACTGCAAGAGACAGTACTCAGAAGATCTACTGTGACTGTAAGGTCTAACGTAACTGTACTATCTTCTACAGACTGGTCTCTTGCAGTAAGTCATTACTTATGGGAGATTACCAAGTAGTAAAATCCAAATGGAAGGAAAGGCAAAGCCAAAGATGTAAAAGCACAATAAAACATCAACTTCAACCACACCCCCAGAGGCAGATAGGCCGGAGTGGGATAAGGACTAAATGTTTGATAAGTAACAGAAATGTCCAACTCAAACCTCTTCCATGCAGGCAGACAGGCCAACGGTTAGGCGAAGACATTTGCCATGAAACTAGGAGAAATGTCAACTCAAACCACACCCGCTCAGGCAGAAAGGCACAAAGGTGGGTGAGGACAACATGCAGGAGGCATGATATAGAAAGAACTATAGGTGGCCAGGCACAGTGATTCAACCTGATGAGGCAGAGGTCGACAGGCCCTGGCATAAAGTCAAAGTCAGTAAACAGTCAAGGAGAGCGGATCAGATAGTAGAAAAAGGAGCACTGAGGAAAAAAAAACATCTGGATGGTCATAGAAAGGAACAACTGAAGGGCTCCAGCAGGGAGAGTGGCAGGAGTTCCAATCAGATCCGCATGGGGGAGTGAAGCGTCCAGTCCAGGAGCCAGCCTCCAAGAAAGGTAAAGAGATCCCTGGGTGCCTCCGAGGCCTGTAAGAGGAGGCAGAGAATACCCGAAAAGTGGGTTAAGGCACAGAGGCTGGTCCCGTCAAATGAGGGGCAGGGAGACCCATGTCTCCCGAGAAGCACCCCAGTAGGGGCTGCAGGCGTGGCCCACCCACAGGGGTGCAGGGGTGGGACCTGGGGGCATGATAGATGTCCTGAACAGACCGGAGAGTATGCCCCGAAGCTGGAAGGAATCCAGGATGGACTGCACCAGATCCAAACAGCAGGTTCCCAGAAAAGGGGGCATCGGTGATGGACGCCGTGCCAACCCAAACCTGCAGCCAGGCGGGCGCTCAGGGTGACGCCAGAGGCCAAGAGGAGGGCCAATGCGTCAACCGCATCGAAGCACGCATGGAGCAGGTGAGGAGAAAGGTAGGGCATCGCAGACAGTGCCACGAGGGGCAGGCTGAGTGGAAGCAAAATGAGACCAAATATGAGAGTGCGTGTGAAAATACGCAGGAATCAAAGGCGGGACAACCATGGCAGGCTCCTCGGGAATGTCAAGGTAGGCAGCCATGTCCTGACGAAAGGAGTCCTGATCTGCAGCAAGAAAGCCAAAAGCATGCCAGATCCTCAGCATGAGCTCCGTGAAGGAGGGATCTGGGAGTGAGGAGGGAGCAGGAGGTTCAGGCAGGGCGGCCTCCAAAAAGGACTCCAGACTGGGGCTAAGGTCTCATGGTCCGAGAGGTCCCGCCAGGAACATCCCCATGAAAGGATCCCCATCCTGGAATCTTCATAAAGGGAGTCCACATAAATGGGAGGGAGGGGGAGGTGGGAAGTGCCGGATCAGGGCGCAGGCGCATGGGCGAAGGGGAGGGGGAACGCGACGAAGCTGGACCCTGGCCCACAGACCATAGGACCTCCAGCACAATGTGGGCAATGCCTGACACTTGTGATGGAGGGGGGCGGGCCAGAAATGGAGGGTGCTCAAGGGTGGCACTAGGAGAAGCGCAAGCCAGCCCGAGAACCACTGACCCCGAATAGCGGGGGAAAGGCACTAAGACTTCTGTGATCCAGAACCGGCACAGGGGTAAGGGACTCAAGGTTGGGTCCCCTCAGCAGGGCTGAAGGCCTGGGAAAAGTTGCATCCAAGGGCGCAAAATGGGTGATGGGGGAAGCCCAATGGATGCCAGCAAGGTGCCGTGCTGGGACGAGGGGGGCATGGAGCAAAGCCCAAGCAGGGGATGTCCCGGGGTGGGAGGCCATTATTGCCAAGGAGGGAAGAATAGGCTCCTTCATCAATGGTGGAATCAGCCCCACTGACAAGAGACCAGAAACAAGCCACTCCATCGACGGTGGAAGCCGTCCCATCGACGAGTCATGCAAAACACAGCATTCCATCAACGGGAGAGGCTTCCCCGTCAGAGAATAAGCTTCCATCGACACGAGAACAGCAGAATCATGTCCCATCTACGGGAGAAGAGATCCCATCGACGAGAGAGAGCAACGAACATGTGTCGTCGACAGGGGAAGCATCCCAGTTGATGAGGAACGTTATACTGATGGGGCAACATAGCCTGTTGACGGGAGAAGTTCAGAAACAAGCTCTGTCGACAGGACGAGGCCTGTTGAAGATACAACAAGCCCAGCAGGCACAGTCGGCAGGGGGAGCAGCCCCGATGACTAGGAATGCTCTGTCAACGATGGAGGAGCCACCGTCGAAGTAAGGCGGAGGGAGTGTGAGGAGTGTGAATCCCGCTCTCTCCTATGCCTGGAACAAGTGCCCTTAACTGGGTGCCTTTAAGATGGCCCCCGAGGTCCATTCCGGCCTGGCTGTATGATCAGCCATGAGCAAGTCCCAAGGTCCAGGAAGAGAGCCTGGTCCAGGGAACAGCAGGGGTGCTGTGAGCAACGAGGGCCGGGGGGCACTGTGAGGAGCACAGGCCCAGCCTAGTGGACGTAAAAGAGCCTGGGCCTGGGAGTGGTGCACATACCCAGGACCAGAGGCAGGAGCCGGGAGTACAGCGAGTGGTGCACAGGCCCAGGTCCTGGAAGCAGAAGAGCCAGGGCCTGGGAGTGTTTCACAGGCCCAGCAGAGAGAAGCAAAATCAGGCTGGGCTGTTAATAGCAGCCCTAGTGAATCCCCAGACCCAGCAAGAGTGCCTGGGCCATGGAGCAGCAGGTGCACCCGGAACACCAGGCCTGCTGTAGAAAAAAGAAATTGGGCTAGGCCCTAAAGAAGCCCCAGACCCAGCATGACAGCCTGAGTCTGGGAGCAGCAGGGGTACTGTAAGTGGGTCACAGGCCTGCTATGGAAGTACGGGGGTGCTGAGAGCAAGTCCCAGGTCCCAGACCCAAAGGTAGAAAATCGATTCAAGTTCAAGTCGAAGACTGCAACCCAGGAGGTCAGGAGAGCCGAGTGTGCGAGCTGAAGCCAGCAGGAAAATGAACAGAGAGTACTGGGAGCCGCCCACTCTTATACATGTAACCCACCCTACAAATGGGGGTTCTGTAAAAGTCTTCCTTGAGCTTGTCTAAATGCTCACTACCAGGCCTGTGTCCTGAGTTTTTGCAGTTTAAATGTGACTGCCAGAGAGTGCCTATATAGCCTCTGTGTACTGTCTCTTTAAGAGCCGCCTGGATTGCAGTCATAAGTAATCTAAAAGGGAGCTCTGTTAAAAGATGTGCTTGTTTGCTGATCATTTGTAGAAGTAGTAATAATATTGCAGTTTGTTCTAACCTGCCTTCTTTGCAGTATGGCCAGTTCTGTTTGTTTCCATCATCTTGGTCCTGGACTGCTGAAATGGGCCAATCAGTACATTTGGGACTCTAAAATGGAGCCTGCCTACAGGGGCTTGGTGGGATGAAAACTTGTAGGAATTGTAGTTTTTGCATTTTGGCGCCTAAATAAACCTGAAGGGCAAGACCTTGTGACTGACAGACAGATCAGCCAACCAAACCTTTTGGATCTTGGGGAAATTCCTAGACTGCTTACATTTTCAGTTAGTTCTGAATTGGGAAGTGAAGAGATAACAGCTTGAATGATTCAAGCAGTAGCCCCAGTGTAGATTTGCATGGCAAAACCTGTGGAAAAGCCTGACTTTTGGCCTGCATGCCTGCCTGCTGTCCCTGAGAAGGAACTTGTGCCTTTCTCGGACTGAATCCGAACTTGGAGAGCGAAGTAAGCCACTGAATTGTGGCCAGGTTCCTACCTGCAGAAGACCGAAGATTTACTGAATGCGATCGGCCTGTCTGGACCTCCAGCCACCTCTTAACTCCAGGATTGTGCAAAGACTCTGTAATTGCGACCAGAGAACCTTTTGCCTGGTACAGTGGAATTTCCTTACATGTAAAGCTGCATTAGAATTTCCTTACGTGGAAATGTGCCGATAGTGGGTCGGGAATTGGTTCCCCACTGTGGTTTGAACTGTATTCTGCTTGCTGGAAGCTGCATCCAGCCCCATGGACTGAAACCAAAATAATCTCCATTGGGCCTGGGCCTTGCCACACTGGCCCAGCCTGACTACCCGCTGCACAGAGAAAGCCATCGATGAGCCCTGCCTGGGGATCAGCCCTCTGCTCAACACCTGAACAGAAACGAAGCCTCGGTGATTCCTGTGGGCCCCGCTTCTCCGGGCACTCCAGATCAACAACCTGCAGTCTTGATTTCATCCTGCCTGTGTCCAGTACTGGGTATCATGAGTAAACATCAGGGTAGCTCCCTGCAACAACAGCTAAATCTAAAGTGTTGTCATCTGATTGTCTGGTTGCTTTTTCTTTCATGAACTGAGCCCTCCGGCTCCGGATTACAAATAGTGTGTGTTGTGCATGATGCTTTCTTCCATCACAGGGCCCCAACCAGCTGCAATGTTCCTGGCTTGCCCATCGTCACCCTACCTGGGTAACCAGAGGTGTGACTGTGTGGGGACTTAAAGCACATGCATAACTGATTAATATGGCCTTTAAGCCAATCAACCTGATTATGCCCCTTCCTTGTTCAAGTCCCCTGAATAAATCAGATCTGACTTTTTCTGCATTTAACCTGACTGTGGTTCCAATTTGTGCCAAGAGTACTGTACTGTTGCTATTTGTTGTGCATAATCTTGTTTTACAGGGGGTTCCCAGGGTCGAGCCAGAGGAACCAACCCTGGTGGTAAGTGCAAACAGTGTGGGTACTTGTATGGTGTACAAGGGGTACTGTGAAAGTGATTATCATATATTGCTCAGGCCACTAGAAGGGAAAGAGGGGGAGTTACAGTGTCCCGGACGGCTGTGCCCAGGTTAGTTTGACTACTACCAAACCTGACCTCCGGGTGGAGGCACCCATTGCAGAACCTAGGCCCCTTAACCTGCTACTAGCCGAGCAGGCAGGGGTAGTAGCCTGTGGGATAGCGCCACCTAGGGGTTACATACACATCCACAGGAAGTGATGTCGTGTGGGCGGCCCCCATGGAAGACTGCTGGAAGAAGCTGCCGTGTGACAGCGCCACCTGGTGGATACTCCCATAAGCAGGGCCCCGTGTTTACAGTGGCAAAGTGGTCCTACATTCTGTTGCAGGACCTAGACCCCGGAGCAGTCATCGGCAGTTGAAATATTCAGTTGCAATTGCATTCGATTGCAGTCATAAAATAGTGGAGCTGAAATCCACTGCAGTTGACGATTCCGTGACCCATCCAAGTTTGTTTTTGTGGTGCACTTCAGTGCGTTTTCTCTTTTTTCTTCCTGGGGGCCAGGCGGCTGCAAATATCTAACAGTCCTCAACCACCAGCACCGAGCCTTACAACCAATAAAATGCACCCCTGGCTCCTGGATACTAAGCATCCACCAATTAGGAGAGATAGAAGGAGGAGCTTGAGAGTGTCTGTGACTGGCTGCATGAGGTGGCAATGAGAGTGTGCCTAGGTAGGAGAGGAGACTGTCAGGAGAGGAGGCATCTGAGTTGGTGTGTGGGCAGCAGAGCGAGCAGCATTTTTCTGCATGGACGAAGTTAGGTAGTTCGGCCTTTTAATTTAAAAATAAGTTAACTATGTCCACTGTCCTGACATGTCCAGTGCCCAGAGAGAGACTAGTGTGTGGCTGTGCAGGTCCCAGTCAGTCCTCCGGCAAAGCCAGGCAGCAATCGTGTGAAGCCAGCAAGTCAGTGGTCTGGTCGTGGTCAGGATCAGCCCATGGCCCCATTGGCCGGGCCCATCGGGCGACTCTCACTGAGTCTCGGTCAGGTCTTCATAGTCTGAGAGGATGAAGAATGGTAGGTGCACTAGTTCCACTGTGTAGAAGTACCTGCGTGGGGACGTGGGTCTGGGTTGGGGACTGATTGTGCGGGTTGGGAAGAGGGAGCATACGGCTCCAAAAAACACCGGCGCCACTAACGTGTACAGCAGCAGTAGCAGCCTGAGCCATGGATGCACCCACCGACACCAACCGAATCATCACCAGACACCTGACTGAACAGGGAACAGGCTACTGCAGTGAGCAAGGTACTGTATGAGATGTCTATGTAAGGCCCGCTAGGGCTGGGCAGTGAGCAGTAGGAAGGAGGGTGATGGTCTCTCACAGACTACTCAGTCTGTGTGTGTGTGCTGCTGTGCAGGGCTGGCTTGTCTGGCTGGTTGAAGGCTTGTGGACTGTGGGGCCTGGGGGGCCGAACTTGAAAAGCCAAGATGATTGATCATCATTGATCTACTGCTGGCAGCTTGGCTGGGCTCTCTCTGATTGTGAGTAAGTCAGATTCCCCACGAGGTCGAGCAGCAGGCCAGCACAGGTGGTCGGTTGGTGAGTTCCTGGACCCATAGGAGGCCGGAGCGTGGAGCATGGTCAGTCGGGTTCAATGGACAAAATGTTTGTTGTTTGCCACTGTAGGAATCAGATAGACTAAATATTAAAGTCCTCATGGCAAGATGAATTAAAAAAAAAAAAAAAAAAAACACACAGTGTACATGCTGAAAGCCAAAACAAGTTCAGAAACTGTGTCAGAAATTTTTTTTTTTTTTTTTTTAATATGCATAAGTTTTTTTTAGCTTTAAATTTAAACTATGGATACATCTCAGTTCTGGTATACCATACAGGAAGTATTTCTATGGGTCCTCCCTTAACCGGTTTTTAGTCTCACAGATTCTACAACGACTAGTAAACTAACATACTGATGGTTAGCTCTGTTTGCAAAAGAGTACCTTCTAGCTTCTGTGGGGTATTTAAGAGGCCCTACCTATACTGTACTTTAGACTCACAGTTCTTTTTCTAAGTAACTAGCATTACTGCTGCTTATTTTTCTATACCTTATACTGTTTTACTGCCCTGCTTCAACTTGTTACTTTCAGGGACCTAGCATATTTTGTTTTGACTGGTTATTGTGCTTTAGTGGGTCCCTGCTGTGTGTAGATTTGTTTCACTGCACTTTGTATTGGCATTTTAAAGAGCAGCCAGCTTCTTAGCTGCTGCTGACCAGTTGCTGCTCCTCCAACATATGCAATACCTACCCTGCCCCAGAGTTGAGGGGCATAAATAATTCATTTCGTTTCTGCTCATTTATGATGTTATAATGCTGCTACATCCCAAATGCTTAAAACGGAGCTGCTTCCTGACCTTAACCCACCAACACGCCCCCACATAGGCACATGCAGACCCATTTTGTGATGTCAGAAGGCAAAGGCTGTGTGTGTGCACGCGCAGCACTGATTTCAAGTGGGGAGGTGACTTTTCCATACACTGTATTAACTTTATAGTAGAAATTGAAATGAAAAAAAGATACAACATTAAAAAAGTATGAAACTACTACATAATAAAATTCAATGATGGTGAAAATTGAAAAAATTGGTTGGATTTTCTTCAGTTAGTTGAAGTCAGAAATTTCAAACTAGTTGAAAAAAAAAATCAGTCATAATGTGTGGTAAGTCAGTCATAACTGTTTTTTCAACTGACGGTCTAGCAGGACCTCGTACTTTCTACGGCACATAAACTGTGGCTAAACAGCACACCTTCAAAGTCTTAGTTAACCCTCTGACTACCTTCATGCACCCACCCTGTTACACTGAAAGTGGAACAGCAGTCCATTTAACAGTATGTAGTCTTCTTATCACAAATATTAAACAGCAGTAACCCAAACCTGGCACAGCCATGGGCATCAGTGTTCTGTTTTAATGAATTTTCCCCTCCCACCCTGAATTTGAAGGCTCATCTATTCTTCTGGAAATTGGTGGCCTTTGCTGTTCTCCTAGGTTATAATCAGAGGAGGACATACACACTTAGGTAAAACTATACAGAAGGCAAAACCTGCTTGGATTTCTTCTGGTTTATATTTACAGTTAGCAAATATAAAGAGAGACTCCAACTTGAAACCCATAAAAAAAATGTTTTCTGATTTTGATTAACGTTCTTTTAGATTATAATTTTTTTAAACTAGGAATACCCAACTGCCCTGCAACAAAACGAGTAGTGTGCAAATCTGTGTTTTTTTTTTTTTGGGGGAATTGCCTTCCTATAATAGTGAAGGGGGTGTAACTTGCAGTGTCTGTAGGATTTGTTGACTCCTGATTTTACTTTTGAGGGCACACTAAAAAACGTAAGCAAGTTATTCTTATTAAGCTGGAGTAACCTTGGTTAGCATGTTTTCTTCCACTCGCAACTCGGGGTGGTGGTGTTCTTCAGTCAGTGACCCTCATTTCACCTATGTATAGCAGCAATCAAACTCTCCATTCCGATTTTTTTTCCCCAATACCTGCTTGCTCCAGTTCTAGTATACCCTGGTCCCCCACTCAGCTGCAGCTGGGCAACTTGACCCTCCTTAAGAATTGAACTTGATGCTGCCACATAGGCTGCAGATTCAAATTTGCCAAGAAATGACTCTCACACTTGCAGGTACAGAACTGCAGCCCACAAATCAAAACTGTGATAGATGTTCACCAGTGGGGGCCAAGTCCTCTGCTCAGTACGCTGCCATCCTTATGTTTCTGCAATCAGCTCCTCCTCCAATACCTGTCACCACAGTGAGATCAGTTCCACCTTCACGGGCACCACTGAATCTTCTCACTTCTTGACTACAGCTTGCCTTTCAGTTCTTCCTTCCAAATTCATCTTCCAAGGATTCAGCATGCACCACGAGGAGTCTCATAATGAAAAATTAACATGGATGAGCTACCCACACCTGCACATCAGCAAATCACAAATGCCATGGATCTAATCAAGCTCTGCTACGATTGTGTCAGTCGTCATCCCCCCCCCCCACAATACTGTCTGGAAGGAGTTATGTAAAAAGAGCCAGCACGAGTCAAAATACCATGCAGCCACTAGCTTTTTGGCTTTGTAGTGGACGGCATCAGTTTCCTACCCTTCTAATAAGCATGTATGCCACGGCATACTTAACACATCAATAGCTATGCCCTTGCCTTACATGATTGCATAGCATAGCTAACATTTCTGTGGCTATGTGGCTGGTTTTCCTGATTTCTGTGGCAAGCACTAATTTCTGAGGTCACTCCCGATTGCTGTGGCCACTGCTGCAAACACAGAATTGCAGAAAACACGGGGCCCTGCCTATAAGTAATGACTTACTGCACGAGACCAGTCTGTAGAAGATCTACTGTTACAGGTGAGTAACCTATTTTTCTAGGAACATGGATATGATGTTCGATCCACACTTCTGGCAGACTCCTAGCAGTTCTCCTGGGAGGAGGGGGTAAGGAGCATACCCCCTACTTAGGGAAGAGAGACTGGAGAACAGAGACCCAAAACCAGCATCTCAGCATGATTCAAGATCAATGTGGTAGTGGGAAATGAAGGTGTGTGCCGATTTCCAGGTAGCAGCCCAACAGATTTTCTGGATAAGGACATCCCTGGAAGCAACCACTGAGGCAGCGGTATGGCGGGTGGAGTGAGCCCTTAGCCCTGTGGGAGGCTCCCTACCCACCAACCTAGAGCAGAGGTTGATGCAGGATACAATCCACCTGTCAATCATCTGCTTAGCTGCCAGTCTGCCAGGTGTGGCTTCAGCTTAGGTGACAAATAGCTGGCAAACATCTCCCTGAACTCCAGTTGTGCACACCTTGTAACAAGCAAGTGCCCACCGCAGGCCCAATGTATGAAGCCTGTGCTCAGCCTCCAAGATGTGACTGGAGAAGTACACCAGCAGATTAATCACCTGGTTAAACCTTCAGAAGAACTTCGGGTTGGTTGCCGGACAACCTTGTTCTTGTATAAGACCAGGCAAGGAGATTCCACTGAAAGCACCTGGAGATCACTGATCCTTCTTGCTGACGTGACAGCCACTAGGAAGGCAGTCTTCCACAAAAGGCAAGACATTTCACACCTGTGCATCAGTTCAAATGGCTTGCCCATGAGCTTTGCCAACACCAGCACCAAGTCCTAAGGTGGTGGTGGTACACGCACTGGAGGAGAAATGTGGTCAAGGCCTTAAAAGAACAGCCAGAACACCTTCTCCTGCACCACCAACTGTTGACCGGGCCCGCACCAGGTAGGCAGAGATGGCTGCTAGGTGCACCTTAAGGGTCGTCAACCGAAGGTTCAACTGGGAGAGGGACAAAAGGTAGTCAAGGATGCTAGCCACTGGGCAACACAAGGGGTCTAGCCTCTTGCACTGGCACCAAATGAAGATCTTCTTCCATTTGAAGGCATAGTATTTCCTGTCGACTCCTTCCCAGAAGCTTAGACTACATTGAGGACATCTTCGGAGAGAGACAAAGCCTGGAACTCTAGCTGCTCAGGAACCAGGCTGTCAGGTGCAGGGATTGAAGGTTCTGGTGGAGTACCTTCCCCTGACTGACAGAAAGCTGGTCCTGGCTTAGAGAGAGATGCCTCGGGAGGCTGAGGCAGAGGAGGTCGGGGTACCAGAACTGGCACGGCTAGTCTGGAGCCACCAGGATCACCTTGCCTTGTCGCCCCTCACCTTGAGCAACACCTTGTGGATCAAGGGAAATGGAGGGAAGGCATACAGGAGACCTGGGGCCCAAGGTCTTGAGAAGCATTCCCCTGCAGCATCCCCTGCTGGGGGGGAGGGGCAGGCTCAGTACAGTTTCAGCTTTGTGTTCTCCTGGAGGCAAACAGGTCCCCCAGAGGGGTGCCCCACTGAGAGAACAGACTCTGCACTACCCTCTGGGTGGAGAGATCACTTGTGAGACGCCTTGCCCACACAGTTGAGAGCATCTGCCAGATGGCTGGAGACACTGGCCACATGGATGGCCAGATCATCAGCCTCCAGGCTGCGTACGAGGGTACACACATGAAGAGCTTTCCTGCAAAGAGGAAGGAAGCATAACCCGCCCTGTTTGTTGAGGTACTACATGGTTGTGGTGTTGTCTGTCTGGACCTGAACCACCTGACCATGAATGTGTGGAGCAAAAGCAGTCAGCACCAGCCAAACTGCCTGAACCTGGCATCGGGGGACTCCACAGGGGTCCAGAGCCTGTAGACTGTGCTCCCTCAGGTGGGCACCCGAGCAAATGAGAGGTGTCGGTCATCAGGATGACTGTCGGTTCTGGGCAGGGATACCTTCCTGCAGATGTTCCACATCAGCTGGGTCACAGTGACCAGCTAGTCAAAGTAGCCCTTGCGCCGAGATCAATGGCGTGTCAGCTCCCACTGCAGAAAGCTCATTCTCCAGTGGGCCCAACGGACTACAATGGTGCAGGCCGCCATGTATCTCAAGAGATGCAGGAAATCCCGCGCAGGGTGCAACTGCCCAACCCAAAATGATCAGGCAAAGGAGGAGAAAGACTCCACCCTATCCACCGGAAGCTGAGCCCTGGCTCTGCAAAAGTCGAGCTTTGCCCCGATGAATCATAGAATGTTAAGAGTTCTGAGGCAGAGGCCTAATATGAACTCGCCACTATTTCAATAGTGGTAAAAAAAATAATTTTGCATGCCCATATGTTTATCTAATCTATTTTTTTTTAATTGCTATTTATTTGCCTTCCTGCCTGCCATCCCCGACCCTTCAGGAGCTTCAAGGTAGACATCCCTCTGCCTTCCACCCTGCCCACATGACCCCACAGAGCTTCGGTTTACCCCCCCCCCCGGGCGGGGATGGGGCAGAGCCCCTTACCCCAACAATCAACTTGCTGTCCGGGGCCATCGAGGGCGAAGGCAACATCGAGGGCACATCTCTGAGGCTCCATCTTCCGGCGATGGCAGGGCGTTTCCCGCTTTTTTCTCCACCTCCTACAGCGGAGGACCCTGACGCTGGCAGCGCAGAGCGCCTACACACTGTATGTCGGCAGCCTCCCCTGCACATTGGGCTTGCAGTACCCCAAGCCTCTGCTCGGAGTCAGACAAGTACTGGGGCTATAGCCTTAACCCTTCCCGGAGTAGGCGAGCTGTCGTGGGACGCTCAAGCCTAACTCCCCCCCGGCCGGCCCACCAGTGACCAGAGTCCGCTCCCGAACCCGGGTCGCCAGCGTGGAGCGAGGTGTGACGTCCAGCACCTCAACCCTCAGCGCCACCGGGCCAGCATCTAATCTATTTTTGAACATAGTCATGGTATCACTCTCCACGATATCAGTTGGCAGGTTGTTCCATTCACAGATTATCCTCAGAATTAACCAAAAGCTACGCTTGTTTGTCCTATTTGTGTCCCCTTTTATCTTAGATCTGTGTGACAGGGTGTTATTACTGTTTACTTGCTTGACTATGCCTATGGTGTCCATCAAAAATTCATTATGCATTGCTTTGTAAGTTAGGCATACATCTCTCCTTAGCCGTCTGTAGTTTATTGAATCCAGCTTTAGGTTTTGTAGTCTATCGGTATAAGTCAGTTCTACCATATTTCGGACCTTCTTGGTCACTTTTATTTATTTATTGAGGTATTCAGAAAGACCTTTGAGTCACAGACTCATTTCCAAAGGTTCCACGTCAAACATATAGAGGAACAGGGATAACACTGACAGAGTTTCAGGTCATAACATAACATCTTAGTGCAGGAAACATGCATGGTACAGAGAGTGACTTGCAGACAGGGATGACATGGAAAAACAGGAGTTAAAGCACAGCCACAGAAGGGGCAGTGAGGCTGTTTGTTAGGGGAGAAAGTTTTTTTCTGATTTCCTTCAATTAATTTCTGACATCTTATTGTGTTGGGTACACAGAACGGCGAACAATATTCAAGTTGTGGCCTGATCAGGCTAGTATAGAGAGGAACTAATACCTCTGACTCCCTGCTTTTAATATTTCTGAGAATACACCCTAAGATACCGTGGCACTTTTTGACTGCATTCCTGGTGTGTTCCTTAAAGGATAGGTTATGTGACACCATTATACCTAAATCATTTTCACTAGTTGTTGATCGAAGTACTGTATTGTTAAGCTGGTATTAATAACACAGAAAGTGAACATTTGTTTTAAGAATTCTTTTGCATCTCGAGTTACTACTTAACTGCATTTCTCAATGTTCAATGTCCTATTTGTAACAGTTGTTGCCACATGCAGCACTATCTGTATATGAACCACCACATATGCAGGAACCACTACATGCACAGGTAATATCACCCATATATGCAGCATCAGCTGCACACACACCATCACCACCTGTACATGCACCACCACATTTACAGGTACTACCACCAGTACATGCAGAGCCCTCTGCATGTGCACCATCACCTGTAAGATCACCTCTACCAATGCATCTGCGACCATACCACATAGTGGCCACAGTATCAGGCAAGAGACAGGAACTGCATGAGGCAACCCCCACAGCAGGCCCTTCCAACAAGAAGGTGTAAGATATTGTGAAGATACTTGAGAAAGGGACCACTAATAAAAGGGCAATGACAATTAGAGGCCCCAGTCCACATTCTATCCCCTATTATAATGGATCTAAGCATTAGGCCGTGCATAAAGGCCAAGATTGGGGGCTGCCAACTAGTAATGCTGCTCGATTCTAGAGCAGCCATGTCAGCATTACATGATGAGAATCCTGAATTCTCACACTGGTCTACCAGACGGGAGACTGGTGCACAAGGGGTGGATGGTACTGCCCTACAGACCTATTAGTCCAAACCCATCCCTGTGATGGTGGGCAACCTCACCACAAAATTCACCTTTGACCTCATGGTATTACATCATCATCCCAGTATTTTGGAAGTTGATTTTCTAGGACAACACGGATGTGTTATGGATCTGGCAAACAGGCTCATGATCCAAATACCAGGACAATACCATACAGTCAAGATATATGATGCACATGTTCTTCCAGCTATCACACACTGACACTAAGTATGATGTCATAGTCCTCTTCAAGGATCATGACAAATACAGAGACATACAGCCAATAATTGTCAGACACTAGGATGTGTTTGCAAAGGATAAGCAGGATTGTGGTAGAATGAATACTACCATTGAAGTAACAGGACCAGATTCTGGCAGGCAAAGGTAATACCCTTTTCCTGCTGAGGCTCTGCCATCTTTAAGGCTGACTATTTAATCCCTGCTTCAATAGGGGGTAATAAGGGCCATGTGTTTTGACTGTCAACTCACCTATTTGGCCTGTCCGAAAGCCAAATGGGGCTTGGAGACTTACAATTGACTGCAGAAGGCTCAATCAAGCAACCCCAAGCTGTTCACCTACAGTGGCATCAGCCCCTGATGTCCTTAAAATGCTGACCCCAAACTGTAAATGGTTCACCGCATTGGATATCTCCAATGGATTTTGGTCCTTACCACTGGCTAAAGACAGCCAGTACAAATCTGCCTTCACTTTTGAAGGATGACAGTTCACGTGGAGATGCCTCCCACAGGGTTTTCATAATAGCCCCTCCCTCTTTCACCTACACATGAAAGATGCATTACAGGGATTCTCAATCCCTGAATGTCTATTGCAGTACGTTGATGACTTGCTTTTGACAACCGATGCAAAAGAAGAACACTTGGTTCTGTTAAAAAGAACTACTGACTATCCTACAGAAGTCAGGCCTCAAATGCAACCCTTCTAAAGCACAACTGTGCCAGAAGGAGGTTCTCTTCTTAGGGCTCCACATAACAGAAGAAGGAAGAAGCCCTGATGCCAACAAGATTCAGGGACTGCAGGATTTACCCCTGCCAACCAGTGTAGGAACACATACGTTTTCTGGGTATGGTAAACTACTCCAGAGATTTTATTTGTGACTTTGCACAAAAGGCTGCACCTCTGTATGAGTTACTGAAAAAGGATGTACCATGGACATGGGGTCCATTACATACCAAAGCCATAACCAGTTTGAAAGAATCACTGGCAACAGCCCCAGCATTGATTAATCCTAACCCAGCTTTAGGGTACCATCTGGAAACTGCTACATCAGCTACAGCAATTTCAGCAGTTTTAGCACACAAATTCAATGGGACATATTAGGCCTATGCATCTCATATGCTTTCCCCCCAGTACAGTTGAAATACAACCCTTGTGAAAGGAATCTTTTAGCCACATATTGGGCAGTGAGACACTTTATGTACATCATTGGATATGCCCCCTATTGTGTTATATTGTGATCATATGCCAACAAATTTCCTACTGTCAGAGTAAAAGATGGCTCTGTTTCAAATGCTAGACATAAACACTGGTCTCTGCTTTTGCAGGATCACAAAATCACTGTCGTTCCTGCTAAAACACCATCCCTATTGGCCCATGGCCTACTATTTACAGGTAATGCACATGATTGTGTACTCCAACCCCCTGGCCTACCTGACCCAGGGCTCTTCCTGCCAGCACCTCAGGAAGTGTTAAATGACACCACAAGGTGTCGTGTCTTTACTGATGGCTCAGCCACACACACACAGAGGAAGGTCGGACAGCAGGGTTTGGAATTCTTATTGTACATCCTAATGATGACAGAGTGCGCATAGCTAAGAGGTATACTATCATTTCTGCACAGTATGCTGGACTAGCTGCTGTAGTATGTTCTCTGGAAGTGCTGAAACAAGGCACTGCAGACACGGTTTTCTTTATAGACTCTGAGTCTGTTCCTTCCCGACTGAATTTTTGCCCTTTTGGGAGAGAACAAACTTCCAATCCTCTGAAGGTACCCCTGTGAAATACAAATAATTGTTTGTGTACATCACAATGCTAACCAAACAGTTTAAATACAAATTGTACATACATAAGGTTAAAGCGCACTGTAAACTTGATCCTTATAACACCATGCCGATTCACCGGCAAAAGATGGTTCTCGAGGAGAAGACATATGGGAAATGAAAACTCCCTTTTTCCCAGCTACATCATCCGTTGCTGCAATTAATAAAGGCACAACTTCTTTTGAGCCCATGGATCTAGCATTCGCACAAAAGAAAGACCCTCACTTGAGAGCAGTATTTAGGTGCCTTGATAAAGGAAATGAGGAAAAACTTCCAGAAGTAAGTCCCTACAAGAAAGTGGAAAACTACCTTCACCTATCCAGTGATGGCCTACTTATTTGGTATCACTGCCGTAAAACTCCTGAAAAGTTATGGGTAGTTCCTGAACACCTGAGGGTAGATTTTATCTACCAAGTACATGATACTCCAACTGGTGGACACCAGGGAGTCAATAAAACCCTAGACAGACTGAAGTCCTCTATCTGGTGGCCATACATGAGAAATGATGTGGAACATTACATCAATAACTGTTTGATCTGTGCACAGAATAATCCTATACCAGCTAGGAAGAATGCTAAATTGCAACCCCAGAGGCATTCAGGCCCTGGAACAATATCCAGATTGACTACATTGGCCCCATGTCAACCACTAAGAACAACAATAAGTTTGCCCTAGTGATCACTGACCTATTTTCCAAATGGGTTGAGGCTTTTCCAACAAACAACACCACAGCCAAAGCAACTGCAAAGGTTTTGATAAACCAGTTGTTTACCAGGTGGGGTCTACCCCTAAAGGTAAATTCTGATCAGGGAGCCGGCTTTATAGCCTAAGTAATGCAGGAAACTCTGGATTTCTTAGGGGTAAAACAAAGGTTTCATATCCCTTACCGCCCACAGTCATCAGGACAGGTAGAACGAGCTAATAGACAGATCAAAGTTATGTTATCCAAATTTGTTCAGGAAACCACCAATAATGGGATTCATTATTGACACTGCTCCTTATAGCGATAAGAGGGACACCCTCTGCAAGTACAGAGTGTACCCTATTTGAAGTCATGACCGGACGGTCCATGAGACTCCCAGAACACTTGCTTCTGGACCTTGGTGCCCCCACTGCTGACAGGGTGTCAGTGGACAAGTATGTCAAACAACTCAAACAAGATATCCAAAAGGTACATTTGTTTGCTGCACATCACCTGGGCAAGGCCCAGCTACAATCCAAAATCCAATTTGACAAAACTGCACACCCTGTAGACTGGCAAATTGGGGACCAAGTAATGGTACTCAGATTTGCACAACCTGCACACCCATTTATAAAGAAATGGGCGGGGCCCTATCCCATTGTAAACCAACTCCGTCCAGCAGTCTACCAAGTTAGACTGCCTCACAATAAGAAAGTCATTGATAAATGGCTACATGCCAATCAAATTAAACTGTTTAAAGGAGATTAAATTACTTTTCCATACCCCAATGGGCAGAATAGTACTGAACTGTTTTCTTTTCTCTTTTCCTTTTAGGTTCCTGAGAAAGATGTCTGCTTTGCGCTTACTTTTCTTTTTAGAAATATTGGTCTTCTTACAAGCCCAAATTATATACCATAATGCAGATAAGAAACCAGTGACCCCTAAACCTGAACAGCTTGCCGAGGCAGAATACCTCGCAAGCCCACGGGATCTGAAGGCATCACATGGTGTGCAGATTAAAGTCCCAGAAGACATGGTCATCATCCAGGAGGACAGCGAGGCCCTACTGAATGTTATGATCGTCACTTCAGATCAATCAAGTCTTAAAATTACATGGTATGCAGTTCATGATAAAAATCTAATCAGCGTCGACAGCCTTTACAAAGATACTTTCCAAGGCTGGCCCAATGTAAAAATTTACCCTACTGGTACATTATCTATACAGAAACTACACTCTACAAATTCTGGAGTATACAACATAACTGCCGAGATTGAGCCAGACTCTTGTTTACATATGGCTGAGCAACATTAATATTGTATTCAGAATTATATGGCAACAAAGGCCATTGTTCTTAAGGGTTTTACCTTATAATGCCCCAGAGACACCTGATAATGAATGCCCAAAGCAGAACCCTGGCCCAGCCAGTGGTTCAGTTGGCACTTCCCAGCCAGGTGCACTTGTTAATAATGCGTAGTTCATGCACATCCCAGGACGTATCCCTCATCTCATACATGACAGACGTATGGGTCAGTGGTACTGTCCCAAATGCACTTCTACTGAATGTGTTAAACGTTTATCAGAAACTAATACTATTCCCTCGTCAACGGCAAGGAACCTTGGGTATGTCATCACATACACCAGTATTGCTCCATGTTTCAAAACGTACTCCTGCACAATCAAGGACATTATGTTTGTGACTCTTACAGTGTCATCGTTGCAGTTTGATCCTGCAACCGTCCATTCTATTGGTCATCTTGATGGGAACATTTATCGTGAAAGGTTAAAACGACCTCCTTTGTTGGTTTACCACACACATATGAACTCCTGGTTGGCTCCAAATATTGATTGCTGTACTTGGAAAGTATCACCTTTTATGCAGATGTGACATTTTCAAATTAGTCATGCCAATTTGAGGATATTGGCCCAATAGTCCTGCCACGGTCCCCGTTAATGTCAGTTAGAAATTTAACTAAAATAATAAATCAGATTCATTCCAGGTCTACAATGTTAGCCAGAGAAAATGCTCACAAGCAGTCGTAAATAAATTTATTTATTATACTCACAGCCAACCATATGACAGTAAAACACAAATCATTGGGTAACTTGCCAGTCTAGAGAAGGAATGTACAGATCTTCCAGAGCGCAGAACTGGCAAACAGTGCTAATTATAGTAAGATAATGTCTAAATCATAGATATGCAGAACCTTATGTATTGGTTCTGCACTATAAACAGTGTTACACATACATTCTCTATTGGATAATTACTTAGGAGACAGAATACTAATAAGTATAAGAAATAATGCTTCTGTTGCATAAACCTTAGACAAAGAGAACACTGACTCTTCCAATCTACATGTGCTTACATGAGAGACTAAACAAGGAATCCGTCTGTCAGCAGAACAGAGAATTGCTTACAAAGCTCTATTACACATGGCATATGTGCCTGAGTGTAATACACACACTACATATAACTATATGAGAATGTAAGTACACAATAATCACTAATGACCCCTCAGAGACATCTTAGCAGTGATTAGGTCAATTATATATGGAATATATATGAAAGACAAACATAATCTAGATAAATGTAATATAATGAGGTATAAATGAATCATGCATAGTCCATTAGCATATATTAGCAGCAAAGCCATATTCCTAGCACCCATGCTTATACGATGTGTGCTCCAAATCTGCAATGCTAGTGTTAAATAGCAGTATCACAGTATAACAGACCAGAGATATAGTGTAAGGCATATGTGGGGTAATAGGGGCATAACCCAGGTGCAACAGATTGTCCGGGTTACTGTACAGTAATCCTCTCAGGCTTTCTTTGTTGGTTTCCAGCACATTAAATGATTTTTTGTGTGCTCGATGTAGTATAGTGTCAGGTATTCCACAGAATGTTCATCTTGCTGAATTTTGGGTCGCACTTGGAAACAAGCCTCGGCTCAGTGCGTCTTTCCCGGTCTTCAAATAAATAAATTAATTATGAAAGAGTCTGGCTTCAGTTCTCCAATTCCTTCTTGGCCTCTTCTTGCAAGCCCCAGCTGTATCTTGAACCACAAACAACTCACAAATCCATGTGCTGCGTCAGGGGACAGTACGGTCAATTGAGTATTTTTACATCCCTGTCTGTTATTCTTATGTGGTGGGCAGCTCACTCTTTACCCTCTCTCGCTTGAATTGTTTAAGCACTAAAACAACTATGGTATTTGCAGAACTGAAGATTGCATTATTTATTATGTTTACAACTCTGCCCACTTCAACACTGTTCAGATATGATTTATTCCGGCTCTCAAACTGATCAAACTACTGACTGTGTAGTTTTTTTTTTTTTTGCGTTATGGACTGAGGCATCAAATTCTCTCAGGAGGTTTGCCAGTTTTTCTAATTCCACTGTTTTAAAATCCACATCTTTGTTTTTGCTTACTAACCAGTCTTTGAGCACATTTATTGCCCAAGTGGTCTTTTGTGTGTTTTTCTCATTGTTTGTTTCTATGTCATTCATTTCTTTCTTCTTCTGACAATACGAGATGTTGAGTTTGATTTTTGGGATCAACTTTTTTCACTGCTGTTTTTATTTTTACTGATTCTTGCTTTATTCTGTTTACCTTGCTTTCAACTTTAGTCTCATTCTGTGATGGCGGCATTTGAAGCACGGTGTCAGTGACAGCTTCAGTCTTCACAATGGTCCTGTCTTTAATTTCACCGCTTTCTATTTTCTGCTGCGTTCTTGATTTATTTTGAGTGCCAGAGATTACTTTTATTTCACTCTTTTTTATTATATTGTTATAGGCTTACTCAGTTTCACTGTTTTCAGTCTTGTAAGTTATAGTCCCGCGTTAGTGTTTGTCAGTTTCAATTAACTTTAATTCATCTGCTGTTAAGACAAAATTTCTGTTTTCCATTTGATTTTCAACTTCTTTTTTAGTAGCAGTCTCTGTTCTTATGGACTCTTGTTCAAGTTAATTTAAATTTCTTTCTCTATTGCTATTGACTCTTGCATTTCACTCAATTGCTTACTTTTCAGTGAACTGTCATTTTGTAATGGTGGGGTTTGCCACATGGTCTTACTGACAGTTTCAAGTATGGTAATTTTTGTGTCTTGCATTTCACTGTTTTCCATTTTCTGACATCCAGTTGATGTATTTTGACTGTCCTTGATTAAATTTCTTTCAATGTTGCTTCATCACTGTCACTGTTTTCCTCATTTTCATTCCCCCTTCCACATTGTCTATTTCTGTCTCCTATGTCCAATCGAAAACATTACATGCCAGTTTTCTCTTCTTAGGAGATGGTCCCCTTTCAAACTGTGTGCCTATCCATGTATCTACAGACTGCCCGTTCAGCATTTCAAACTATGAGAAGAAATTTTAAGGCTTTTTTTCTCAATCACTCCCACTCTCACTAAGCTATGTTTTGAATATAGCGCCAAAAATGTTCTGCCAAGCTGTCCAACTCGGGCCAGCCCGGTGGCGCGGAGGGTTGAGGCCTGGACGCCACACCTTGTGCCACTGCCACTTCTTAGTTCGGGAACGACCTCAGGTCTTTTGGGGTCGGCAGGGGCAGGAGAGGATTGAGCATCCAGAGGACTGCTCTCCTCTCCTAGGGGTGGGTGGCTTACATCTCCTGCTGTGACAGCAGCTCCCAGTGAAGACTGGGGCAGCATGACAGATGGAAGACATGCAAGCAGGTTGGAAGCAATGGAGGACGGCTTGCAGATGGGTGCAGTAGCGTGCCCGTCACATGCTGATAGTCACAGCACATCCACGCCTCCAGGACACGAAATGCAAGGAAAAGCCCTGGCACCCAGTCAGGCAAAGGTGGGACTAAGGATGTCCCCCTTGCACACAGTTCGGTCCTACTTGGCCGGTCGTTGTCTCTCTCCTCCACTCCCCAGTGGCCCTTCTAGATTGTAGATAAAGCGCTGGAGGAGTAAATGCAGTCCCACCCCGAGGGACTCTGAGCCAGGAAGCAGGGTGGTCAGTGGAGATGGAGGAGAGCTCCCAGGAGCAGTGGACTAGTCCAGATGGACCTCAGGCTGGGCGGGACACGGACACCCCAATACCCCCAATAGAGAGAGAGGTCTAAGGGACCAGTGAGAAGTAAAAAGAATTGACCAAAAAATAAAAAGCTGTCAAACTCAGGAACGTCAGGTACCTCAGTCAAAAGGATTCAATTTATTTCTGTGTGTGGGTCCTGTTACATTCGGCATGTTAGGCATGGGCCACATGATCTTATTTAGCCAGTCCGATTTATGGATTTTTGTTTATATTAAAGGACCTTTTTTTTTTTTTTTTTGCAGCTATTAATTTTTGCTGCCAGCCTACATCCATAGGGCGCCCTCAGCCCCGTCCCCCGACGTCCACCCTCCGGCACGGACTCGACCACAGGACTTACCCCCTGGTGGGGCCGGCAGGGTTCCCCAACACCCCACTGGAGACCGGATTCAAGGGGCCAGTGCCGTGGCTGGCCGGGAGCGGAGCCTGCGAGGTGCCCTCCATCACACTGCTGTGGCTGGTGTTTTTCCTTTTTTACATTCCCCTAGGGGTCGGGGCATGCAATGACACCTGTGGAGTTGAGCGCGCATGTGTCCACACGTGCTCCCCTCCGAGCGTCTGCCCAGACTCTGCTAGGGGGCAACCAGACACAGACGGCTAAAGCCTCCTCCTCTCCGGAGAAGGAGAGCAGTCCATCGGATGCTCAATCCTTCCCCGCCCCTGCTGACCCCCAGCGGTCCATGCTCATTCCCAAACAATGGTCACCCTCAGTGCCACTGGGCCAGCCGAAAGGACCATTTTATAATAAATATTAATGTTCTTCATCCATACAGACTAGTATACACACATGGCCGCACCAGTCAGACCATGAGGTGATCTGAAACTGGACCGGACTTTGGCGTTTGGACTTTGAGGACCAATTGGGGAGGGGAGCTTGAATTGTGCCTGCCCCAGTTCCCCTCTCCTTGTTGATAAAACCACTAGACTAGTCTAGTCACACAGGACAGTGCACAAAACAGAGTGGACAGACCAATGGTACCCGTAAGTTACTTACTCTGTTCTTTTTCTGCTAACTCTCGCTCTGTCTCCTTCTGCAAGCAATTCAGCTGTCAGCTCGCTCTCTGCCATGAGTCAATAATGCTGACAGTCAGATTCTCGCCACCTGAAACTATCTCTCGATGTGCGCACTGGTGCTGCAGCTAATGTTAGCTGCTGGAAGTGGGAACTGATTCTGCTATACAGGCAATACACGAAATATGGGACAAAAGGTGTCCCATACCAATTTAAAATGGGACTGGCAATTTTTTATTAAAATACAGGACTGCTGACAACCCTACATATTCCAGCCTCCTCCTAGGTAGCCAGATTTGAGAAAAAGAATAAAGGAACAAGACTCCCTGGGGCTAGACCCCACCACAGTGGGTGTGAAAGACTGTAGAGGCAACAGGCTGTGGCAGGTTGGGGGAACCAACCAAGATGGGATTCCTGGCCCGGAAGCAAGAGCAGCTGACAGACACCAATGGAAGCAAGGAGAATAAAGAATGCTAACCAAAAAAAATTAGGGACAGAACAATTAGAACTAGTTTAACAAAAAAGAGTAATAGATACAAACATTTTTTTGTTATTGCTGTTGGTTATATTTGAAAAATATTTGAAAGTCCATAAAAAAGCATGACTGCTCTGTGTGGAGGAGTGACATCATAACTGTTCCAAAAATCACAGAATTGCAAGGTCTTTCTCAGTGGCATTTTACACGTGACAATTAAGTTCATGTTATCTTAAAATACTTCTTACTGCAGAATTTAGTTTTCCACCGTTGTGACACATTCAGGCAAGTTTTCAGTTTAAAATAGCAAAAAGAAGTTCTTAATTTACACCTCACACGTCATAGCCCAAATTTAGCTTCGTTAAAGTTTATTATTCCCTAAACACCATCTTAAATAGGTCATTCCAAAGCAATATGACAAAAAGAACTTCTTATTCATATCTAATTATTGCTCAGAATTTATTTTTATCTAATTATTGCTTAATTATTTTTGCTATTATTACTGAAGAGATACAATCACTAATTTAGAATTGCATAGCTACTATTCAGTGGTAGTATACATTAACAAAATTAGCTATAATTACTGGTTTGTATCTATTATAACCAACATTTTGTACCTGAAATTCTTGGTGTAACTGAAAATTGCCTCACTCTCACATATAGCACTGAGTGCTGGTTGGTTTGGCACTGATAGCTACTGGATCATAGTGGGTGAGGTCCTGTGTCTGCCCAGAAGGGGTAAAAGGTTCTGCTGACACCACTGTCACAACCCCAGCACAGTGGGTGGGTGGGAAAACGAGCTCACCACTTCGACTGTCTTCAGGGAGCGATGAGAGGACATGAGGTATGGGTCCGGTGATCAATCCTGTTACTGTCTGTGTCAAGGCCTGCCTCTGAAATCTGGAACAGGCCTTTCCATTTTCTGAGCTTGAAAGTCAATCATCTGAAACAGAAGGTTGAGCTGACCTCCATGTTGTGATTGGTATGAGGCAGGCCGACAAAACCGAGAGTATGTCGGTTGCTGCAAGCAATGTTCTTCCTGCACAACAGTGCCTGAAAAGTGGCCCGATGGCTTTGAGGGCCTGGGCTTCTTTCTATCCAACAACACTCACAGAAAAACAATAAAAAGAAATAAATGTAATTGCGGTGCCTCTAAACTTTGCTCCCATGGTGTGCACTCAATAGTGGGGAGAAACAGAATGGAGGCTCTTATAGCAGCGACTAATTGGCTCAGATGTGCAGTTACATGCATCTGACTTTCAGATCATCAGATATGATCACCCCCAGGTCTCTCTCCCCACTTGGTGGTCGTCAGTATCAACCCCCCCCCTCCCCAAATTTTGTACTCCACTCCTGGGTTTATATGCCCCAAGTGCATTATTCTGCACTTTTTCACATTGGAACCTAGCTGCCATAACCTTGACCATTCCTCTGGTTTTCTCAGGTCTCTGCTCATCCTTTCCACCCCCGGAATGGCCACCCTATTGCAGAGTTTGGTGTCACCCACAAAGAGGCAGACCTTCCTCTCCAGCTCCTCTGCAATGTCACTTATAAGACATTAAGTCGAAGCACTTGATCCCTGAGGCACCCTACTGGTCACGCTTCCTTCCTCGTTGTGAACTTCATTTACCACCACCCTCTGCCACCCATCCCCTTAACCAATCTCTTACCCAGTTTACCACCTCTGGATCCACTCCTAAGCTATTCAGCTTGCTTACTAGTCTCCTACGCGGAACAGTGTTGAATGTCTTAATAAAATGTAGGTAGACCGTCCACCACTCCACCCTTATCTAGTTCCTTGAACACCCAGTCAAAGAACTTTATCAGATTAATTTGACATGACCTCCCCATCGTGCCTCAGCTGCCTCAACAATCTGCAAATATCCAAGAGGCTACAATATATACAGGTTACTCACCTGTAACAGGAGTTCTAGGAATGGTATATGTTGTTCATCCACACTGTCTGGCAGGTATCCTTGCCGCTTTAAATCTTGCCGGAAGGTCTTCAAGCTGGCTCCTCCCACCCACCCGGGTGGTAAAACTCTCGGCTCCACCCCATGACGCCAGATCTGGCCCGCTGGAAGCTCAAGGTTGTGCGCCGGCCGGGAGTGTCGTAGGGTCAGGATGAACAATATATACCATTCCTAGAACTCCTGTTACAGGTGAGTAACCTGTATTTCTAGGGACATGGTTATGTTGTTTATCCACACTGTCTGGCAGACTCCTAGCAGTTCTTTGGGAGGAGGGAGGCAAGGCGCACACCCCTACTTAGGGAATAAAGACTGGAGAACCGAGGCCCCAAAACCAGCATCCCGGCGTGACTCAAGGTCGATGTGGTAATGGGTAATGAAGGTGTGTGCTGACTTCCAGGTAGCAGCCCTGCAGATTTCCTGGATAGGGACGTCCCTGGAAGCAGCCACCGATGCAGCAGTATGGCGGGTAGAATGAGCTCTTATCCCTCTGGGAGGCTCCATGCCCACCAACATATAGCAGAGATCTATGCAGGAGGTGACCCACCTGCTTATCGTCCGCTTGGCTGCAGGTCTGCCAGCTGCGGCTTCAGCGTAGGTGACAAACAGCTGGCGAACCTCTCCCCGAATTTCAGCTGTGCGCTCCTTATAATAAGCGAGCTCTTCTAGGGTCCAAAGTATGGAGCCTGTATTCGGCCTCGAGGTGTGATTGGGGTAGAACACCGGCAGAGTCAACACCTGGTTAAGGTGAAACTCCGACATCACCTTCAGAAGGAATTTCGGGTGGAGGCACAGGACAACCTTGTCCCTGTGGAAGACCAGGTAAGGAGACTCGATGTAGAGCGCCTGGAGCTCTCCCATCCTTCTGGCTGACATGATAGCCACCAAGAAGGCGGTCTTCCATGACAGGTGAGAGAGTTCACACCTGTGCACTGGTTCGAATGGCTTGCCCATGAGCTTTTCCAGTACCAGCAGTAGATCCCACGGAGGTGGAGGTTCTCGCACCGGAGGGGAAATGTGATCAAGGCCTTTGAAAAAGCGCCAGACCACCTTCTCCTGCGCCACCAACTGCTCCCTGGCCCGCGCCCGGTAGGCAGAGATGGCTGCCAGGTGCACCCTTAGGTCGCCGACCTAAGCCCCTGACGAGAAAGGACCATAAATAGTCCAAGATGCTAGCCAAGGAACAGAAGGAAGGGTCCAAGCCCTTGCCCTGACACCAAATGGAAAACCTCTTCCATTTGAAGGCATAGCATTTCCTGGTCGACTCCTTACGGGACGCCTCAACTACATTGAGGACCTCGTCGGAAAGACCCAAGGCCTGGAACGCTAGCCACTCAGGAACCAGGCCGTCAGGTGCAGGGATTGAAGGTCCGGATGGAACACCTTCCCCTGATTGACTGAGAGCAGGTCCGGGCGAGCTGGAAGCTGCCTCGGGAGCCTGGAGCTGAGGCTGAGGAGATCTGGGTACCAGAACTGGCGGGGCCAGTCTGGGGCTATCAGAATCACCTGCGCCTTGTCCCTCCTTGCTTTGAGGAGCACCTTGTGTATCAAGGGAAATGGGGGGAAGGCGTAGAAGAGGCCCGGGGTCCACGGCCTCGAGAAGGCATCCCCCTGCAGTGAGCCCTGCTGAGGGGGGCGGGCATGGAACAGCCTCAGCTTCGCGTTCTCCCTGGAGGCAAACAGGTCCACCTGAGGTGTGCCCCAATGGGAGAACAGATCTTGTACTACCTCCGGCAGGAGAGACCACTCATGGGATGCAGCCCCTATCCGGCTTAGGGCATCGGCCAGGGTGTTGGAGGCTCCTGCCACATGAATGGCTAGGAGATCCACCTCCAGGCTGCGCACGAGTGACCAAATGCGGAGAGCTTCCTTGCATAGAAGCATGGAGCACGTCCCGCCATGGCGGTTTAGATAGTACATGGTCGTGGTATTGTCCGTCTGGACTCAGACCACTTGACCCCGGAGAAACGGAGCGAAGGCGGTGAGAGCTAGGCGGACCGCTCGGAGCTCCAGCAGGTTGATGTGGCATTGGGACTCCCGCGGGGACCAGAGGCCATGCGCCCGGTGTTCCCCCAGATGGGCACCCCAACCCATCAGAGAGGCATCGGTCGATAGAGAGACCGTCGGCTTGGGGCGGACAAATGGGATGCCCTCCTGCAGATGAACTGGAACGGTCCAACACCGGAGAGCATTCCACATCCCCTGGGTCACCGTCACTAGCTGGTCCAATGGATCGCAGCGTTGTGACCACTGGCTGGCCAGTCCCCACCGAAGAGGGCGCATATGCCAGCATGCCCAACGGACCATGCTGGTGCAGGCCGCCATGAGACCCAGGAGGCGCAGGAAGTCCTGGGCAGGGTGCGATTGCCCAACCAGAAATGATTGGGCAAAGGAGGAAAGAACCTCGGCCCTGTCCGCCGGGAGCCGTGCTCTGGCTCGAAGAGAGTCGAGCTCTGCCCCGATGAACAGAATCACCTGCTTCAGCTCGAGTTCCGACTTGGCCTCGTTGATAAGAAGGCAGATTTGAGAGCAAACCTGGAGGGCCAGATCTCTGGACCGCTCCACCTCTTGTCTGGAGGGGGCTGCTATCAGCCAATCGTCCAGGTAAGGGTACACCCGGACCCCTCAGTGCCGCAGGAAAGCTGTCACCACTGCTATGCATTTGGTGAAGACCCTGGGAGCTGGAGACAGGCCGAAGGGCATGGCTCGGAACTCGAAAAGGGATCCCTCCGCTGGAAAGCGAAGGAACCTCTGATGTGATGGACGGATAGGGACGTGAAAGAACGCGTCCTGCAGGTCCAGAGAGCAGAACCACACGCTGGGTTCCAGGGATGGTATTATCTGAGCCAGAGTGACCATCCTGAAGGATCAAGACCTTAGGAACTTGTTTAGGTCGTGTAGATCGAGAATGGGGCACCAGCCCCCCGTCCGTTTCGGAACCAGGAAGTACCTGGACACAAACCCCAGGTCTGAGGGAGGATCCACCACCTCCCTGATCACCTCCTTTTGGAGGAGGAGAGCGATGTCGACTCGGCGAGCCGACAGTGAGGCTGCGGATCCCGATGCCCCCCGAGGTGCGACGGCTCTGAAGGGTGGGGCCTGCTTGAATTCCAAGGGCAGGCCTTTTCCCAACACCCACCTGTCCGTGGTAATAACGGACCAAGCGGAAAAAGTGTGAGCCGTCCCACAGGGAACCTGGGGTGGTGGCGAGTTGGGCGACACCCTCAACCCGTCACTGGGCAGGCTTGATGGGGGGACCGGCCGAGGGACCTCCTGGGCCTTTACCTCCCTGCTTCCTGTTGGAGGAAGCCGACGGCTTGGGCCTGGGATGCCAAGCTCGTGCCTGCTGGCCCTGACGTTGCTGGACCGGACGTGCCGCGGGCACAGAGGGACGAAAGGGCTTAGGCTGTGGCTTGAGGCCTTTGTCCTTCTGAGCTGATGAGACAGAGTCCAAGGTAGCATTGGACTTCTCGATCCTCTGCAGGTGACCTTCCACCCCAGGGCCGAAGAGGTCGGTCCCCAAGAAGGGGACATCCGCCAACTTGTGCTGGGTATCCGAAGTGAAGGTGGATATCCTCAGCCAAGCCCGACGACGCATAGCCACTGCGGCCGCCACAGATCTGGCACATTGAGTCCCCAATGTCCAAAGCAGTCTGAAGCCGCTGTTTGGCCACTGCCCTGCCCTGGTCCCGCACCTGCCTAACCGTGGTCTGCAGATCCGCGGGAAGATGAGGGACAACCTCGTCCAGGAAGCCCAACAGGGCGTGAGAGAAATGTGCCATAAGGATGGCCGAACTGGCCTGGCGAAGGCCGAGGGAGGATGCAGCGTAGACTTTTCACCTGGCATAGTCCAATTTCTTGGACTCCTTGTCGGGAGGTTTGTCCACATCCCTAGCGTTCCCGGCACGCCGGAAAACGCTGTCGGTAACTAACCCTCGGCCGAGGGTGTTCAAAAACCGGACAAGGAACCGGTTGGGACCGCATACTTCCTGGCCATCCTGGCCGAAGGCGCAGGGCAGGAAGCAGGACGCTGCCAGAGCTCCAAGGCCGGGCCCACTATGGCCTTGGCCACCGGAAAGGCATCCGTAGGGGAATCCCCTCGGTCCAGAATCTCCATGAGGGGATACCTGGCCCGCTTAGAAACGGGCTCGAGCTTCATCCCAGTGGACTCCGAGATGAGCCGAAGCAATCCCAGGAAGAACGAAGGGCTATCGTCCACCGACTGTCCCCCTGAGGACTCCAAGTCCATTCGCTTGGAGAAAAGGGAGGAATCTTCTTCGGACTCAGAAGAGTCCTCAAAGAGCTGCCTCGGGCCTGAGCCACCCTCCACCTGCAGAGGTCGATCGGGAGTGAGGGTGACAGACAGCCTATGGGGCAGTCCCTGAGCCGGCCGAGAATTCTTGGTCGGAGCCACAAATAACGGCTGTGGAGGCGGAGGTTCCACCGGAATCGGTGGGGCAGCTGGTTTTGGCCGAACAACCGGCCTGAGAACAGGCTCCTCGGATGAAACGAGGGGTTGTTTCGGCCGCTCCGGTGACAGCCACTTAATGGCCGGGGAAGGCGTCGGCTTGTTCCCAGTCAGAAGGAGCTGTTGCCACATAAGGTCCTCATATCGTCGATGCAACTTACGTCGAAGTCTCCCCTCGTCCGAGGAGGAGGAGGAAGAGGACTAGTGGCGGCGCCGCTTGCCGAGGTGCCGAGACTGAGACCACCTATGACGGCGGGATCGGGCTGGACTGCGGAAGTCCGAGACCGAGAACCTCGGCTTTCCGAGGACGGTGGGGAGTGTGTCGGGGAACCGCATCTCGGTTCGGAGGGTTCAACCAAGGCACAGACAAGCCAACGGGTCCTCAACTCCACCAGGGGAACTGGGAGAAGGGATTGCTTCTCCTGTAGACAACTCGTTCAACGGTCGAGAAAAATCTCGACCAAGGCTGACGGAGTCTCGGTCAACTGGCCTGACTGGGACACCGTGAGACCAGTGGCCGGAGCCGAACGGTCGACCGAAGTCGACGGCCGACAACTCGGGGAGAGGGATCTTTCCCGCTCCCAAGAGCGTCGACGGTGGGACTTGCCCTTGCTCTTTTTGACCGAGAAAACGGTCCAGCAGAAGTTGGTCCCTCACCTTTGGTAGAGAGGGTCAGACAAAGCTCCTTAAAAGAAGCTGAATAAGAGGCACCGAGAGAGAGCCGGACAAATGCCGCAGCCGAGGTAGAAGCGGCCCGTGCCGCCTCCTCTTCAAGGGCAGTCTGCTCGAGTTGATCCGCCAAGCCTGCCGCCGCGGAAACCGCCGACCGGGCCTCTTTTGACTTCACCGGAGGAAAACGCTTCTCGGGACGCCCCAGTTGTAAATGGGCAGCACGGTCTTCGAGGATGTAGGGCGAAAAAGAAGAGCACAGGTCGCAGGCCTATGGGTCGTGCTCAAGGCCCAAGCAGTAGACGCACGTGGAGTGCGGATCCGTCCGAGACATTTTCTGCCCGCAAGGGCATCTCCGGAAACCGGGAGTCGATTTGTCCATCGCAGCCGCGAGGGAGAGAAGACCGAAGTCTTTTAAGCAAAAAACTTTTAAATTCGGAAAATCGAAGAATTAGGAACCAGTATTGTACGCAGAGCGTTAAGGAGGGAACCTGAGCTTCCAAGCGGTAAGGAAGATCTGGCGTCATGGGGCGGAGCCGAGAGTTTTACCACCTGGGTGGGTGGGAGGAGCCAGTTTGAAGACCTTCCGGCAAGATTTAAAGTGGCAAGGATACCTGCCAGACAGTGTGGATGAACAACATATCCATGTCCCTAGAAATACCATTTATAATCTTTCAAGGTCACTTTTTTCCCCCCTAGTTGCCCTATTTTATCCTGCGTTTTTTCCTCCAACTCCATGCCTGATGGAGGGACAACTTGAAACATTGTGTGTGTGTGTGTGTGTGTGTGTGTGTGTGTGTGTGTGTGTGTGTTATATATATATTTCTGTGGTCCCCCCACACTGTTTTGATATCCTCACAAATACATATGGAAAAACAAGCTTTTCTGTGTACTGTATCAATGTAAATCCAGCAGTGTGTGTAAATAACTTAGTGGGAGACAGAAACAAGGCAAACATCTGTTACTTTTTGCTGTCAGCCTTGTAGTCTCCTTACGTGGCTAACGAGAAGAATGACAGACTTGGAAATAATAAACAGATTATACGTTTTGTTTTTGTGTGTGCATGCCCATGGCTCATGATGATCTCAACAATCACAAGAGCAAAACCTGAGTGGTTTACAAGGTCATCGTAAACAGAGTGTATTTGCAGTTCACACAATCCTCTCAGCTTGCTTACCAAAACCACTACAGACCCAATGGCATTTTCTTTTTGTATTAATGTTCAAAAAAATCATACTATACATAGGCACGGTGTCAAAACCACATCAAATATTATTACTGTCATACTCGTGTACCATGGCAAACTACCACTACTACAGCCTTTTACTAACTCTACCTAACCAACCTAACCAATAATTAAAACAAAATATAAAGTTATTTTTAAATTTATTTACAGGGTTACTGTCATAGAGGTATAGATCAGGAAGCATAGGCAAACCAGGAGGTGTCATAAAATTCGCAAGTAGCATTTCATTATTTTCAATAACGATAAAATAAATAAAATAGTGCAGGACAGCACTTACATACAGGCAGTTCAAACAAAAAAGTCCTTCCTCTGACAGTATCTCTAAATTTCAATCTCTCTCTCTCTCACAAAAAACTGCTCTCTACATATAATGCTTTTTCCTGGTAATTAACTTCAACATCCCAAGCTTGTTAGGATACATCTCCTGTTTCTCACAACATGCATCAGAGCTTTTGTCTGTTTCTTTCCTGCAGGTACCACAATAACCAGTAGAAAGATGTGACCCAGAACTGATCTCCTGTTGACATCTCTTCAAATGAGCTTACAGAGGTCAAAACACATCAAGGTTAATCCACTGGGTTCCAAACAGCTTTCTGCAATTATTTCAACACTATAACTATACACACTTGCAAACCAAGATATCTCAGTTTCATATGTGTTTTTAACCACAGCGGAGCAAGGGAAACATAGAAACATAGACTTTGACGGCAGATAAGGACCGCTAGGCCCATCTAGTCTGCCCATTTCCCTACCTACAGGATAGGCCGCAGATCCTAGTTAACCAACAGCCTATATCTTCCTGCCCCCCACAAGAATTGCCTTATGTCTGTCCCATGCATTCTTGAATTCTCCCACAGTTTTAGACCCCACAACTTCCTCAGGAAGGCTGTTCCATGCATCCACTACCCTCTCTGTGAAATAATACTTCCTCACATTGCCCCTGAACTGCCCTCTTCTATCTTTAAATTGTGTCCCCTTGTTCTTGCAAGTCTCTTTTTCTGAAAGATGCTACCCTCTTGGACTTTGTTGATTCCCTTGAGGTACTTGAAAGTTTCTATCATGTCCCCCCCTCTCCCTTCTTTCCTCAAGGGTATACATATTAAGCTCCTTTAGTCTCTCCTGATAGGCTTCTCTTGCAGACCCTGCACCATTTTTAGTTGCCCTCCTCTGGACTGCCTCTATCCTGTCTATGTCCTTGCGGAGATGGGGTCTCCAGAACTGGACACAGTATTCCAGATGGGATCTCACCAACTGTCTGTACAGAGGGATAACAATTTCCTGTTTTCTGCTGCTGATGCCTCTCCCTATACATCCCAGTATACCCCTGGCCCTCCCTACTGCCTTCTCACATTGCTTGCTAACCTTAAGGTCATCTGATATGATTACCCCCGGTCCCTTTCCTGTTTTGTTGTTGTTACTACCTCCCACCCATTGTGTATTCTTCCCTGGGTTCTTGTTTCCCAGGTGCATTATTTTGCACTTTTGCATTGAATCCTAGCTGCCATCGCCTGACCATTCCTCCAACCTTGCCAAGTCCCTTTTCATCCTTTCCACGCCCTGTGTATCAACCCTGTTGCAGATCTTTGTGTCATCTGCAAAAGGCATACTTTTCCTTCCAGTCCCTCTGCAATGTCACTGATGAAGACATTAAAGGACTGACGCATACTGAACCCCAAGGTACCTACTAGTAACCTCTTTCTTCAGAGTGGACTCATTTACAATTACCTTCTGTGTCCTGTTGTCCAGCCAATGTTTTACCCAGGCTACCACCCTGGGACCCACTCCCAGGCTGGCTAACTTGATTATTAGTCTTTGTGCGGAACTGTGTCAAATGCCTTGCTAAAGTCTAGGTAGGCCATGTCCACAGCCCCTCCCTGGTCTACTACTTTGGTCACCCAGTCAAAGAAATCTATTAGATTCGTCTGACATGACCTTTCCACTGTGAACCCATGCTGCCTTGGATCCTGTGCTCCACTGACCCCTAGGTACTAGACTATTCTTTCCTTCAGAGTGACTCCATCACTTTCCCTACCACAGAGGTCAGACTGACAGGTCTGTAGTTTCCTGCCTCTGTCTTGGTCCCACTTTTGTGAAGGGAATCACATCCGCCTTCCTCCAGTCCTCGGTACCACACCATCCTCCCATGATTTATTAAAAAGAGTAGCCAGTGGTTTCACTAGTTCCTTCCTTAATTCTTTTAATTCTGGGGTGAATTCCATCAGGACCCATTGCTTTGTCCACCTTCAGTTTTAGGAGTTCTTGCAGAACCCTTTCTTCTGTGAAAGGACTGGGATTGACCCCTTATCAAGAGTGCTTCTGTTAATTGGATTAGGCACTTCCCCTCCTCTTTTGTGAATACTGAGCAGAAATATTCGCTCAGTATTCCTGCTTTCACTGTCCCTCTGCCCACCCACCGCTCATTCTATTCAGCCTCACTATCCCTCCTTTGTCTTTACGCTCGCTGATGTACCTATAAAAGGTTTTATCCCCCTTCTTAACTGAGTTGGCTATCTTTTCCTCAGTTTGGGCCTTTGCTATTCTGACTTCCCTCCCTGCTTCTTTCTGCCTTAACTGGTACAGTTCCTCTGTCCTGCTCCTTCTGTGTTTCCTTATACTTCCGGAATGCTATCTTTTTCTTCCTGACTTTCACAGCCACCTCTCTTGAGAACCATAGTGGCTTTTTCTTTCATTTTGATTTGTTTATTTGCTTCACACAAAGGCTTGTTGCCTCTGTGATGGCAGTTTTGATAATTCCCATTGTTGCTCCACACCTCCTTCTAGCCTGTTTGCTAGTGCTTTTCTGAGGCACTCTCCCATCTTGCCAAAGTCAGCCCTCCTAAGTCCAGTACCTCACTTTGTATGGCTTGAGACTGTAGCTGAGTTTAACGTGAACCACACTGTTTGATGGTCACTTGTCCCAGATGGCAACCCACTTCTAGATCTGAGATCCTCTCACTGCCCCGCTTGAGAGCACGAGGTCTAAGATTGCTCCTCACACAGTGGGTTCCGAACTAGTTGTTCAATGCCTGCCACCTGTAGGGTGTCAAGAATGGCCCTGTTTTGGATGTGGCTGCAGCAAATGCTCCAGTTAACATCTGGCATATTCAGGTCTCCCATCAACAGTATCTCCCTTTCTGCCATTCTAAGAATGCCTTCCATCATATCCTTGTCCATTCCTTCCCCTGACATGGGGTCTGTACACAACCCCTGCGGATTGTGGTGCCCTTTCCAGTCTCCAAGGTGACCCACAGTGCCTCCTCTCCTGTTTACTCTTTTGTTCAGTTGCTTTTATCCCTTCCTTTACATAGAGCTACTCCTCCCTCTTCTCCCTGCCTGTCTCTCCTGTAGGTTATGTACCCTGGTATGTTAACATCCCAGTCATGGTTCTCTGTGTACCATGTTTCTGTGACTGCTACGATATCCAGGCATCCCTCTTCCATTAAGGCCACCAGCTCAGGGAGCTTGTTGCCCAGACTACAGGCATTGGTACTCATTACCCTCCATTTCCTGATGGCCTTACCCCCTTTTGCCCCATCCCTGTCCTTCTTGCCTTTGTCACTTTCTCCATTTACCACTGCCCTTCTCCCTATCGACACCTCCATGTTGGTGTTTGCCACACTTACTACCGTGATTGTTTGGGAAAAAAGAATAGATACAAGTGAAGAAAGGGAGAAAACGGGGAAACTGTGGGACCGGAGTGGCCAATTCCTAGCTGCCACAAGTAAATTTGATGGCATAACCAGACAGACAAGTGACAGGAGAGGACAAAACAGATTCTTACTTTTAACTCTCTCT
This sequence comes from Neoceratodus forsteri, assembly GCA_016271365.2. Classification (NCBI taxonomy): domain Eukaryota; kingdom Metazoa; phylum Chordata; order Ceratodontiformes; family Ceratodontidae; genus Neoceratodus; species Neoceratodus forsteri. The sequence continues at coordinate 635,517,585 of CM028133.1, forward strand.
TCATAACAAATGGGACAGGGTCTTACCCAACCCTGTCACACACAACCCCTCTTGAAGAGGTAACCTGTTTTTTTTTCCCCCCTTTCTTAAAACAGGTTTCCAAAACCTTTTTTATTTCTCTTAGCATTACCTTATAACACTGACAGTTCTTTGCATATGCAACACCCCCTTTTCCTAACATCTTTTTTGGCAAACAATTCAGTTAAGCACGTACATTTTTTTAACCTTCCGAATTCTCAAGACCTGAACCATATCTTGACAGAAAATCAGCATGGACATTCCCTTTTCCAGATTTGTGCATCACTTTGAATTTAAATGGCTGCAGTGTCGAGTACCATCTTGTGATTCTAGGATTTTTATCCTCCTTTGGTTATGCTAACAGAGAGGACTGTGATCTGTTACAGTACAAAGTTAGCTCCTAGCAAATAAAACTTAAGGGACTCCATTGCCCATCTGGCAGCAAGACATTCGTTTTCAATAGTGGAGTACTTTTTCTCTCTGTCATGCAATTTCCTATTGGTAAACAGAATGGGATGTTCCTGCTCATCTATATTCTGACTCAGAACTACACCTAGGCCTACCTGTGATGTATCCAACGATAATAGAAATTGTTGCTCAAAGTCTGGACTTCTTCAAAAACAGAATCTGTTCATAATGCAGCATTGATCACCAGAAAAGCTTCATCATATTCAGAGGACCATTTCACATTATTCGGGTATCATTTTTTCGGGAGTTCAGTGAGGGGAGTAGCTAACTGGGGAAAGTCAGGAATAAATCTCCTGCAGTAACCAGCCAGACCTAAAATGACCCGACAGGTTTCTTTGTTTTAAAGACAGGACTGTTAACTACAAGCTTCCATCTTGGAAATTTCTAGCTTGATCTCTCCACTTCCTAAAATATAACACAAATATCTGGCTTCCTGCATGCCTAATGCACACATGGTAGGATTAGTGGTCAGACCTGCATTTTTGCTGGACTGGATAACTGCTCATAGGTGTTCCAGGTGGCTTTTCCAGTCTGGACTATACAGCACAAAATCATCCAGGTAAGCAGCACAATAGCCAGTGTGAGGGGCTAGAACCAAATGGTATGGTAGTGAACTGATAGAACCCAACTGGAGTGAAAAATGCAGTTCTGTCTCTGGATTCTTTAGCTAGGGGAATTTGCCGGTAACCCTTGTTGAGACCAATGGTACTAATGTACTTGGCACTTCCTAATCCGTCCACCAAATTGTCTATCCTGGGCATGATAACCGTCAAATACAGACACTTAAGTTCCCTAAAATCAAGGCAGATACTTACACGCCCCCTTTTTTTTTTTTATTTAATCACCATTGGTGCTGGTCAAGCACTTCTCCATTCTTCAGTGATACCACAACTCTTTCCTTTTTTGGATTTCCTTAACCATGTCTGCTCTCAACCACACTGGTAATCTGTATGTCTTGTTTGCTAGGGTGAGCATTCTCTGTCACTGACGGTTACGTGCTCGAACCCTTTTGTTTGGCCTGGCACTAGGGTAAAAGTACTTTCAAAGGTCTTTACCAAGTTATGAATTTCTGTAGCTTGTTCTGTGGGTAAGGAAACATTCACCTTTACAGCATTAGCAGTTGCAGTCTGTCACAGGCTATATCAATATCTTCTTTTGCACTTTCTGTTAACACTAATAGATTAAGCTTTGGTGTTTTTTCATCCCATTTCTTCAGAAGGTTAGCATGATATATATCTGGTGGGATTTCTATTATCGGGGTCGCAATCTCAGTTAACTGTACCAGTATGTCTAACCACTGTATAAGGCCCTTGCCACTTCATTGACAGTTTGTTTTATGCAGCGGGTAACAACACCTTTTCAACACGCTCAAAAAAAATTTTCTTTTACCCCATGGTCATAATACACCTTCTGCTGTTTTGGGGCCTCTTTCTGATTACTATACTATGAGGAATTTATTTATTGATTTATTTAACAAATCAGAAAGACCTTTGAGGCAAGGGCTCTTTTACAGAGGTTATACGTCAAGTCACAAGAGTAACAAATTACAATGGTTTCAGTAAGTAATAAAACACTAAGAAAAGCAATTACATAAACAAAAGAATATTTTGCTAGTTTCTCAGTGCACACATATAAGAGGTAATTATTTATTTTTTTGCTGGGATATCTTCCCATGTTTCTTTTGTCACACCTAGTGGCCCTCTAGTTCGTCTACCATACAACATTTCAATTGGTGAAAAACCTATTGATGCTGATTGCACTTCTCTGTGAGAAAAGAGCAGAAAAGGTAAGTACTGGTCCAAATCTTTTCCTCCACCTTTTACAAACCTTTTTAAAATGCATATTAGGGTTTGATTAAAATGCTCAACAAGACAGTCTGTCTGAGGGTGATAAGGGGTGGTTCTTATGGCAGTTGATACCTAGTAGTCTGTTCAGCTCCTTCAGTAGTGCAGCACCAAAATTACTACCCTGATCAGTAATCTCTTTAGGTATGCCCACCCTGGTGAAAGTTTTGGTAAGCTCTGCCACCACTTTTGGGGATGTGACAGTATACCTTGGTAGTGTGTGACGATACTGCTTGATACCCAAAGGCAGTTCCAAAGTGAATTGTTACCCGTTTTCCTTTTGTCTAAGGGCCAACTACATCCATTGCAATTCTCTCAAAAGGTACATCTATCAAGGATAAGGGCATCAGGGGCACTTTGCCTTTTTTTAGTTACTGGGGCTACTTTCCGACATTTGGCACCAGAACTGCAGTAGATAGGAACATCCTCATGAATCCCAGGCCAGTAAAATCTTCAGAACAGTCTGGCAAGGATGCAGTCCCTCCTCGAGTGACCAGCCATAGCATTATCATGTGCCATCTGTAACAACTCAGTTCTATATTTCTTTGGTATGATCAAATGTTCTATCTGTTCCTGCATTTGAGGATTAACCCAAACTCTGTACAGTAGCCCATTATATTTTTTTAAATATTGGTTCACTCTAGCTGCTTAAAAACAACCTTGGAGAGAAACATTATATGTTTGCTCAGAAACAAAATCACAATCAGTTAACAGTTTAGTTTCAGCATTTTCATATATCAACCACTTATGCCCATAAATCATTTCTTGCCAGTGTTTTTTCAGGTGTCTTCTTTTTTCCCTGGACTTCCAGATCTTGGAGCTGGGCTCCAGCAAGTTTGAATCAGTCACAAAAAAAAGTCCCAAAAATTGGAGATTTTCTTTGTATGTGCCCTTGTTGTCACAGCAGGATTTACTCCCTGTGTGAGTAACTTCACAAATCCAGGAAAGCCATTTCCAATAACCACAGGTGCAAGTAAGGTACTACCCCAACTTTCACTTGGTGAGACACCCCATTAATGTTCAGAGTCACTTGGGTGGTGGGATCGTATTAAGCATCCCCACTGATGCAGATGACCTCAATACCTGATCCTTTTGCACAGCCTTTTCTCAGAACTTCAGCATGCACCAGTGTCTTCCCAAATCTATAAGACCCTTCACAGTCTTATCTCCCACCTTGACATCTGTAAAATACTTGCCCCAATTTGCAAAGTACAAATTTGCTCCAATGCTAACCTCATTATCTTCATTGTAGTTTCTTGCAATAAGGCCTGGCTTATTACAGTTACAGAAAATAAAGTCTTTGGGTGCAGATTTGTTACCCCCATCAGAGTTCTTATCTGACCTGGAATAAAAATTGGGAAAGATAGGGTCTTAACATTCCTTGGGTGTTACTTCCTTGCTGTGGTGTCGGTCTGGTCATCGGACAGTCCTCAGTCTTTTCCCCACTTTCTGGCCAGTGTTCTTTTACCAAAAGCTGCACATCTGTGCGAAGGATATTGACAAATTGCTCCACTGTAAAAATGTTGATAGGTGGGGTTGTTTTGCCCTCTGGTTGGAGCCATTTAATGGAGGAGTTCTCCGAGTTGGGTACAGATTTCTCAAGGATTGTCGAAGGAGTTGTGCTTCAGGGACCAGAATCTCTGCCTGTAGGCGTCTCCTGAGATACAATACCTTTTAAGTATTTCTCTTTTCAGGATGTCATAGTTTTACTGCACGTTGGCCACACTACTGTAGGCAAGTTGGACTTTACCTGTCAGATAAGGTACCAGCCTGATTGCTCATTGCTGTTTTAGCCACTGACAGGTTACAGCAACCCTTTGAAAAGTTGTCAAGTATGCTTCAGTATCATCCAAGGGACATAACTTTGTCTTATTCTACCAGACCTGTACCAGATGCTCCAGCCTTGATAGCATTCATAGCATCCAGCCATCACTGCATCTCTTTTCTCTGTTGCTCCCGTCACTGCACCTCTTCATTTGTCTGCTTCTCAGTCTCTCTGTTGTACAGCCCACCATTTTAAGAAGGCAGACAGGCTTTCAGGCTCTGTCCCTGTTTCTTCTTCCATCACTGGTGATGGCTGAACACTCTCAGTTTGAACTTTTGTTTCAGCTCTTAGTTTGGCTGCCTTTCTTCTGGTAATCACTCCCGGGCTTGCTGCTGCTGCAGGACCCATACCTTTCTTCTATGCCTCCCTGGTACCAGGTCTACTATCCACGCACAAAACTCCTGGCTTAGAGTATGCACGGCGTAAATCCCACTTGTAACACCAACTGTCATCGAGGCATAGATCAGAAAGCATAAGCAAACCAGGAGAAGTCATAAAATTTGCAAGTAGCATTTTATTATTATTTTGAACAATAAAATAAAAACAAAATTGTGCAGGACAGCTCTTATACAAGCAGTTAAAATAAAACTGAGTCCTTCCTCTGAGGGTATCTCTAAATTTTGATCTCTCTAACAAAAGACTGCTGTCTATACACATATACATACACACACACACACAAACACACATATTTTTATATTATATATATATATATATATATATATATATATATATACACACACACATACATACACACACACACACACACACACACATATATATATGAAATGCCATTTCCTGGTAATTAACTTCTGCATCCTGAGCTTGTTAGGATACATCTCCTGTTTCTCACAACATGTATCACAATTTTGTCAGTTTCTTTCCTGTAGGTGCCACAGATTAGAACATTGTGTCCCAGAACGGAGATCCTGCTGTCAACTCTGCAAATGAGCTTGTGGAGGTCAAAATACATTTCAAGGTTAAACCCCCGAGTTTCAAATAGCTTTCTGCAATCATTTTTTTTAAATATTTTATTGCATATTAGTAAAAAGGTGTACAGAATATTCAGTATAACAGTTGCTGATACAAAGTGCACATCACATGTAACCAATGCGCAGCAAAGTGCTGCTACATGAAGCAATTAACTAAAAACATATTCTACAAACTGCAGCTTAAATGTAGTAACACTGCCATCTGCAAATGGCACTTTACAGACCAAAAATGACTGTAGTACAATATCCTAGTGTCCATGCAGGTCTGAAGTAAATCTTTATGCCAGCATAGATCCTCAAGTAAAGTGGCAAGTTAGAACTCTTGGCCGGTATGGCTTGTCTAATAGCTCTGCTGTAACTTTCATGACATTCTGAAAAGGAGTACCCTGTAACATACAAAAATAACATAGGGCCGACTTAAGGTCAAAGAATAAAGTAGAGAATCAAGGACAGTAAGAGGCACTAGGAAAAAAAGAAAAGGAGTCAGGTGAGAGAAAAGGAAGTCATGATCTCTCATATACCAGGATAAACAAAGCTGCAAGTCAGTTTTGAATGTGGGGGGGGGGCCATCTCTAGGAACAAAATCGGGGTAATTGTCAAACTGGTGCAGTACCCACTTGTGCCACTTAACCTCAAATGCTAAGGTACAGTTACACAGTCTAGCTGATATTTTTTTCCAAGAAACTGAGTTCCAGTGTAACAGCATGCCAGTATATGGCGTGAGTATTTTATTGGTATGCCATAATTTGGTAATAGCCTTTTAAGCAACCAACAGGAGCAAGATCTGTTTGTGAGGATTCATGTTTATTGTAGCAGTAGCTGGTGGGGTGGTTGTGAGAATATAAGAGGCCCGGACAGTCAAACATGCTCTACAAGTCACGCAGGACATTCTGCCAATATTTGCGAATTAGCAGGCAGAACCACAAAATGTGGGAATGATCCGTGGGTGCGTGACCACAACCACGCCAACAGTGGCCTGCCTGAGGACCCAGTAATTTGGCAACAACTGCTGGGGTACAAAAAACATCTGGATCTGCACTTCCAAGCATATTCCTTCCAATAGCTAATACTAGTTGACATTTTATAAGCGGAGAGAGCATATTTGTTCCAAGTGCTAAGTGTAATATCTGAGTTAGTTTCTAGGGTCCATCTAGCATGGATTGCATATGTAGACTCTGTTGATAAAACCTGGCAGGCTTTATATAGTGTACTGATGAGGTAGGTCCTGTGTAGACCCACGAAGGTACAACTGGATTATATGAACCAGGGGGCAGGGCTTTGTGTGTATACTTGCTAGAGCCTCCTCTCAAGGCAGGAGGTACGATCAAATTTGCAAAAATCTATAAAACTCTACGGAAGATGATGACACCTGAAGCATCACAAATGGAGTAAACCTGTGGGGCTCACTAACTGAAACGTGTGTGTGTGTGTGTGTGTGTGTGTGTGTGTGTGTGTGTGTGTGTAATACCATATCGATGCCATTTTTAAAGGGCTACGTCCAGTTTATTAGGAAGATATGCAGTATCATAATAGACCAAAGCTTGCAGATATAGATGTTCCGCAGAGGTGAGGTGGAGAAACGGATCTGCCGTATAGTGGGGGAATTTGGTGCATGGAGTGCAGGTAGGTGAATTATCAAAAAGATATGGGATCAGATTGTGAATGTCACTTAAAGTGCTTTCAATGTGCTTCCAGTGCATCAGATATGCGGGTGCCAGCCAATACAGAACAATTCTCAACTGAGTGGCCTAGGCATAATGACGCAAATTTGGAAGTTTACCACTCCTTTGTCCCGTGGAAGCTCAAGGATGGAGCATCTAATTCTAGGGGGCTTTTCCTGCCATAGAAAATGAGAAATTACATTTATCCCAAGTCTGAATACCCTATTGGGCATAAGTGGAAGAGTCTGGAGAAAGAGCAAAATCTGGGGCAAGATGTTCTAATGAATTACCTCCACTCTATTTAAGAACCCAGATGTCGGCTGCGACCAACATGAGGGATCTTCCGCTATCTGCTGAGTAAGAGGCTCATAGTTCAATAGGTCTAAATGGAGTTAGGTTTCGGGTAGCTTAATACCAAGATAGCAGATGGCCGTCTTATGCTATTTGAAGCGGGAAAGTGAGACTTCATGTAGTAGGGATATAATGATACAGCAGCACCTCCGTCTTCTGATCATTCAATTTATATCCTGTTACAGCCCCAAATTCCTGTATTAGGCCCCAAACCACTGGGATGGAGTCTTCCAGGGAGGTCAATGTAAGAAAGATATTGTCAGCAAACAAAGATTGCGTGCGGACGCCCCCAGGGGTAAGCCTTCAATAGAAGGATGGCTTTGAATAAAGGAGATCAGCAGCTCTAAATACAGAGCAAATAGGAGTGGGGCTAAAGGGCACTCCTGTCGGGTGCCCCTAGCTAACTGAAACGACTCAGAGAGAGGGAACCACCTACCCTCACATAGGCTTGGGGAGAATCATAGATGTTCATTAAGGACAATGTAAATTTATCAGGGAGTTCGAAGCGGCGCAGGGTAGATCTCAAAAAGGGTCAGGCCACACTATCAAATGCTTTTTCGGCATCTAGGCTCAGCAGTGCCACAGGTATCTTTCAAGTCACAGCATAATTTGTTAGCAAATGGGTATGGTGGCGTACACTGTAGTGAACCTGATGCAGTCCAACAACACCAGCTTAGTCTGAGTCAACAAGGTGCGGTAGGAGAGATTCCAATCTATGCGCCATCATGAACATGAAAAGTTTATAGTCATAATTTGACACTGAGGTGGGACAGTAGGAGGCCGGATATCTGGGGTCCTTCCCAGGCTTCAGAACTGCAGCAATGACAGCATATTTCCAGGAGGGAGGGGAGAGATTCCTTGTCCTGAACACCATGAAAGTTTGGGAGAAAAACGGGAAACAAAGGGTCTCTGAACTGCTTACAGAATTCGGCTGGGTAGCCATCAGGGCCTGGAGCCTTTCGAGTTTTAGCATCCCAGAGGACGGCTTGTACCTCAGCGGCAGTGACAGGAGCCAACAAATTCTGTGCCTGTATGGATGACAACTTGGGGAGAGGGAGATTCCATAAGCACCTTTCTATGTGTTCAGGCGGAAGGAGACTTCAGCTGTATAAAGTGCTTGATAATATATAGCAAAAGCCCTCCTAATCTCTGGGGGGGGGTGTAACAGATGAGCAGAGGTCAGATCAAACAAGTGAGTCACACAAGTTCGAGCCCTAGCCATCCTTAGTCTACAGGTGAGGTGTCTCGCTCCCCTAGGGCCTCCTTCATTTGAAGTCAATTTCAGATAAAGTAATTGCTGTTCAATTTTCTGGTCAGTAAGTTTTTGGAGTTGTTGTTTAGTTAGCCTAATTTGAGCTGCAACAGACTGAACCCCTTGATGAAGGAAGCTCTGCAGGGTATGAAGGATATCCTGAAGCTCTGAAATGCGGAACTCTCTTTTCACGAGCAGAGTAAGCAAGAATTTCTCCTCACAGCAGTTTTGAGCATGTCCGACATAATAGCTGGGCTTGTGGGGGAACATTATTCTTACTTCCTATCCTAGGGACAGCCTCCTCAACTAGTTGCTTAAATTCAGGGTCCCAAAGATGGATAAAATTCCAATGCCACTGACAAGTTTGGGGAGGTTTCCCCAAACAAAACCTTGCATACACAGGGGAATGATCGGAGAGGGTGGTAGTACCATGGTGAATATCCTGAACCATATTAAGATGCTCCACCATGGTAAAGATATAACAGTAATCCAACCAGGATGACACACCCGCCCTGGCGGCATAGTGAGTATATTGTCTAACCAATGGGAAAAAGTGTCTCCAAAGATTCACCACGCCCAAAGTTGTTAGAGTGTTATGGAGGTACTTCTTAAAAGGAAAATTCTATGTATGGAGGATCTGGATTCATCGAGGGATGGTGTTAGCGTGACATTTAAGCCCCCACCCATTATTAATTGGCCCTGTAGAACCAGTAATAGCTGATTAAAAAATTTTGAGCCACGACTTTTGAAGAGCCTGGTGGAAAATATATTGAAACAAGCGTCACCGGAGAGCCGTATAGGTGGCCCATTGCTATTATAAAACAGCTCGCAGGGTCAATTATCCGCTCCTGCAGCTGAAAGGGGATAACCCTAGGAATTAAAATGGCAACTCCTCGTCTCCTCCCAGACTGATGAGATGATGAAATCACCTGCTGATATCCCCAGTAAACTTAGCATGCTCTGACTTGTTTCTTGTTTAAAAATAAAAATTAGTTTGGGCTTATCTTTTTTTTTTTTTTTTTTTGTCGCCTTCCCCTGCTCCCGGTTGGCCACTCCTTCAACCCGCCTAAGTCCCCGCTGGCACCCCTGCCCTGATGCCAGCCACCACCCCACACTGCAGCCCCCCAGGTAGCTCAGTGTAGCCCTTTGCCGGATGGGTCCCCCTCCTCCTAGGGAGATAGGTGCCAGTGAGGGTCGGCCAGCATAAGCTACTTGGCTCAGGTGTTGCTGAGGTGGATCTGGGCCATATCGGGGGCTCGGCTGCAACGGGAGCAAACGACAGTTATCCGGTCGCCCATGGTGCACTTTTTCTGCTTTGCTCCCTGGGAAAGTGGTGTGCCACAACATCAAGGCATACGCAGACATTCCCCATGCCTCCGTTGGTCAATGGGATCCAGTCTGTTGCTGTACCCCAGCCTCCGCCAGGAGTCAGCAAGCACCGGGTTCCTGCTCCCCCCCTCCCCCTGAGAGAAGGCGAGCAGATGACAGACACTCCAGCCTTCTCTCCCCAGCCAGCCCTCCAGCACCCAGAGTTTTCTCCAGAACCTGGATCACCGGCATCGCATGCCAAAATCCAACCGCTGCATCGACGGGCCAGCCATCGTATCCCTCTAATTGTTGCAGTAACCCCCATCTCTTTACGGGATTGTGTATCCCATTAATATTGAAGGAAATAACTAGAAACGTTCTATAAATTTAGATATGTAGTGGCACAGATGGGTATGTAAGGTGAAGAGTTCTCTACCTGATAGGACAAATAAAGAAGAAAAAGGGGGAGAGAGAGAGACAGATGAGAGTAATAGTAGCACAAATTCCAAATTATGTTTTGGTGCCAAAAGGGCACAACTTAGCATCTTAGTTAACATTTAGAGAGCTTTAAACAACAAAGAGCAAAACAGTACAGACAGACTGAGCTGCCAACAGGGCAAAGTAGAACAGTATACCTCAGAACTTTCCAGATGTTGTGTACTCCAACAAATGTGGGAGTAAAACAACCTTAGAAGTGAGAGATCAAGTCCCTCAAACAGACTTTCAAGGTGGGAGAGGAATGTAGCCTCTCCTATATGAGAGAAAACTGCCCTCCCAGAAGGGGGGGGGGGAGATTTTCACAGAATAAAACACATGGGCCCCCACTACCACTACACACTAAAGGCTGTAGCTGTATGAGTAGCTAGGTGAGGGTAAGAAAGCTGGCACCACCCCATGTCCAGCTATAGGCTAACGTCCGCTCCCAGTGGAATGCAGGCAAAAAGGAGAATTTAGACATGACACGACAGCACTCACCTCCTTGTCCATGATTCACCCTAATTATACAGGGTAAGCCTTTAGTATACAGATTGCTGTGCTGATACTTGCAGGGGGTCGATTTAAGGTACACAACATACAGTGCTGAACTAAGAGACTAACTGTTGATATATGAGAAACCTTAAGAATCAAAGTTCCAATACTACGGTCCCCATATCCTAATCCTTTAACAGTAAGGTTTCAACATTGTGGTGGTGGGGGAACTCCCATTAAACCTCCAGCAGGCTACAAGCCGAATCAGTTGTATCCTAACAAATTGTTAAGGAAACGTTCGGTAGTTTCCGACCTACGATAAGGCTGAGAAAAGGCGAGGGGGGGAGACAAACACAATGCGCCACTACAGCAAGCAACCACACTCAGGGTCACAAAGGGGGACCAAGAAACCTTTGATGCCCCATGACAAACAAATGGTTCTGGTAGTGGCTTAGTTCCTGATAAGGAGTGGCGATCTGCATCAACATTGTTCCCCTCACACCACGGTACTCAGACAGTGCAGAGTCACCTAACTTCAGGCAGGAACTAGATGGGATAGGGGAGATGCATGCTACAAGGCCCACATATAAGTTGGGCTAAAACAAAAATGAGGCTCTAGTCTGGATAACAGCATCCCCACCCCCATAAGCTTCATGCAGAGTTTTAGCTGTTGGCAATGGGGATACAAAGCCCTGGATAAACAAACAGCCCCAGCACCCCACCGAGAGCAACAAAAGAAGGATGAGAAAACATTGGCCCAACTCATGTCACAGTCTTCTCGGACGGCTCCCAGGCTTCAATTCAAATCTCACACCTGCAAAATGCCCTTAAAATTACTAGGGTCAGATAGTAAAAGCAGTTCACCCATTACAAGAGATATACATTATGAAACAGCGAGTGCCCACCCGCCAGGTCCCCTCAAATAGTTAAATTCTCAACAGTGATCACAAGCTAAAGTAAATGTCCCCTGTGCCCATTGTGCTCAAGCCCATTACCTGATCTCACAGCACCAACAAGGAAAAGTCTCTCTGGGGCCGTATTCTGACATTTCCATAGTAGTTCCTTAACATCCTACAAAGTAGTAATGCCACATTGCCTCTGGGCTTGTTTTTCACCAACACGGTCCCGGGTGGAGTCTCGAAGCATCTGTTTCTCTGCATGGGCTGTAGTTCTGCTTAGGAGTGATACAGAAATACCTCTGGAGTCTAGTGTAGTGACCGCTGCCTCCAGAGAATCGTAGCGTTGCTGGCCCTCAGAAAATATAACGATGAGCCATCCAGGGGAGGGGGTCTGACAGCTTAGTTTTTGTTGCCACAGTGTGCACAAGCTCAGGGCACCACAGAGGGAGAGTAATCATCGTCAAAATAAATGCGACGCTCCTTATATTTAGTGTCTTAAGCGCCAAGCTCTGAGGAGGACCCGTTGCTTGACCGAGCAACTCAAGAATTTAATGACTATAGATCAGGGCCGTTAATCAGGATATCGTGGCTCTGGTGTCAAAGCTCTGTGGGACCACTCAATGCCTAAGAGAAAGGCTTGAATCAAGCTGGAGAAGGTTCCTGAGCACTCCATCAATGAAGGCACACATGTCTCTGCCCTTCTCCTTTTCCAGGATCCTATGAATTCTTATATTGCTGCGATGGGGATCAGTTTTCCAGATCTTCACATTTGTCATGCAGCTCCTTCTGCTCATCCAGCAGGTGAACCAAGGGGTGCTTTAATCTCCCTGCCCGGGCATCGATCTGAGCTTGCTGCGACTCCAGTTCAGTAACTCTCTGGCTAACTTGCACCAATTCTGCCAACATCTCAGAGTGGAGGGTACAGACTTCGTTCCTGAATTCTTTCAACTCTGTGAGTATTGCAGTATTACTCTACTGATCTGAGGCAGATTGGGAGTCCACCATATTTTGAATAGCACTCGGGACCGGTGTAATTGTAGTTGTCAATCAATCAGTCAGGATCGGGTGCTTGAGCAGGAGAATTTTCCTTTTTTTTTTTTTTTTACTTTAAAATTTTTATTGCAGGTTCATATCATACATCCTTAATCATTTTATTACAGAGATAAGATTTCAGCTTCCAAGAAGATATAGGTACAAGTTTCGTATTTCACTAATTATAACAATTTCATACATCTTAAGTATATTAGTGTTGTATCAGGGGGAAAGCGATTAGGGGAGAGGGGGGTCCCTCTCTCCAGTTACTTCCCACTAACCTCTGCAAAGGCTTCTTGGTTATCTATTTCTCTTGTGGATGGTAATCATTTAATAAAACAGAGAAATCCCCCAAATAATCCCCTTATTATAAACTTCCACCAGTACCTTCCATGTTATCCATAAATAAAATTATCTCCGTTCTCTTGGAGCTTCTTCCAATGACCAATTTTATATTGACTGATCAGTTTTTGTTAGAACCTTATACAAGTTTTATAACAACATTAATAAAAAACAAAATTAATATTTATTCCTTGCCTTATCTTTTTTTTCCCCCCCATTTTCCCCTATCTCCCTTCTCTCCTCTCGCCTTGAGAGGAAAGGTAATCCTCATAAGGGAAATCTATAGATAAAGAACTGATTAAGTGAGTGAGTCCCCTTCGACTTAAACCAACCCAAACCCCCCCTCTCCTAAGTGATCATCTGGAATCTCCCCCATACTAATTCAGCTCTACTTTTCTCCTTTCTTCCCCTCTCCTCTAGTCATTGTTAACTCTCCCTTCTTCCCCACCGCTCCCAACCTGCCCCTCCCAGAAGTTTTCCCATTTAATCCCGCCCTGGGACCTCAACCCCCCAACAAGCCTAGTTAGCTGCACAAAACTGATCCCAAATTGTGGTCCCTTCTTTCAATTCCTTGTATTTAAAGTACGGTCATCATCTAGCATTGAATTTATCTATGGATAATCTTAATTGAGCTGTAACTGCTTCCATCCCCTTGATTATTTCTATATTTTTAAACCAGGTCTTCAAAGTCGGGGAGGAGCTTGACAGCCAGTTTTGCGTGATCACCTTAAGGGCAGCTGCTATCAGAATATAAAAAAGGTATCTTTCTGCAGTATTTTTGACCTCCCGCGGGGGAAGACCCAGGACAAGGTTCTCAAACTTTAATGGCAAGGAAAGGGCGAGAATCAAGGCAAACTCATCTGTAACCTTATTCTAGAAGGGGGCAATTTTTGGGCATCCCCAAAAAATGTGATAATGAGACCCCAAATGGTCACACCCTCTCCAGCACCTGTTGGGTAGATGCTGCATGTAGTGTGCTGAGATTATTGGGGTTTTAAAAAATCTTATGTTAATTTTCCATCTAAATTCTCTCAACGATGGTGAGTTTGTAGTCTTATGAATCCCCAGCCAGATTTGGTCCCAATCTTGTTCCGTAAGATCAAGGCTTGCCTCAGTCTCCCACCTATCCTCCACTCTACGCATAGCTAGAACACCTCTATCCTCCATTAAAATCTTATAAATCTGTGAAATATATGACCTGGAATCCCCTGCAATGCTTTTCTGATAAGTCAGTTTGTTGGGAAGTGATGATCTCTGCATAAGCTCCTCAAGCCCGATTATTTTGGTAATGTAATGGGCGCATTGATAATACCTAAAAAAAAATCCGTGGGGTCCAGGTGAAACTCCCTTTGCATTTGAGAAAAAGATTTCATCTGAGGACCTGCTATAAATTGTGCTGGATACTTCAGACCCAAAGTGACCCATCTAAAGAAACAGGAATCTCCAGTAGGGGCTGGAAAGTCCGGCAGGAATGCTAATGGTAAATATTCCCATATTGGACGAAATATCTCCCAGTTCTGCCTGGCCTCCAGGCAACGTGATAAGGTGTGCCGGGTAAAGGTGTTCCGTATTTCTTTAAAATCTTTCAGTAGAACAATCCAAGGAAGGATATTTAGGGGTATTCCTCCATTTTCACTTTCTTCTATTTCTACCCAACCATGCCTCAGTCCAGGCCCCACCATTTTAATAATAGGAAGTAGCTGAGCCGACAGGTAATATTTTGAAAAGTCTGGGAGGCCAAAGCCGCCCTTGCTTTTGTCCTCCATCAGTATTTCCCATCTAATTCTTGGTCTTTTACCTTGCCAGATAAATTCAGACAGTTTTTTCCTTAAGTCCTTCCAGTCCTTTTTAGGGACCTGGATGGGAAGATTAGTAAACAGAAAAAGGAACCTGGTTAAGACGTTCATTTTAATTGCCTCAATTCTGTTAGTAAGGGTCAATGGGATTAATGACCACCTATGAAGGTCAGCTCTCACCTGCTGAATTAGGGCCCCTAGGTTAGTGGGTATTTGTATTCCAAGATACCTTGTTTTATGTTTAACCCAATTAAAAGGAATTCTACCCCTCTCCTCAGGTTTCCAGGCCTTACCCAATGGGAGAACCTCAGACTTTGAGTTAACTCTGAAACCCGAAATATTCCCAAAGGAGGTCAACAAATCCATAAGATGAGAGATGGCATCCAGTGGATTCCCCAAGTATATTAATGTATCGTCTGCATATAAGGAAATCTTATGGGATGTGTTCTGAATTTCAATACCCTGGATTTGCGAATTTTGTCTTATGGCTTGCGCCAATGGTTCCATGCTAATCGCGAAGAGCAGGGGAGAGAGAGGGCACCCTTGCCTCGTACCTCTAGAAATATTGAATGGTTGGGAGACTGTACCATTCACCCTCACCCCTGCCTGCGGATTTTGGTGAGATATTTTTATTCCTTGAAGGAATTTACCTTGCAACCCCATTTTTTGAAGGACTTCAAATAAATAAGTCCAATTCAGCCTATCAAAGTCTTTCTCTGCGTTGATAAACAACGCTACTGCCTGAGTGGCTAATAAACCCTCCGATCTTATCATACTGAGGAGCCTTCTGACATTATCAAATAAGTGACGGTGCGGAATGAAACCCGTTTGGTCCGGATGGATCAACAACTCCACATATTTCTGTAAACGTAGGGCTAAGATTTTAGTAAAAATTGTTTGGTCCCGGTTGAGGAGAGAGATAGGTCTAAAGAATTCACATTTGGTGGTTTTCTTCCCTGGCTTAGGTATAACCGTTACTATTGATTGCTCCCAGCTAGCCGGGCCTTTACCCTCCTCCAGACAGTAATTGTATACTTCCGTTAGTAAGGGTGCCAACAGCTCTGCTAGCTCTTTATAGATTTCCCCACTGAACCCATCCGGACCTGGGGTCTTCCCCACCGGTAGCTGATGGATAACATTTAAGGTTTTTTGTACGGTGATGGGGAGATTTAGTTCCCTTATTGCTGAATCTGGCAGCTTAGGTAGTTTAAGGTTACTTAGAAAGACCTGCGAGTTCTCTGACGTGTTTTTAGAGTTCGTGTTGTCTGAGTATAAATTTTGGTAATACATTCGAAATTGCTGAGCAATTTCCAAAGGGGCCGTAAACCTACGATTAGAGGAATTTTCATCTTGGAGATACGGAACGTACCTATCTGCTTGAGCTTTTTTCAACCTGAAAGCTAATAGTTTAGAGGCTCTCCCCCCTACCTCATGGCACTTTTGGTTCGTGAATTTTAAATAACCCTCCACCTTTTTGTCCTCAAAAGTCCGCAAAGCCTCTCTAATCTTACCCAACTCCCTCTGAATCTGGGTACTCATTGGATTTTGCTTGTGTTGCTCTTCTAGTACCACTAAATCTTTTAGTAGCTTCGCATGCGAGATTTGTGCCGGTTTTTTTGATAGGCTGCAAAACTTATTACCTCTCCTCTCAATACTGCTTTAAGCATATCCCACTTCACTAGTGGAGAATGCTTCACTAGTTGATGTGCATGATTGAAGTCCTCGATAGCTTTTTTTCAGTTTATCGATAAAGGGTTTGTTATTCAACAAGGAGACGTTTAGTCTCCATAGTGTCTGCCTCTCCCTCGGAGCCAATGTTAACACAACAGAGATTGGTGCATGATCTGACAATGTTATATTATGTATTTCTGATTAAGTGACCAAGTGAAGTGAGGTAATGCAAGTATAAAATAAATCAATCCCTGAGTAGGACCGTTATGCATTTGAATAAAATGTGAAGTCTCTCCCTTGAGGATGGTGCGCCCTCCATATATCTGCTAACCCCAGTTCTTTCGTTAGCGCATTAAGGGACTTGGAAGCTGCTAGGGGAGTAGATATCCCCTTCGCTGATTTCTCTCTCTGCTGGCATGGTACAGTGTTAAAGTCGCCCCCTAGTATAAGAATTCCTGAGGGGGGGCCCGCCATCTTTTTAAAGATTAACTTGAAAAAGTCCTCTTGATTAGTGTTCAGAGCATATATATTGACCAGGTGGAGGTATTTCCCTTGCACCTCTACCGATATTCTAGCATACCTATCTTGGAGTCCCCACTCCGATGAGTCACGCTTTACATTTAGACCTTTTCTCCATAAGATTGCCATTCCTGCTCTTTTTGCATGCTGGTGAGATGCTGCCACTAAATTTTCTACCCAGGCCCTTCTTAATTTCAGATGCTCACTATCAGATAAATGTGTCTACTGTAATAAAATAATATCCGTCCGCAACCTTTTTAACTCTTGTAGTAATCTAGTACGTTTAATAGGCGAATTAACTCCCTTCACATTATAGGAGCATATTCTTAGAGTAGTCATGGTTAATTTTTAAGGGGGAGACCAAAGTTTGGTACAGTCCCGAGAATTAGGAAAATAAAACTATACCAGATGTACTTGATATTGAAGTGTTGACACCCATCCGAGTTGGGGGGGGTTGGTTCCTCCACTCCTAACCTCTTTCATGATAGGGACTCACTCACTACATACCTCAGTGTTAGCATTAGGCAAGACATTAAAACTTTAACAATTTCTAAATTCTAAATAAATGCAGTAAAATAACAATACTAATGCAACTGATTGTACTCTTAAACAGCGAATATCAGATAAACTAGGTCTCTCCCTTCCCTACTCAATAACAAAACTCAGGAAAGAGAGAGAAATCTATCAGATTCTTTTAGTACCTAGGCCCTGTTAGGTCTCGTACTAAAATTACTTTGATTGCTTCCAATGTATGATTCCCAGGTCTCCTTAACAGGAGAGCCCGGTGCCACTCTAAGTGTGTAGTGCCTCCGTGGACACTATATGTCTCACTCTTGAGACCGTGAGCTTGTATGGTTTTAAGCTCTATATCAGACCAGGAAAAGACAAAGTCAACCTAAATCTTTTCCCAGTCACCCTTGATTCCAGGAGCCCTGTAATCCCCCTTCCCGCCCTTGATACTTTTTTATGTTTATTTAGACCTCAGAACCTCTCCTGAATCTTAATCAGGGGATCTGCGTTTCATTAATTTACTTATTTCGTGACAGAGCGGTGAAAGTCTCAAGTCATTTGTGCCAGGTATATCTTTGCTCTCTGGCTCATGTTTCATACCAGCCATAAAATAAACTTATCAATATAATTTCCTTTGAGGGGAGCGGTCTCTCCCCTCTTCCTCAAATAGCCCCACGCCCCCGCTGTAGACTGTTGTGCATAGGGGATGGCTGCCTCCTCATCCAGTCTGAGAACCCATATCCAAATTCAATTTTACAAATTATAAATCCCTGTACAGTCAGAGACTCTCTCCCCCCTCTTCTCTTCAGGGTTGCAGCCTTTCAAAAACTCTCATGGTATGCCCCTCAGTCAAATTGTCAGCGGGGCCACAGAGTCACATCCTGGTATGAGCTTGACTGAAGAAAAGTGAACCCCCAAAAAAGTTCTCCACTTATCAAATTCTGCCCTCAAACAATTAGGCATCCCAACTGTTAGTGCTCCTGTTCAGTACGGTTTCTAAAGTTAACCTTGTGGATGAGTCAGGGGGTAGTATTCTGCTTAGATCTTACAATGGAATGTCCTTCAGCTTTTTTCCCCTCAGTGCGTCTTGACAGCTTCAAGTATATCTTGAACAACCGCTTGGGAATCCTCCTCGATATGGCTGCTTCGTGGCCTCTCTCTGCACCCGTTAGGTGCTTTTCAACAGCTTTGTTCCAAAAGTCTTAGTTCCATTCCTGGTACCTCGATTCCCTACTCTTTTAACAGTGTAGCTGCTTCAGCCAGATTAGAATATATCTTGACACCTTCTTCCAAATGCAGTTTTAGCTTCGCTGGGAAGATCAGTTGGGCTTTAATAGACTGTCTTTTCTCTCGCATCTCCTTAATAACTGTGCACACATTCATCCTCTCCGCTTGTAACGCTGGGGAAAAATCTAGCTCAAGAAAAAGGGCAGATTCGTTATATTTTAGATCCTTTAATCTCCATGTCTCTCTGAGGATCCACTCCTTCGTCTGGTAGTGTACCATTCTGATTACCCATGAGCGAGATCTGGCTGCCGGTGTGGTGGGCCTTGGGCCAAGTGACCTGTGTGCTCTATCAATTGCCATGTTTAAGTCTGGTGGGATAGTTAAGATGGTGCGCAGTAAATGTTGTACAAAGTCTACTGGAGTAGAGTAACCCTCCTCAGAGCCTTCTGGAACCCCATGTACCCGAAAATTATTCCGATGTGATCGATTCTCCATATCCTCCAGTCTATTGAATATTTCCCTGTCTCGATGCAAAAGATACAGCAGGACCCTATTTTCAGATTCCTGAGCTTCCGTGATTTCTGTTATTTTATTAGTATGCTCCGCCACCTTAGCACCGATATTTCTTACATCCTGACGCAGGTCAGCTATGGAGGATTCAATCTTTTGAACCGAGGTCAGGATTTTTTGTAATGTGCGCTCTGCTTTCCTTAATAGCCCGGAATCCTCCTCCTCCATGTCCAATGATGAGTCTGATAGGACTGGGTCTCTATGTGAGTGCACCGACAGGGACTCAACCTCTTCGTCGAGAGTAAGTTGTTTCATCTACGTTTGAGAAGAAAGATTTCTCAGGTTTCTCGACTTGTTGTTTTTAGTAGACATCTCCCCTTCTCTCAACTGCAATTTTAACTTCCTGTACTTCTTATTCGAGAGGTTTTATTAAAATTGGCGGGGCGGTATCAAGAGCTGTCCCATTCCAACGGTGACGTCACCGAAAGTCGAATTTTCCTTTTTTTTGGCCACCCATCAACTGTGCAGCCTCCTTCATGAACTGGCCAGGGTAGTTGCAGGATAACTTGTTAGTGTTGGAGCATTAGGAAGGTAAATGCCAGGGCTCCTCACTCAGCGCTGCATCCCTCAGGGCGTTGTCACCAGAAGTCCTTCAGGTTTCTGCAATCATTTCAACAATATAACTATATACATTTGCACACCAAGAGATCCCAGTTTCACATAAAATTTAAAATGTATTTTTAACCACAGAGGAGCAGGGGAACAAAGAAATAATAGAAACAGGGATGGGAGAAAACAGAGAGAAATTGTGGGACCATCAGAGTGGCCAATTCCTAGGTGCCACAAGGAAAATGTGACTGTGCAGTCAGACATGCAAGAGATAGATAAGGAACAGAATAAGAGGACTGAACAGATCCTTGGCTCTTTTTTTTTTTTAATTTTTTTTTTTATTATTATTATTTAGTTTTTGTTGAGCGGGAAAGTGCACTAGACAAATTTTGCCTATTTTCAGGTACGACCCAGGGAGAGGGGGATACAGATGAATGCCAACAGACCTTTTTTATTTATTTTTTGGATATTCGTAAAGACCTTTAATAATAATAATAATAATAATAATAATGACAACAACAACTACTTTATTTTTAATGGCGCCTTTCAGAATATCAAGGCACTTAAATTTAAAAGAACGCATCAGATATTCAGGTCATAAAATAGCATAAAACAGATAATCAAATATAAAACTATTCATTCACCAAAAGTTTGAACCCGCAAGTGTGTTTTTAAAGCTGGTTTGAATCCCTCCACAGTCGTGCACTCCCACATCTGATGGGGTAGAGAATTCCAGAGGGTTGGGGCCACGTGTATAAATGCCCAGGTCCCAGAAGATTTCAAACACACCCTCGGAACCTCCAGCAACCCCTTGACAGCTGAGCGGAGCAACTGTCGAGAGAAGTAGGGGACCAGAAGCTCTTTCAGGTAATCCGGGCCTAGACCGTGTAGGGCTTTAAAAGTCAGAAGACCGACTTTGAAGGTGATCCACCACTGTACTGGCAGCCAGTGCAGTCTGCGCAGCAGTGGTGTAATGACAGTATTTAGAAGTTTCTGCCAAAAGCGAGGCCGCAGCATTCTGCACTAGCTGCAAGTGGCGGATTTCCACCCCGGGTAGCCCTAGATAGAGGAAGTTGCAGTAATCTTCGTGTGAGAACACAAAGGCGTGGACCAGCATAGGAAGATCACTGGACGGAACGAGGTGCTTAACCCTGGAGATATTCCTCAGATAGTAAAAAGAGGATTTGACAACGGCTGACACCTACAAATGCAGAGTCAGCCTCTCATCAAAAATTACCCCCAGGTTTCGCACCAGTTCAGAGGTCGGGAATGATACTCCCCCAAGAAAAAGCCCTGAGGGTGAACCCACCCCCGGCCCCCTTATCCAGCACACCGGGTCCACAATCAACACCTCAGTCTTTTCAGAGTTCAACTTTAGCAAACTGGAATCCATCCACTCCTGGATTTCTGTGAGGCAGCCATTAAAGACAGAGAGCTCCATCTTGGTCAGGTGCAAAAGAAAAGTAGAGCTGGGTATCATCAGCATAGCACTGAAACCTCAGCCCATACTTTCCTACAATGTCTTCGAAGGGCAGCATGTACACTGCGAACGACATGGGGGACAGCACTGAGCCCTGAGGAACCCCACAAGACAAGAGAAACTGGGTCCGAGGAATAAACCCCAGATACCACTCAAGAGTTCTTCCAGTGAGGAAAGATGTAAACCACCTTTGAGCCAAGGCTCTTTTACAGAGGTTCCATGTCTTAAAAACAATGACACATACAGATAAAATAATACTGATCAAAGCGAGTATACATCTATAAACAGTGCACAATGCTAGATCATTATAATAAACAGTGGACCCAACATTTAACAATGATCCAGTGACTGATGGAGCAGAAAGAAGTAGGCGGCAATGATAAAAGTGAGGTGCAGAGACCCTGAACCAGATTAAGCTGTTGGTGGTATTTTTGTCTTTCCCAACAGGAACTTGTCCGAACTGATTCGGGACAAATTAAGCAAGCCTATGAAAATGATACCAAAAAAGAACCTGAACATGTAGTCTCAAAACTGTGGAAACACTGCGTGAGGTGGATAAAATGAGAAAAAATAAATAGGGGGGGGATATATGTAAACAGGTGCAGGATGTGATACTCTTTATACTTTTATGCTTTATATTGATCTTTTCTATATCCCTGTGAGGCATGTCCTGTTAGTCCTTTGATGTATACTGCCCTGAGTATTATTCAATTTATCACAATACCAAACTTCCCCATCTCTTTTCGAGAAGTGCCATGGGATCTTTAACATCTACCTGAACTACCACCAGAACAAGCAGATGGGATCTCAGTTTAATGTCTCATCCGAAAGACGGTACCTCAGGAGTGCAGCACCCCCCTCATGCTGCACTACAGTGTCAGTACTGAGATTTAAACCAACTGCTTGGTGTGGGGATAACACACTCCGCATAACAAAGCGGAGAGGGTCTTTTTCAGCCCAGTCACAGTTACACTAATGAAATGTTACACAAAAAGAACAAGGGTCTTTCATGTTGTGTCCTGCCATCCAGGCAGTGGATGAATTCAGTATTTAAAATATACCTGTAGCTATCATTTTATGAGAAGTGCTATCTGTAATTATTGTGGACACTGGCACAACGGTGAAGGAAAACTAGCTATGGCTACCTCTGAGAACCCAAACCAGGTTATCTGCAGTTTCATCCTGTACATCATTCCGCTACAGAGGTACATTCTTCATTTATTAATCTGCCATCACTCTAACTGAGATAACCCATGGAGATATAGCATCTCATTTCCATGGAGGCCTCGGGAGGGCTGCAGCAGTCACATTTATGTAGCTCAGCCCAAATAGTTACAGGATACATATACAAGGCAAAAAACTGTACAAGTATGTGCATTCAAAACAATGATACCTGTAAAAGTAAGCAAAGCTGGGTGACTCTTCCCCCCCCCCCCAAAAAAAAAGAATGTTGTTTCTAGTAATGTTTCTCTCGAAGGAAAGTACGGTTAAGTAAGAACTTACCGTAACCATAGATCTTCGAGAAGAGCTCTTGCAGCACGTAATAACTGATAGGACTGAGTCCCAAGCAGTACTGGGATATCACCAGGTCAGAAGGGCAGTGGAAGTAGTGATGCCCTCAGGCTCCTACAAGAGTAGCCCCTGGAGGACTGACAGGCCGAACCTGCCCTCCTTCTGGAAGCAATGTCTAAACTATAGTGCTGGACAAAAGTGTGCACCAAACTCCAGGTGGTTAAGGCACAAAAGTCTGCTGCCGACATTTTTGAGCGATGCAAAGGACATTGCAATCCCTCTGGTTGAATGACCTCTCACTGGACCAGGCAGGGGTGTCCTATACTTCTCACAGCAGAAAATGATGCAGTTGACCAGCCACTTGGACATGGTCTGTTTGGAGACCAGTGCTCCCAACATCCGTTGGGAAAAGGAGACAAACAACTGGTCTGACTTCCTGATGGACCATGTACAGTCAACATAGTACCTAAGAATTCCATGTACATCTAAGGTATGCAATAAGGCTTCTGCTTTGCTGGAGTAGTCAGGGTAGTAAACAGGCAGGTGACTGTCTTGATTGAGAGTAAACTCTGACACCACCTTCGGGAGAAACTTAGGATTTGTGCAAATTGACACCCTGTCCCG
This sequence comes from Neoceratodus forsteri, assembly GCA_016271365.2. Taxonomy (NCBI): domain Eukaryota; kingdom Metazoa; phylum Chordata; order Ceratodontiformes; family Ceratodontidae; genus Neoceratodus; species Neoceratodus forsteri. The sequence goes on from CM028133.1 coordinate 635,541,001, forward strand.
AAGAAAAACAAATATGGTTCCTTACACATAAGAAACTGGAGCTCAGAAATCCTCCGGGCTGAAGTAATAGCAACTAAAAATAACGCTTTCCAAGAGAGAAAGCGAAGCCCACAACTTGCGGCTGGTTCAAAGGGGGACAAGGTCAACTTCTCAAACAAATAGCAAATCCCATGAAGGAACAGGGTCCCAAATGGGAGGTTTGATGTGCAGAATACCTCGCAGAAAGGTACGTGATAGATCTAGATGTGCCAATGTCCTACCGTCCACCGGTACATGATAGGCTGAGATAGCCAAAAGATGCATCTTTATGGATGAATAGCTTAGACCTGAATCAGACAGGGATAATAGATACTCCAGGACCCAGGTCCCCTCATAAGAGAACAGATCCAAGTCATGGGCAGCAGTCCAGAGGCTGAACCACTTCCACTTCATGGCGTAAGTGGCCCTAGTAGATGGTTTTCTAGCAGCCACTGATACCTCTGCTACCCATTCAGACACCCCATATCTGCTCCTGGCTAAGTCTGCAAGAGCCATGCATGGAGATGTAGAGATCTGAAGTTGGGGTGAACTAGAGAGCCCTTCTCTTGGGATAGCAATTTTGAGGACAGAGGAAGTGGGACGGGGGTTCTACTCAGCTGCTGAAGAAGGGAACCAAATCTGCCTGGGCCAGAATGGTGCTACTGGAATCATGGTTGCTGGCTCCGTCTGTAGCTTGAGGAGGACTCGCTGCAGAAGTGGGAAGACACAGAGAAGCCTCCCAGTCCAAGAGACCGGCAATGCATTTCACCAAAAAACACCAGGCCCTGGCTCTAGCGAGCAAAAATTGGGCAGTTTGACATTGAGTGGGGACGCGAAGAAGTCCAACTCTGGAGTCCCCCATCTTTTTTTTTGCATTATTTGTTTATCCCCATCTACATGCCCCATAGCTGCCTCTCCCTCGGGCCATCATGGTCCCAGACAATCCCCTACTAACTCCCTTCGAGCACCTCTTACCTCACATATGCAGCCTTCCACGGGGTAGGCCAGTGTAACCCTTGCACCAGATGGGTCCCCACTCCTCCGAGGGGGAAGGCACCGGCGACAGGAACCAGCACACTATTATCTCTTGGTCCCAGGAGCTGCTGAGGTATTCCGTGGCTCTCAGAGAGTCTTTGTGGATGCCTGGAGCCGGCAGCAGTCATCCGGCTAACTTCCAGAACGTTTTTTCTGTTTTTCTTGTTCCCCCTTTGTGTCACTTCATGTAGTACCTCCAATTTCCATTGGGGGCCGCTGCATGAGTGAAGGCAAACCCTAGCCCACCCCAGGATAGGAGAGCAGTCCATCAGACACGCGATCTTATACTCCCCCTGCCGACCAGAGTCCGTTCCCGAATCTCCCATCTTTCAAATATGTCATCTACTACATCTTGAAGTGGTTCCCATTCATTAGCTTGGGATTGCGAGTGACTGAGGGTGTCTGCTAGTGTGTTCTGAAGACCTGGGACATGTATCACGAACAGTTTCAGGCTGTGATCTACTGCCCAGTACCAGCCCCTCTTGGCTTCTCTGCAAAGGGGATAAGAATGTGTTCCCCCCTGCTTGTTGCTACAGAAAACCACGGGCAAGTTGTCAGGCTGGTCTCGTACTGGGCCTGGAAGGAAGTTATCCTAGAATGCCTATACGGCATACAGCACTCATCTCCAGAATGCTGATGTGCAGAGACCATTCTGTCAGAGTCCAAGACCCCCATGTCTGACTGCTCCCGAAGTGGGCACCCATCCCATGCCCGATGCATCCATGGTGACAATCTGTTGAGGAGAGGAGCTTCTGAATGGAGCCCCTATTGCTAAGCTGGAGGGGTCCAGCCACCACGCTAAGGTTTGGTGTACTGCCTTGGAGATCCTGACCTTCTGGTCCAGATCATCCCTTTGCTGATCCCACTGCACCCTGAGGTTCCATTGCAGAGTTCTCATCTGCAGACGAGCGAGAGGCATAGTCACTGTGGCAGCAGACATATGACCCAGGAATTGTAGTACCATTCTGGCTGGAGCCTGGTCTATGGACACTAATTTCACAGTCAGCGTCTGAAGGCAATCTGCCCTGTCTGATAGGAAAAAAGCTCTCCCCTGAACCGAGGCGCCCTGAACTGGTAGTGCTCTCCTTCAAATGTGAACCAGAGATACTTCTGTGGAACAGCAGGCTCTTTATGTGCATGTATGTGTCCTGCATGTTCAGGGAGCAGAGCCAATCTCCTTGGCGTAGCATGGAAGCAACCCCTGGAGTGTCACCATTCTGAATCTTCTGTACTCTATGAAAAGATTCAGTTGACTGAGATCCAAAATCGGACGAAGGTCCCCGGTCTTCTTCGGAACCAGGAATAAGCGAGTGTAGTAACCTTTGTATCTCTGGTTCTCCAGTACTACCTCAATGGTTCGCTCAACAGGAGGGCCTGCATTTCTGCTCGAATAAGACCTCTGTGGGATGGGGAGCAGGCTGAATAAACTGAAGGGTTGTCCAGCTGTAACTAGGAAAACTCCAGGGCATAGCCCCTTTCTAGGAGTTGCAGCACCCATTGATCTGTGGTGATGTTAGTCCAACCTGTGAGGTAAAGGGAGAACTGCCCTCCTACTGCCTCCCCTAACAATTCTGCTGGAGGAGGGCGGCGGGCAAGGAGTCAGGCTGAGGCTGAAAGGATGGGAAGAGAAGCTCTGGACTGCTTAACCGTTCATGGTCCCAGATGTCCTGCTGTCTGAGGGGGTGCTTTTCTCTTGAACCCTCCCTGTTAAGGCTGTTTCTTGGATTGCTGTCTTTGGCGCTTCCGAAAGAGACGGTGCTTTGGGGGGGGGGGTAAGGCTCAGATTTCTACATTTTATGTACTTCTGCAACAGCCTTCCCAGAATCCTGTAGGCTGGTGATCATCTTTTCAGCCTCCTGGCCAAACAGCGCAGGGCCCTGGAAAGGCAGATCTAGCATACTGTCCTGTAGGTCCTGCCTGAACCCAGACACTCGAAGCCACGAGTGTCGCCCGAGTCATATTCCTGAGGCGGCAGCTCTGGCTGCTGTATCTGCTGCAGACGAACATTGAGGACATGTTTGCCCTCATCTGAACCAGACTGCAGAACTGCCAGGAGCTCTGACTTGTTGGGTGGATCTGGCTGGGCCTTGGCAAGGTCCATAGCTTTCTGCCATAGGTACTTCTGGTACATGATCATATGTGCCAGGAAATTCAAAGACCTGATAGTTCAGGTGGAGAAGGCATACATCCACCGCCCCGAATGATCCATCTTTTTTGACTCCTTGTCTGGTGGCTGAGAGCTGGTATGCTTGGGCTGTTGCGACCTCCCATGAGCCGCTGTAAGAACTACTGAGTCTAACTTCAGTTGCTTACTGAGGTGGGGCTCATTTCTGGGGGTTCTGTACAGGCGTTCAGCTTTTTTAGGCACTGCCGAAGTAGTGGAAGGGTGTCTTCATGCCAGCTTTGTTGCATCCTGAAATGGTTCCACCAATGGGGGAATGACTAGAGGCTTGGGGTCAGTAGCCCCCCAAAATGTAGCCAGGCATCTCCTTTCCAGATCCAGGTCTTCAGTTTCCCACTGGTTGAGGAACTGGATGCATCTCATAACCTCAAGGAATGTGGAGTCATCAGGAGGAGACCTAGGCAAGTCCTTCCTGGGATCCGGTGATGGCAGAGGGAGGTTCTCCTCAGAAGAGGCACAAGACGAGTAGGAACCACTGTAGTCCCCCAATTACTCTTTCTGACAGTCAGCAGACCTGATGTGATGCCGGGAGTGGCATCCTCTTGACCTACTCCACTCTCAAGGGCAACGGTCCCCGGACCTGCTCCGCCTGTGGGAGGAAGACCGTGAGGATGTGACACATCTGCGACTCAGACGTCCACCTGAGCTATGATCCAAACCACCTGGAGTTGGGCGGGCTGGCATCTGGGGTGGCAACAGACTCCTGCGGGGAGGCATCTGCTATGGCTGAGGTACAACTGCTGCTGACCCATAGGTTCTGGTTTCGGAAGGTGGTCACTCTTGATGGTGTTCCACCAACTTGTAAAGAGTGCACTTACATCCGCTAAATGGACCATAGAGCCTGGTGGTCAATCTGGCGTCAGGTTGGCTGGCCCCAAAGGGACTGGCGGCAGACCTTGTGCCCGAGGAGGCTCCAGCACCAGGCCGCCTGTCAAGAGAACGGATGTCTGGTCCTCTTTCTGAGGACCAGGCGCTGAGAGCTTGGCTGGCGACTGAGTGTCAAGCCCGTGCTCAACTCTCGGTAGGCCTGACTGTGGTCAGTTGTCGACAGGTCCTCTGGCGGAGGCCCGGGGGGGGGATAGGAGGCTGATGTCTGGTCTGGCTCTAAAGGAATGGAGATAAATGAAGTTGTAGGCTGTCGTCGGTCCAAATAGATGGCTGAAGACAGATTAGGTGCGGAGGATGCTTCCATAAAGTGCTTGGTAACCTGGCCCCTGTCGCGGTTGTCAGCCATGGCTGATGAACTGGAGGATGAGGCCTTGACGACAGCAGGGTCCAAACGGACTCACGTCAAAGTGGAAGCAGAAGAGGTCGAGTCCTCAGGCCAAGTCCCTAGTAAACGTTTGTGGGGTCTGATGGCCAAAGAGATGGAAGAGGTCTGGGAAGGCCCTTGCCCCGAATTTCCGCCCAGCATCTGGGAAGAGGTGGGTGGCTTGGTGGTCGAAACCCCGGGAGAGCTAGAGACCTAGGTGGGGCAGAGTTAGACTTCCAGCCAGAGGGAGACACCTTGGTCTTGTGCGGGGAATGGGACTGCGAGTCTGACCTGGACCTGTCCTTGTCCTTATCCATCTTATGATGCTTCCCCGAGTGCTTCTTCTCCTTGGGGGAGGCATCATGAGCGGAGGACAAAGAGGAGCTGTGCCCAGATTGTGACTTCTGTATTGCGACTTGTTCCAGCAGGTGGACCTTGAGTGTCTTCAGGTGGTATATGCGAGTGCGCTTTCTGAAGCTCAGGCAGTGCAGGCAGTCCGACTTGTGCTCTGCTAGCTGTGCCCTCGAGCAAACTTTGATAGACCAGTTGGTCTGTTTCAGCTGGCAGTTTTGTATGTATGTATGTATGTATGTATGTATGTATGTATGGTCCCAGGCACAGGAGGTAGGCCAAATGGCCATCTTTCTGCCGGAACTTATTTGCCGCATGCACACTTTGCCTTACGCCGCGGTGTTGTATTAGTAGACTTGGCAGACATAAAGAGGCGATCGAGAAATGCGAAAAATGTATGTTGAACTGTGCGGAGCATCTGAAAAATTGTGGTTGACGAATAGCAGGAGGACTCCATGAAACCGAAATGCAAAGTCGGTGGCGGAAAAGAAAAAATTACTCATCTTAGTAATTGTGTTTCTTCTAATGGAGTCTTGCTGGATTCTGACGTACGCAGTTAGCCCCAGCATTTGAACTGCTCCGGAGAGGAAAGAGTTAAATTCAATGCATGGCATAGAACGTTGAGCTCGAGCTCAGTTCAAACCTCTGTCTGCTGCAATTTGAAGTGTAACTGTCAGATTCTTAAGAACCAATACTAACTAACTAACCCCACTATGTGGAAAATGTAAAAAACTTACTAGCCAAATGGCAACCAAATATTTTTTGGATCCCCAAAAGACTCAAGTCGAGAAATCTAAAACGGAAACTAGGTAGTGAACACTTATGACTATCAAAACAACAAAAAATAACCCACTCCCCCTCTCTAAAAAAGAGGGAATTCCCAAATGCATCCCCAAGGTGCAACACTGCTCCTGCCAGCCCACTTCCCAAAAACCAGGTTCTGAGAGGGGAGGCAGGGAGGGGAGGTCAGAATACAGCAAGACTCCATTAGAAGAAACACAGTTACTAAGGCGAGTAATTTTTTCTTCAAACAACATGAAGTCTTGCTGTATTCTGACATATGCAAACTACCAAGCAGTACCTCCATAGAGGATTGAATCAAACCTATTTTGGGAATAGGCTTTGCAGTACTGCTGTACCAAACCTAGCATCACTCCTAGCCTGGATATCCAGAGAGTAATGTTTGGTGAATGTATGGACTGTTTTCCAGGTGGCTGCTTTACAAATCTCAAGTAAGGGAATATACCCTGGCAACAGCCAGGGAAGCAGTTGCACTTCTAGTCGAATGTGCCCTCAGGCCTGAGGGTGGTATTTTGCTTAGCTTTTCATAGCAGAATTGTATACAAGAGACAATCCACCTGGCAATAGTTCTTTCAGTGGCAGGTTTGCCCTTACCCACTTCCCCACAAGTGAGGAACAACTGGAGAGAGTCAAACCTGAGTGCTTTAGTACGCTCAAAGTAGTAGCTAAGGGCCCTTTTAACATCTAAACTGTGTAACCTTCTCTCTCCTGAAGAAGAATGATCAGTGAAGAAAACTGGGAGAGACATGGATTGGTTCAGATGAAAATCTGAAACCACTTAAGGTGGTTCTTAGAACCAATAGAAGGTTCTAACCTAGTCTCTATGGAATGAGATAAAATCAGGCTCCATTGACAGAGCTTGTAACTCACTGATACGTCTGGCAGAGGTAATAGCTACCAGGAACACAGTTTTCCAAGTCAAGTGCTTAAGCTCTGCTGAGAACAAAGGCTCAAAAGGGGGTTGCATAAGCCAAGCAATGCAAATATTAAGGTCCCAAGCAGGGGTAGTATACCTAAAAGGGGGACTGGTATGAAGCAAGCCCTTGAAAAATTTACAGAAAACAGGATGAGATGTCAGTGAGGAGGGTTTTCCCCACTGACAAAAATGCAGAAACAGCTGACAAGTGTATCTTGAGGGTAGCTGGTCTGAGGCCTAGGCCATTCAGATAAACCATACAGTCCAGGACTATGGACAAGTCAGCAGTATCTGGGGTGATATGCTTCTTGGAACACCAAATGCTGAATCTCTTCCATTTGGAGTTATAAGTTGTTCTGGTAGAAAGTTTTTGAGAGGCTTTGAGAATGTCCAGAACCCCTTGAGAGAGATGCAAAAGTACAGTTATGTAGGAACTTACCGCAACAGTAGATCTTCGAGAGAGGTTCCTTCAGTAGGTCATCACAAATAGGACTGACATCGTCAGACGTCAGGCCGCTCAGCAGACTTTTCTAGCAATCCCTGATGGGGGGGACCGCCCAACCGACGGCATGTGACCGACATCAGCGTGACAGTATATAGTGGGTGGTCCCCATGCCCGTTCCTTCCAGTTCTCCCACCAGAGCCCAGAAGAGGCCTGACAGCAGAAGTGAACAGGATTTGGAGGTCCTGAAAAACATAAGAGAGGGGAAGGAGGGAAAATATGACCTACTGAAGGAACCTCTCTGGAAGGTCTACTGTTACGGTAAGTTCCTACTTAACTGTACTATCTTACTTTGAGAGGGTTCCTTCAGTAGGTCATCAGAAATAGTCCCTCTGAGAAGAGACCAAGAGAAACTAGGGAGGAGGCAAAACAAGTCTAATCGAAAATCTGAAGTCCGAAAGGACCCAGTCTAGGACAGCAGATCCTGCAGTATGGATAGGACAAAACTAGCGCTCTGTCTAGAAGCAATGTCCAAACTATAGTGTTTGGTAAAGGTATGGACAGAAGTCCAAGTAGCGGCAGCACAAATGTCCGCTGCAGAAACATTCCGAAGGAAGGCTGCAGAAGCGGCCATGTCCCTAGTAGAATGACCTCTGCAGAGGTTTATCATACTTGTGATAACAGAATCTGATGCAGTTGCCCAACCATTTGGAAAAGGCCCAGCTTGGAAACCGGTTTGCCTCTTGTTCTTTGTGTGAAGGAGACAAACAATTGATTGCAAGAGTGAAATTCTTTGGTTCGGTGGGTATAACACCGGAGAATTCGATGGACATCCATTGTATAAAGGAGTGCCTCACCCGTCAGCGGGGGCCGGATAATATACTGGAAGCTCTACCGACTGGTTCAGAGTAGCTTCCGACACCATCATCGGAAGGAACCTTGGATGGGTTCTGAGGACCGCCTGGTCCCGGTGAAAAATCAGATAAGGCTCCTTGCAAACCAGAGCGTGAAGCTCCAAAATTCTTTGAGCTGACGTGATAGGAAGCGGAGGTCACAGCTCATGGCTGGCTCGAAAGGAAGCAAGGTGAGCTTTTCCAGGATGAAGTTCAAGTCCCAAGGTGGAGTTGGGCTGCTGATGGGGAGGGGTTTCAGATGGAGAATCCTTTTCAAGAAGGTTTTTGAAATATCCAACTGAGCCACGGGTTTACCATCCACCAGCTCGTGGTATGCCGAGATAGCAGAGAGGTGCACTTTCAGGGAGGAATAGGCTAGACCAGAGTCCGATAGGTAAAGGAGGTATTCCACAACTTGTGGGGCTGAGCAAGAAAAGGGGTTCCAGTCCTTTGCAGTCACCCAAATGGAAAACCGCTTCCACTTCAAGGCATAAGTGGAACGGGTGAAAGATTTTCTGGCTTCGACAAGGACCTGAGCCACTCGTGAAGAAACCCCAAAGCAAGAAATGGCTATGTCTGCAGGAGCCATGCATGCAGAGGTAGTGTCCTGAGCCCCAGATGAACCAGACAACCTTGATCCTGAGTAAGGAGGCCATGCATCAATGGAAGTGGAACCAGTGGTTCCCTGGATAGCTGTTGAAGCAGCAGGAACCAAATCTCTCTCGGCTAAAGAGGAGCGATGAGAATCATCTTGGTCTTCTCCGCCTGTAGTTTGAGGAGAACCCTCTGCACAATGGGAAATGGAGGGAAAGAGCACAAAAATGTCCCTGTCCAGGATAGAGATAATGCGTCGCTCCAGAAAGCACCTGGCTCTGGAACGAGTGAGCAAAACTTGGGAAGCTTTGCGTTGAATTGAGAGGCAAATAAATAGAGTTCTGGCTGCCCTCAATTTTGGAAGATGGATTCCGCCACTTTCTGATGAAGTTCCCACCTGTAAGCAGGGGTCTGCGACCTGCTGAGACTGTCTGCCAGGACGTTTAGAACCCCTGGTAGGTGCATGGCCACTAGGGACAAGTGGTGCGGGACCACCCAGTTCCACATTCTGGTCGACCCCCCTGTGAAGAGAGTACGACCAGGTTCCTCCTTGTTTGTTGATGTACCAAACCACCGATATATTGTCTGTTTGGATCAGCAGCGTTTCCTCGGGCAGCAGGTGCTGAAAGGCCTGTAAGGCATACAGGACCACCCTGAGCTCCAGAACACTGATGTGAAGAGAAAAGTTCCAAGCCAGACCAAAGTCCCTGGACTTGATGTTCCCCCAGATGAGCACCCCACCCCATGTTCGAGGCATCTGTGGTGAGAGTGGCAACAGGTGCTGGGCTTTGAAATGGAAGCCCCAAGGAAAAATTGTGTGGATTCATCCACCATAGAAGATCCTTCTGGACCGCTGAAGAGATGAGAATCGGATGGTCCAGATTGTCCAGAAGCTGGTCCCATAGCACCCTCCGGGACCGAGTGATCCTCATGTGGAGCCTGGCTAGGGGAATGGTAAAAATGGAAGCTGCCATGAGGCCTAACAGGCGAATGACCTCCCGGGCTGGGATAGTCCTGCAAGAAGCCACCTTGGAGGCCTGATGGACCAGAGTCTCCACTCTGTCCAGAGGGAGGAAAGCTCTGCACTGGACTGTGTCGAGGACCGCCCCAATAAACTGCAGTTTCTGGGTGGGGATAAGGGATGACTTGGGCATGTTGATCAGCATGTTGCCATAGCTTGGCAGAATACACCAGGAGAAAGGACTGCTGTGTGACTGGACTTCTCTGCTGGGACTAAAGCAGAAGAACTTTTGTATTTGACTAATTTAGGGTATAAAAACTAACATACAAAAAAAAAAGTGTGTGTTTGGGTTAACTGAACTGAATGGGTATCTGAAGAGTTGTCTAGGTGTAAATCTCAGGTGACTGAAAGGACTTAACTGCTGTGAGGTTTAAATTACTTGTAGAAAGATCTGGTAAGTAGGGGGAATGGCTTAGCTTGAAGGAAGCAACATTTAAAGACTGCCTTAGAAAGTTTCTGCTAATAGCTTGGCAGAAGACACCAGGAGAAAGGACTGCTGTGTGACTGGACTTCTCTGCTGGGACTATATTGCCCTCCTTCCCTCCCCTCCACCCAAAGCTAGTTCTATTTTTATAGGCACAGAATTTGACTGACAACAGGAACTTCCTGTTTAGGGGCAGGAAGTGAGTGATCACAGAACCACCAAGGACCCACCATCCTAGAAGGGCAAGAGTAGCGCTCCGGCCCCCTCTTGCTGCTGGAGGTCTGCCTCTGAGCAAGTAAGTGGTCTACTGCAAAATATAGGATATTCTTGTCTCAGAATAGGACAATCAGGAGCTTAAAGGGCACACAGGCAGAAAGTAAGGAGAGAGAGAGAGAGAGAGAAAAAAAAAAACAGAGGAAAGAGTAAGGATTGCAAACAGTTAAGGGGCCAGAAATAAGACATGATTGGAGTGGTGCAGTGCAGTGGCTGTGGAGCAGCAGTCTTCCGGGAGATGTTCTGGAGGATGCGGTGTTGTCTCATCTGCAGGCACCTCTCTGGGCTGAGGGAGGAGGTTGCTCATCTCCAGGCTGAGTTGGCCAGGATTTGTGGGACCTCCTCTTCCATCCAGGGACAACCAGTGCCACTGCTGCTGCCTCAGAGGTTGCCAAGAAAGAGGAGCGGTTGGACCACAGTGGGCTCAGGGAGGGTAAGGGTGGTGGAACAGAGGCGCATCCCTCCCATTGTACCTCTCCACAATTCCTATGCCATTCTGGCAAAGTGTGGTTCCTCTATGGAGGCACCCACAGTGGAGACCAAGGAGAATGCTGGGAACCTCCACAAAGGAGACCCACAGGAGGGTGGCAGGGGACCCTGCAGGGGAAGGAAACAACTCCTGGTGGGGGACTCCATTGTTAGGAAGGTAGAACTGGGGGAGGAAGGGGAGAGGGAGGTAAGGTGCCTGCCTGGTGCCATAGCTTGCAGGGACAGGAAGCGAATCCTCAGGATTGCCGGAGCAGCTGCACAGGGGAGGGAGCTGGATGTCATTGTCCACCTAGGGACAAATGACCTGGCTAAGAAAGGGATTAGAGAAGTGCAGGAAGAGTTTGTGGAATTGGGGAGGGGCCTTAGTCAAGTAGCACGCATGGTAACCTTCTCGGAGGTGCTACCTATCTATGGCATAGGAGAGGCTAGGGTGTTCCGCACCATGGGATTCAATCAGTGGTTGAAAAACTGGTGTGGAGCTCAGGGATTTGGCTTCATTGGGGACTGGGGGTCCACCTGGAGTGATGCAAGCCTATACTGGCATGATGGGCTGCATCTGTCCGGGAGGGGAACCAGGATCCTAGGTGATAGGTTTAAATGCTTCATTGGCAAGCTTTTAAACTAGCCAAGGGGGGAGGCACTGGAAAGGAGCAGGAAAATCCTAGCCCCCAAATAATCACGGTAGTAAGTGCGGCAAACACCAACATAGAGGTGTCGATAGGGGGAAGGGCAGGGGTAAATGAAGAAAGTGACAAAGGCAAGAAGGACAGGGATGGGGTAAAAGGGAGTAAGGCCATGAGGAAATGGAGGGTAATGAGTACCAATGCCCATAGTCTGGGCAACAAGCTCCCTGAACTGATGGCCTTAATGGAAGAGAGATGCCTGGATATCGTAGCAGTCACAGAAACATGGTACACAGAGAACCATGACTGGGATGTTAACATACCAGGGTACATAACCTACAGGAGAGACAGGCGGGAGGAGTAGCTCTCTATGTAAAGGAAGGATAAAAGCAACTGAACAAAAGAGTAAACAGGGAGAGAGGAGGCACTGTGGGTCACCTTGGAGACTGGAAAGGCACCACAATCCGCACAGGGTTGTGTACAGACCCCCATGTCAGGGGAAGGAATGGACAAGGATATGATAGAAGGCATTCTTAGAATGGCAGAGAAGGAGATACTGTTGATGGGAGACCCAATATGCCAGATGTTAACTGGAGCACATTTGCTGCAGCCACATCCAAGAGCAGGGCCATTCTTGATGCCCTACAGGTGGCAGGCATTAGACAGTTAGTTTCGAACCCACTTGTGAGGGAGCAATCTTAGACCTCGTGATCTCACACGGGGCAGTGAGTGGATCTCAGATCTAGAAGTGGGTTGCCATCTGGGGACAAGTGACCATCAAACAGTGTGGTTCACGTTAAACTCAGCTACAGAGTCAAGCCATACAAAAGTGAGGTACTGGACTTTAGGAGGCTGACTTTGGCAAGATGGGAGAGTGCCTCAGAAAAGCACTAGCAAACAGGCTAGAAGGAGGTGTGGAGCAACAATGGGAATTATCAAAACTGCCATCACAGAGGCAACAAGCCTTTGTGTGAAGCAAATGAACAAATCAAAATGAAAGAAAAGCCACTATGGTTCTCAAAAGAGGTGGCTGTGAAAGTCAGGAAGAAAAAGATAGCATTCCGGAAGTATAAGGAAACACAGAAGGAGTAGGACAGAGGCTGTACCAGTTAAGGCAGAAGGAAGCAGGAGGGAAGTCAGAATAGCAAAGGCCCAAACTGAGGAAAAGATAGCCAACTCAGTTAAGAAGGGGATAAAACCTTTATAGGTACATCAGCAGTGTAGAAAGGACAAAGGGAGGGATAGTGAGGCTGAATAGAATGAACAGTGGGTGGGCAGGGGACAGTGAAAGCAGGAATACTGAATGAAAATTTCTGCTCAGTATTCACAAAAGAGGAGGGGGAAGTGCCTAATCCAATTAACAGAAGCACTCTTGATAGGGGGGTCGATCCCAGTCCTTTCACAGAAGAAAGGGTTCTGCTAGAACTCCTAAAACTGAAGGTGGACAAAGCAATGGGTCCTGATGGAATTCACCCCAGAATTCTAAAAGAATTAAGGGAGGAACTAGTGAAACCACTGGCTACTCTTTTTAATAAATCATGGGAGGATGGTGTGGTACCCGAGGACTGGAGGAAGGCGGATGTGATTCCCCTTCACAAAAGTGGTTCCAAGACAGAGGCAGGAAACTACAGACCTGTCAGTCTGACCTCTGTGGTAGGGAAAGTGATGGAGTCACTTCTGAAGGAAAGAATAGTCTAGTACCTAGAGGCCAGTGGAGCACAGGACCCAAGGCAGCATGGGTTCACAGCGGGAAGGTCATGTCAGACGAATCTAATAGATTTCTTTGACTGGGTGACTAAAGTAGTAGACCAGGAGGGCTGTGGACATGGCTACCTAGACTTTAGCAAGGCATTTGACACAGTCCCACACAAAGATTAATAGTCAAATTAACCAGCCTGGGAGTGGGACCCAGGGTGGTAGCCTATGAAAACATTGGCTGGACAACAGGACACAGAAGGTAATTGTAAATGGAGTCCATTCTGAAGAAAGGGGGTTACTAGTGGGCACGTGAGGGTTCAGTATTGGGTCCAGTCCTTTTAATGTCTTCATCAGTGACATTGCAGAGGGACTGGAAGGGAAAGTATGCCTTTGCAGATGACACAAAAATCTGCAACAGGGTTGATACACAAGGAGGCGGGAAAGGATGAAAAGGGACTTGGCAAGGTTGGAGGAATGGTCAGAAGTATGGCAGCTAGGATTCAATGCAAAGAAGTGCAAAATAATGCACCTGGGAAACAAGAACCCAGGGGAAGAATACATAATGGGTGGGGAGGTAGTAACAACAACAAAAAAGGAAAGGGACCTGGGGTAATCATATCAGATGACCTTAAGGTTAGCAAGCAATGTGAGAAGGCAGTAGGGAGGGCTGGGGTATACTAGGATGTATAGGAGAGGCATCAGCAGCAGAAAACAGGAAGTTGTTATCCTCTGTACAGACAGTTGGTGAGACCCCATCTGAGTACTGTGTCCAGTTCTGGAGACCCCATCTCCAAGAAGGACATAGACAGGATAGAGGCAGTCCAGAGGAGGGCAACTAAAATGGTGCAGGGTCTGCAACAGAAGCCGTATGAGGAGAGACTAAAGGAGCTTAATATGTATACCCTTGAGGAAAGAAGGGAGAGGGGACATGATAGAAACTTTTAGTACCTCAGTGGACTCAACAAAGTCCAAGAGGGTAGCATTTTTCAGAAAGAGACTTGCAAGAACAAGGGACACAATTTAAAGATAGAAGGAGGGCGGTTCTAGGGGCAATGTGAGGAAGTATTATTTCACAGAGAGGGTAGTGGATGCATGGAACAGCCTTCCTGAGGAGGTTGTGGGGTCTAAAACTGTGGGAGAATTCAAAAATGCATGGGACAGACATAAGGCAATTCTTGTGGGGGGTAGGAAGAAATAGGCTGTTGGTTAACTAGGATCTGCAGCCTATCCTGTAGGTAGGGAAATGGACAGACTAGATGGGCCTAGCGGTCCTTATCTGCCGTCAAAGTCTATGTTTCTATGTTTCTATGTTGACAGTGATCCTGAGTCGATTGAACAGGTCCAGGGTAAAAGACAGAGCCTCCATCAAAGAATCCCTAGACAGGGCCGCTAGGCACCAATCGTCCAGGTAAGGGAACACCGCAGTCCCCCTGCAGCGCAGAAACGCCGCGACCACCACTAGGCACTTGGTAAAAAACAGAGGTGCCGAAGACAGCCCAAAGGGGAGTGCTTGGAACTGGAAGTGTTCCCCCGGAAAAGGAAACACAGGAAACGACAGTGGCTGGGGAAAATAAGGATACGTAGACAGGCATCCTGCATATCCAGGGCACAGAGCCAATGATTCTCCGCAAGGAACGGAAGAAGGCTCTGGAGTGTCAGCATGTGAAACTTCTTGTACTCAACATAGCGGTTCAGCTGACTGAGATCTAGAATGGGTCGGAAGTCCCCGGTCTTTTTTGGAACCAGGAAAGAATGGGAGTAGAATCCTTTTCCTGTTTGCCCTGAGGGTACTCGCTCGATTGCTCATTTTAGCAAGAGCAAATTTACTTCCTCTTGAATGAGGATAGCCTGATCCTAAGAGTATGAGGATTTCAATGGAGGATTTCCAAGAGGGAGCTCCAGAAATTCTATGGTGTGACCTAGGGCCACTAGTTGCAGGACCCACTCATCGGAGGTAATCAGCCGCCACTTCTGCACATGGAGAGTGAACCTCCCCCCACCTGCTCCTCGCCTTGAGGCTGAGGAGGCAGTGGGCCTGGGGAGTCAAAAAGTGGTGGGACACTCAGGGGGAGGACCCCCTGAACATCGCAGATTCTTGGAGGCAGGAGGGGCAACGGTACCCGTGGCCTTACGCTTACGCTGGCAACGCGCCTGAGCAGTTTTCCTCTGCCTCCAGAGCCTCTTCTGAAAGGGCTGCTGCTGTTGTTGTTGATGAGCACCTGATCGGTACATAGACCAAACAGACCTAAGGACAACCCCTTTGTCCTGTAGCTCTGTGATGATGTCCTTGGTGTCACCTCTAAAAAGGACAGAGCCCCGGAACGACTGGACTGGACCTCGCTAGCGAAACCCAAGAAGTGAAGCCAGGAGTGCCATCTCAGGGCAATGGCTGTCACCAAGGTACGGGCCACAGAGTCGACGGAATCATAGATGGCCCGTAAAGCATGCCTACAAGAGATCTTGGAGAGGCAGAGAGCCTTGGCGAGTTCTTCCTTGAGAGGTGAAGGATCCATACACTGGACCTTTGACTCCAACCTGGCCATAGTCGCTTTTTGGTGGGACACCATGTGGGCCACGTAACTGAGGGAGTGGAGCGCGCACGTGGCAGAAGAGTAGATTTTCTTGCCGAACTGGTCCATCTGCCTCGACTCCTTGTCTGGAGGAGTAGTGCTCAAGTGCTTAGGAGTAGCAGAGCAATCATGAGCCGCTGAACTGTCTACGGAGTCCGCCTTCGGAGGAGTCTTCAAGCAAGGAGCATCCATAGGCATCTGGTAGAACCTGTCCGCCCACTTGTGGACAGCCGGGATAGAGTGAGGCATCTGCCAGACGGTGGTGGTGAGGTCTTGGTTGGGGGCCATCCACAGAGGAACTGGGATAGGAGACAGAGATTCTAAGTCGAGGTGTTCTGCGAGTCTCTGTCTCATCGGGTCCTGTTCCTCCGACTCCCAATCGAAATCTCTCAGGGCCCTCATGAGATCCAAGAAGGAAGGATCCTCAGGTGGCGATTTCGGTGAGGTCTTACCTCTCGGCTCGGGTTCCTCCACAATTTCCTCCTCCGAAGAGTCCTCCTTCCCATCGAACCATCATTGGCCGCCTTCTGAACTGGACATCATTCGAAAATAGGAAGGGGGATGTCCTGTCGAGACTTCCCTTCGAGATGGACAGTCAGAATGGAACTGCTCGGGGAAGGGGATCTAGGAAGCTGCGGTTGTGGAAGCCTCGCTTCCAGGTCCAAATCCAACTCCGACCTTGCCCCCTGCCACCAAGACTGCAAGAAAGACTTGAAATCTGGCATAGCTGGGGGGGTGAGGCAGAGCTGGTTGAGGTGGGGGAGGAGAAGGAGGTGGAGGGGGAACAGCGACTACAGGGGGATAATACCCATGCGGACCCATGTAATGGGTACAGGGATTATAACCCTGGTAAAACTGTCCCATTGGACTCCATCCAGGAGTGGGAGCCTCTAGGTAAGGATACCCATGGGGGTAATGGGGGACGGTTATAAAACCCCGTCATCAGCCCTGATGACGGGGGAACCCACGTCGGACCTGCTGTTGTGTAAATCAGGTTAGGATCTGGCGTCCGGACAGTCCACATTAGAGGGACAGACATCGGCACCAGCACCACCCGATCCGGCGCCGGACAAAGGGGCTCAGACGTAGGAGTCTGGGCCGGAGAAACTGGCCTGACCACCGGTCCTGGCGTAAGGACTGTCATAGGGGCTGGCAGCGCTGGAGGCACCAGCAGCCTTTCCCCAGGTTGAGGAGGGGCCCCCAGAGAAAGGCCATCCGGCCGAGGAGGAGCTTCCTGACCCTGGTCCCCACTAGGGAAGCGAGGGGAAGAACCCCCAAGATCGGCTGGTTCACCAGTGTCCCCATCACCCTCGCCAGATGTGTCTGTGTGTGAATGCGAGGACATGGGCGAGGGAAGAACAGGAGGGAGCGGGACTGTCTCCCTTCGGTCCTGCCAGACATCGGGTGAGGTGCCGTTAGGCCCGACGGGGGAACAGAGCCCCTGCGGTCGTCAGGGCTGGCAGACTTAGTAGGCGTGGTCAGGCGGTCAGGGGTGGGACCCCAGCTGACTTAACGACCGATGCCGGGCGACTGCCCCCAGCCATGGGAGTCAACTTAACGGCCACTGGGTGGTTTCCGGAGGAGCCGGCAACCAACTTACCCACCTGAAGTTTCTCCTTACCTTCTGGGTGCTTCAACAGTGGCTGGGCCTTGCTGGTAGAGGGCCCGACGTCATCCGCGGAGCGATACCGCTCCCTAGCCTTCTCCTTATGCTTCTTAGGGGAAGTTTTTTTCTGACAAGTCCCTAAACTTGTCCATCTTCTTCTCAAGAGAAAGTAAACGGACCTTGAGAAGATGGGCCTACACAGCCTGCTGTCTCTGCTTTTTAGCTGCCTGACTGAAGGACTGACAGTCGGGGCAAGAGGAGACTGGATGGTCTGGGCCTAGGCAGATGATGCACTTGGAATGACCGTCTTTGTGTGGGATCTGTGTGCCGCAATTGGAGCGCCTAATAGAAGAAGACATGAAATACATTTTTTGAAGAAAATAAGAGAGTTTAGAAAACCGCGCAAAAACAACTTTCCGACGATCACTGATGGAAGTCTGCGGAGCGACTAGCACGAGGCGACGGCGAGAAAGAACTGGAGGGCAGGCATGGGGACCGCCCACTATATACAGTCATGCTGACGTCGGTCACGTGACATTGGGTGGGCGGTCCCTCTGTCAGGGATTGCTAGAAAAGTCTGCCGTACAGCCAGACGTCAGTCCTATTTGTGATGACCTACTGAAGGAACCCTCTCGAAGTAAGATCCTGCATATTCCAACTCTTCAAGAGCCATGCCTTGAGATTGAAGGACTGCAGGTTGGGATACCAGATCCTCCCCTGAGAGGAGGTTAGCAGGCTGTGACTCCTGGGAAGACAAAGGGGAAGATGGACTGCTAGGGACAGCAACAGGGGGTACCAAGGCTGCCTGGCCCAGTCTGAAGCAATCAGGATCACTTTGCAAGACTGTGATCTTATTTTAACCAGAACTTTGAACAGAAGAGGAAAAGGAGGGAAGGCATACAGAAATTTCCCTTCCCAGTCAAGAATTAGAGCATCCAGAGGGACTGAGCCCAAGACTGGGGGTCTGCAACAGAAGACAGGAAGTTGTGATTGTCTGGGGCTGCAAAGAGATCTATTTCTGGAGTGCCCCACCTTGAAAAAATTTGTTTTAGCACTAGGGGATCCAGAGACCATTCGTGATGGTCCCAAGAGAATTTGCTCAATGCATCTGCTAGCACATTGTCCTTTCCTGGGAGGTGGACTGCTACCAGAGAAGTATGTAGAGGATAAGCCAGGGACCATAATTTCATGGCTTCCATGCACAAGGCCATAAACTGAGTGCCTCCCTGCTTGTTGATATACCACATGGTGGTGGTGGTGGTGTTGTCTGTCCTGACCTGAACCACCTTGTTCTGCACTGATTGTGATAAAAAGCTTGCAGGGCCAGGTAAACTGCCCTGAGTTCCAGGAGACTGATGTGGAGAAGAGACTCCTGAGTGGACCACACTCTCTGGGCTGTCAGAGTCCCCCAGGTGAGCTCCCCACCCCAGGAGAGAAGCATCTGTGGTTAGAACCACAGAATGAGACCGAGTGATGAATGGTACCATTTGCATGAGATTGTCCTGATCCTGCCACCATTGAAGAGCCTGGATCAGGGTCTGAGTCACTGGAATAAGTTTGGTTAGAGGATCTTTTTTCAGAGACCAAAATGCCCTCAGGTGAAACTGAATGTCCCTCATCTGAGATCTGGTCCCTTGGACCACTGCAGTGGAAGCTGCCATGTGGCCAGAAGCTGAAGGAAGTGCCTTGCTGGCAAGAAACCAGAAGGCGGAAGGAAGAAGCCAGCTCTATGATGGCTTTTACCCTTTACAAGGGGAGAAATGCTCTTGCTTTGACAGTGTCCAGTTCTACCTCTATGAAGGTCAAGAGTTGTACTGTCTCGAGAACTGACTTTGGAAGACTGAGAAGGAATCCTAGAGAAGTGAGCACTTGCTGGGTCACTTTCAAATCTGACTTGACTTGGTCTGGAGATTGACCCACTATGAGCCAGTTGTCCAGGTATGGGAATATGGCAACATTTTTTTCTCCTTAGGAATGCCACTACTACTGCTAGGCATTTTGTGAACACCCTTGGAGCTGATGTTAGGCCGAAGGGCATTGCTTTGAACTGGTAATGGCCTGAAGGCAGTTCGAACCCCAGGTACTTTCTGTGGAAGCACTTGATGGGAATGTGAAAGTAGGCATCCTTTAGGTCCAGGGAGGCTAGCCAGTCCCCTGGCCTTAGAGAGGGAAGAATTATTCCCAGAGTCACCGTTTTGAACTTTAGTTTTAATAGATGCTTGTTCAGGTATCTTAAGTCTAGGATGGGCCGCCACTCCCCTGTTTTCTTCGGGGTTAGGAAGTACCTGGAGTACAGACCTTTTGCCCTGTGGACTGTAGGAACTCTCTCTATGGCCCTTAAGGCCAGAAGAGATGAAACCTCTGCCTCTAGGGCAATGGTTTCGGAGACGCTCGCAGGTGGAAAAGATCTGGCTGTCAGCTTTGGAAACTTTTTGAAGCCGAGAGCCAGTCCCTGGCTTACTACCTCCAAGACCCACTTGTCTGAGGTAACAGACTTCCAGTCCTGGAAGTAGTAAGCCAGCCTGCCTCCTACAGGAATGAGGGAGCTGACCCTGGCTGACACATCAGAGTGTCTGCTTGGTAGGAGCCTTAGGCTGAGAAGTGGATGCAGCCCTGCTCATCCCCCTTCTGCCTCTCCCTCTGAAGAACCCCCTCTAGGAAAAAGGAGAGGAAGCCTGTGCTTGGTAGAAAGGCCTATGAAAAGGCCTGCCCCTAGCTTGCTGCCTTTGAGGAGTTGCCTGCCTTTCCTTGGCCTGTGCACTCCTATAGGTGGTCCTGTATTCATCCATCTTCTTCATATAATTCTCTGTCTGCTCCCCAAACAAACAGAGAATTATTAACTACAGGGAAATCCAAAGCCTTAGCCTGGGTATCCTGAGATAGGCTAGTACACCTGAGGCAAGCTAGTCTCTGAAGAGCCACAGATGTAGCCATGACTCTAGATGATACATCATGGGAATCTACAGCAGCATGAAATTGGATCTTTGATGCCTCAATCCCATCAGCAGCCACCTCCTCCAGCTCCTTGGCAAGCTGGAGGGAGGCCTGCTTAGCCAGTGCCAGTACAGTGTCCCACCTGGACTTCTGGTACCTGGCTGTATAGGCCATGTAATTAGCCTGCCTCAGTCCCAAGGAGGATACCATGTACTGTTTCTTTGCCATGGCATCCAGCTTCCTGGAGTCTTTATCTGGGGGGGGGGGTGGTGAAGCCAAGGGTATGTTAGCCTTATCATAGGCTGCAGCCTGCATGACCCCAACATGACTGCATTGCTGGTACAAGTACTCCGTACCTGAGCCTGACACCATGTACCTCTTGTCCATCAGTCTGTCCACAGGAGGTAATGCATTTGAGTTTTTAACAGCTTGTGTGTCATTTTCCCAAAAGATCCGTGAAGGGGAATAGACAATCTCTTGGAGTCTGGGATGTCCATCATCTCCACAAAGTCAGGCTCCTCTTGTTCCTCAACAGCTTCCTCCATAGGGAGCTGGAGGGTTTCTGCCACTTTCTTGTAAAACAAAGTGGAAAGGGGACTCAGAAAGCCTGGGAGGAGAAACACCAGAAGGCATGTCTGGGCTCCTCCCCCTCCCCTCCCCTCCCCTCCTCCTCATCCCCTTCCAGGTCCGGTTCATAAAAATCTTCAAGGGCATAATCTTGAACCGGAGGAACAGACTGAACCGAACGCCTGCCAGATGGCGCCTGATCGGTCCAAAACCGAACAAAGCGATTCTACTATGCGAATCGCTCTGGCAATTTCCTCGGCAGTCGGATGATGCGGTTCTGGATCCGAACCGGCCGATTTGTCCTTTCTTTTTCTGATCGACAGAACTGATCCCTCAGAACTGGCTCTCCTTTTGCCTGAAGGAGTCTCGCCCTGGTCAGAGGGCACTCCTGGTTCGGTCAGAACTGAACCGGGCTGGCCGTCTGGGTCAACAGACTTCTCGGCCTCCCTTTCCCCAAGCTTGCCCAATCTTTTGTCCAGGGTGGCTTTAGGGAAATTCTTGCGAATTTGGCAATCTGAATCGAGGTGGTCAAACCTCAGACAATAAACACAAGTGGTGTGGGGATCAGCCTTAGCAAAGGCCTCCCCACACACACTGCAGTGTTGAAACCCAGTGGGCCCTGTTTTTTTTTCTGGGTTGCTCAGGCATAGCCATCCTAAAATCAAAAACTTACCCTTTACTCGGCTTCAGCCAGGCAAGACACCCTTATCAGTTTCTAACCGTGTCACAGGTATTTGGAAAAAAAAAAAACGCAAAACACGTTTTTGTTTTTTTAAACCAATAAGGACCAGTACCACACTAACATTAAAGGAAGAAATAAAATCAAACGCACGCTACAAAGCAACTGGTTCAGCCGAACTGGTTGAAATTATCAATTTTACAATTTTCACAAGTTTTTTTCCTCATTTAGTCCACTACCTACGTACTTACTGTACCACAGACAGGGATCTGAACTGAAAAATCAAAGAACTTATCGGTAAAATCGATGACTTAATTGACCGAGAGCAGAGAAGAAATCTCCGGAGCGACTGTTCAGTTAGGCAGAGTGAAGAATCTGACAGTTACACTTCAAAAGTGCAGCAGACAGAGGTTTGAACAGAGCTCGAGCTCAACTTTCTATGCCCTGTATAGAATTTAACTCTTTCCTCTCCGGAGCAGTTCAAGTGCTGGGGCTAACTGCATGTGTCAGAACACAGCAAGACTTCATGTTGTTTGAAAGAACTTCAGTGGTGCCAGGAGACTGCCTCCTTTATACAGTGGCCGACGTCGAGGGCATAGCCGACATCAGGGGCGGTCCCCCATCTTGGACTGCTAGCTAGAAGTTTTCCGTGGGGTCCTAGTGCCTGGTGGCATAGTCCTATCAGTTATTACCTGCAAAAGCTCTATCTCCAAGTGAGAGCTACTCTAACCCGAGTTTCAGTTGAGTACACAAATAGGAACTTAGAGAAAACTACATACCATATCTCTGCCTAACTAAATTAAAACAAACTGCACGCCAAGCAGCATTTTAGACTATATTATGTGCCATGGTTGAACGTCAACTGGCACTGAGAAGGTACAAAATAAAAGGATGTTATACAAAACAAATGACAGTACTGCACGTCTGATATTTACCTCTTAGTGTTGTAGGCAGTGTCTTGAGGAATTTCTTCAAACAGACTAACATACCCAAGAGCACAGGTGAGGATAAAGAGGACTGTTAGTGTATGAGCTCTCCTGCAATTGAAAGACAACAAAACATGTCACTGTCATAAAATGAAAAGCAGTAAGCAATAACACATAAGGTTTGGGGTTAGGCTGTCTTTAACTGCAGAATCAGTGTTCTGGGCATTTTCGTCATCAAGAAATTATGCACCATGTTAGGAATCCTTTTCAGGAACAAATCCTGCCTTCCACTCCCAGTCCAGTGTGAGACTGTGGTCAAGATGCTTCTACTGCTGTTTGACTATGTGGATGTGGATGTGGATGTGGTCTGTGGAGGCGGTCTTAAATCCTCTCCTGCCAGACTGGATCCCCCCTTTCACTCCTTTTGTTGCCACTGACTCCTATAGAAACAAACAAACACAGACTATATTGGCAGAGAAGGACCGCTTGGCCCACCTAGTCTGCCCTTTTTTCCTCTGCCTATACTGTAGACTCTACCAGATCTCTGGCTACCCTCCCCCGCATCCCTACCATTAGATTACCGTGTCTATCCCATGCATGCTTGAAGCCCACCATTTTTGCCACCACTACCTCCGCTGGAAGACTACCAGGCATCCACCACTCTCTCAGTGAAGAAGTACTTCCTTACATCCCTCATAAATTCCCTCTTCCAAGTTTCACTGCATGCTCCCTTGTTCTTGTGCATCTTCTCCTCTGAAAAATACTCCCCTTCATCTTATAAACCACCGTGACAGGGTGAATAAGATACAGGTGAATCCTCACCCTTCACTCACCACTGTACTCTCTATCAACTTCTCTAATCTTTCAGCATCTATCCCATGGTACCTCCATTTATAAATACTGGTTTGCATCCCTTTCCTCCCCACTCTCCTGTCTGATTTACTCTCCCCATCTGTTCCCTCCTCTTAATCTCTTCATTCACAGATACATAGATGCTGTTGGCAGATAAGGACCGCTAGGCCCATTCAGTATGCCCGTTTAAGCTGCCTAACGAAGCGTCCAGTGACCCTATCTGGTCACTGGCTTTAACTTTTTCTTCCTATCACTGTTATTCGTTTGTTTCTGTCCCATGCAACTTTGAAGCCCACCACTGTACCGGCTGCCACCCTGACCACCTCCTGGGACAGGCTATTCCATGCATCCACCATCCTATCTGTAAAAAAGAACTTCCTGACATTTCCTCTTATCCACCCCTCAGTCTCATGTCATGTCCTCTTGTCCTGGCACTACTATTAATCTGGAATATGTTGTCCCTCTCTACCTTGTTAATACCCTTGAAGTACATGAATGTTTCTATCATGTCACCTCTCTCCCTCCTTTGTTCCAGTGTATATAAATCCCTCACTCACTCTCCTCATAAGGCTTGCGATGTAGTCCCTTCACCAATCTGGTCACCCTCCTCTGTACCGTTTCTATTTTGTCAATGTCCTTTCGAAGGTATGGCCTCCAGAACCGTACACAGTATTCAAGGTGAGGTCTCACCAGGGTCTTGTACAGTGGAACTATTACCTCTCTCATTCAGCTTGTGAATCCCCTTCTAATACACCCCAACATCCCACTGGCCTTTCCCACCACCTTTGCCATCTGCCTAGCAGCCTTCAAGTCATCTGTGATAATGACCCTCAAATCCCTCTTCTCCTTAGTTACTGCCAACAGATCCCCCCCTCCCCCAAAACCTGCAGCTCACCCCAGGGTTCCTGCTCCCCACATGCATGATTTTGCATTTCTTTGCGTTAAAATCATAGCTGCCATGCCCTTGACCAGCAGTTCCATGTTTTTACTCATCCTTTCCACCCCCTCTGGAGTATCCACCCTGTTGCAGATCTTGGTGTCTTCCGCAAAACAGGCAAACCTTTCCCTCAGGCCCATCTGCAATGTCACTGATAAAAGACACTGAAGAGGACTAGCCCCAGAACCAACCCCTGAGGTACCCCACTGGTCATCTCCCTTTCATCTGACTGGGTTCCATTCACCACTACCCTCCGTTTTCTGTCCCTTAACCAGTTTCCAATCCAGTTCACCACCTTGCCTCACAACCCCAGGCTGCCTAGCTTGCTGACCAGTCTCCTATGCTGGACCATATCAAAGGCTTTGCTAAAATAGAGGTAGGCAATATCTACCCCCCCCCCGGTCTACTGCCCGGTCACCCAGTCAAAGAAATCTATCAGATTAGTTTGACAGGATTGTCCTGCAGAGAACCCATGATGCCTGAGATCCATCAGTCCATTTGCTTCCTGGTGTTCCACTATTCTTTCCTTAAAGGAGTGCCTAAATTACCTTTTCGACCACTAAGGTTAGAGTAACAGGCCTGTAGTTCCCCACTTCTTTACTACCGCTCTTGTGAAGAAGAACAACATTTGCCCTTCTCTAGTCCTCTGGGACCACTCCAGTGTCTAAGGATTTACTGAACTGAACTCTGCCAGTTCAGTCCTCAGTTCCTTTAGGACCCTGGGATGTATGCCATCTGGACCCATGGCTTTTTTTCACCGTTAGCTTCACCAGTTCTTCTAGGATACTCTCCTCTGTGAAAGGACTGCCATTTACCTCCTTATCCTTAGCTCCTTTGAAGTCCAGCTGTGGGCCCTGCCCATCACCTTCCACAGTGAAGACGGAACAGAAATGTTCATTCAGGATCGCTGCTTTCTCTCCCCCCCAACTAATCTCCCCGGCCCCACTAAGCTTTGCTACGCCCCCCTTTGCCTTCCTTCTCTCACTAATGTACCTTAAGTACATCTTATCTCCTTTTTTAACCAATTGAGCTAGTGTCTCCTCCATTTGCGCTTTAGCACTCCTCACTGCCTTTCCCGCCTCTCTCAGACACTTCCGGTACATTTCCTTGTTCTCATCCCTTTGTGTCTCCTTATACTTCCTGAAGGCTAGCCTCTTGGCCCTTACTTTTTCTGCCACCCCCACCCCATGAACCAAAGTGGTTTTTCTTCTTCTTCTACTCTTGTCTATTGACCCAACGCATTGTTTTGTTACCTCCACTATAGCCTCCTTGATGTGTGCCCATTTCTCCTCAACGTCCCCACCTATCCCCCTCTTTTCCAGGGTTTCTTTTAGCTGTAGTCCCATACTGATAAAGTCTGCCCTTCTAAAGTCTAAGACTCTTGCCTTCGTATGGGTTGACTGGATCCCTGTGTCCACTTTGAATCACACCATATTGTGGTCGCTGGACCCTAAATGACTTTCCACTCCAAGAACTGCTACCCTGTCCGTGTTGGTCAGCATCAGATCCAGAACTGCCCAGTCCCTAGTAGGTTCCTCAACTAGTTGCCCAAGGCCAGCCCCCTCAAGGGAGTTCACAAAGTCCTGTGCCCTAGCTGAGGCCCCTGCTGGGATGGAATAGTCTACCTCCAGCATGTTAAAGTCTCCCATTAGCAGTACCTCTTCCTTTGCTGCTATTTCGTGCATGTTTTCTAGCAGCTGCATGTCAGTTTCCTCGGCCTGAGCCGTGTCTGTAAACGCCCTGTGTGAATGGCTGTTCCATTGCCTGGCTCAAGGGTGACCCAGACTGACTCTGTTTGCTAATGCCCATTTTGAATTTCAGTCACCTTTATGCTCTTTTTGACGTAGAGAGCAATCCCTTCCCTTTACCCTCCCTACCTTGTCTGAACAGGGCATAACCCGGTACACTTAATGTCCCAGCTGTGGTTACTAGTGTACCATGTTTCAGTTATCGCTACTATGTCCAGATCAGCCTCTGTCACTGCAGCCACCAGTTCTGGGATTTTGTTCCCCAGACTGCAGGTATTTTGTTTTTTTTGCCCAGTACATTTCTCCTGCACTCTATCTTTTGCCATCTCCCGGTTCTCTAACCCAGGAGGGCATATCTCTCTCTCTCTCTCTCTCTCATTGCCTGCCTTCTCTCTGGAAATCTCTTCCACCCTGCACCATCTAGCCCCCCCCCAACGCTCTCTTACCTCTTCCTCAATCTCATTTTGCTTCCTGCTGCGCCTGCCCTCACTTAGCTGTCCCTTGATCCTGCTGCACCTCTGTGCTCTTCTACCCCCACTGCAGTTTAGTTTGTGCTACTCACATATCTGTACCTATTAAGAATGTTCCCTGAAGTTTCAGCAACCCTGTGTCAAATTTACAATTTGTTTTCTCATTATATCACGGTCATCTAAACATTTAAAATCTTCAACAAAATCATGAGTTACCATGTTTGCTTTGAAGTTACATGATGAGACCAGGCCAGCCCATCATCACAGCAGCTGGATTTCCATTTCAGACGCCGGTGACCCAAGTTTAAGAACAGACCTGGGTTGCCAGAGGACTGGCCGGGGGAAAAGGATCTATTGTGCCCATAGACTGCTCTCCTCCTCTTGGGGAGGGGCAAATGTCCAGTGCATTACAAACCCCACTGCGGAGGCCAGGGTACCACAGCAGACAGCGTCTGGACGTCCAGGGTGGGGCAGACGCGGACGCCATTGCACATCCCCAACCTCAAAAAACATCCCTAGGGACAAAAAATCCCAGCCAGTGCCTATATGATGCCGCCCTAGCCGCCTCTGATCAGCTCCTAGTCCGGCTCCCCTGACCCCGATTCGATCTTCGTGGCGTATGGCGGTGCTCGCGGCCCCACCTGGGGGCAAGCCAGGGGTGCAGGGGTTGCAGCTCCTGTGGGAGTGGGGGGCAGTGATGTCTGTGACTGGGCAGATGGTCCAGCGCTGGCATGGGGCAAAAAGCACAATAAATTAAAAAAGTTACACAATGAGACACAGTACTTCTTTATGGAAAAAAAATTCATAAGGGGTCACCTTTTTACGAAGTTGTAATGTTTTAAGTATCAAGATGAGTGTGAAAGAAAAAGTGAAACAAAGGCACATCATTTGTCTTGACGTTTGCTACATTTTTTCCACAAATGCAAAAATAGAGTAAATTACCAGTACTATATGACACCCTCTTGAACTAACATTCGCAGAAATGGGGGAAAACATTTGTGTTTTCAGACATAAAACCATTTCAATCCCATGTCAATTTCATGAAACTTATTTGACAGATGTAGAATATGGCTGTGAATATAGCAAAACAAAGAACTATAGGAGTCACCCTGCTTCTTTTGGTAATATGTGCTTTCAAATTTGCAGTTTCAGAGGTGGTCAGCTCGGGACAAAAAAATAACTGAAAAAGCCCAATAAAAAATTAAACTTTGCCAGAAATTTATTCGAGCAATTCAAAATACATGCAGAATGACAAGGACTTATACAAGCACCAGAGTAACCAAAGAGACATGTAGGTAAAACGCCCTGAATGATGCCAACGGTTGCAAATGTGGGAGTTAATTTCCTTGCTGTCATCCTGTATATATTCTTAGCTGGATCCTAAATAGATACTTCTGCTCAGTATTTACTGAGGAGAAGGTAGGGCAGGGCCCACAGCTCAGCACCATGGACACAGTGGAGAGGGAGGTGTGCACAACTCCCTTCACAAAAGAAGGGGTCCTACAAGAGTTTGCCAAACTCAGGGTGGACAAGGCAATAGGACCAGATGGCATACAGTACATCCAAGGATGCTAAAGCAGCTAAGGGGGGGAACTTGCAGAGCCGTTATTATAACTGTTTAGTGAGTCTGAGCACAGGAGAGGTCCCAGAAGACTGGAGAAGGGGCTCATGTGATCCCGCACTGTAAGAGTGGTAGCAGGGAGGAGGCAGGGAACTACAGACCAGTTAGTTTTACCTCAGTAGTGGGCAAGATTATGGAGGTACTCCTTAAGGAAAGAATAGTGCAACACCTGGAATCCACAGGAACACAGGATCCAAGGCAGCATGGGTTTACTAAAGAAAGGTCCTGTCAAACTAATTTCATAGATTTTTTTTGACTGGGCAACCAGAGTGGTGGACCGAGGGGGTGCAGCCGATATGGCCTACCTCGACTTCAGCAACGCTTCCGATACTGTTCCACAGCATATTGATTAATAAGATGGGTAGGCTTGGGGTGGGTCAGAAGGTGGTCAACTGGGTGGCGGGCAGAAAACAGAGTGGTGGTAAACGGTATACAGTCAGAAGAGATACAAGTCACAAGTGGAGTACCTCAGGGATCAGTCCTGGGGCCAGATCTCTTCAATATCTTCATCAGTGACATTGCAGATGGACTGGAGGGTAAGGTTAGTCTGTTTGCGGATGACACCAAGATCTGCAACAGAATAGATGATCCAGATGGGGCGTGCAGAATGAGTAGAGATCTGGATAAACTGGCAAAATGGTTGAAGAGTGGCAACTGGGGTTTAACTCAAAGAAGTGCAAAATCATGCACATAGCTTGGGAGGGGAGTTGCTGGCAATCACAAGGGAAGAAAGAGACTTGGGTATCATCATCACAGATAACCTGAAATCATCCAAGCAGACCACTAAAGCAGTAGGTAAGCCTAGAGGTATGTTGGTGAGTATTAGAAGGAGTATTACAAGTCATAAGAGGGCAGTAATAATCCCTCTTTACAACACATTGGTTAGGCCCCATCTGGAGTACTGCGTGCAGTACTGGAGGCCGCACCTTCACAAGGACATTAACGAAATTGAGGCAGTCCAGAAAAGGGCAACCAAAATGGTGCAGGGACTGCATCAGAAAACATGAGGACAGATTAACTGAGATCAATATGTATACCCTAGAGCAAAGGAGGAAGAGAGGTGATATGATCGAAAAATTCAAACACCTTAAGGGCATTAACAATGTGAAAGAGTCTAACATATTTCAATATAAGAAAAATAGCAAGACAAGAGGACACAGCATGAGATTAGAGAGAGTCCAATTAAGGGGTAATGCAAGGAAGTTCTTTTTCACAGAAAGGGTGGTGGATGCATGGAACGGCCTACCTCAGGAAGTGGTGGATATGAATATAGTGCAGGGCTTCAAACAGGCATGGGATAGGTATAACGGAGCAATAAAGATAAGTATGAATAGATAGGCCACTGACAGAGCAAAGGCTGATGGCACATTCATAAGGTAGAAAAAAATGGGCAGACTGGATGAGCCTTGCGGTCCTTATCTGTTGTCAACTTCTATGTTTCTATACGATACAACAGGATAAATCATCATTCTAATAATACTTTCATATACTTGTGCCAGTAAACAAACACTGTAAACTTGTTCGTATTCATCAGAAAAATTGGAAATTTGAAACATCTGGGAACATCTGTTTTTAATTTTATTTACTGTTTTTCCCCCGCTCATGATGTAGGATAGGATATCATTGTTTACTGCTCTATTGAAATTGTACCGTTTTTGTACCCTGTATACCTGCACTGGTTTATT
The DNA here is from genome assembly GCA_016271365.2 of Neoceratodus forsteri. Lineage (NCBI taxonomy): Eukaryota > Metazoa > Chordata > Ceratodontiformes > Ceratodontidae > Neoceratodus > Neoceratodus forsteri. The sequence continues at coordinate 635,570,608 of CM028133.1, forward strand.
ACTTGATTGTGCTACAGTGTTACCCAATCATTGCTTGACACTGCACTATATGTTTCTACCACAACTCTTTATATTTTACCACCACCCAATTTTTTTTGTCATCTCGATAATTAGTATTATAAAATCCTCCACAATGGTCTTTTCCCACCATTCTTTATTACACTATTACCCCATTTTGCTAACAGTGCTCTATATGTTACTAAAAACCACTTATGCACATACACAGTGCATATAGGAGGCCCAAGAAATGACGTGCCATCTACCCCAATCACTGCCCAGAGAGTGGAGAACCCTGTGCTGGTCATTAAGTTGCCAGTAAATTGCATCCCATCTAACTGTACCTGATGCTGTATTTACACCCTCCCGGATCATGTCTGGAAAAGAGCTTTTGGCTCGTAGGCCTTTCCCAGTCACCAATTTTAAAATAAATCAATCATTTATTTATTTTACAATTTTGGGCCAGTAAAAAGCACATCGAGCTGAACCTCACTGTTAGGTGTGTCCTGGGAGCACAGGGAGGTTACGTGTCATGCTCTGGGTCACATATGTAAGTGGAGTTGAAGGGAATCAAACCCATTTCTGCTGGATGTTACCAAACTCATTCACAGACCATTGCTAACACCACCAGGCTGGTTGTACTACCAGCCCTGAATCTGCTGCAATTTATCTTACAAATCCCACTGCTAGAACTTTTATTGGTGTACACACCCCATCATATCAAGGGGAAAATTCTGCCAATTTGACATAGCTGCTAAATGCAGTGTAAAATCAAAATGCTTTGTAAAATTAGATTAATGCTGCTTCACCACTTTCAGTTCAGTGCCAACCTTCCGCAGACTATAAAAAAGTGATTTTATCAGATCACAGAACAAGCATCTAATTTGGGCAATATTCCTTCACAAGTCAAACAGTTCCTCATCAATGATTTTCCCTTAAAAAAGCAATAATACATGCACTCACCAAAGGTGCCAAGGATAGTGAGAATCCCCTTGGTAGACCAATCATTTCAGCAGAGGGGGTCTCACTGAAACCTTACCACAGTGTAGATTCATTTTTGAAACAGCATGTTCAGTCCCACTAGTCCTGTGCTAGGGGCACTACTAAAATCATCCAGATTACGACTGACCTATATGTGGAAGAATCTGGATATTTAATGTCCCTAGACACAGATTTGTTGTATACAAACATTCTGCTGGACAGTCGGAGGCAGTTGATTTCTTTCTCACACAGAACTGCAGTATTTGATGTCCACAAATGTTTATACAGAAACTGATTTTGTACTTTTCTTCAATTGCTTCCTCTTTATGGGTGGAACCTACCTTCAAATTAAGGTACAGTCATAGGGGCAACTTTTGAACCCAACTCTGCTAAACATGCATCTAGGCTACTGGGAAGGCATGTATTGTCAAAGATCTAGATACCCCTTCTTTAATAAAATAGATCTGTATAAAAGATATACGGATGGTACATTTACTGTCTGAAGGGAGTCTGTGTTCAAATTAGATCAATTATCCTGAGGAAACTAACAAAAATGTTTTAAAAATCAGAACTCCCAGGAAAAGTAGTAATTTTCTTGGCATAACGTTTTTTTTTTAATATAGCTTTTTATGGTACTTTTGTAGGATTTTTCTCCCGCTTCCCAGCCTGAGGCCCCGGCACACAGCCGTGCACACAAGTGGAGGCACACACACTGTGGCACCAGCTCAGCCCATTCTTCCCACCCGGAACAGTGTCACCCCCTCCAGCCTACGCTACCCACTGGACCTCCAACCCATGGGAGCAGAACTATTGTGGGAGGGGTGACAACCCCTCCCGGTACAGGAGAGCAGCCTGTTGGCTTGCTCAATCCTGCTCCCACAGCGCCAGCACCCGGCGACCGAGGTCACCAAACCCGGGTCGCTAGTGTTGCGCAATTTAAGGCGTCCAGCGCCTCAGTCCTCAGCATCACCAGGCCGGCAGCACAACTATTTTCAAGAAAAGCAATGGTGAGGTGGAAGTCATTTTACATTATAAGCCTACCAACCACAACACAATCTTTACTACAGATAGCTGCAATGCTTACCACTTGGCACATAACGACAACACGTGTGGGCAATTCAAATTAAAAATATTTGGTGCTGACAGCATTCACCAGAATAGAGCCGAGAACCAAGCTGTGCCCAACCTAACAATTTAGGAATATGCCAAGCATAGAAACACAGAATTTGACAGCAGATAAGGACCACTTGGTCCACTTAGTCTGCCCATTTACTCTACCTACTGTAACACCGCAGACCCTACCTGATCTCCAGCTTTACCCCCTCCCCTTACCACTAAGGTTCCTTTATGCCTATCCCATGCCTTCTTGAATCCCGTTACTGATTTAGCCCCCACCACCTCCACCGGGAGGCTCTTCCAGGCATCCACCACTCTCTCTGTGAAGTACTTCCTCACATCTCCCGAGTCTACCCCCCCCCAGCTTCATTGCATGGCCCCTTGTTCTTGAGCATCTCCGTTTCTGAAAAATGCTTCCCTCTTCAATCTTATTTATACCCGTGAGGTATTTGAAAGTCTTTATCATACCCCCCTCCCTTTTTTCCTCCAGGGTGTACACATTGGTGGTCCTTAGTCTCTCCTCATAGGGCTTTTGATGTAAGCCCTGCACCATTTTAGTTGCCCTCCTCTTGACCACTTCTACTCTGTCTATGTCCTTCAGGAGATGTGGTCTTCAGAACTGGACACAGTACTCTAGGTGAGGTCTCACCACTTATCTATACAGCAATAACACCACCTCTACTCTTCTGCCGGTGATACCCCTCCTTATGCACCCTAGCATTCCATTAGCTCTCCCCATTGCCTTGTCACACTGTCTGGCCACCTTTAGGTAATCAGATGATTACCCGCAGGTCTCCTTCCTAATTGGTGGTCATTAATACTACACCCCACATTCTGTACTCTGACCCTAGGTTTCTGCGCCTCTGCACTTCTTGGCATTAAAACCCAGCTGCCACGCCCTTGACCACTCCTCTAGCATTCATAGATCTCTATTCATTCTTTCCACCCCCCCCCCCACGGAGTGTCAACCCTATTGAAGATTTTAGTATCATCTGCAAAAAGGTATACCTTCCCTTCTAGACCCTCTGCAATGTTGTTAGTAAAGACATTAAAGGGGACCAGTCCCACTACTGATCACTGTGGTAGCTCACTGGTCACCCTTCCTTCCTCTGAGTGAATTTCATTTACCACTGCCCTCTGTCTCCTATCCAAGCAATTCCTTACCCACTTTACCACCTTTGGACCCACTCCCAGGTCACCCAGCTTATTTACAAGTCTCCTATGTGGAATGGTGTTGAAGGCCTTACTGAAATCTAGGAAGGCCACATCCATTACACCATCCTGATCCAATTCTCTGGTCACCCAGTAAAATAAATCAATCAGATTCGGTTGACGTGACCTCCCAACAGTGAATCCATGCTGCCTCGGATCTTGTAGGCCACTGGCTTCAAAATACTCCACAATCCTTTCCTTCAGGAGTGATTCCATTAACTTTCCCACTACCAAAGTCAGCCTCCTCCCTGCTCCCATTTTTGTAAACTGGGACTACATCTGCTCTCCTCCAATCCTCCGGAACCACTCCCGTCTCCAGTGAGTGGTTGAGCAGGACTGTTGGAGGTGCAGCTAGCACCTCTCTGAACTCCCTCAATATCCCTGGATGCACCCCATCTGGCCCCATTGCCTTGTCCACTTTTAGATTTTTGAGTTCCTTCAGGACTTTCTCTCCTCTGTCAGACTAGTGTTCACCTCCCTCCCTCCCTTCCTTCGATACTCTTGTCTCTTATCTGTGGTCCCTCGCCTTCCCCATCCTCTGTTAACACGGAGCAAAAGTATTTGTTCAGGATGTCCTCCTCAAAACACTCCCCGCCCTCCCTCCTAAGCCTCACTATCCCTCCCCTAGTTTTTCTCTTTTTGCTTATATATCTGAAAAGTCTTGTCCCCTTTCTTTACTAACTGGGCTATTTTCTCCTCAATTTGTGCCTTTGCACTCCTAACTACCTTTTTTTTTTTTTGCATCATTTCTTTATCCTCCCACAGCACGTATCTGCCACTTCCTTCAGGCAGCCATGATCCCCGACACCCACCTACTGTCCTCCCCCTGGAACCCCCTACCTTAGATCACAGCCAACCCTGGGGTAGCTTGGCATAACCCTTTGCCAAGTGGGTCCCTCTCCTCAGAGGGAGAAGGCACTGGTAAGGCAGCCAGCACACTCTTTCTCTTGGCCCCAGGGCGCTGCTGAGGCGGTCAGGCTCCACAAGAGTCCTTCGGTGTTGTCAGCGGATCGTCTGCCGTCATCCTGGCCAATCTGGGATGTTTTTCCGCTTTTCTGGTTCCCCTGATGTCGTGCCTCTTCTTGTCATGCCCCCAGTCTCCACCGGGGGCCGCTACAGAGCGAGGCATCACCCTAACCCACCTCCGGGGAAGAAAGCAGTCTTTCGGATGCTCAATCCTCTCCCATCCCCGCCGACCTAACTGCTTTTCCTGCCTCCTTCAGCTTTTCTTACGAACATACAAATGTGCCAGCAGAAACAGACAACCTGGTCTATCTAAGTCTGCTCGAGTGTGCAGCCAGCAACCCTAGTTTGCAGCTGCACTACCCTTTGTCATGTCACTGCCACCCGCACCCTTCCCTGTTCCTTGTCCTATGCCCTTTTAAAGCTGTTCACAGATTAACATGATACTACCCATTCCGATAGTGCGTTCCATTTTGCTACCACCCTCTCTGTGAAATAGTGTCTCCTTATTGCCCTTCTAAATCTTCTCCCCTCTAATCTTAGCCCGTGCCCACTGGTGTCCCTCCCCCTTCTTAGCTTAAAGACCCCATCTGCCCCATCCTTACTGATCCCCGAGCAGATGCTTGAATGCCTCTATCACGTCCCGCATGTCCCTTCTATCCTCCAGGGTGTACGGACTCAGGTCTCCCAGCCTGCACTCCGTCTCTCCCCTCCAGTCCACATATCACCTTTGTTGCCCTCCTCTGCACCCCCTCCAGTAGCCTGATATCATGCTTTAGGTACGGCCTCCAAAACTGCACAAAATACTCTAAGTGTGCCTTACCAGTAACCTGTAGAGGGGCGAGATCACCTCTCCTCGTCTGGACAAAAAAACCCTCGCTATGCACCCCAGCATTTTGTTCGCTTTTGCGGCTGCTCTCCTGCACTGGGCAGTGTAGTTCATGGTCTCTGTTATTACCCCAGGTCCTTCTCCTCAGTGATCCCCAGCTTAAACCCCCCCCCAAAAACCAGTATTCTCTCCTTGGGTTCTTCGGTCCAAAGTGCATAATCTTACACTTCTTTGCACTGAACCCCAGCTGCCACCTCTCTGACCACTCCTCTATCTCACTTAGGTCCCCCTGCACCCGCTTCCATCCCTCCCCTCCATCTACCACTGCTCCGATTTTGGTATCATCAGGGAACAGACTTACCTTGCTCACCGCCCCATGTGTAATGTCTGATATGAAGAGCCCAAATAATACTGGCCCCAGCACAGAGCCCTGTGGCACCCCCCACTCGTCACCGGCCTTGGAGTTGAGAGCTCCCCTCTTACCACCACCTGTTGCAGCCTCCCACTCAGCCAGCTTGTAATCCAGTTAGTCATTTTTGCCCCTACCCCTACATCAGTTAGCTTCCCCCAAGCCGCCCATGAGGCACTGAATCGAAGGCCTTGCTGAAGACCAAGTAAAGAACATCCATCGCAAGACCCTTATCTAGCTCACCTGTCACCTAGTCATAATATTGTATCAGGTTGGTTTGACAAGGATTTCCCTGAAATGAACCCATGCTGCCTCTCATCCTGGAGGCCACTGTCCTCCAAGTACAACACCAGTCTTTCCTTTAGTATCATTTCCATGAGTTTGCACACTATGGAGGTGAGGCTTACCAATGATAATTACCCAATTCAACCCTTGTGTAATGGTACTACAATGTGCTGTTCTCCAGTCAAGTGGCACACATCCCGACTCCAGTGCGGTGCTGTAGAGATCCACCAGCGACTCCACCAACACCTCCGCCATCTCGCTCAGCACCCTGGGGTGCCCTCAGTCCCTCTAGGACTCTACTTGTCTCAGTTCTTCCATCGGTCACCTCCTCTTCCCCATCCCCACCCTCCCAGCCCATGGTGGTAGCGGTCCCCTTTTTCTACCATGACGCTGAACAAAAGTATTCATTCAGTATTTCTGCCTGCCCCTCCCCCTTTTCCATCCATGCCCCACTACTGTCTCATTGCATTTCCTTTTCTCCCTGATGTATCTGACAAAGTCCCCCCCGCCTTTAATTCCCTATGCTAATCTCAGCTCCCACTGGGCCTTGGCTTCTCCACTTTTCTGGTCACCTCCCTGGACCATCTTGCATACTCTTCTCCGTCCACTCCTTTCCCAGTCAGCCTATACCTCTGGTGCACCTTTCGTTTTGCCCTCACCACCTCCACTACTTCGCTGTTCAACCAGCATGGTTTTCTTGTTCTGCTCCTCTTACTCTGTGTCTTGGTGCAGGCTTTTATTGCCTCTGTAATCCCCCGTTTAATAATATCCCATTTCTGCTCCATGTCCATCTCCTGCCTTATGCCCTCCAGTTTCCCTTTCGGTATTCCTGCATCCTTCCAAAGTCCACCCCCTGAAGTTTACCACCAGAGTAACCGACTTCTCTGGCTCCCCACACATCATGATATTAAACCACACCATTTGGTGATCACAGTTGGCTAGTGGTTCCTCCACCCTTATTTCCCTTACTGCCTCCCCATTCGACAATACCAGATCTAAAGTGTTCTTTAGACTAGTAGGTACACTAACCAACTGTGTAAGGAGACCCTCCTGGATTGTGTCCAGGAGCACTTGCTCCCTAGCACTGGGAGGTGACCAGAATCTTCCAGTCAACCCCTGGGAAGTTGAAATCCCCCACGATGACCACCTTCCCTTTTCTACATACATACGATTTGTCCTGCTAATTCCCCGTCAAGCTCCTCAGCCTGGGACGGTGGCCTGTATACCACCCAAAAGTACAGTTACGTAAGAACTTACCATAACAGTAGATCTTCAAGAGAGGTTCCTGCAGTAGGTCATCACATATAGAACTAGCACCATCTGGCATCTGGACTGCATGGCAAATTTTTCCAGCAATGCCTGGAGGGGACCGCCCACCCGACGTCACCCTGACAGACATCAGCGTGACCCTCTATAGTGGGCGGTCCCCACAGCCATCTTCCAGTTCTCCTGCTGGAGTCCCAAAGGAAACACAGAAGGAAACAGATTCTAGAGCCCCAAATAATATGAAGGAAGGAGGGTGGGAAAAATATGACCTACTGCAGGAACCTCTGTCGAAGATCTACTGTTACAGTAAGTTATTACATAACTATACTATCTTACTACTATCCGACTTCGAGAGGGTTCCTGCAGTAGGTCATCACATATAGGACTGAATCCCAAGCAGTCCCTCCAAAGAGAGACTGAGAGAAACACGGGAGGAGAAGAAACCCAAAAAGTAAAGGTTACTGAATGGAACCAGCTTAGGACAGAAGGCCCTGCAGAACAGTGAGGCCAACCCCGGCCCTCAGCCTAGAAGCAATGTCTAGACTGTAATGCTTGGCAAAGGTATGGACTGAACTCCAAGTTGCTGCTGCGCAGATTTCCGCTGCAGAAACGTTTCAAAGAAAGGCGATTGAAGTAACCATGCCTCTAGTGGAATGACCTCCAACATCCCCAGGCAGAGGTTTGTCACACTTATGATAGCAGAAACGAATGCAGTTAGCAAGCCACTTAGAGAGGCACTGTTTGGAAACAGCTTTCCCCAAGGATTTGGGGGCAAAAGAAACAAACAAACAAAGAGCTGGTCATCCTTACGGGAATCTTTGATCCGGTGAATATAGCACCTTAGCATCCAGTGCACGTCTATGGTATGCAAGAGTGCCTCACCTCTATTCCCGGGAGCCAGATAACAGACCAGCAGTTCCACTGACTGGTTCAGTGTGAACTCCAACACCACTTTAGGTAAAAATTTTGGATTTGTTCTGTGGACCTCCTGGTCTCTGTGAAAAATCAAATAAGGCTCCTTGGACACCAGGGCCTGAAGCTCAGAAATTCTTCAAGCAGAAGTAACAGCAACTAAAAATTGCATTTTCCGTGAAAGATAGCACAAGTCACAGCTCATCGCTGGTTCAAAAGGAGGGAAAGTGAGTTTCTCCAACACAAAATTCAAATCCCAAGGTGGTGTAGGGCTGTGAATTTTGGGGGGGGGGGGGTTCAGATGGAGAATCCTTTTCAGAAAGGATCTGGAGATCTCCAACTGAGCCATGGGCTTACCATCCACGAGCATGTGATAGGCCAACATGGCACACAAATGGACTTTTAGAGAGGAATATGATAATCCTTAATCAAAAAATGAAGCAGATACTCCATGACATGAGGGGCTGAATAAGTGAAAGGGTCCCAACCCTTGGAAGCCAAATACAAAAATGCTTCCACTTCATGGCATAAGTGGATCTGGTGGAGGGCTTTGGAGGAGTGAGAATAGGAGGGGAAGGAGGTGGTGGGCAACGGTACCTATCCCGTGCAATAATTTCCCTCCAACCAATCTGGCGATGGACGTGCCAGGGGTGGTCCATGGGATACCCAGAGCAGTAATGTGGGACTAAGGGTCTCCAATAAAGACGCCAAAGTTGGGGGTGCCCACGAAGGACCCGCCATGGTGTAAATAAGAGGCAGGGCCGATGTAGGTGCAGCTAACATCGTGACCACCGGCGTCTGAATTGGCGCCGCCAGGCCCAGCGTCAGGTCACCGACGTGGGAACTTGGTCTGCCGCAACATCCAATGGCAGAGGCAGATGAAAAGCCTCCGAGGAGACTGACATCGGAGGGTCCCGCTTCAGGACATGCCCATGGAGACCCAAACAGGTGAACGGTGAGCTGGACTAGGCGTATGCATCACGTCAGGTGACCTGCACTCTCTTCTCCCTCGGTAGCCGGAGGCGGCCGGGGTTACCGGTGAGGGAGAAGAAGGGAGGAAGAGAGTTACTTTCCCGGGTCTGCCAGATGTCAGGTGAGACAACAGCAGTCCCCGAAGGGAAAGTCTTGTCTGGGTGGTCGCCGGAGGTGGCAGACTTAACAGACGATGGAACCGGGCGGGAGGGGGCCAAACCCCCTTCCAACCTATTGGTTGAGGATGGGCGGGTACCCGAGGAGCAGGGAGCTGTCTTATTGGCAGCCGGGCAGTCTCCAGAGGAGCAGAGGACTGACTTGGTAGCAGAAGCAGGATGCAGGAGGAGCCGTCGGCTGACTTGCCCACGGAGACCAGGACACAAATCTCGTATGGTCCCCCAGCATCCCCAGATGCAGTCTGGGCAACTGACAGGAGGTGGTGGTGGGGGGGGGAGGCCTTGCTAATTGATGGCCTGCTGGTATTAGGCTTGGAACCAGAAGAGCGCTCCTTCTCCCGGTGCTTCTCTTTCTTATGTCTTTTGTCCGGTGACAAAGAAGAAGAGTCCCGGAGCCGCTCCACTTGTTTTTCGAGTGAGGCCAACCGCGGCTTGAGAAGATGGGCCTCCAGAGCCTGCTGCCTCTGTTTGCAGGTAGCCTGGTTGAACAGTTGGCAGTCTGGGCAGGTCACGGTGGGATGGTCCAGGCCTAGGCAAATGACGCACTTGTGGTGGGCGTCCTTGTGAGGTATCTGGGTGCCACAACCCTCACACCTTCTTCTGGGGCAGAGAAGACATGAAACTGTAAGGAAAAGTCGAAAAATGCACAAATAAAGATGCAAAAACTACCGTCAATCGCTGTGGAAGTTTACCGCGAGGTAACATGCACGAGGCGACGGCGGGAAAGAACTGGAGGGCGGGCGTGGGGTCCACCCACTATATTGGGTCACGCTGACATCGGTCACGTGACATTGGGTGGGCGGTCCCCTGCAAGGCATTGCTGGAAAAGTTTGCCTGCGGGCCAGACGCCAGGTGGCGCTAGTCCTGTACGTGATGACCTACTGCAGAAACCCTCTCGAAATAAGATCCTCAGTTTCCTGCCCCATGAGTCTAGGAGCTGCAGCCAGATTGCCTCTGTTCTCCTTTCTTCCCCCTCGTCCCTTGTGCATTTGATCCTGTCCCTCACATAGACTGCCAATCTTGATATACCTCCCTATCCTCCTCCTCCTTCTGTGTGTACTTGTTCCTCTGGAAAGCTAACTTTTTTTGGCATTACCTTCCTAGCCACCTCTTTTGGGAACCATAGCTGTCTCTTCTTTTTCGCTTACACACCTGATGCAGAGGTTTGTTGCCTTCACTATTGCCTCTTTTAGTTTTGCCCACTGCTTCTCCACTCCACCCAATTCCTACCCCCCCCCCCGCCAGGAGTTCCCTGAGGCATTCACCCATCTTTTTTAAAATCAGCCCTCCTGAAGTCCAGGTTCCCTGCCTTGGTATGGTTGGATTCTGCCACAGTGTGTACATTTAACCACACTGTACAGTGATCACTGGTCCTCAGGTGGCCACCCACTGTGACATCTAAAACACTGTCCCTATTGGTGAGTACAAGGTCCAGTATTGCCTCTCACGATTGGGCTCTTACTAGTTGCCTGAAGAAAGTCCCATGCAGGGAGTCCAGGATGTCCCTGCTCCTAGCTAAAGCTGTGGCTAGGATGCTCCAATTTACACTTGGAAGATGTTCCCTACCAACCGCACCTCCCCATTACCTGCCATCTTTTGGATGGCTTCCACCAGAACTTTGTCCATTACCCCTCTCCCCAAGCTGAGGTCTGAAGAGCACTCCAGTGTGAACTTCGGCCCCCTTCCCAGTTTCTAGCGTGACCCACAGTACCTCCCCCCCCCCAGTGTTCCCTGTATCTGTTGCCTTTATGCTATCCCTCACATAAAGACACACTCCTCCCCCTTTCTTTTCCACCTAAACAGTGCCCTGTTAGCCTGTTTCAGTTTCTGTCACAGTTGGTTCCTTTCCTGCGCCCTCCCTTTCTAATCCCTTTTGCCCTTTTAACCCCCCCCCAACCAAGTATCCACTGACATTTCCCCAGTTGCTTTCACACAGCAAGAGTTCAATTCAGTAAATTATACTGTCAGTTTAACATCAGAAGCTGGCAAATGTAGCATTGAGACAACATTATGTAGTAAGCTCACAATACAGATTTCATAGTCATAGTGCTTATCCCAAAAAATGTCATCAGTTATCACTTTCAATCCACATTACTCCATGTACATTTTTTCTCATGCAATACAGAACAAGTGGACAATGAACTGCATGCAGCACACAAAGTGTTCTTATTAGATTTATTAAATGGATTACTTCACAACTTCTATGTCTTTCTATATCCTCCCTGGGCACACAGCGTAATCATAAGCCAACAAGCAGCTTCTTATTTCAAATTCTGCATACATAGTGCGCTAAATTTGCAAATTAATTCATGGAGCAAATTTAGTAACTTCTCATCTCTAACCATGATGACCTCCAAGTCCAGTTTTATTTCCAAGACTCCTTGCATTAGAATACATGGCTTTCCAAACTTCTCTCCTACCTATAGCCCCTTTCCTCCCCTTCTACCTGTGCTGCTCCTCTCTCCATGCCTAAAACACTATCCCCCTCTGCCTGTACTGCTCCATGTAACTCCACCCCAGCTCCCTTCTTCCCCATTACTCTGTCTCCTCTACACCTCTTTTTCTGCCTTTTTGTTCTTAACCCCCAGCCCTTCAACTTGTCTACATTCCCTTTAAAGTATGCAGTACAATGTATTTCAAAGGGTTTTGAACTTGACATAACTTGCCCATCTAAATATTTTTTGCCCCAAATTTCCAACATGCTTTTTTTCAGACCCTCATCTCATGAACAATGACAATGAATTATGAAAATTTGTCCCAAAAAGTGATTTTACGATTGCTGTGTAAAATCATTTTTTGGGCAAGATCTGAAAGTTTTCTCTGCCCTTGCTCATGAAGTGATGTCATAAGAACTATTCATGGGGTCATAAGAAGGCTATGTCGAAAATTCAGGGTAAAATTTGAGAACAACAACAAAGTTATGAGCCTACATCGAAACTTTTCAATGCATGATCGTAACTGGTCATTTTCATTTTTTCAGTGTACTGACCCAGATTTTTAAAATAGTCATTTTCACACCACCTCATGAATGTGACAGCTGTTACTTTTTAAAACTGTGACCAAAATGTGTTCACACACTTGTGGCACAAAATCACCATCTGAGCACTATTTGGAAATTTTCTCCACCCTTGTGCATGAGGTGGGGGTCATAAGACTATGTGGGGTCATAAGAAGGCTATATGGAAAATTTGGGGTAAAAATATTTAAAAAAACAAAGTTACGAGTGCATGCTCGCAACTGCGGTAATGTTCAATATTTTGGACCCCAGATTCTTAAGTCATTTTTTCACAGCACCTCACAAATGTGGCCGCTATCATTTCTCAAACCTTACCCAAAATGTGTTTTCACACTTGTGGTACAAAATGACGTTTCGGACATTGGTTTTTCTGTTGTTTATTTTTTTCAGTCTTTGGTAACCAGGTAAGGCCCACTAGGCTCAAGTGCCTGTTTTCAGGGGCTACCTGGGAGCACTGGGCGGTTAAGTGACTTGCTCAATCACACAGTATGCAAGTGGAGGTTGTGATAATCAAACCACGGTCTGGTCTGCTGATGTACCAAGCTTGTTCACAGCTCATTATTCTAACCTCTAGGCTATACTGCATATAAATGACACTTGTAATGTTCAGAAGGGTGGTAATTATGTTGAAAATTTGCAGTAAAATTGTGAAAAACCACTTCAAATGAACTGTTCCAACATTTACACATAACTATTTTTGCAGATTTAAGACACCTAATGTTCAACATATCCCTTGTATTACCCCTCTTCCTGAACATGGCAGGTCTCATTTTTCAAATCCCCTCCAAAACTTGTGCCCACAGTCGCACAGTGAAAGCACCTTTCGGACAACATTTTAAACATTCCGCCTGTCTTCATCATAATGCCAGGTCATTAAAAACAAACAAAAAAAATGTTGAACATTTTGGGATCAAAATGTGGGAGCCCACTTAAAAGCAGATACTGCCTCTCAGCTGCCCTATCCTGGGTAATCACAATCTAACAATGTGGCTGGCACTACAGCCTAGAGGTTAGAGTAACAAGTTGTGAATGAGCTTGGTACGTCCAGCAGACCAGGGTTTGATTCCCCAATCTCCACCTGCATGCTAGGAAAGGGGCAGGATGGGGGTGGAAGGTGGTTACCCTAATGCTAGGAGCCTTGGGAGGAAAACTGCAGAGTTGCAGGTTCTCATGGCAGAGGGAGAGGTGGACATTGCAGCCATCACAGAAACATGGGCCACCAATACAGTGACTGGGACCTATCTGCACCAGGGTACAGGTTATTTCGTAGGGACAGGGTGATTGGGAAAGGGAGGTGGCACTATATGTGAAGGAAGGACTGAAGTGTGTGGGGAGGAAGGGAGGAGGGTAGTAATGGAGTCACTTTGATGCAAATCCAGGATTCCAAGAATAGATTCTTAGAATGGGAGTGGTGTACAGGCCACCATCTCAAACGGAGGAGTTAGACAGGGAACTAGCGGGACAGATCAGAGGACCTGCAGAAGGGTAGTGTGGTGATTGTGGGGGACTTCAACATGCCAGGAGTGGACTGGAGTACCCCAACAACCAGGAACAGAAGGGAGCATGTACTGCTGGATGCCTTCCAGGACTGCTTCCTGCTAATGGTCAGTGAACCAACCAGGTTAGGGAAACCCTTGACCTTGTGCTGGCAAATGGGACTTAGTGAGAGAACTTACAGTGGAGGAACCGCTGTCGGGGAGTGACCACCACTCAGTATGGCTCACATTGGATATGGGCAAGGAAGGAGTGGAATCTGGCACAAGAGTGCTGGACTTCAGGAGGGCCGACTTTGGGAGGATGGAGGAAGTGGTAAAAGGGTACCTGGCCAGAACTGAATCTAGTATGGACACTAACCAGAGGTGGGAGCTCATAAAGCTGGGGATAGTGGTGGCAACCAAAACCTGCTGCAAAGCCCAGAGCAAGAAGACTAGGGCTAAGAAACCGAATTGGTTGAGCAAGGAGGTCATGGAAAAGGTAAGGAAGAAAAGAGCTGCCTTTAGGAAGTACAAGAAAACAGGGAGGGGGGAGGACAGGGAGGAGTTCTTGACAGAATCGAAGGAGGTGACTAGGGCAGTAAGGGGAGCCAAAGCATCTACGGAACTCAGGCTGGCACAAGGCAATAAGAAGGGGGAGAAGGACTTCTTTAAGTACATCAGGGAGAAAAGGAGCTGTAAGGACCACATAGTAAGGATTAGGAAGGAGGGGGGTTGGGTGTAAGCAGGGTGCGATAAGGCAGAAGCACTAAATGAGTATTTCTGCTCAGTATTTACTGAAGAGAAGAGAGGGTGACACCCAAGGTGGGAGAAATGGCAGAAACGGGGAGGGGTGACAGATGGGAAATCATGGAGGCAGAGTTCGAGAGGGTTTGAAGGCAATGATGGTGGATCAGGCGCCAGGCCCAGATGGCATACACCCCAGGGTACTGGAAGGAGCTGGCAGAGGTCCTTGCAGGACCTTGGCAGACCTATTTAATGCCTCACTACATTGGGTATGTACCTCAGGACTGAGGATGGTTTCATGTGGTGCCCCTCCACAAGAGTGGCCCCAAGGGTGAACCGGGAAACTACAGACCAGTGAGCCTCACATCCATCTTGGGTATGCTAATGGAGACTATCCTGAAGGAGCGGCTGGCGGCCCTCCTAGAGGCCAGAGGACTACAGGACAGCAGACAGTATGGCTTCATACGTGGCAGATCCTGCCAAACCAACCTGGTGGAGTTCTATAACTGGGCAGCTAGGCAGCTGGACAGGAGCCATGCAGTGGATGTCCTGTATCTGGACTTCAGTAAGGCATTCGACTCTGTGCCGCATGAAAGGCTGGGAAGGAAGTTAGTAGGCACAGGGGCGGGTGCAAAGCTGGTGAGATGGGTAGGAAACTGGCTTCAGGGAAGGCAACAGAGGGTGGTGGTGGGTGAGGAGCTCTCACACCCAAGGGCAGTGACGAGCGGTGTTCCACAGGGCTCGGTGTTGGGACCAGTGTTTGGGATATTCACTGCAGACATATCATGGGACATCAAGAGCAAGATCAGTCTGTTTGCTGATGATACCAAGGCAGGCACGGTGGTGGATGACCTAGGGGTATGGCAGGGGTTGCAGGATGATCTGGCAAAGCTTGAAACCTGGTCAGACACCTGGCAACTGGGCTTTAATGCCAAAAAGTGCAAGGTGCTGCATTTTGGGATGAAGAACCCAAGGAGGAGTTACCAGCTGAGGGGAGTGCAGCTAGCCCAGACAGAGGAGAAGAAGGATCTGGGTGTGCTCATCACAGGGTCAATGAACAACTCGGCACAATGTAGGAAGGCAGCTGCAAAGGCCAACAAAATGCTGGGTTGTATTGCAAGGAGTATATCCTCGAGTAGGGAGGAGGTGATTCTGCTACTGTAAAGGTCATTAGTTAGACCACACCTGGAGTACTGCATGCAGTACTGGCGCCCATATCTGAAGAGGGACATTACGTTACTGGAGGGGGTGCAGTGCAGGGTGACAAAGATGATCAAGAGGCTGGGGGACTTATCATACGAGAGTAGGTTGAAGGAGTTGAACATGTACTCACTGGAGGAGAGGAGAGACAGGGGTGACATGATTGAAACCTTTAAATACATGAAAGGAATAAACAAGACAGGTACAGAGGGACTGTTCAAAGTAAGGGAGGGGAGGGCCACCAAGGGCCATGATATGAGACTGGAGGGAGGGAGGAAGGTTCAGGAGGAGATGAGGAAAAAAAATATATATATATATATATTTTTTTTTTTTTTTACAGAGGGTGGTGGCTGGGTGGAATCAGTTACCTGCAGAAGTGGTATCCAGTAGAACAGTGGACTGCTTCAAAAGGGATGGGACAGGACAGGGGAGGGTTAATGAAGGGAAGGGTGGAAGGAAGGGGCAGCTGCAGAATAAGGGTGCTAGCTGCACATTCGAGCAGACTTGATAGACCTCTAGGCCTTTATCTGCTGGCAAATTTCGTATGTTCGTATACTGCGAGACTCTGAGCAAGTCACTTAACCAGCCTAAAGCTCCCGGGTCGCCCCTGAAAACAGGCAGTTGTGCCTAGTGGGCCTTACCCAGTTAACAAAAGAATAAAACAAAAAAAAAAAGCAGAATACTACTGAAAATGAGACACTGCATCTCATCTGCTCTATTCTGGGTAAATATATGGCATGAATGTATACAAGTAAGACCCAGTAGAACAGCGATATCAGAGGCAACCATTCAGCATTGATAAACGCTTGTTCTTTCTGGCACCAGTTCCTCTTGGTCCTTTTCAGGCAAAGAAACTCTAAGGCTCTATCCACACAGGGGATCGTAAAACATTACAGACATCCTGTAATGTTTTAAAATCGGGGAACACTGTTTGCGTCCACACTGGTAACCTTACTGAACAGAGCTTCAAAACTGTGTTTAAACTCTGATACAATCAGGGTTTTAGCATGGTTTTTGAAAATGGTTAAAGTGAGAAACATTTTCACTTACCAGTGTGTATGGGTATCCGATCAGTGTTCCCTGCGGGGATCCTCCTGGCACCCATGATGCAGTGTTTCATCTGCACTGGCAAGCGAGCAGACAGCTTGTTAAAAACACGCTTTCATTTTGGGAGGTGTGGACGGGTACAGAACCATGTTAAGACACGGTCCAGACTAGTGTGGATGCAGCAGTAGCAGCACAGTAAGCCCCGAAATGGTTTAAAAAACGTTAAATTTTTAATTATAAATGTAGACAGGGCCTAAGATGCTATCCCTTTTGCTCCTTGATAGCTGTTTCTGCAGGCAATGGTTGATCAGAAGCACTCTTCTGCCTAGTTATCATTAATAGGGTTTTAAATAGCTGGTATAGCACAGCAAAACGCTACACAAAACTGTGATAATGCTCACTATTTCCAAAAATGCATAGCAATAGACTGCTAACCATTTTTTTTCCAGTGAGTTTATGGCACAGTAGACAAAATTAATAAAATTATATACATTTTTAAGCTTTGCTAACCATGCTGTGTCAAATGCTATGAATTTTTACAGCTGATTAGCACTTTCACGTGTAAAACTGCGCATCTATTTTTTCGGCTCATTTAATACCCTGATTAGGGCTCCCCATACTAGATGCCCAGTACTCCTTACCCAGAATTAGGGATGGCTTTTCTTGTTAGTCTCCTAGGGCAGAGACACTTGCAGCCTTTACAGCCCCAATTCATGAGTGGCATCAAGGACAAGGAACCATCCAAACCATGCTTTCCACCTTCAGAAGAACCTCCCTCCAGGATTGTGTGTGCACTTTTCGAAGGAGAATACTCTGGTGACACTGATGCAGAAGCTAATGAAGACAGTAACGGCTATTCAGCTGCCATCTTTCTTTGCTTTGGGGCAGAAAACTTTGCAGAGGTTACAGTTTTCAAAATCGTGATCCAGGCCCACATAATCAAAGCACAAACTGTGACTTTCTACCTTTGTCACCAAGTGCTCACAGGATTACTCTTTCAAATTCTGTTGGGCCTGTTCTCTTTTCAGATGTCTCAGGTCATGCCAATCTAGCTGAAAAAAAAAAAAAATGCCAAAAATGTTCCTTGTATAATCAGGAAAAAAAAGGTAGTTTTGAAAACAAAACCAATTACCTTTTAGAAAGCTTAAGCTGACAGCTCGGTGGCGCTGAGGGTTGAGGCACTGGACGCCACCTCGCACCGCACAGGCTACCCGGGTTCAGGAACAGACTCGGTCAACCGGGGGTCGGCAGGGGACGGAGGGAGTGGATCGAGTGTCGGGAGGAGTGTTCTCCTCTCCTGGGTGGGTAGAGGGCCTGCTGTCGCTCCACAGTGGCCCCCCGATGTAGATTGGGGGTACTGTAGGGAGTGATGCTCTAATGGGGTGGAGCTACAGCAGAGACCAGCACACCTATGCGCAGATGTCATTGCATGTCTGAGCTCCAGGGACCATACAGAAAAAAAACAAAAAACAACAAAAAACACATGCCCCCACAGATAGGCGATGGCAACCTCCAGTGCCTGCCACCACATACCCATCACTGAACTCACCTCGCCAGCTCTCCCGATCTCCTGCCTTGCCTTGGGTCTGGTTTGGGAGTTGCCAAATCGGGATAGGGTGGGGAGTCTGTCCCAGTTTTCCCAGTGAACGAGGATCAGGCAGGGTGGTATAGTAGTTGCGGCGTGAAGGGTCTGCCCAAGAGAGTTCCATGGGGTGGCAGTGCAGAAAGAAAGTCAGAACAAACAAACAAAAAAAAACTTTTTAAACCATTTGAACTGAGAAACACAAAGTGGAAACCGACCAGGAATGGGATGCATCAATAAAATTAGAACCAGAAACACTATTACTTTGGATGTTTGGTTAATGTACAGACATTTAAGAACGACATAAAAATTAACCAATTCTGATGTCTAGGTTGGAGATGGATTTGCTTACTCCACTCCCAACCCCAAGGGGAGATGGAAGGAAACCATCCTGTGATTTAACCAACATAATATCCAGCATGCAATTGAGTAAATGATGATGTTCTACTTCAGTTAATGTTACCATGGGACAGAAACCATCAAATAAAATGGACTATGCTGTAGTAATGACACATTAATAAACTGTATAGCAAGAAGCATCTCTTAGGATAATTTACTGTCTCGTTAATTGTTTTGTATCAAAATGCACTGTTATCTTTGCTGAATAGTGTTGAAACTTGCAGTTGCATTGATAACTTCTACATGCACTTATGTCCATATTAACATTCACAGTCCACCAAAAAAATAAAAATAAAAAAAATGACAGTACAGTTTTAATCCTGTGTCTAGCACAGGTTGTGGTCAATTCTGACAATGAGGTAGTCTGACCCATTTTTAGAGTCACACAAATGTTAGAACTTTTAACCCCCCCCCCGCAAGAAAAAGCAGACTCACATTTAAATTGCAGAATGGACTAACATGAATTCATTAGCATACCATTTAGAAAAATTAGGAAAAACATGCCTTGTAGTTTATACCATACATAATCTCAGCAATCTGAGGTTGTTTTTAGACTCCACCCAATCCCTCAACTACTATCTAAGCAGCAAAAACACAACATACAGAACGCCGTTTCCTAGGAACCAAACAACTGTACACAGGCATATTCATTTCCACATTCAATATTACACTAAATTTGTTTTGTTCGTTTTTCTTTGTTTTAAACATACAGTAAGCTTTATACTTCTGTACAATGCCTGACATGGAATGTCACCATACCTGTTTAGTTGTCACTGCCAAGGGCCGCTTTTAAAATGAGCAGTGATAGGGCAGTGTTACCCTGGATAAGCTAATAAAAACTAAAAAAGAAGAAATTCCTCCAAATTTACCATTATTTCTTCTTTTTGAACTTTCTATGTCGTTTCACCTTGTCAACTGGTAACCTTTATTCTGTACATGAGTTCAAAAATGCAGCACCCATCCGGAAACACGGGGGGGGGGGGAGGGGAATATTGGCTCATGTATGGCCCTGTAGGGGACAACTATTCTGTAATTACCTTTTGATTATTGCATGCAGCATCTTGCATTCAAATGATGCACTGGCTGAACTTTGTACATCATGCCTGTAATATTCTGAGACGGTGTGAAGGGCAGACCAAAGGTCTGCTCTACAGAGACCTGACTCAGATCCTTCTCCCCTTTCAGCCCATGTGATTCCACTGTCCTTGTATAACGTGTTCTGATCAAAGTTGGTGGTTTTAATTCATCTGCTACATAAGCCTTTGCTACACAAGATCTGATCCACTTTTCCAAGGCGGCCTTGGAAACTTTCTGACCTGCTTCCCCAGCATAAACAAAAAGACTGTCCTATCAGCAGAACTCCAACTATATCTCGAGATAGGTAACATCTGAATGGGTACCTTGTGTACCCAAAACAGTCCGGGGGTCCTGAATGGCCCCTAAAGTTAATACCTGTCCTCAGAGTACTGAAAGTCATACTCGTGTCTACTTCCGACCTTATGAAATATAGAGTCTGCGGCACTGAAGCCTTGTTGAGTTTGAACCCTTGCTGTTTAGCCCAAGACACAAAAACAGACCATAAAGACCCAGTCCTATAATACGCCAAAGATGTTGAGGGCTTTCTGGATGACAACTGTGTACAACATTGATTTAAAAAATAAAAACTTGCTTTAAAAGGTCTCTCCTCTTAAGAATCCAGACAAAATGGTGGGGGGTGGCAGTTTTCATAAAAGTAACTGCCACAAAAAGTTTACTCACCTGTAACACTAGTTCTAGGAATGGTACATCATGGCTCACATGCACACTCTAGAAGTTCACATGGAATGTGATGTCTGGCCAAAAGTCCTTAAGATAAGCACCTCCCACCACCTGGGCTGATATAATCCCAGACCCCACCCCATGATGTCAGATCTCGCACGCTGGATACGTGATCAGGTGCCACTTGCCAGGGGATGCCAGACGAACTGTGTGGATGCGAATACCACTCCTAGGATTACAGTTGCAGGTGAGTAACCTATTTTTTCTAGGGGGCATAGATATGGCTCACTTATCCACACTCTGGCAGACTTTTAGCAGTTCTCTGGGAGAAGTGGGCAAGGCACACACCCTACTTGGCAAACAGAGACTGGAGAACCCAGGTCCCACAACACGCATCCTAGCATGACTCAAGGTCGATGCAGTAGTAGGAAACAAAAGTGTACACCGATATCTAGATAGCAGCCCTACAGATCTCCTGTATGGGTATATCCCTAAAAATAGCCACAAAGGCAGCGGTACAGCTGGTGGAATAAGCCCTAATCTAATGGGAGGCTCTGTACCAGCCAATGTGTAGCAAAAGTCGAAGCAAGATGTAATCCACTTTGCAATCATCCGCTTTGCTGCCAGTCTGCCAGCCATGACTTCAGCATAGGTGACAAACAGCTGGTGAGCCTGGCCCCAAAGTCCAGCCAAAGGAGCCACATATGAGAGCATTCTCCTGAGGTCCAGGGTACGGAGCCTGTGGTCAGCCTCTGAAGCAAGGCTGGTAAAGTATCTCAGTAAGTTAATCACCTGGTTAAGGTGAAAGTACAATACCATATTTGGAAGTAACTTCAGGTTGGGGTGATGGATAACTTGGTCCCTCTGGAAGACCAAATAGGGAGAGTCCACAGAGAGCACCTGGAACTCCCAAATCCTTGTGGCAGATGTAATGACCACTAGGAAGGTTATCTTCTATGACAGGTGCGACACTGGACATCGAAATGGCTTGCCCATGACCACAGCCAGGGTCAGCAGCAAGTCCCATGACAGAGGTGGATCACGCACCGGAGGGGACAAATGGTCCAGGCCCTTGAAAAAGTACCTGACCACCTTCTTCTGTGCCAGCATCAGCATACCGGCTTGCACCCAGTAAGCAAAGATAGTTGCCAAGTACACCTCATTGGTCATCGCTCACAGTCCCAGCTGGGAAAGGGACCAGACATAGTCCAGGATGCCAGCCACAGGGCAGGCAAGGGGATCAAGCTCCTTGTCCAAGCACCAAATGGAAAATCTCTTCCATTTAAAGGCACAGCACGTATGAGTCAACTACTTCCTGGGAGGCCTCCACATGGACAGCCTTGGAAAGGCCCAAGGCCTGGAACTCTACCCACTCAGGAGCCAGGCTGTGAGGTGCAGGACCATCCCACGAAGTCTGGTCAGCAGGTCTGGGTGGAGAGGCAGTCGCCAAGGAGACCGGCTGCTGAGGTCGAGGAGATCCGGGTAGTAGAACTGCCTTGGCCAGTCTGAAGTTATCAAGTTCATCTGTGTCGTGTCGTTCCTGACCTTGATTAGTACTCTGTGAATGACTAGGAAGGGAAGAAAGCTATACATGTGGCCCAGGGAAGAGTCTGTAGAATGGGACTCCCAAGAAGTCAAAAGGCCACTTGCTGGCAATACTTATTTCTAGGGGGAACCAGGCAACTATACAGCACGAGGACCACAGGACAGTAGTCTGCAAGGCATTTGTAGGGAAGCTGCAGGTCTGTACAGAACTCCACTTAGTATGAGCTTGAAAAAGCAGAATGAATGTAGATAAAAGATACCTATAACCTGCAGTTGCCCTAACATCCTATATCTTTGGGGTGGGGGAAGAGATATTACAAGCAGTTAAAAGGACTGCAATCAGGAACTGTGTGTATGCAGAAGCCGTGTGGAAATAAAAAGCATACAATCACCAGCAATGAATTTAGCTGTATTTATAATCATCTGAGTCAACTGTACCTGCCCTAATACCCTAGCTAAGGAAATATAGAATTTGACGGCAGATAAGGACTGCTTGGCCCACCCCGTCTGCCCCTTTCCCTAATTAATGGATAAGCTGCAGATACTAGTTAACCAGCAGCCTACTTCTTTCTACCCCCACCCCCTATAATTGCCTTATGACTGTCCCATGCATGCTTGAATTCAACCACTGTTTTTGACTCCACAACCTCCTCCAGAAGGCCATTCCATGCATCCACAACCCTCTCTGTGAAAAATACTTCCTTACATTACCTCTGAATTACCCCATCTTCAAATTGTGCCCCTTGTTCTTGCACCTCTTTTTTTGAAAGGTGCTACCCTCTTGGACTTTGTTGATTCCCTTGAGGTTCTTGAAAGTTTCTATCATGTCCCCCCTCTCCCTACTTTCCTCAAGTGTATACATATTAAGCTCTTTTAGTCTCTCTTCATGTTTCTTCTGGTGTAGACCCTGCACCCTTTTAGTTGCCCTCCTCTGGACAGCTTCCATCTTGTCTATGTCCTTGCGGAGACTGGGTCTCCAGAACTGCACACAGTACTCCAGATGGGGTCTCACCAACTGTCTGTACAGAGGGATAACAACTTCCTGTTTTTTTACTGGTGACGCCTCTCCCTATGCATCCCAGTATCCCCTCAGCCCTGCTTACTGCCCTCTCACATTGCTTGCCCACCTTTAAGTCATCTGATATGACTACCCCCAGGTCCCTTTCCATTTTTGTTGTTGTTAGTATCTCACCCCCCATTGTGTACTCTTCCCCTGGGTTTTTGCTTCCCAGGTGCATTACCTTGCACTTCTTAGCACTGAATCTAAGCTGCCATACATTTTACCATTTCTCTAACCTTGCCAAGTCCCTTCTCATCCTTTCCACCCCACCTTGTGCATCAACTCTGTTGCAGATCTTTGTGTCATCTGCAAACAGACATATTTTTCCTTCCAGTTCCTCTGCAATGTCGCTTATAAAGACACTGAAGAGGACCGGTCCTAATACTGAACTCTGCGGTACCCCACTAGTAACTCCCCTTTCTTCAGAGTGGACTCCATTTACTATTACCCTCTGTGTCCTATTGTCCAGCCAATTCTTTACCCAGGCTATCATCTTGGGACCCACTCCCAGGCTAGCTAACTTGTATATTAATCTTTTGTGTGGGACTGAGTCAAATGCCTTGCTAAAGTCTAGGTAAGCCATGTCCACAGCCCCTCCCTGATCTACTACTTTGGCCACCCAGTCAAAGAAATCTATTCGATTCGTCTGGCATGACCTTCCCGCTGTGAATCCATACTGCCTTGGGTCCTGTGCCCCTCTGGCCTCTAGGTACTCGACAATTCTTTCCTTCAGAAGTGATTCCATCATTTTCCCTATCACTGAGGTTAAACTAACAGGTCTGTAATTTCCTGCTTCTGCCCTGCTCCCACTTTTGTGAAGGCAGGGTGGAAATGTGGGTAGAGGAAGGATGTGCTAGCTGGAGAGACTTAAGAGGGAAATGTAGTGGGTAACTGCCCTGGCACCCAATCTAGGGGAGGGCAGTAGTCTACTGATTTGGGGAATCACCCTATCTGGGACAGGGCATCAATAGGTACTTATGAGCGACAGTATCCTCAGCCAAGTAGAATCAGCAGAAGTAACAAACCATGTAGACCTGTGTGAGGGCAGACAAGTTGGTGGGGGGAAGGGGACATAAGAGATAGGCAGTTCAGTGGGATCTGTGGTGCAGACCTGCAAGATAGCAGAAACTGGGGAGAAGGACTGCAGTGGAGGGAGGGAATGCAGTACAGTGAGGGTTGGGGGAGGGAGTTAGCTGCAGGGGTGGCTTTCTTGGAGCTCAGCTTCAGGAGGCCAGTGCATGTCCTCTACGTGAAACACTGGCCACTCTATGTAAAGAACTTGTTATGGCACAAGTCGAAATTCAGCAGCTACACAATAAACAGGATTGAGGGCTGGGGGATGTCTATTAATCCTCTTCTACCACAGAGGCCAGTTGGTCTGGTGACTGAAGTACAGAAAGCAAAGGGTTCAAGACAAAGAGCCAGAGTACAGGCACAGGTCCAAAACCAAAGTTGCCAAAATACTTTAAGCCCTTGGACAAGAAAGTTAAGTCTTCATCTTTCCAGGAGGGCTTTGCACCAGTCAGCCTCTAGGTACAGCCATAAAGGTAGCACAGGGGCACAGGGCAGTGAATGAGAAACTGATTATCGGGATTCAATTATAAGGAGCACAGAGAAAGTAGTGTGCAAGGTGGGGAAACTAGGAGGAAGCAGCAGGGTAGTACAATCTCTAACAGCAGCTGTTGTACACAGGGACCATTAGGATAAAGATCATAAAGTATATAAGGGAAGCTACAGATGGGATTATCTACTTATGGACAAATTAACTGGCCAATTAAGAAATGGAAGTGGCAAAAAAAATCAATAATAATTTCAGAAAACTAGGGGAAAGCTAAGGGTAGCATCAGCAACCTTCTCGGAGGTCCTGTCAATGTGGGGCATGAGGGACACAAGATAGAGAAGACAGAGTTTAACTCCTGGCTAAAATGGTGGTGTAAAGAAGGAGGGTATAACTTTACAGGGGACAATTCTGGAACAGCAGACTGTTTATGTGGATGGCCCCATCCAACATGGGGAAGGGATGAATGCACTGGGGCTAATGTTGGATGCCTTCACCAACGAGCACTGTACGCTAGGATGAGTGAAGGCAAGTACTGAGGGCTCCTTCAGCAATGTGGAGTGGTAGACAGACCTTTCTAGTTCCCCACAATTAAAGGGTCAGGACACTGAAACAAGAGCAGTAAACGATGGACAGAAGGGATGAAACCAAGTGGGAAAAGGGTTAGGCATGAAAATAAGTTGGAGAATGGGGGGAGGAAACAGCGCAGTGGATAGTTTCCAATCCTCAACGTCAGGAACTTAAGGAACAAATGAGTGACCTGTGGGTACTAGCCAGTGAGGCAGAGGCAGATATTGTGACTGACCCAAAAAACAGAACAGTTACATACTTTACTGTAACAGCAGATCTTCAAGAGAATCTCTTTCATCAGGCCACATTTATGGAACTATAAGCTGCCAGGCACTAGGACCACACAGAAAGCTTTGCAAACAGTCCACCAGGGGCTGCCCATGACAACATCAGACATCGGCTGCTACATAAATGTGGGTGGCCCGTCCACTCCTCAGTTACCCGCTGGAGATTATGCTCAGAGGAACACCCTGTAGGGAACCAAGAGGGAATCAAGTACTCCATTAAACGTAGTACTCTATGAATCCAGGAGAGGCAGATAGCGATAGGTAGACCATGATGGAAATGAAGCGGCACAAGTTGTAGACTCAGGCCCCCAGGTGGAAGGAAGGTAGGATGGCATGGCCTGATAAGAGATTCTCTTGATAAATCTACTGCTACATTAAAGTATGTTACTGTTCTATCTTCAAGGATATCCCTTTCATCAAGCCACACCTATGGAACGGGTCCCAAGCAGTAGTGACCATAAAGTCTGGGTGGCTGGACCCTATGGGCCAAAGAAAGTAGGCCTAGAAGCGCAGCTAGGCCAAAGCCAGCCTTTTGGCAAGAGAATGTCCAGACTGAAGTGTTTAGTTAAAGTGCGTGGACAGTACTCCAGGTGGCAGCTGCACAGATGTTTGCAGCAGACATTTTGAAAGAAGCAACAGAGGTGGCCATGCCTCTTGTGGAATGACCACGAACCACACCAGGAAGTTCATTACCATACTTCCTGTAACAGAATGTAATTCAGTTTGCTAACCATTTGGACAGGCACTGCTTAGAAAATGGGGCGCCTTCTTTCCCAGGGGCAAATGAAACAAAAAGCTGCAAGGACTTTCTGCAGTCCTTCATACGGTGTATACAGCACTAGAGTATTCTAAATGTGTATCTCGAGTATGATTAGCAATGCTTCCCCTGGACTGGCATGCTCAGGAAATCAACTGGCAGGGGGATAGTTTGATTTATAGTACCAGAGACACCATCTTTGGTAGAAATTTGGGACTAGTATGCAAAGACACCCTGTCTTTGTGAAAAATCCAATAAGGAGGCTTACACGTTAGAGCCTGTAGCTGTGAAATACTTTGAGCAGAAGTGAGTGCAACTAAAAACAACGCTTTCCAAGTAAGAAAACATAAGTCACAAGTCACGGCTGGCTCAAAAGGTGCCAAACCAAGCTCTTCCAAAATAAAATTCAGGTCCTAAGCTGGGACTGAATTACAAATAGGAGGCTTCTGATGAAGAATGCCTCTCAGGAACACACAGGCGACCTCCAACTGAGCAATCCTAAGACTCTCAATGGATACATGGAAAGCTGAAATGGCAGCCAAGTGCACTGTGATGGAG
Organism: Neoceratodus forsteri; assembly: GCA_016271365.2. Classification (NCBI taxonomy): domain Eukaryota; kingdom Metazoa; phylum Chordata; order Ceratodontiformes; family Ceratodontidae; genus Neoceratodus; species Neoceratodus forsteri. The sequence goes on from CM028133.1 coordinate 635,597,282, forward strand.
CAGTACTGCAGGCCTGCATCTGATAAGGACAGCAGATACTCCAGAACGTGATTAAAATGGGCAGGTGAACAGATCCAGGTGATGAGAAGTGGCTCATAGAGCAAACCAGTTCCACTGGAGTAAGTGGACCTGATGGAAGACTTTCTGGACACAACCAGAACATCTGCCACTTTTTGGGAACCCCCAAACCAGGCAATGGCCATGTTTTTAGAAGCCATGCATCGAGATGGAGATTTGATGTCCGGATGGACCAGGGTTTCCTCTTCCTGCAATAGTAGACCCATGTACAGGAGCAGAGGCACTGGGGGTTCCTCCGGCAGCTGCTGTAGTAGTGGGAACCAGATTTGTTGAGGCCTTAGGGGAGCAGGAAGGAAGGGAAAGCATACAGGAACCACCCTTTTCAAGAGAGGGACAAAACATCCTCGGAAGAAAACTCTAGGTCCTGGAATGAACAAGCAGAAAAGTGGCAGTTTTGCACTGTGTGGGGATGCAAAAGGGTCCAGCTCTGGCTGACCCCATCTGTTAAACAGGTCATCAACGAGAGAGGTCAGCAGTTCCTATTCACACATCCTGGACTATGACCTGCTTAGCCTGCCTGCTGAGACATTTTGGGTGCCTGGAACATGTAATCCTGACAGTTCTAGACCATGCTCCAGAGCCCAATAGCAGACCCTCATTGCTTCCCAGCATAGGGGGTAAGAGCGAGTCCCCTCTTCCTTGCTGATGTAATACATCACACAGACGTCATCGATCTGCACTAGCAGAGGACCTGGAGACAGATAGGTCTATAAGGCTTGTAGCTCATACAGGAGAGCACGCATTTCTAGAACATTTATGTGCAAAGGTCTATGTCCCCTGCATCTGATGAGTGCACAAGTGTGCACCCCAGCACATCCCCAAAGCATCTGTTGTGATAATCTAAAGAGGGGAAGGGATCAGGAAAGGAACCCACTTTAAAAACAGATTGCAGGGTTCCATCCACCATTTGAGCACTTTTCACACAGGAGATGTAACTAGAAGCCTTTGTTCTAGGTTGTCCATGAGCTGATCCCACTGGACTCTTAGGGTCCACTGAGGTATCCTCATGTACAGCCTGGACAAAGGTACTGTGAAAATGGCTGCTGCCGTGAGGCCCAGGAGCCATAGGAATGTCCTGGCTGAGACAAATGGGCTGACATGGCTGTGCTTGGGCAATCAGGCGTTGGCCCCTGTACAGGGGAAGAAGGCTGATCCCACAGCACTGTCTAAGGCTGCTCCTATATATTGTAGTTGTTGGAAAGGGGTCAGCACTGACTTGGTTATGTTGACAGGGAACCCCAGAGTACCAAACAGATGCCTGGTAACAGCTAACATGTGTAGGAGCTGGTCCCTGGAGTGGTCTTTCAACAGCCAGATGTCCAGGTATGAGAAAAGAGAGGCCTTTCCTGCAAAGGGCTGCTGCCACTATTGCCAAGAATTTGATAAAGACCAGTGGCGCAGAAGACTAGCCAAAGGTCAACATTCTGAACTGATGAGGTTCCTATTCTGAAGGGGACATTAAGTATTTTCTGTGAGGCTTTGAATTTTGATATGAAGGCAAGAATCCTCCATGTCTAGGGAACAGATCCAGTCTCCTGCCCGCAGCAGTGGGAGCAGGCCTTGTAGAGGGATCATTCTGAACTTCTTTTACTCTGTGAAGAAGTTCTGTTCTCTGAGATACAGAATAGGCCGCAGGTTGTCGGTCTACATTGGGACCAGGAACTACTGAGAGTAAAACCTCATGTGCCTTTGTTCGAAGTGCACAGGCTCTATGGCCTTACTTTGAAGTAAAGTCTGAACTTCCTCCTGGAGCTGTGCCCAAATGTTCCAGAGCATGGCAGTGTTCAAGGAGTTCTAGAACCCAGGCATCTGTTGTCACCCCTTTCCTGATTTAAATGGAGGGAGAGGTGAACCCCTACAACCACCCCTGGAGATAATGGAACTGGGGTGTGTACAAGGAGTCAAGCAGAGCTGATTGTGGCAGCTCCACCTCTGCCACCACCTGGGATGGGGCCAGGAAAGGCTCCTGCCCCCCTGCCCCTACCCTGCTGTCTGGTTGCTAGGTTATGCATGGTACCAGCTGGATGAAATGGGACCCTGTGCTTACCCCTTGGCTGGGTATGGTAAAGGGAATGCACAGATTTCAGGGTTCTACTGAGGCCTAAAGGTTGAAAAGAAAATCTTGGACATCAGAACCAAATAGCTTATGTCCTCTGACAGGAGCAATGAGAATAGACCACTGCATATCATTCGCAAACCCTGCCATTCTGAGCCATGAGTACCTCCAGAGACAGATGCCAGAGGCTGTTGCCCTGGGGATCTGGCTAGACCAGCAACTCAACTTCTCTGTGCATATCGATGCTATCCTGAAGAAACTGCGCCCCAAGCTTGGTGCTCTGAACAGGAATCGTAGTTGCATCCTGCTGAATGCAAGGAGCGAAACTGTTCAGAAGATGATACTCCCAATCTTTGACTACTGTGACGTAGTCTATGGTGCTGCTCCCAAATCTTCCCTGACCAAGTTGGACACTCTCTTTAATTCCATCTGCCGCTTTGCTCTCTACTCCCCTTCCCGCTCCCACCACTGTGAACTCTATCGCTCTCTAACCTTCCTTCCACTATCTCACAGATGCATCTCTCACTGTGCCAAACTAACCTCCAAATTCTGGTTCGGGGGACTCCCTTCCCATCCCTCATCCTCTCTCTCCACTCCACCTCCCCCCACCCACTCTCTCAGATCACGACGCCCGCACCTTGACGGTCCCTCGCCGCTCCACCCTCATCTGTCAGACTGGTTTTGTTCATCATTTCCCTAAAATCTGGAATTCCCTCCCCCCGAAATATGACACTCCTCCTCCAACTACTCCCTTATCTCTGCCCTACACAATTACCTCACTCAGCTGTTCCTGCTTTAACCCTCCTTAATACCTATCCACAGTTTCTGCCTTCATACCACGACTCTCCCAGACAGGGTTCTCAACATCCTGAAAGGGGGGGGGAGAAATCAGGAAATGGCTAGCCATTCTCCTCATATTGTCAGTGTCAGGGGCTCAGTAGGTAGCACACTCACCTCTGAGGCTGGGAGATCAGAGGGCTGTGGGTTCAGTTCCCACATCTGGTACTTGAGTTAATATCCCAGTACTGACACTGTACTGCAGCATGAGAGGGGTGCTGCACTTCAGAGGTGCCGTCTTTTGGATGAAATGTTAAACCGAGGTCCCATCTGCCTGGATTGGTGGTAGTTCAGGTGGACGTTAAAGATCCCATGGCACTTATCGAAAAGAGTAGGGGAATTTTACTGAAAAATGGACTTCAATACAGAAGAAAAACAATAAGCAACCAAACAAGAATCAAAAACATTACAAAAAACAAGCAAAAAGGAAATTAGATTAATCAGTCCATGCAATGCAGTTAATCCAAAAACATGTAGACTGTTCATATGAGACATGAGTAAAGTCAGATTGCATCAGTCTTTTCACAGCTTTACAAACATTGGCAAGCAATTCTCCATGTGAAGCATACTTCTGCTGCAAGATCCAAAGACACCTAGATTGCCAAATACGAAAATGTAAAATACAGAAAATAACATAAAGGGTGTCACTGTTATACTTAAAGATATTTGGGAAAGGACCAAACATGATAGCAGGATAGTCAATATTCCGGAACCCAGGCTCATTCCAATGGTTAGCCAGTAAAGCCCAAAATGGTTTTCTATATGAACAATCTAAAAACAAATGACATTGAGTTTCTAATAGCTGAACACAAGTTGATAGAGGACAATACCTGTCTGACAATTGTGTTTACTATTCCCCTTAACCCCTAATCTACCGTAATTACAGAGCCATAAACAATCCCAGGCATAAGACGGAATTTGTTTATTCATAAGGTAATTTAAAATAACCAACTGTCTACCTGCCGGAGATTCAGGAAAAACAACCTCCGTAGTACGTTCAGCAGATAGAATGTGCTTGTACACCTTCTTCCTATCATAAGTCTGAAGATGATTTGGAGTAACATCCCACTTAATAAGATGCTTCATGCATTCCAACATGTAAAGGGGTAAATCAGGAAGTCTAGACAATAGCCTAGGTTTCTTTTCCTGCCAGCTGAGCCTAGACAAGCGTAGCCAGTATTCCATCAAAGGTCTCCAAATAACAAACCCAGGTTTTAAAACCATCCCCAAGTTATACATTAAAAAAAAAAAATACTAAAAAAGAAAGCAACAGGGTGGATCATAGAAATCCCACCTTCAGCGAATCGGGAGATAGGTCAATTCCCTCTTAAGAGGGTTTAAATGAGACCCCCAGAATGCTTGGGGAAAAAAAAAACCAAAAACAACACTAAATAGTTGTGTCCAAACACGGAACGGTGGTGGAAAAAATATAGCATACAAAAATATAGGGGTAAGTATAGTCTTGACTAACATGACTTTTTTTCCTTAGAAAGTTGCTGTTCTTTCCAGTCCCCGACTAAACGATTCCTCCTAGCCAAAGCCATGTCCCGGTTACAACCTGCCATATCTTCAGGACCAAATAGCACTTCAAGAATCTTCTTAGGTTCTCGGGAAACAGGAATCCCTGCTATGACCTCATTAGCTGGCAAAGGAGTGGACCCAATGACTACCCCAGTACTTTTGCTATAATTAATTGTGGAACCAGAAATACTCAAAAAAAAAAAAAGATGAATAGACTCTTGTAAGGCAGAAACAGAAAAGTGAGGGGGTAAAATCAACACCAGATCACCAACATAGGCCAATACCTTTTGTTGTGGCAGGATGGGAAAAACATCAATACCCCTCAGAGCAGCATTGGATTGTAATAGTCTAAGAAAAATATTGATTGTGAATGCATAAAGAGTAGGGCTCAGTGGGCATCCCTATTGTACCCCTTTAGTAACAGCCAGTTTCTTTCCAAACCAGCCACTCTCATTAGGGACAGTAACAGCCCCCTGATACATGGCAGATATCCAGGAAACAAATGTATCTGGAATCCCAAAGGCCTTTAATACCAAAAATAAAAATTGATGAGCAACCCGATCAAAGGCCTTCCCTTGGTCCAAGCCAAAAACAAACCTCTGTAAATATCCGAAGTCTCCCCTAGAAAAAAAACTCTCTTAGCAAAATAAGGTTATCCTGCCGTTTTCTTCCCTGAACAGCACAGGTCTGTGCAGGATGAAGGAGCTGTGGAGTAACACTAGAAAGCCTGGCCAACAGAATTTTACTAAGTATCTTTAAATCAGAATTCAGGAGACTAAGGGGGTGCCAATTTCCAAGATCAGTTTTGTCACCTTTTTTGTATATTAAAAGTAAAATAGCCTCAGTCATAGAAGGAGCATAGCTGCCAGAATGCAAGATATAGTTCAGAAGGGTTACAAAAACAAGGCCCAGAACATTTATGAAAGTCTTATAAAATCCTTCACTTATGCCATCAGTACCCGGGGCAGACTGAGAGGCTAACCCAGGAACAGCGGTGGTTACTTCATCTAAAGTAATGTCAACTTCCAGAGCATGCTTGTGTGCCTCAGATAAGCTAGGTAACCGTAAGTCATGCAAAATCTGGTTAATAACACTATCTCCCAAAACAGGGTCAGCCAAAAGCTGATGTGGGTCACTCACAGCGTGTCCATGAACATCTGTCAGGGTTGAAATAAAATCGAGAGTCAACACTTTTCTTATTTTCCCTAAAAGGATCCAAAGATTGTTTGGACATGTGTGTTCCGAACCTTAATTCCTGGTCTAAAGACCTTCCCGATTATACTGTAAATCTACCATTTGCTTCTTGATTGTGGCAATTACATTGCCATAGTAGTGTGTAGTTGTTTTAGTAAGTGAAATGAGGTGCTGCAGTTGATGCCTAAGCTTCAGATATCCCATATATTCCTTATTAGATTTAACATGCGCCTGATGTTGAAAAAAATGTTTCCAGCCCAATTTAGTATCATCCCACGAGTCCAAGACGGAATCATAACATTCTAAAACTGAAAATCTGGCAGCCCAGTCTCTCAACCACAACTGTTTAATAATGGGATCATCCAACAATGACTCATTTAACCTCCATTTATTTATTTATTTATTTTTTACATCTGGGGGCCCCAGCCCAAGAAATAGAGACAGTAAGGACACTGTGGTCAGAAAATTCTATTGGTCTGGTGAAAGCCTGCACAACATGTAAAACAGTTGACAAAAAAATAAAATCAATTCTTGTCCGAAGGACACCCCTAAAATAAGTATAGCCCCCTGTAGGATATAATACCCTGTAGGCATCTAACAGTTGAGCCGTGGAAACAATATGTTTTAAAGTAACAGAATCACAAAATAGTTTATCAGTTTGGAGTCCTCTATCAGCAGTAGACAGGCCACAATAAAAGTCACCCAGCCAAATTACCATACGGGAGGTACGTAAAAAGAAAAGAAAGTTATCCGTTGTGCTTTGGTTTGGGGGGCATAAACAGTGATAGTCCGAAACCGTTCGGAGCAAAATGAAATATCTAAAACACATGGCCCTCCCAGGGTGGATATCAAGCAATCTAGAAACTGAGAAAGCTGAATTAGAAAAAAGAATATCTAACCTGTCACAAGGGTCCTCCTCTACTGACCAAAAGGAAGGTCCCAAAGGCCAGCAGTTAGAAGCATGCTGGAGTTCTTGATACGTCTTCAGACGGATATCTTGTAAACAAATAATATCCGATGTAAAAGTTTTAAGAAGCGAAAAAAAAACAATATGCTTCTTCTCACCCTTAATCCCATCAACATTTAGTGTGGAAATCGTTAAAGAAGACATAGCAGAGAGAGAAAAATAAAGAAACTACAAGAGACACAAGTAAAAAGTAACCTCAAGGGGGTTTACCTACTTGTCTACATCTGGTCCGTTTGGCAATAGAATCCTCTGGCCTGCATTCAGTGTCCGTGGTGGAAACAAGAGAAGCAGTATCTGTATCATCCCCAGAGTCCCCACCAGTATCTTCCTCTAATGGGGCAAACACATTCCCTACTTTCACAGGATCCCTCTGAGACACAGTTTTAGGGAGGGACTTGGTCTCAGTCATGGCTTTACAACGTCTATTTCTTTTTCTAGGTTGAACAACCTTGAAGGGGACTTCGGGGTGGAGGGGGCATGTGCTCTCTGTGCCCACTACAGGAGTAACAACTGTAGTATCGATACTAGCAGTATCTAAGCCCACCTCAGGGTGTATAGGAGGCAAGACAACAGCCGTGGTTACAAGGGGGTTAACTATAGGTGAAGCTACAGGAGTTGGAACCTGTTCAGAGTCTGGGGGTATAGATATAGCAGCAGCCACCTTCTTTGCTAGTGCATGCTGAGCTTGATTGATAAGTCCCTCATGAGAGGGGCAATCATCTCGATTGTGAGAAGCCCAAGGACAGTGCCCGTAGGCACGGCCTGTTTGCTCACAAAAGTTACATTTGAATAGATTAAGGCAGGCTGAAGCCAAATGCCCGTACTCCAAACAATGGCTACATCTAGAGGTAACACAAGCCGAGCTAAGGTGTAAAGGAGACCCACATTTAAAGCAGGATCAATATAAAAAAATAGACCCCCTGTCCAGTCCCAGAAAAAACACACTAGGTAGATGTACAGGGCCTGAATTCGCAGAAAAAAAAAAAAAAAAAAGTTTTACCTTCACCTTCCAACCCTCATCCCAAATGTGCTCACTATCCATAGTGGGTGTAGGCCTCCCCAAAATCTCACAACGCTGTCATAACCAAAAAAGAATGTTCAACATTTACACCCTCATTCTTAAACAACACAGTAATAGTTTTAATCAAGGGCTTGGTAAGAGGAATTGCTTGAAAAGGTACCCATAATGGGTCATTTTTAAGTGAATTATACTGGGCCCAAAACCTATCAATGTTAGATACATTTTTAAAGCTGACATCATAATTACCATTTCCCAAGGAAATTAGGGCAAATATTTCCGATGAAAAAAATTTCATAGATGTTTTCAAGAGGGTTTTAGCCATAAATAATCTGTCAGGATCATGTTCTAATCCCCCCCTTGTACAACAACCAGACTGCATTCCTCCTAGGAGCAGGTTCTCCAGTGGAGTGAAAAAAAGGTCAGCCAGTCTGAACAAGGGGGCCAGAGAAGACTTTTCCTGGTGCTCAGCCAAAGCCTCCGAACTAGGGCCCATCCTAACATCTGCAGGTAAAGAAGTGTCAACAGGAGGTCTGGCGTGGTACCTACACTAGAAGGAGCAGGAACAGTATTAAATAAAACAGAAGCATTACCCCGGAGTTTGATGGAGCTCTCTGTCGATCCGGCATTGGTGGCCACAAAGGAAGTAGTCGAACACAGCCACTGATAAGATGGGTCTTTAGGGTCAGGAGTCCAATGGCCAGAAGCCTCAGGGATCCATCCCACTGCAGTTAGGGCCCTTTCAGGGGACCAGGAAGAGTTACGTAACGGCAGAGCAACAGCAGGAGGTTCAGGGGCTAAGTCACCCCACTCTGTAATTTTCTGGTGATCCAGAAAGGAAAATGTCTGCTCAGAAGTCACCGGAGGAGCTGCCAAGCGAATAAGTGCCTCTGGGACCTTTCTACCCATACCGAATCTGGATTTTCTATTTTTAGAAAGGTCCATAGCAGCTTGTACGGGAGAAGCTCCAGATGGCTCTGGGCACACAACAGGAACGCTGTTGTTACTGCCAGACGCACTGACTTCCGGACATACAGTAGGAGGAGGAGGAACCTCGGCAAGCAAACCAGCGTCCGACTGTAGTACTCGCTCTATCTGGTTCGAAGAGTTACCAGCCCCTGGAGACTCATCCGGCAAGGCAAGAAGTTCCGAATCAATTTCCTCCTCTTTCTTGAGCCATGCTTGTTTGTGTAGGAGGAGCTTCTGATGGTGACTAAGACCAGCTTGCACAGGAGAGGCAACAAAGGCAGCATCTACCTCTAAATCAGGGTCTGTAGAAATGGATGCAATTTCCATTCCATCGAGAATAGTCTGATCCTGTGAAAAGTCTGCTACAGCCATACCCAAATCAACAGCCTCCTGCGTCGAAAGGACAGGAGCAGAGGCCAGAGCTCCCATCCCAGCAACATCCTCTTCCTCCACACGTCCCAGCGAAGTGGCCATCTCAGCAAGACGGCCAGCAAATTCCCCCAGTGGAAAGTAGGGGAATATCCCCGGTGTTCTGGCCAAATTTCCCTCAAATCACTAAAAAACTACCACAAACAGCTTAATCTGGTTCAAGGTCAGTTGGCATTCATCTGTATCCCCCTTCCCCAGGTCATGCCTGGAAATAGGCAGGATTTGTCTAGCGCACTTACCCGGTCAACAAAAACTAAACAAATATTCAGTTCTTGCTTCTCCCCCCTCTCTTCTCCACCTGCCCTTCTGGGTCACCAGTGTGCACAACCTACCCCATTCTTTTTACTCCAATAGCACTTGCGTACTATCTCGAGCCTGCTCCTGGTACACTCATGCACTATAAATGGTTCTATCACATTATTATTGTTTTGTACGTTTATATGTTCTTTTGTATGATTTTGGACATGTATTGTAATTTACCCAATGTTCCACTACTGCTTAATGTACAATACCTTGTGTTCCAACTGTTGCACAATCTTATAATGATGTATTGTTTGTACTACCCACATCCTATTGTAACTGTTCATCCTTCACAACCCTATGTAACCCCCTTCCCCCAGGTCACACCGTGAGATGAGCAACTTGTTGTTCAGTGTGCCCTCCTGGTAAAACATTTCAATCAATCAATAAATAAATAAAAAAGTGGGTCGATATGCAGCACAGCATGCGACAAAGATACTGGTGGGGACTGGGGCAAGGCTCTGCCTTGCGTCGTTGAGGGGGAAATGGTAGAAGACCCTGTAGAGGGACCCCTGGGACAGGGGAAGTAGGTAGCAGGCATCTAATCATATCAGTAAAAGATAATAGTGCCACCTGAATGTCTGTGCCAATGTGGTAGATGGGTGTGACTGGAGGAGTTGACAGCGGAGGAGTCAATGGCGACATACTAGCCATATCTTGTCTAGTAGTGCCAGCGCCAGGCCCCGTACTTGGTATCGTATTGACTGTCGGGGGAGGAGGGGGCTGGCACATGGCATCGCCTGCAAAAGCAGAACCTATGTGAAGGCGGCGACCTGGAATGCACCAGGGACGTTTTCTGTCTCTTTTTTTCCCCAGTGTTTGTTTAGGACTCCCTGATGACCCATCTCAGGATTTAGAGGACCCAGACTTGGCAGACTGGGCTGGCGATGTGGTGGCACTCTTCTGCTGGAGCTACTTCTCCATATCATGGCCACTTTCTTCTCAAGAAGATGCTTTGAGGGCCCCTTTCTGGCATCACCTGGTCACAAAGTTGAAGCGCCGACAGATGAGGTAGGCTTTTAAGTTGTGGTTTGGGCCTACGCAGCAAACACAGATGTCACGCAAGTCATCGGTGTAAATCTTCTCACCGCAGTCACAGTAGCCAAACAATTTTAACAGTTTTTTCAACAACACACAGGTCATATGTAGGCATTGGTGGACACTTTCCAAGACTGCTTTATGTCTCAGCACATCACAGGATGATAGACAGGCAGCTGTTTTGGACTCTGTGTTCACGAACCTGGACTCAGATGTTAGGGTCGAGGACTCAGTGACAACATGGTGTGTTTTTTCCTCGTCCCTCATGATAGGAACCAAAAAAGATAAGAATTGGGACTGGGGTCTTAGACTTCTGAAGGGCAGACTTCTCTAAAATTACTAAGCACTAGGGAAGACCTGCTGAGAGTGAGCAATATGTTAGATGCAGAGGCAAAGTGGCAGGCATAAAGGTAGTTCTGGAGGTGTCGCAGATCTGTATTGGGATGGTGGACAAGGCTAAGAAGAGGAGAAGTCCTCAATGCTTGCTGTTTTTGCGGTTTATTTTTATATCCATATATGCTTTTTCTTGGTTTATAAAACGTTTATACTTATTTATACTCCATTTTACTTTGTATAAATTTATAATAGAAACATTTATAGTTCCTGTGCCAACCTTTACCAGGAAGCCATCATAAATGAGTGTAAGTTCAGCTGGTTTGTTCCATCAGTTCCTGTTTTAAATAAAAATCTTGAATCTGTGATTTACCAGGATAGCTAGAAAGACAGAAAGAAAAGGTCTACAGTACTTTCAGGGCATACAAGACAGAACAGTGAAGAACAGTAGTTCAATCACCCTAGAAAGACAGAGGGAAGTGGTGACAGCAGTGTGGAGAGCAGAGGTGGAGTGCAGTATTGCACAGGGGGTCAGGCACGATGACAAAACCTTCAGATACATATGGGAGAAGAGGGGGTTTAAAAAAAAAAAAAGGGAGGCTACAGAAAGCCTGAGTCAAGAGGGCGAATGGGTAGTCAATGATGCAGGCAAGAGGGAATCTCCTAAATGAATACCTCAACTCAGGAGATAAAGGGGATCCCTTTTCATAATATACGACTCTCCTAGCATGCGACTATGATGAAGAGGGACATGAACTGGAATTGAGACAGATCACGGAGAAGAGAGTGCTTAAGCAGTTGATCGGACGAAGAATAAGGCACCAAGACCTGCTGTCTCCACCCTAGGATACTGAGCATGGTGGGTGTGGTTCTAGCAGAGCCACTAGCTAACCTGTTTGACTGTTCCTTGACCACAGGGGAGGTTCCAAGGGACTGGAGGAGGAAAGAAGCATGGGATCCCTCTTAACAAGGGAAGAGATAAGGGAATCTAGGCAATCACAGGCCAGTCGGCCTGACCTTTATAGTGGTGAAAATACTCAACACCATTATAAATGAGAGGATAGTAGAATTCCTCAAAGGGAAAGGTCTGCAGGATGTGAGGCAGAATGGCTTTATAAGGGGAGGGAAGTAATGCCAAACAGGCCTCATGGACTTTGTCACACAGTATCCAAGGTGGCTGATAAGAAGGCCAAGCTGTGAATGTTCTGTAGTTTGGCTTCAGCAGGGTCTTCAATTCAGTACCACTTGGGAGACTAGTGAAAAAGCCTAGAAACCTGGGAATGGAGGATAGATTTGTTAAATGGATAGGGACCTGGTCTGGTAAGAAGTAACTTCGGGGTCCGAAGTGACACACAGGGGGTGCGGGGTCAATTCTCAGACCAGTACTCTTCAAAGTATTTATCTGCAAACAAAGCAGTGGGAATTTACATCATGATTAGTCTATTCATTGATGGTACAAAGTTATGAGGCAGAGTCAACACAAAGGAGGGAATCAGGTTGGCTGAGGAGTGACCTAGCAAAACTAGATAAGTGTACAATACAACCATGGGATCAGAGGGGCCTAGTCAACTCTGTTCACCTGTAGTAAGCAGTATAACAGGGGGCATACAAATTCGTAGGGCCCCATGCCAGCTGGTAAGAGCAAAATCTGTCCAGGTGTTTAGGCTAGGACAGGTATAGGGGCTTAGTGACTGTGGACTCAGAGAATGGGAAGATGTCAACAATACAATGAGGCTGTTTTGCAACTGCGCTCATTTTAACAACACTCTATGATAGGCTGCAGTGGCTTCAGGTAGTACAGTGCAGACTCTATGGACCCCAAGTCTTCCTTCTACATGGAAATCTCTATTTTGATGGTTATAGACTCTGGTGAAAGGGAGATGGACTTTTCTGGCCAACAGGAGGACCTTCTTAGGCAATGCATGCCTTATGCGCTGGGTGAGCTGCACCTGCACGAGTAGGGAGTTGTAGTACTGACCAGGAGAACAAGCAAGGACAGTTATGGGAGATTTAAGCTAGAGGAAAGTGGGCTGGTACAGAGTAACATCAAGGGCAGAACAGCAATATAGGGGAACATCAAGGGACACAGAAAGGAAAAAGAGGCTTAACTCCGGATTCATTAGAGGAGGCTTTTTTTTTTTTTTTTGTAAACTGCCACCAGAAACAAGATGGGCCAACATTTTGGGCCCAGATACCACTTTTTCTAGTCGTGAGGTGGGTTCCTAGTTACTTTTTAAATAGATTTAAAATATGTTTATTTAGAATTTCGGCACACCAGGATATCCTCATTTAAGCCAACAGCCTAACATCCAAGAGGGTCCTGGGGAGACAACTGCAGCAGCAGACAGGGTTAACATATGCATAATACACCAAAATATTTATTTAGATATAGAAACATAACATAGAAGTTGACGGCAGGTAAGGACCGCAAGGCCCATCCAGTCTGCCCATTTCTTTTTCTACCTTATGAATGTGCCATAGGCTTTTGCTCTGTCAATAGCCTATCTATTCATACTCATCTGTATTTCTCCCTTATGCCTATCCCATGCCTGTTTGAAGCCCTGCACTGTATTCATATCCACCACTTCCTGAGGTAGGCTGTTCCATGCATCCACCACCCTTTCTGTGAAAAAGGACTTCCTCACACTACCCCTTAATTGGCCTCCCTCTAATCTCATGCCATGTCCTCTTGTCCTGCTATTTTTCTTATACTGAAACATGTTAGACTCTCACCATTTTGGCTGCCCTTCTCTGGACTGCCTCAATTTGGTTAATGTCCTTGTGAAGGTGTGGCCTCCAGTACTACACACAGTACTCCGGATGGGGCCTAACCAGTGTCCTGATATACAGATCTTGCCCCCCCACTGGTCACCCATCTCAACAGAATCCTCTACTGATACTGCCTTCAGTTATTTACAGATCAAATTCCTGCAAATCTGGGACCTGCATGCTCCTCCAAAACTCACAAGAGAGAGCTCTCACTTCTCCTGGATTCATGCCGAACTACTGGCCTGCATGGGTGCTAGGGATCAAGCCTGGAAGGCCTACGAGACATCTGGATCCCATACTTGCCTTCTGCAATACCATTATCTTAGGAATGCTTGCACTAAGGCCACCAGATATGCAAAACTGAAATATTTCTCCACCTCCTTTAAACACCAACTTAAGCCACCCTTCCAAGTTTTGGAAAACTGTCAAATCCCTCTTCACTCCCCACTCCCAACCCCCATATATATATGGCAATTCTACACAATCTGACCCTCCATCTGAATCATCAACTTACACATTCTTCACATCCTGTGATTCTTCACTCCTAGCTACTCTCCCCCATCTACACCCAAAACTCCCTACACCAAACCCTACCACCATTCACAATTTCTTGTTCTCACTCACCTCACCAGATGATGCCCACAAGACCCTCCTTGCCTTGCACCCCAGCAAAGGAAAGGACCCAGATGGTCTGGACCCCAAACTGCTCTATCCACCTCTGCTATAGCTTTCCCCTGGCCACACTCCTAAACTTATCTTTCTCTCTTGCCTCAGTTCCTATAACCTGGAAACACTCTACAGTTATTCCTCTCCCCAAAGGTGGCAATCCCACAGCCCTAGGGAAATACTGCCCAATCCCCCTACTCCCTAGTCTAGCTAAGCTCCAGGAACGTATTGTACTCTCAGCACATCCTCTTTCGACTCTAGCTCATTTTTCATTCCTTTCCAGCCAGGCTTCCACAAGTCCAATTCTACCACTACCTCCCTCATATGGCTCCCCGACTCTATACTCACCAATATTGATCAGAGACACGTAACCTCTGCAATATTTGTCGACCTAGCGAAAGCCTTCGACACAGTATCCCACTCCCTTCTCCTCCAATAACTCACAGTTGCTGGGCTAACCACCTCAGCCACAGCTTGGTTTCAATTTTACCCAACAGGCAGATCTCAGTCAAGATTGCCTCCTCCCTCTCTCCTCCCCATCAACACTGGAGTTCCTCAGGGCTCAATACTCAGCCCTATTTTTATTTCAGTCTTTCTCAATGACCTCCCTGCAATCTGCTCTTCTTCTCAAATTCACATGTATGCAGACGACACTGTCCTTTACACTTCTAGTGCTTCTCATGCTGATGTGGAGGTGAGACCGCAACTTGATTTCAGTAGTGTCCATTTATGGTTTCAATCCAACCAGCTCTCCATGTCCTTCAGCACTAGGCAGAGGCCATCTAAACTCCAGTCCCCCCCCATCCACACCCTGGATGGTACACCTACTGAAAATGTAATTTCCTTTAGATACCTTGGGGTCTGGTTAGACAACCACCTGGACTTTTTTCAGCACATGTGAATGTAATCCAAAAGAACCTGCACCTCAAGCTTGGTGCTTTATACAGAAACAAGGATTACATTTCACAACATGCATGCTGGGCAATCGTGCAGAAAATTATCCTCCCCACCTTTGACTATGCTGATATAGTCTACAGTGCCACACTAAAAATTAGGCTGGGCAGACTGGACACCCTCTAACTCCTTTTGTCACTTTGTTCTATCCTGCCCCCTCACACTGATCACTGTGATCTATATAAAGCCCTCTTATTCCCATCTCTGGAGTCCAGAGACCTGTCCCATACTGCCAGTTTCATGGCCAAATTCTGGACCAGTAATCTCCCCTGCTATCTTTCTTCTTCCAGCTGTGCTTCCTCCCAACGCACTTACGTCCTCCATAACATTGACCCCAAATCCCTCGCTATCCCCCACCGATCTACCTCTGCCAGACAGTCCGCCTTTTCTTTGTGCTGTCCTAAACTGTGGAACTCTCTCCCCCTTCCATCCATAACACCACCTCACACAAATCTCTCCTCCCTTTTACGTGACTACACTATCCCTACCTGCTCCTCCCAATACTTACCTAGCGGTCATTTTATAGAATCTTCTCTACACTTCTCCTAACCTCATATTTTCCCTCCCATTACATATCCCCTCCAAGATCTACACCAATCTTATTTACCTAGTTTCCCTCCAATGTTATGATCAGCTAACTACCTGGCATCCCCAGGACATGTACCTTAGCTGGGCAGCTCTAACTCAAATTAACTGCTGCATCTATTTGCTCAATCTGGTTGCCTGTCCAGGTTCTGATTATATTTATGATGTAAATATTGCTGTAGGAAAGGAACCTTGGCATCATCATCATTTCACAGGACCTGAAGGTGGCAAAGCAGTGTGGAAGGGCAGTGGCAAGAGCCAGCAGGATGTTGGGCTGCATAGGGAGGGGGATCTCCAGCAGGAGGAGAGGGGTCATAATTCCCTTGTACATCCAACTGGTCAGGCAGCACCTGGAGTATGGGGTCCAGTTCTGGAGGCTGTACCTCAAGAAGAACATGGAGAGGGTGGAGCAAGTTCAAAGGAGGGTGATAAAGATTGTAAGGGGGCTCGACCACTTACCATACAAGGGGAGACTGAAGGACCCAAGCATGTACTCACTGGAGCAGAGGAGGGAGAGGGGTGACATGATCAGAGACATTTAAATACTTAAAGGGTATCAATAAAGTACCTGTGGAGAGCCTTTTCCAATTAAAGGAGTGACACAGGGTGAGGGGACATAAATTACAAATCAAGGGGGGGTGGAATTTAGAGGAAACATTAGGAAGTACTTCTTCACTAAGAGGGTGGTGGACAACTGGAATAGACTGCCGAGGGAGATAGTGGGGGAGAGGATTGTGGGAGGGTTCAAGAGGGCATGAGATAAGCACAGAGAGCTGTTGGCATGGGCGGGGGAGAGGACTACAGAAAAGGCCTAGTGGATATCTAGGTAGACTGGGTTGGCCTGGCGGCCCTTTTCTGTTGCCAAATTTCCTATGTAAATGTTGCTGTACTGAAATGTCTGCTCTATATTACTGTTATTCTTATTTATTCCCAATGTAACTTGTCTCAACTACTATGTTATTTATACTCCAACTCCCCTTCCCCCGGACGCATCTGGAAACGAGCAGTCCTGCTCAATATGCCTTCCTGTTGAAATGCATGAATAAATAAATCTATAGCTATATCAGGTGGAAAAAAATAAACAAAATAATCTGGTATGGAAGACAAAATACCAAAAACCCAAGTTTGGTATTCAGACTCAAGGTTTAGTATTTCACCTATTCAAAAAGTGCAGTGCTGCTGGTTAAACTGCAGAGTGGAGGCATGGATGAGTGGCATTCCAATCCAAATACAAGTGTGCATAGTGCATAGTGCTCAAAGATACACACAGGAAAAAAAAAAAAAAAAGTGTATGGTTAGGCAGATGATACAGCAAGAGAGGTGGTACGCCACAGCTGCAGGGAGTGTTGAGATGATAACTGGAGCTTCTCTGGCACTTGAGGTACAGCTTTCTAAGTATTAGGAGTAGCTACAGCAAAGGATTTTGAATCAATGAACCTGCGAGTTCATGGCACTTGGATGCCCTTATGACATCTCAGCATAAACAATAGGTTGGGCATCAAGACTGCCAAGGTACTTGGATACATTTCATGTAGGCATTTATAAATTTGCCTACCCATGTCAACTCTTGCCTCTTGTTCAGTGTAAGGAGACCACTGTTATTGAGAAAAGACAGTGTCGCATAGTTTGCTACTGGCCGGAATGTGTGTCAAAAGTAAGAGCAGACAAATGGAAGATTACTACAAAGAAAGCCACGGGTTGAGCCTTGTGGGACCCTAAGACTGAGATAACATGAAGAACAGACTTCTACCATTGACCCTATCTATCTGTGACCTACCAGTTACTGAAGATAGACCTTAACCATAAAACTGTTGAGGATGCCTGGCCCGCCCAGTCATAGAAACCTGCCTTGGAATATGTCATGGTTCATGGTATTGAAGGCCTTGGTCAAAGCTAGGGCTACTGCGCCTGTATGGGCACCAGAGTCTAAGAAAGATAATAGGTCACTGTCAACCTTCAACATCACAGTGCACGTGGAATGATTTGTCTGCAAGTTCAATTGCTATAACTACTCGTAAAAGCACAGAGTATATGGCCCATTAACTACTTGTGTACAAGACTTCCCAGAAATTTAAAGAGAACAGACAGGGCAGAGACATGACCAGTGCACAGGGAAAGGTTGCAAGTGGTGAAGCCAGCTGTACTGCTGCAGCCTTCAGCAAACGGAGTTCAGTGCTATCGTATATAAGGCTTTTTGAGATGTCAAGGTTTTTAGCATCTTGAGCACCTCTCCTTGACTGATGTTCTGGAATTTGAAGTCTGATGGTTTAGTGGTGGGAGACTGATGAGTGGTGGTAGGTAGAATCTGACCGCAAGAGATACTGAGGTTTGCAAAATATCAGTGTCAGTGCTCCCATGTGTTAGCATTTCCTGTGACCATGTTATGTTGTAGATTAAATAAGATAAAGGTGGTTATTGACGGTTTCCAAGTAAGGTGTTGATTCTGGACTAAAGGTTTTTCCTTTTCTAGCCTGTTGCAGTTTGCCCCACCCCCACCCCCACCAATATGAATATATTAAGACAGAATAAGGCCAACTACCCATCAAGTCTGTCCCCGACTTCTCAGTGGTAGTATCTGTCTACTTCTGAATTTTTTTCGTAATCTGCTTTCCATGTCTACTACGCTACATTTCAGCACCTTCCATATGCCCAACACCTTTTGTTCATCTGACCCACTAAAACTGTCCCCTTACATTTGCTTTTTGTGGCTTCTTGTTATATTTTCATTTTGTTTAACTGCTTAACTCCATTTCTTTGAATAGCTCTGTATCTTTTAGGAAAACATGCAACATTCTTAACTCCTTTGTTCCAGTCTACACATGGTAAAACTACCCAGTCTCTCCCTGTATTCCATTCATTCACCTACTAGCATTAAAGAGCTAGTAGAATCACAAATACACAACAAAGTTGACAAATTTAAGTGCAACAGCATCTGTCAGAAACAAATTTCATTAGTTTTATATTAAAAAAGAAAAAAGGGATTTCTGACATCCTTAGATTCAGTGTACTTTTAATTTTCTCAGATATTTTAAAAAGAGCTTTTATAGCTAGTTTTGTAATTGGCAAGTCGTTAACGATGGCTGCCACTCACAATTGTTCAAAATCTCCTCCACTTAGGTCACCTGCAGAATGTACATACTAGATTCATATTGTGGATGTATTAGGATTATTGTGGATGTATCAGGATGGTGTTTCCACACCTTTCTGATGGTAAACAGCACTGTTCCAAGATCAGTCTTTTGGATGAGACATTAAACTGAGGTCCCGTCTGCCTGTTCTGGTGGTTGTTCAGGTGGGCATTAAAGATCCCATGGTACTTTTCAAAGAGTAGGGGAATTTCCCCCGGTGTCCTGGCCAACGTTCCCCCATTCACTAAAAATACCACCAACAGCTTAATCTGGTTCAATTCCAGTTGGTTACCATCTGTATCTTCCCCACCCCGCCCCAGTCACCCCTGAAAAAGGGACTTCTAGTCTCAGTGGGCCTACCGGGTCAACACAATTCAATACATAAATAAATTTAATTTTAACTTGGTGGGTATGGCACGGGAGCGGGAAATTTAAGAACTTCATAATCCTTATCTTCATTCAGGAATGAAAGAATACAAAGGAAAAATGGGTACATTCATATTTTTTCCCCCAGAAAAATGTTTTTTTCAGAAAGAAAAAAAAAAAAAAAGACTTACAAATACTGCTGCTTAAAAAGGAAAACAGCACCAAAGGCCCCACACTTAAGTGCATCGGACCAGCCCCATACTTATGTATGAAAACAGTTTGGTTTACTTACTGTAGTATAGTAGATTGAAACTAACGTTACTTACTCCTAGGCTCACTTCTTCTAACAACAAATCCCAGAGTACCCAAACTAAGGGCATATGCACCTATTCTGTGCTTTTTAAAAGCTAAACATATAAAAAAATTCTCCACTCCTTATCCAACCCAGCTTTTACTCCAATTTCCAGATGGTTATAGAACTTTTGAGGACCAGAGACTGCACTACAAGAGCTCTCAGCAAGGAAGTATGGCATTTCGGAAGAACAGATGGACCAGATTAATACCCGAGAAAAAGAGAGCACTGCAGTGGGACTTTTGGGTTAAAATCCCCCCCCAATAGCAAAAAACGACAGTCGGAACAAGTTTTAACTGAAATAGGAGCAATGTTTCAGTAATTTCATCAAGAACCACCTGCCTGAGATCCTTTAGGTTCCAGTACCAATAAGTGGTTTCAACAGCTTTAACCTCCAACACTCTACAGTATTCTGTATTTACAGAGTTTAGACTGTATCAGACTGAATTGGTAAATGTCTAATGATTATGCTTGTTGGTTCTCTTTTTAAATTGACTAGCTTGGTTAATGATTACAGACTGAGCGACAGCAAGTAGCAATCTGATAAGAAGTGTTGAGGCAAACTCAGGGAAGTATGCCCTCACCCCTCCCCCTTTTTTTTCTTCTTCTTTTGGGTAGTCATCCATTCTCTACCCCCCACAAATAAAGCTGCTGAACTGACTTCCTGGTTTAACTGTAATCCTTTACTTTGTATAGTTCCCCCTTTTCCTTTTTTTCGGTTTGTTATTTTTCTGTGCTCACTTAATCTTTCCTTAACCTCTATGCATCAAAGCACTTTGAAAATACAACAGATGGTTACAACTGGGTGACAGCACCCCACCCCACTCTTATTTTTACATTCAATATTTATTGCTGTTTCTGTGCTTAATCTTTTGTACATCAGCAGTGGTACAATTAGTTTACCCCCCTTTTTTTGTTTTTAAAGCTACATACATATTTTCTACATGCTGTCTAATGTTTTGTAAAAAGCTTTATGGTTTTAGCTAGACAGACCTATGAGAGTGGTGCCCCTGATATTGCTGTGATGTTCAAAGATTACCACAGCATTAGTATGCCGTTCAGCCAGTCTGCCTTTTGTTTTCGCTCTTTTTATTATTATTATTATTATTATTATTATTATTTCCTTTCGCTGTATCCTGTTTACATTACCGGTGCACACCAATTTCATTTCTGTTCTTCCATTCTTATTTCAAGGATCATTTAGCGTCTGTCCCCTTCCCCTTTTTCTTCCTTTTTATTTCTATTATTGTCTTTAGACAGTAACAGCCCAAATTGTTAAATGTTTTATGCTTATGTTTGTTGGTTCTCTTTTTTAAAATTAACTAGCTTGGTTACTATTTGCTATTACCTATACTTGCTTTTGCTCAGACTATAATTTAATGAGAGGCGTCGAGGTGAGCTCAGGGGAATATGCCTTCCTTTCTTTTGGTTAGGTCATCCTTCCTTTCCCCAAGCTGCCGCTGTGTTGATGTTTTGGTTCAACTGTAACCCTTTTAGTCTTTATAGTCCCCCTTTTTTCCCCCCGTTTTCGGTTTGTTATTTTCCTGCGCTTACTTAATCTTTCCTTGCTCTTTAGGTGTCAAGGCCCTTTTAGAGAATATTACAGATGGTTTTAAATAGGTTACAGCTCTCCTCTCCCCTTTTATTCTTGCATTCATCCACGTCTATTTTTCTTCCTGCACTCAATCTTTTGTTTCTCAGCCGTACAGTTGGTTTCTCCCCCTTTCTCGCCTTGTTTTTTACAAATGTATTTCTTTGGATGCTGCTTATAGTCTGGCAAAGAGCTTTATGGTTTTTGACAGATTTTTATGAGAGCAGTGCCCTGGAGGTGGGAGACTCGCTGAGATATTCTAAAGATTAGTGCAGTATTAGCTCACCTTTCACCCAGTTCAAGGCACAAATTAGTGTCGGAGACTTGATCAGCGGCCTTTGTTAACCAAAATGAAAAATGATTAGCAACTGATTGAAACCGATAAGCAGTGGGGGTCCAGAATATGGGGAAGATGGATAAACATAGTGAAAAATAGTGCCATTCGCACATTCTAAGCCCTGCGGTCCTGGAAAAATTCAATTAGCACCTACCGTGAATCAAAACCAAAACTGATTCGTAATTGCCGGTTTTTGATTCGCAAACTGCGATACAAACCTGCTTATTTTATGCCTTGCAATTCTCCATGCCTATTTTAAGGGGCCTTCAATGTTTATCCCCATCCTCTTTTTCCTCTTTTTTATTTTTATAGGTTTACTTTTTGATTTTTACTTATTTGTTCTTCTCGCCATCACATCATGGCAACACTCTCTCTGGCATGGGGAATTGGACTGCATTAATCATGTGAACTGGATTATCACTACCATGGTCTAAGTCTCAACATGAGGGATACTGCATCTTTGATCTAGTTCATTCACCAGGCTGTTTCCGTTTACATAATCAGCACAGTGACCACAGGTCCTAGTCAGACAACAAGCCCCAACCCTTTCTCCACCTTTCTCTCTCCCCTGCTTGGTCATTATTTAATCTTTTGATGGCTCCTATTATGCTTTCATTTGTTTTCTCCTAGGCAACTTTCCGGAAAAAAAAAAAAAGATGTGCAAGAACAAGGGGACACAATTTGAAGATGTGGGGGACGGCTCAGGAGCAATGTGAGGAAGTATTTTTTTTCACAGAGAGGGTGGTAAATGCATGGAACGGCCTTCATGAGGAGGTTATGGGGTCAAAAACAGTGGGGGAATTCAAGAATGCATGGGACAGACATAAGGCAATTCTGGTGGAGGGTAGAAAAAAGTAGGCTGTTGGTTAACTAGGATCTGCAGCTTATCCAATAGGTAGGGAAATGATCAGACTAGGTGGGCCAAGTAATCCCTATGTGCCGTCAAAGTCTATGTTTCTATGTACAAGCTCCCTCATTACTTACAAACCAGCTGCTGGGTAATTTAAAGTACTTCATATTCGCTCCTGTTTTAGGTTTAGTTTATACCACTCAAATGAGGGACTCTGCATATTTGAGCTTGTTTTTCTTTATAATGCTTATGCCCTAGGCATCCTGGAGTAGTCCTGGACCAACTATAACACCATCTGCTCCACTTCTCTCATAGTCAGATTTAATCAGTAGCCCTCTATCTGGGTTCCACTTTAGCATCCTCTCTGGGCTCGATGCCTGCTCCCTCATATTTTTTTTTTTTAAACTATTAGCAGTCTGGCGACTTAGCACGTTTAATATAGGTATTTGCAATTTTTTTTTTTATTATTATTATTATTTATTTATTGGGAACTCAGAATTACAAACCTTTGAGCCAAGAGCTCGTTTACAAAGGATCCTAGTCAACACTTAAGGAGATACATTTTGTTACAACAGCATAACTACAGCGGACAAATTGACAAAGACTGTACTACTAACAGAGCTTACATAAGAAGGGGTAGCAAATACATTTACGGTTTACACAAGTCAAGTCATGAATGAAGGAGCAGATAGCACTGTCAATTTCCCAGTGGAGGTACGCAATGTGCAGCCATCTGAAAGAAGTTAAGTGCAGAGACACAAGTTTGGGTTTAGCAAGTGCAGGTAGGTTGTGGGTTGTGGGATGGGGGGCAGGAAGGGATCAGGAAAATGGGCTAGAGGTAGTGTGGGTGTACTGGACAGAGGGCAGCTGGAGGGGAGGAGTGGGGGGGGCAGAGGAAGTGGACAAGGGACCGGGTAGAAGGTAGTGTGGGTGAACTGGACAAAGGACAGGTGGGGGGGGAGGTAGTAAAGTTACAGAAAAGGCACTAGAGCTTCCTAGTTCTGTCTATTATTAGACTGCTGATTTTAATAGACAATGGCTTTATACATTTAGGGTCCTCCTGCCTCCTACAACACCTTGTTGATGTTAATAATGAGGAGTGGGGGATGGACCTCACCACTCTACTATGCATGCTCTCTATGATCTTAACCAGGTTTGAACAGAACCTGGAGGCTACTGGCCTGTTCCATTACTACCCCTTGTAACGTTTTTCATCTTTTAACGTTACTCAGGAGCTAGGTTCTACGCACAGCTCCCTGCCAGGGAAGCCCACCATGGCCTTTTTTGTACTGTGTTTTCTTCAATATTTCACAGTTTAGAGTTTGTCTGCCCTGTTAGCAGATTCTTTTTCGACAGGAAATGTTTCTACTTCAAATGAAGATTTAGCCTGGTTTTTAATTTTTTTTTGTTTTTGTTTGTTTTGGCTCTTTTAAGTCCCCCTTCTCACCACTCTGGTCTCTATTCTTCAGGAAGCCCTATGCTGGGTATCCCTCAGCTCCAACCCAGGTAACTCATTTCGAGATCCATCAGACCGGTCCCCATCCAGCTGCGGTTTGCTTCCCCGCCCCCAGGCCATTAGTGCATCAGGTGTTCTTGACATTTCCTCGGGGAGCTTGGTTTGGAAGTCTTGGGACAGCTGGGTCCCATCTACTGTTGACTGGAGCAGGGTTTTTCCTGCTTTCTCTTCCTCCCCAGAATGCCGGCACTCGAGGGAGTCCAAGGAGAGGGGCACGTTGAGACGTGCCACTGCTCCGGATCAGGTTCGACAACCTCCCTCCCGAGTTTCTGCAGTCCCGCTGCACCTCCACCCGTGGTCACCCAGGTGGCAGTAAAGTGGCGGGACATGCAGCAGACCCTCCCCGGGAGTGGAGAGCAGCCCACCGGGTGATCAATCCTCCTCCCCCTGGCCTGCCCACCCTCCAACATCCCGAGGTCGCTGCTGACCCCAGGTCGCTGATGTCACAAGCGATAGTCCGATAGTGCTACCGCTCCTTTGCATAAATATTTATTTAGAACTTTACATCAGTTTGTCATTAACATACTAAACGCCAGTAGAATAGGCGTGATGATCTGTCAAGTCTGCTCGGTAGTCAGCCTCCTAATGAGTGCTCGTTTTGCCACCCCCCTCCCCAGCCCCAGACAGGGTCATCGTCAGCTTCAGTTTTCCCTTGTACCTATCCCACCCTTCTTGAAGCCTCTACTGTGCCCTCCTCCACCAGACTCCCGGTCATTGCATGCCATGGCTCCACCACCCTCTCAGTGAAGTAATGTCTCCTGCATCCTCCCCGTATTCCCCCAGCTTCCACTCATGCCCTCTGGTTGTCCCCCACCCCTTCTTTAGCCTGAGCATCTCTTTGGCTCCGCCCCTGTGTATTCCTTTTACATATTTGAAGACCCCTATCATGTTCCCCTTCTCTCTCTCTCTCCTCCAGCGAGAACATCCCTAGCTCTTCCAGCCTTTCCTCATAGCGCCTCCCTCCCATGCCCTGAATTATTCTGGCTGCCCTCCTCTGGACCCTCTCCAGCAGTGCTAAGTCCTTCTTGAGGTGAGGTCTCCAGAACTGCACGCAGTACTAAAGGTGCGGCCTGACCAAGGCATTATACAGAGGAAGGATCACCTCCCTTCTCCTGGACGTAATCCCCCTGGCTATGCATCCCAGTATCCAGTTTCCTTTTGCCACAGTTCTTCTGCAGTTTTCAGTGTTTATTCATTTTAACATCTACCACCCCTCCCAGATCCCTCTCACTCGTTGGGGCTTGCAGTGTGACCTTCCCCCAGAATGTATACATTTCCCGGGTTTCTGACCCCCATATGCAGCACCCTACACTTCCCTGCATTAAACCTCAGGCCCCACCTCCTTGACCACCCCTCCAGGGTATCCACGTCCCTCTGGACTGCCTCTCTCGCTTCCTCCCCTTCCGCCAGCACTCCCAGTTATAAGTCATCCGCAACGAGACTCATCCTACTCCTAACCCCCCCTCCCCATACCCGAGATACAGGCATTGAACAGCAGTGGCCCCAATACCGAACCTTGGGGGACCCCACTGATGACCTTCCTGGGGGAGGAGACTATACCACCATCCACTACCCTCTGTATTCTCCCCGTTAGCCAATTTTCTACCCATCTGAGCAACTTCCCTCCCACCTCATCCGCCCCCCAGCTTTGTTAGCAGCCCAGTGTGTGGTACAGAGTCAAACGGCTTACTGAAATCCAGGTATAGAACGTAATAGTGATACCTGGTGCCATCTTCATCCTATGCAAAGTGATTACATGCATTTTTCCCCTCGTCATGGCAGTTTTGCCCATTTAGGCTACAGTGCCTTCAGAAAGTATTCACCCCACCTTGGATTTTGTCACATTTTGTGTTACTACCAGAATTTTTAATGCATTGAAATGATTCCCCCCCCCCCTTGATTCACACAGCATACTCAACAATTTAAAGGGGCAAACATATTTATACTGTGCAACGAAAATTTATGAAACATTAAAAACTTAAATATCTTGTTTACTTAAGTATTCACCCCCCGAGTCAATAGTTTGTAGAAGCACCTTTGGCAGCAATTACAGCTTTGAGTCTTCTTGGGTATGTCTGTATCAGCTTTGCGCATCTGGATTTGGGGATTTTCGCCCATTCTTCCTTGCAGATTTGCTCAAGCTCTGTCAAGTTGAATGGGGAGCGTCGGTGAACCGCAATCTTTAAGTCTTTCCACAGATTCTCAATGGGATTCAAGTCTGGGCTTTGGCTAGGCCACTCAAGGACATTCACCTTCTTGTTCTGAAGCCACTCCAGTGTTGCTTTGGCTGTATGCTTGGGGTCGTTGTCCTGTTGGAATGTAAATCTTCGCCCCAGTCAAAGGTCTACTGCAGACTGATGCAGGTTCTCCTCAAGGATGTGCCTGTATTTGGCTCCATTCATTGTTCCCCTCTATCCTGACAAGTGCCCCAGTCCCTGCCGCTGCAAAGCATCCCCATAACATGATGCTGCCACCACCATGCTTCATGGTAAGGATGGTGTTACAACACGGGTGATGAGCTGTGTTCAGTTTGCGCCAGGCACAGCGCTTTGCATTCAGGCCAAAGAGTTCAATTTTTGTTTCATCAGACCAGAGAATCTTTTGTCACATGGTCTCAGAGTCTGCCACGTGCCTTCTTGCAAACTCCAGGCATGCTATTATGTGGCCTTTTCTCAGGAGTGACTTCCATCTAGCCACTCTCCCATAGAGGCTACATCTGTGAAGTGCTGCAGAGATTGTGGTCCTCTGGACAGGTTCTCCCATCTCAGCCATGGAACTCTGTAGTTCTGTCAGGGTGGTCACTGGGTTCTTGGTCACTTCCCTGACCAAGGTCCTTCTTGCTCAGTTTGGGAGGACGGCCTGCTCTAGGAAGAGTCTGGGTGGTTCCGTAATTTTTCCATTTCCTAATGATGGACCCGACTGTGCTCCTGGGAACTTTCAACACCCTAGAAATGTTTTTATACCCCTTCCCAGATCTATGCCTCCTCACAGTTCTATCACAGAGTTCTACGGACAGCTCCTTGGTCTTCATGGTAGAGTTTCTGCTCCGACATGCACAGTCAACAGTGGGACCTTATATAAACAGATGCATTTCCTCTGAAATCATGTCAACCATTTGAACTGACCACAGGTGGACTCCATTCAAGTTTTAGAGTGATCTCACAAGGAAACTGGATGCACCTGAGCTCAGTTTGGAGTGTCATAGCAAAGGGGATGAATACTTACCAAATCAAGACATTTCAGGTTTTTATTTTAAATTACATGTACAAAAAATTCCAGAAGTTTCATTCCACTTTGACAGAGTAATTTGTGTAGATACGTGACCAAAAAAATCCCATATAAATGTATTTTAATTTGAGTTTGCAACATCACAAAATGTGACAAAATCCAAGGGGGTTGAATACTTTCTGAAGGCACTGTATATCTTTACAACTACTGAACATTTTGATACCTTATATGATGTCCAATCTGGCCAGCTTCATTTATCCAACTATGCTCCATTAAGTGCTCTTTTTTCATTAGGTAAAATGAAACAGCAAACAGAAAACCAGCAGCAGGATGTAGTACAATATCAAAACAAAGTTTAAATATAAATACAGCATTCAATACATTAAATACAGTAGAATCCCCATTATCTGGTCCCCCATTATCCAGAACTCCCTAACGGACTGAAGTCATGTCCCCCACATTTCAGGCAGTCTCATGTAACCTCTAGTACCTTTATAGTTACCGACGCTAGGATTGTTTAGTGCTGCAATTGAAAATCATTTACAGTCCAGTATAACTCACTGTCACCTGTACTGTGCTGCTGTGGTGCTAACTGGTAACAGTTCACAGGTGTTAATTCGTGCATTTAATAGCCTGTGATGTAGCTGGCTGGCATAGCTTTTTTTCAACCCGTTACCGAGTGTTACAAGTGATCTGCAATGTCTAAAAAGGAAAAGAACAGTGCTAACAATCAGTACCGTAGGGCGGGTGGGGCAGCCGCCCTGGGTGCAAGCCTCCTAGGGACGCAGTTTAAATCAGAAGCTCACAGTACTGTAAGTTCAAAAGTGAGTACTGCCGCTTTACATTTAATTGTTTTTTTAATTACTTTAACAGTAATTACTACTTTGCTTCCAGTAATGGGCGCATCCGAGGACCAGCAAGTCGGGGGGGGGGTCACATGGTGTGTTGCAGCCTCAGCAAGAAGAGCCGTGTGTACAGTTTCAGACAGTCATGTGGTCTGGCCGGCGGCAAGTACATGAGGTGACAGCAATGTGCATGCTGCAGTCTAGAACTGTTTGAGACGAGAGATAGTAGAGAGAGAGGTCTGAGTAGAGAAAGTGTTGTGCTGCAGGATTTTCAATGAGCACATCTGTTTAATAAATTTTATTAGTGATCTGTGCAGTCAAGTGGGTTGGAAAAAAATAGTGAAAAAAAAAAACCGATCTGTTTAAGAAGGCAAAGAGATCAGGATAGGATTATTTGAGTACAGTGTGTTTGTTTCAGTTGTTTGGACCTTGGGCTGCCTGGCGCAGCTGCATTCTCCCCCGCACCCGGACTCCGTCCTCCTGATTCTTGATCCTGGTCCCCCATCTTGCCAACTCCTGAGGTCAGGAGGCCTGCCCCCACTCGCTGCTTTCATAGTTTCATTCCATCCTTTCTTTCCTGGGTACTGTCTATGCTGGAGGCCAGGACAGGTCTAAAATCCGTTCTCCCGAGTCCCAAGTGAAGTGTGAGTGAATAAGTACTTGTGCAAATTGTGAAAAGGCACTACTACTGAGACTGAGCCAGTCTGTGATGACTAGACTTGCTTTCAAGTTTTTCCAACTGTCGTCTTGCTGAGCCTGATGAATAAAATAAAAGTTAAAACTTTTATTTCCTTGCATGTGTGTGTGCCCCCGTGCGTGCCTGCCAGGTGCCTGGATTCTTCTGTGAATTGATAACGCT
The DNA here is from genome assembly GCA_016271365.2 of Neoceratodus forsteri. Classification (NCBI taxonomy): domain Eukaryota; kingdom Metazoa; phylum Chordata; order Ceratodontiformes; family Ceratodontidae; genus Neoceratodus; species Neoceratodus forsteri. Next base: position 635,626,068 of record CM028133.1, read on the forward strand.
GCCTTAATTCAATCTTTTCTTCGGATCTTTGACGGGGGCATCCGATTGAAAAAATAAAATAAAATGAATTTCTGGTGTGTACAGTGTTTGAATTTCTGTCTGAATTTACTCCGGGAAGGCAGGCTCCAGCACAGCAGCAGGAGACACAAGAGGAATAGTCATCATTACAAAATGCTAACTTCCTGGCTAGAAGGCTCTTCTGGTTCATACTCTTTCGATGTGTGAGTGTGCTGGTCCAGCACTGAGAAAGAGAGCGTATGAACCAAAAGGTTCTAGCTAGGAATTCAAATTTAATTGCAAATAAGCATATTGTTGCTGTTTAGTGTTATTGTCATTTTTCTTTATAGATTTTCTTACTTTGTTGAAGTTCTGTATTTGTTTAATATTTGTCCTATTTAAATTAACTGCTTACTAGTCTGTAGCTACTAGACATCTGCCAGCAATACCAGTGAGTACCCTACCAGGTGCATCAGTCAAACTATTGCTGTAACTGGTATACTGACTTACTGTATCTGTTAGCTTAACAGATACAGTAAGTCAGTATACCAGTTACAGCAATGTATGCTCTGTTATATTAGTCTTTGCTCACATTTATACCAGTGTGGCAGTGTCCCATTACACACAGAAACATAGACTTTGGCAGCAGATAAGAACCGCTTGGCCCACCTAGTCTGCCCATTTCCCTACCTACTGAATAAGCTGCAGATCCTAGTTAACCAGTCTATTTCTTCCTACCCCCCCCACCCAGAACAAGAAATGCCTTCTGTCTGTCCCATGCATTCTTGAATTCCCCCACTGGTTTTGACCCCACAACCTCCTCAGGAAGGCCATTCCATGCATCCACCACCCTTTCTGTGAAAAAAATACTTCCTCACATTACCCCTGAGCCATCCCCCCCTCTACCTTCAAATTGTGTCTCCTGGTTCTTGCACATCTCTTTTTCTGAAAGATGCTACCCTCTTGGACTTTGTTGATTCCCTTGAGGTAACTGAAAGTTTCTGTCATGTACCCCCTTCCCCTCCTTTCCTCAAGGGTATATATATATATATATATTAAGCTCCTTTAGTCTCTCCTCGTATGGCTTCTTTAAGTTCTGTTGCAGACCCTGCACCATTTTAGTTGCCCTCCTCTGGCTGTCCCCATCCTGTCTACGTCCTTGTGGAGATGGGTTCTCCAGAACTGGAGGCAGTACTCCAGATGGGGGGGGGTCTCTAACTGTCTGTACAGAGGGATAACAACTTCCTCTTTTCTACTGGCGATGCCTCTCCCGATACATCCTAGTATCCCCCAGCCCTTCTTACTGCCTTCTCCCATTGCTTACCTACCTTACGTTGACTGTTATCCGATATGACTACCCCCAGGTCCCTTTCCATTTGTGTTGTTGTTTATACCTCCCCCCCACCACCACCACCCAACTGTGTACTCTTCCCCTGGGTTTTTGTTTCCCAGGTGCATTACTTTGCACTTTTTTGCTTTGAATCTAAGCTGCTATATTTTTGACCATTCCTCCAATTTTGCCGAGTCCCTTCTCATCCTTTGCACCCTTTCTTGTATATCAGCCCTATTGCAGATCTGTGTGTCATCTACAAAGAGGCATACTTTTCCTTCCAGCCCCTCTGCAATGTCACCTATAAAGATGTTAGAGGACTGGTCCCAATATTGAACCCTGTGGCACCCCACTAGTAACCTCCCTTTCTTCAGAATGTACTCTTTGGTTTACTATTACCCTCTGGGACCTGTTGTTCAGCCAGCTTGTCACCGAGGTTACTACCCTGGAATCCACTCCCAGGCTGGCTAACTTGTTTGTTACTCTTGTGTGGGACTGGGTCAAATGCCTTGCTAAAGTCTAGGTAGGCCATATGCACTGCCCCTCTCTGGTCTATTACATTGGTTACCCAATCAAAGACTGCAGTTCCTCCTAGTTACAGTTAAACAGTGTCTTGGTTATCACAGCACTTTCTCTTCCCACTCCAGTTACAGTTATGCCAGTATCAGCTTCCTGTTATACCAGTGTCTCTTCCCAGTTACACCTCTCAGTATTTCAGTTACAGCATTGTCTCCTTCCTTTTATGCCAGTGTCTCCTCTGAAACATAGAAACTTAGATTTGAGAGCAGATAAGGATCACTTGGCCCACCTGGCGCGGTCTGTCCACCACTCCTCCTTAGTATTATTTAAATAATAGAATGTGGCCTTGATTGCAGCTGCTTCCCCACAAGAAAACAAACAGTACCTACAGTACTTTTGTGTTTTGTATATAAATAAATAAAATGAGATGGCATTCGCCCACTGTGAGGGCAATCGCCCTTACACTCCATTTATATAAAATTACTGTATGTACGGTTTGTTTTCTTGTGGGGAAGCAGCTGCAACCAAGGGAATTCAAGTTTAGTTGAAGTTAGTTGGCTGTTAGTACTATGTTGGAAGTGGAACTTGACCTGCTGGCAGCCAGCCCGCCTGACTTGTTCGTTTGCTCTGCTCTCGCTCTCTGACTGTGAGGGGTTGCCTGGACTCAGTTCATTATCTTGCCTGGGTGATCAATGGTTTACTTTGTGCACCCAATCCCCCTGGGTGGGATGCCAGCAGTAAGTGTGCAAGCTGTGATGCACACAAGCATACAGATTGCAACGCTGTCGGTGTTCCCCTCCCTATATATACCTCACCCCTACTTGTGCATTGCTACGTGTTGTCTCACATGTGACATGTGGCAGTATTGCACCAGCACTGACAGTCTTACACTTCCCGGAAGAGGAGGAGGAGGGTTTCCCCATGGACACTCGATCCTCCTCCTCCTCCTCCTCCTCCCTCCCACAGCAACTCAGGTTAGCTCCCAAACTCAAGTCACCAACATCGCAACAGGTAGCACTACAGTTGTGCCAAGGGGTCAGCCATAATGTGTTTTTTTTTTTTTTTTTTTTTTGTCTATAGAGCTACTGATACCTCAGAGAAAGCTTTCAAAAACATAACATGATATTTAGATTTTAGATATAATTCAGTATGTGTATTGTGTGTATCTACAGAAATCTACAAGAACACTAGATCTTTATCCCTTAAAGTGAATTTCCGACTTACCCTATGGCAGCTACCACTCGCATGGTATGGTAGCTGCCCTCCAATGCAGTCGTTCTAGCCAGGTTAGAAACACTGTGTGCAGCTAATAATCCAGATATTTTACTTGTAAATTAGTTTTAGCATTGGCTGCCCGATGCATTTTCAGAGCCCCATCTCCCCGGCCCCCGCACTCAAGCACGTAATGACGCGTGGCCAGGGAGAGCATGGGGGTGCACCCAATTGAAATGAATAGGGCTAGAGTTTTCATTCATTTTTAACATCAAGAATGGCAAGTAACACAATAATGAAAGGCACCACTCGACTAACATGATCCTTGTTGGTCAGCTACTTCTCCACAACAATGTGGCTGCATACTCTGATGCCAGCCAGCCAGCGTCTCCCACATCTCATATTCCATGGTAGCAAAATATGCCCTGAAATCAAGGGTAGAGAACATGTAACAAAAGTATGTTTTTTTTCTTCAAAAAAGCCCCAAAACTCACCACAGAGCATGTAAACACTTCAGAGCTTCTGGGGGCCGCCCCCGGATATTTTCTGGGGGGGGTGTGCAAAATTTGTCTCTTGCCCAGGGCACCAAAATGCCTTCCTACGGCACTGGTGGAACATGCTCTCTTTTATCTTAGGCAGTGATACTAAGAGGGTGGTGCCTATGGTGCATGCATCTTAGCTAGGTGCCTTAGGGCGCATGAGGTGGCAGCCAGTATTGTTAAACTTTGCCATCCAAGCATGAGACTTATTCTACATTACACACTCCCGAGATCCCTTCACCTGCGTAACAGCAGATTCTATTATTTCTAAACCAAACCCATCTCTTTTCTTTCTCAAGAACAGGCTCAAACACTTACTTCTTTCATCTCCATGGCAGAAATTCTTCATTGTACCAAGTTAGCTAAAACAAGCAACTGCCCAGGCATCAAAGGCTTCCCATCAGGATTTTATAACGCTCCCTCTCTCACAAAGCTTTCGACTCTGCTTCTTCACCTTTTTCATTCTCTCCAGGATGGGGATGCTCCACCGCCTTCCTTGCAATTTGCCATAATTACAGCTCTACCAAAGCTGGCAAAGGATCTCTCCAGCTTCCTGCCATTCCATTTCTACTCTTCAGTTTTATTATAAAATTATTTATGTCTATCTGGGAACTTCGGGTGGAGGGCCTCCTCCCCTTGCTGGACTGGTATCAGGCAGGTTTTGTTCAAAAATAACAAGCACATGATAATGTTCACTGAACATTATTTCTTCTGCACTATGCCCACCAACGTTCGATACCCCGGTCCTGGCCAGCTAGGATGTGGAGAAGGCCTTCGACGGGGTGGTATGGCCTTTTTTGTGGGCTACTATATTAAACGCATTTTAGTTTCCCCTTAACATTTTATAATATATGTTACAACTCATTTACCACTCCCTCTCAGCTTTCATTGAAATGAATGGATCCATTTCTCGGTCTTTCACTCTAGAGAGAGGCACCTGTCAGGGCTGTCTTTCTCCAACTATGTAGATATATATCTATATATCTATCTCGAACAGTCTCTCTCATTAGACATTCTTTACAGATACAGGGTATTCCAGTAAGTGGGTGAGATTACAAAATTGCCTTGTTTGCCGAGGATTTTCTTTTAAATACTTACTGATCTTACTACATCCCTGGAGGCTATTTCTGATGTTTTAGTTACATTTAAACTAATAGCAGATTTTTGTTTAAAACAGAGAAGTTTTGGCTTTTAGTTATACCTGCATTCACAAATGAAAGACCTATTTAGCATCCACTGGAACCAAAATTCCCTGAAGTACCTTGATATATACCTTACCAAATACCCAGATAACCCAGAACTTCTTAATTATGAACCCTTAACTACAACAGCAGCAGCAGATTTAAGTTGCTGGTCTTTGTTAAATTTGTCTTTCCTGCAGATGGTTGAAGTTATCCATTCTGATATTTTACCCAAAATTTTATTTAATCTACAAACACTCCCTTTATATCCAGATAGCTGTTATTTTCGAGACTAGCACAGGCTGATATTTTCGCATGTAGGGGACGTAGGACTAGACTTAGACTTTCATTGTTAAAGTTATTCCCAGCTCGGGGCAGGGTTACTTTACCAAATCTAACTTCATTTGATATTCCTCTGGAATTCGGTGACAATTACTGATCTCACTGGAAAGATGTGGAATTCACACTTAAAGGAGAACTATGGGGAGAGGTGAAGCCCTGACCACTGCACGGATTGGGGCTTCACTTCTCCGATCCCCCTGCAAGCTCCATAAGAAATTACGAGATTAAAGTACCTCAGAACTTGTAAAATTCCCTCAAAGCTCCGGTGTAGCTGGCATTTTCATAATGGCACTCTTCAACCCCCCCAAGAACTAACTGGTAATACTGCGAGACAATGACGCTGCACTACACCTACCATAATACTGCCCTTATGCACAGAAATAGGCCTAAGTTGCAGTGGCCACTGACGAGAGAGTGAAGGCATGACTGTTCAGCTGCTGAGAGAAAAACTCTACGGAGTTCCTGAGAGCTGAAAAAGATGCCTGCAAGTCCAGGTGGAAACACCACACTGTCCTGATCTGCGCAGAGCCTCCGATTTAAGCTGCGCTGTAGGCAGAAAGGCGGCACCGCGGGAGCTCCTCAAAGCACGGGAAGTGGGATGGGGGACCAGTCTGTACAACATACATGGCTGAGTCTGGGGTCCCCCACAAAGAAGAGATGCAGATCCTTCATTTAAATGCTGCCGGGAATGTTGGCTTCTCTTAATAAAAAAAGTATTTAGCACTTAAAGTTTGATGTCTTCAGCTGTGTCACTCCAGTGACACAGCCCCTGCAAAGAACCTGCCTCGTGACAGGCAGGAAGTAAACTGACAGCTTCAGGAAGTAGAAGGGAGGTTCTAGTAGCCCTGCAGAGATCTTTTTTCCTGTCTGTCACGTGATTCCCGGAGGGACCTCCCTGTAGTGATGAGCCCGGAGACCAGCTTTAGGAGAGAGAATATATTTCCAATGCCCAGTGCCGTTTTTACTGAATCTGCCTAAATCCCATGGGTATGACAGGCAAAACGGTGCAGGGCATCGGAAATATAAATAGTTTTATTTCCGTACATAAGGGCAGTATTATGGTAGGGGCAGTGCGGAGTCACTGTCTCGCAGTATTACCAGCGAGATTCTGGAGGGCTGAGGAGCGTCATCATGAAAATATCAGCTGCACCGGAACTTTGAAGAAATTTTGCAAGTGCTGAGGTACTTAATCTCTTAATTTCTGATGGCACTTGCAGGGAGGAATCGAAGAGGTGAAACCCCACTCTGTGCAGCGATCGGGGCTTCACCTCTCGTCGATTCCTGTATTCCTCACCCCCGGGTTATCTTCAGTTTCCTCATTTTTTTCCATTATACCACAGTGACACTCAAGATATAACAAGCAGTACGAATGAGACAGCTTGGAGAAGGAATTCCCATGTTGGAGGCTTTGGCATGGTTGCGTAACAATTCATTGAATACCTCGAACCCCTTTTTAATGACAGTGGTCCAGATTGGGTCTACTACATCTCCAGATATTACCCTCCCAGGCAGGGTTTTAAATAATCGATTAGCAGTTTTTTTTTCCTTGGGACCATACTAACTGTACAGAAAAGTGTTTCTATAGATTTTCTAGAAGTCCTATGATTGTTAAACACGGCAAGGCAAGAGCTATGCATTTTCACAAAGATTTAACACTTTTATGAGCAAAACGCTAATCAATTTTTAGAGTTAAATAAATCCCTGCCAGAGTGTTTGTTCTTTTTCTGATCTTAGTGCTACATATTCCTTACCAACCACGGATCAAATCACTATCGGTATCTACAACTCCAAGCATATATATATAATTGTAGATACCGATAGTGATTTGATCTGTGGTTGGTAAGGAATATGTAGGAATATATAAACCCTCCCTCCCCAGTGCAGAATTCTCCCGGACCCACTTCCAGTGTTGCTTGCTCTAATATTATTATTTCATCAACTGGGCAGCGTACAAGAACATCTGATCAGCCACACATTCTATCCTTCAGGATCAAAAGACTCTACCCCCTCAATTCTGCACCAATGGAATACTGAATTACAGATTTTGTGCAAGTCAGCTATATGGGAGAAATACTCACTTTCCATGGCTCCTCATATCAAGAAGTTTGCTTGGAAGTGTCGCATTAGATTTTTCAGGACTCTGGCACTTTCAGCAAAGTATTTGGGAACTCTGGCAGTAGCCTGTTGGCAAGCATGTGGTGAGGCCCAGACCAATCATGTTCATGTTTTTTTTTGGTCTTGTCCTCACTTGCACTCTTAATGGACAGCTAGTTCCTCTATTACAGATAGCCCAGATGTTCGATCTTTTATTACCCCTCTCTTTTACACTAGTTCCGTTACATAACCTTCAGCTTATCTGGAGGGATAAGTGTCAGACAACTTAAAACTTGTTGATTCCTTCTGGTTTGTGCAAAAAAAGCTATTACCAAATTATGGTTTCAAACACTGCCTCCTCAGTTACCTAACTGGACTACAACTGTAGATGTCATCTACCAACATGAAAAATGTATGTATAAGTTTTTAAACCATATGATAAACTTTGAAGAAATCTGGAGATGTTGGGTACTGTATAAATTACGAGATCCCACCTTTCTTCCATACGATATCCCCTAGAGTGAAGTGCTCTTAAATAAAATAATAATAATAGTAGGAAAAGTGATCGGTTCGGGTGAAATTCAGATACCACCTTGGGGGGGAATTTTCTATTAGTCCTCAGTTCTACTTTGTTCCTGTGTAATATGATGTAGCTGGGATCGGTACAAACCGCTTGGAGATCGCTCACCCTCCTAACCTAGGTAAGTGCCACCAGGCAAACTGTTTTCCAGGTGACATTACAGAGCAGCAGTTGCATAGGCTTGAATGGAGCCTCCATCAAATCAAATAATCAAAATCTTTATTTATCCAGGCAAACATCGTTGAGCAAGCTCATTTACAAGATGGACCTGGATGGATCAGCTGTGCAATACACAGATTCAGGTCACATGGAGGCACTGGATCCCTAAAAAGGAGGGTTCAGGTGAATTAGACCTTTAAAGAAACTTTCAAAAATAGCCTGTGAGGCTAGGGATCTATCCTTGTCAGCTAAAACATATGCTGACACTGCTGCCAAATGCACCATCAGGGTTAAAGGGAATGTGTACCATTTCTTATGTGATTATTGTAGACATTTTTATATAGATCCAACAGGTAAACTCCTGAGTTACAGTTAGCAAATACCTTCAGTACAACAAAAATATACTTCTCAAATTGTGATGTGGAGGCATCCATTTTGTTGACAGGAAGGATGTTGTGATGATGTCACTGCCTCACCACCCCTAACAGTGTGCAGTGCAGTGGGTTAAATCCAAACTGCTCCCACTGACAATGATCATGTCAAATTGTGAGGGAAAGACCTGGATTTTTTTCTTACACAATGCAAAATATAAAATCCAGGGTTTTCTTTACAGAATAATAGGACCCCAATCAGCACAGCCAAACTGTTTTCACCTACTGCAGTGCACAATGTTAAGACTGGTGAGGCAGTGACATTATCACACCACCATCCCTGTCCACAAAATGGATGCTTCCACATCCTGGTTCAAAATGTTTTTTCAGTATTTTACTAAAGTCATTTGCTAACTGTACCCTACCAAACCAATTTCAGGATGACTATAGTAATTGTTGAAATAATGTTATAGGGAGTCGTACACATTCCCTTTAAAAGGACAGAGGCCCAGGGACTGCAGGTGGATCAAATAGTCCAAACCAGTGGACAGGCTCACCTGAAGGGGGCTTAGCTGCCTGGACAAACACCACAGGGGAAAATCTTTTCCACTTGGAAGCATGTGTTGTCCTAGTTGCTGGCTTCATGAAAACACTGGGCATATGTACGACCTCTTCGGAGAGGTTTGGTCCAGAGAACCCTAGCTTTTCAAGTACCATGCTTTGAAGTGCAGGCTTCTTGGTTCTGGGAATGTTATCTTGCCCAGAGACAGAGTCAGCAGATTAAAATGCCAGGAAAGGAGGAGAACTGGTGGTCTGGAAAACAGGGACAGGAGCAGGGAGTATCACGCCTGCCTGGCCCAAGTCTGGTGAAAATCAGAATCATTGTTGCTGGCTCCCTCCTGAGTTTCAGTAGCACTCTCAGCAGAAGTAGGAAAGGAGGGAATGCATAAAGAAATGTCCCTGTCCACAAGAGGACTAGTGCATCTTCTGGGGACTGTTCCCACTAAGGGAGGCCAACAGCAGAAGTTGGGGAGTTGGTAGTTTTCCCAGGATGTGAACAGGTCCACCTCTGGTGTGCCCTACTTCCTGAACACTGCGGAGAGCACCTGCTTGTTCAGAGCCCACTTATGATCTCCTTGACTGATTCTGCTTACGGAGTCTGCCAGGCTGCTGTGCTTGCCTAGCAGATGGACTGCAGATAACTGCACATGCAGAGAATAAGCCAGACTCCAGAACTTCATTGCTTCTGTGCACAGTTTGGAAGATCTTGTTCCTCCTTGTTTGTTGTAGCACATGGTGGTGGTACTGCATGACCTTATCTGGACTGACTTACCTCTGATGCGAGAGGAAAGGTCTTTCATCGCCAAGTACATTGCCCTGACTTGCAGGAGGTTTATATGCTCCTGAGACTCCAGTGGGGTCCATACTCCACTTACACTGAAATCATCTAGCTGGCCTCCCCATCCCAGTAGAGGCGCATTTGTGGTGAGTACTACTAAGGGTGACTGTTGGAGGAAGAATTCCTTCCCAAAGGTTTTCTTCCTCCTTCTACCACTCCAATTCCCTTAACGGGCACTTTGATACCAGCACCAACTTTAACAAAGGGTCCCACCTTTGAGACCAGTGGGCCCCTAAGTAGTACTGGACATTTCATCTGGAATCTGGCACCTCTGCTGTGGAAGAGGACATGTGTCATAGTAACTGCAGGAAGTCCCTGGCTGGTCTTGGCTGCCCTATTTTGAAGGATTTTGACAGTTCTATTACATTGGCCACCCTCTCCCGATGGAGGAATGCCTTTCCCTGAACAGTATCTAGTTCTGCTCCTATAAAGTTCCAACACCTGTATTGGGTCTAGTTGAGATTTTTGGAGCTTTATCAAGAAACCCAACTCCTCCAGGGTAAGTTTGGGGGGAAGGGGAAGAGAGGGGGAGGATATAAATAGAAAAGGTCTTTGTCTCTTGGTAGGACTGTCCTGTAACCAACCATCTTCATAGGGAAAGACTGCTACCCCTTGCCTCTTCAAAATATACCGCCAGTACCACTGGGCACTTTGTGAAAACTCTAGCAGCTGATGAAAGCCTGAAGGGAAAGGCTGTGAACTGGTAGTGCCCCCCACTCTGAATCAAAGGTATTTTCTGAGAGGTTCTTACTGAATGTGGAAGTGGGCATCTTTCAGATAGAGTCACCCCAGCCAATGACCTTGTTGCAAGGATAGAATTACTGTTCCCATCTTGAAGTTTTCCTTCCTTAAATATTTGTTCACATATCTGAGCTCTAGTAGGTCACCACTCCCAATTTTTCATGCAAGTTAGGAAATATCTGGAGTACAGTCCCCTCCCAATTTGGGGGTACTGTTTCCACTGCATTTGCTAGTAGCATCTTTTTTTTACCTCCAACTCTAGCAGGGTTTTTCTTCTGTGGTATGAGGACAAAAGGCTCTGCCAGTCTGCAGCTTTGGAAACCTTTTAAACTGCAAAGAGACCCAGACTCATTTCCATAACCCACTTGGTCTGTGGCAATACTACGGTCAATCAAAAAGTTTGTGGCCCGACGCAGGAAGAAATGCACTACGAACCTAGTTTTTGCCTTTTATTATTTTCGGAGTACACCTTGAGCTACAAGCTCGTTTGCAGAAGATCCATGTCAACAGAAATTGTACAGTCATCAAAGCATAGCAGGGAAAACTGGAAACATTACCAACTATCAAACAGCAGAACCAAGAAAACGTGTACAAAGTTTACAAGGACTGCAAGTCATTGCCACACGACAGTGCTTTGTCAGCGCCATACAAGGATCAGAACAGAGCTATGCACAGTATTTATACTATTAGCAAGCGATTTTAGTTCAGTCTTGTATCACACAAGCCCACTGTTGTAACTGTTAACCAGAAAGACTGTCTATTGGTAGGGTAAAGTCAGTATTCAACGCTGTTACTATAGGTGACGTAACCAGAAGGGGAGACAGAAAGGGGTACAGGGTCATAATGTCAAAGGCAAAACCCCGCACCACAGTAATGCCACATGCAAAACAGCGTGCGGTAAAACAAGGCTGGCAAAAATATGCCAAACAGCACACACCACAGCAATTTTGCTTTTGTAGGGGTCTGCACCACACACACACACACACACACACACACACACACACACACACACAATGTCCCCGGAGTAGTTATAATCAACTCAGGGGGTCGTGGACATCGGGGGTAAGAAAAAACAAAAATCATCTCCATTGAAATTCTTATTTTCAGGGGGGAAAAAATATAATAATAATAAAATAATGATGATACATGCCACAGCAAAGTGGGACCTACAGATAACTGAACTGCATCCCCAGGTCCCCGACGCAGCCGGAAGCAGGTGGCTCTAGCCACTCCACCACAGGAGATCAGTCAGGCACCGCTCCGACGGCATCCTGAACTGCTACCCTGGAAGCCTACAGCAACAGGGGTAGCAGTTTCTACTGCACGCTCTTAAAACCCCTGTCACTGTAGAGCCATTAGTGCTTCTTTCAGCACCGTTTTTCATGTGCGGTTTTATCCATGCTATCATAACCTGGCATCACAGAAAGGTAGATAGCAGCAAAAGAGGCTTGTCAAGAAAGGAGAGAGTGGATGAGGTTGGGGGGGGGGTGATCACGGGAATTTTCAAAGTATAGTTACATCAGTACAATTAGAATATGACCTACTAGTACAATGATCAAATTTTTTTTTTGAAGGTACATGCTGTACAAAGTTTGTTATGTGATGATCATTTGAGAATGGAGAAAACAGTGGGCAATTATCAAGTACCTCCATATCAATCGAATGACTTCAATGCAAATCCACAAGGATGTGGTCAACACACTTGGGACAGAAGCCCCTTCATATTTAAATTGTTAAATGGGCTACTGAATTTAAACATGGTAAAAGTGTTTAAGATGACCTCGGGTCACGGCACCCAAGGGAGGTGACCACCGAGGAGAACACTGATGCAGTCCATCAAATGGTGAAGAAACACAAATGAGTAGCTATACTGCATGTAGCCAGCACCTTGGGCATCAGTTTTGGGGCAGTACAACCAACCTTAACATAAAACCTGGACATGAGCACAGTATCAGCAAGATGGGTGCCACGAATGTTTACATCTGATCAGAAATGGGCCAGAATGGGCATTTCAAGCCAACTTCTTGCACAACAGAAAGAGGGATCCAGAAAATTTCATTAGTTTTATTGTAACAATGGATGAAACCTTGGCTTCATTTTTTTTTGTTCACACACTTTGTTTTTGTGCCCCCTCCGACACCACACCTATCCTCAGGATCCCCCATGCGTCCGCTCAGCCTGCACCAGAGGGCAGAGGACATTACTCATTGCGGCCATTCCTAGACCCTTTAAGTGCCCGGGTTTGCCCCCGGGTGGGGTAGAGAGGGTCTGCCCAACCTCTCTCCTTATCTTAATGGGAGCGGCCACTCAGGACCTCCTCCTCTCCTTCCAGTCACAGGCATGGGGCTTTTCCTGTTTTCTGGTCCCACCCCTGCGGATGCCAGCACTCGAGGAGGGCCAAGGAGGCAGAGACATGCCTCCGCTCCAGGCCCTTGGTCAACGCCCATCCCCCTGCACTGTTTGAGTCTTCCAACTGCACCACCACCAGTAGTCACCAAGGTGGTGGTATTGCAGCAGGACTGCAGCCCTCCCTCCATGGAGAAGGAGAGCAGCTCTTCGGGTGCTCAAACCTCCCGCCCCCCCCACCCGGCCGGCCCTCCAGCAGCCCAGGTTCGCTATCGAACCTGGGTTACTAGTGTCGCAAGCGGCAGCGCTAGAGCTGCAGGCCGGCCTGGTTCACCATTCTGATCCGGAGTCTAGACAGCAAAGCAAACAATGGAAACATCATGCACCTCCTACGCCAAAAAAGTTCAAGCAGGCCGCCTCACATGACAAAATCATGGCCTTGGTCTCTTGGGACTGAGTGTGTGATCATGACTGATTAACTTGCAAAAAGAAAGACAATAACAGGCGAGTACTATGCTAAACAATTGTGCAGGTTGAGAGAAGCCATTAAAGCCAAACGCCATGGAAAATTGAGGAGAGGTGTTTTGCTCCTGCAGGACAATGCTTCACCCCATACAGCACAGGTTGCAGTGGCTGCTGCAACAGAATATGGGTATGAGCCGCTTCCTCACCCACCCTATTCGCCAGATCTTGCTCCTTCAGACTTCTACCTGTTCCCAAAAGTGAAGGCTGAACTCCAAGGAAAGAGATTTGCAAATGATGAAGACATGATGGCTGCTGTACAGGTTTTTCTTGCCCCCCCTCCCCCCAAGAGACAGAATTCTACCACAATGGGATAACAATGCTAGAACTGACTGGAGACTATGTTGAAAAATAAAATACTAGGCACACAGTGCAATTCTTTCTGTGTCAGACTGCAAACTTTTTGATCGACCCGCATATTCTCCCTCCCCCCCAAAGCCTGAAAATTGTTGGTTAGCCTTCCTCCCAGTGACAATGATGGGTGACCTGGGCATACAGATCAGGAGTTTTGTTTTGTCTGGGTCTTGCAAGCTGGAGGGGCACCTCCTCATTTGGGGTCCCTTTTGTGTCTAGCTCTGAAAAAGTCCATCTGGGAAGCATAGTCCTAGATCACATAAGCAGTAAATCCTGCCCTACCTCCCCTTCTGTAATGTCTTTGGGGGAGTGGAGGCCTTTTTCTTCTCAGTGCTGCTTTTGTGTTTTTTGAATTCATCAGTCTTTTTCATGCAAGTTTCCATCTTGACACCAAACAAGGAATTTCTCTCACATGGAAAATCCATGGCTTTCATCAGAGTGTAATGAAAAAGATTTGTAGTTCTCAGCCAAGCAACCATTCCAAAGAATACTACATATGCCATGACCCTGGAAGCAGCGTTGTTGGTATCCACAGCCATATGAAACTGGTACCTGGTGGCATCCATTGCAGTTTTTCTGTCTCTGCCAGGTCACACCAGAGTCAAATCCCCAGGTGCTTTCTCGGTCACGGCCACTACAGAACTCCAAGGTGCCTTTTGGTACTGAACTCAGTAGGCCATATAAGTTGCCTGTCTTAGCAACAAAAAAGGTGACGTGTAAACTTTTTTGCCTATGCTGTCCAGTTTTCTAGAATCTCTCTGTCTCTAAGAGGAATGTGGTACCCTAGCATTGTCACAGGCAGCCATCTGAACCACTACTTCATGGTCAGGGTGGTTGTATAAGTACTCAGCACCCTGTCCATCCACCTGGTACTTATTCTGAATTTTCTCCTCAATTCCAGCAGCTGAAGTGGGGGCTGGCAAGACTCAGAAGATGGCTTTCTTTTGAGACTTGTGGACAAGCAAATACAATATTTTAGTTGGGACTAGGCTCATCATATGTCAAAATTTAATCTCATCCTCTGCTTACCCCTGAGGTGGGAGACTGAGGAAAAGACCGAGGTAGCTGCCTGGTTCTACAGGATCGCATCCCCCTCCCCACTGGCATCACCACCCCTCCCCTTCCCTCCAGTTCCTCCCCCACAGGTATTGGGGTCTGGGAAGGGGGGCTGGCATAGTTATACAGACACCCATAACTTAGCCTGGAAAACTTGCCATGCTTTAGTCCTATCTTCAAATGGGGGAAAGTTACTTTTGCTCACTGGCCTCTCCTTTGTCTTTTCAGCAGGAGGGGCAGCGAGATGTTTTTCCTTATGTATTTTAGTGGGTACCATGTCCGACCCGATACCTGCCTATGTCCACTGGTGTCTCCGTTGTCTTTTCAGCAGGAGGAACAGTGGCATGCTTTTCTTTATGTTGTTTTCTTAAGAGGCACCGTCTCAGATACCTGCTCTTTGGCACTTTTAACTTTTGTGGTGGGGTTCAAGAATGAATAAGATAAGCACAAAGAAATCAACAGTGGAAAGGAGGTGGGGGAGAAAGAGCTGTAGATCAAGCACAGGCTGATGTAACAGTGTTGGCTGGGAGAAATGGACAGACTGGATGGGCCAAGTGATCCTTATCTGCTGTCAAATTCTATGTTTGTATGGTATCAGGGCTCCCCTCTCAGACACCTTGGTTTCTGTGAGCTTATTCTGAGGGGCTGGACCCTCACCTGAGCCTTGCTGTGACGAGGAATCATAATGTGACTCTATAATATCTTTAAAAGGCTTTTACCTACCTTCCCCCACTCCCCACTCAACAAACTTAGGACAAAACTCAAAGCACAATTACAACTGGTAAAAAGTGGTCCAGACTCAGGCATTTGAATGCTAATCGTGATGATCTGCCCTAGCCCGCAGATATAATTTTTTTTTGTCTGTGGGTCCTGTGCTTTCTTAGGCCAAATGCCTAAGAAATGGTTCCTGAAGGAAAAAAATACCAAATGCAATTTGGTTCCAAAAATAATGGGAACTGATCCCAGCAAACCAATGTTAAAAGTCAAAAAGGTAAAGCTAAAACGGAAAATTGTCCTGGTTCTCTTGCCAAAACAGAAGACGAAAACGACATTGTTATTGTTGTAAAGTGGGTCGCAAAAAGGGAAGCTGCACTTCAATAGATCGCCTCGCGTTTCCCAGAACCGAAAGAAAAAGTGAACCAGAGACAGAAACAAATTCAAAACAGTGTAACCCTAACTAATGTAGAGTTAGCTAAAGCTAAAATAAAACAGTACAAAATAAAAAAAAAAAAAAAAAAACACCAAAATGCAGCATCTTTGCAGCAGAAGAAACTTTGGGGTGATACTTTTCTAGCGAAGAATTGTTGCAAAGGTGAGCGTGACTACACAGCAGAGTTCTGAATTTCATTCTACATTCCTTAATTTGCATAAAATTCTAAAGCTCCAGGGCAAGCTCAATCCAGGGGGCTGATGATGCAGTTGTTAGACAACTTGTGAGGGATTCCCAAGGTCTGAATTGGCTGAAGCTCAACATGGACAAGACGGAGGTGCTAGTAATTGAGCCTAGTCCTTGGCAGGGTGCAGAAGCAGCTGGGGTGGGAACTAGCTTGATGCTGGGCCCCACCCAACCCCACCCCACTGGTGGCCTCTGCCAAGGTGAAAAATCTCTGCATTATTCTGGATGACAGATTGCTATTTGATGCTCAGGTGCCATCTGTTATCCAGAGTGTTTTTACCACCAGAAATATTGCCCAGATTAAAGCCTTAATTCCCGACAACATGCCCTCACTGGTGCATGCTCTTGTGACGTCCAGACTGGACTACTATAATGTTCTATACCTCTGGGTCAGTGAAGGCATCCTGCATAACCTACAGTAGTGCAGAACGCAACGGCCAGATTAGTGACAGACTTCTCATGTGACCCCAGCCCTGCATGATCTGCACTGGCTGCTGGTGAGGTGGAGAATTACCTTCAAGGTGGGACTTCTCATCTACACAACCATGTGTGGATTGGGCCCGGGCTGGGTAACATCCTGACCCCTGGCTACTCCCAGCACTTTTTCCACTCCTCTGAGAACTGCCTCCTAGCAGTTCCCAGGGCTCGACTTAAAATATTATTACAGTGTTCATTTGAAGTGAGGAAGACGGACTCACCCTGTGAAACTCGCTTCCCAGGTCTTTGAGGGAGTCCCCCTCATTGGAGGCCTTTCAGCAGGGGTTGAAGGCACATCTATTTTAGAAAGGCCTCTGGGATCCATTAATTCGCCCAGGAATAGTTACCCTTGCTGCTTTGATATTCTTTATGTTACTTTTTTTTTTTTTTGTTGTTGTTTTAACCAGGAGTAGCACACTAAGCTGAAAGCTTTGTGTTTTTTTTTGTTTTTGTTTTTTTAAACAGGTGTGGCCTGGGAGCACTGGGAAGTTAAGTGACTTGCTCAGGGTCACACAGTATGTAAGTGGAAGCTGTGAGATTCAAAGCCAGGTCTGGTCTACTGGATGTCACCAGATTTGCAGCTCAGAGCCTTAAACCACTGCTCTATATTTTAATTTGTTGTTATTGTTTGTTGATACTGTCCCTGCCTGTATTTGTACAGTACCTTGAACCTCAGGGATAGGGCACTTCGTAAATAAAATTATTTCTGGGGACTTCCGGTGACGTCAGCATCTACGGCAGACTGATTCTGTTGCAGCTCCCTGGGACTGCTCCCAAATCTAGCCCCATCCGTGCCTCACACTGGCTTCTAGAGAAAAGCAACATAAAATAGAGGATATGATGGCAAAGACTCGACAGTGACTGAAAGAATTTACTGCTGAAAATGAGAAAACAGGTCAGGGCAATAAAGACTCTGCTGAGCGGGATGAAGGCTGTGGATCACCGCGGCGCTCGAGTGCCTCAAGCTCCGATCCTGGCTCGAACGACAGCTCCGAGGAGGAGGCTGCATTTACAATAACTTCAAAAAGAAATTGTACAGAGAATTACATCGACTGGGAGATACCCTAACCCGCATACAAAAAGATCTCTCGGAGGTAAAAATCAGAACAGAACAAAAAAAAAAAAAAAAATCAACAATTTAGAACAGAATGCAACAGAGTTATCAAAAATCAGTGGATCTACATAATGGGGCCATCCTCCAACTTCATGATCGGGAAATATGGCTGCAGCAAAAGCTAGAGGATTTGGAGAATAGATCCCGAAGGATAAATATCCAAATTCACGGAGTACCGGCGGGGACTGAGTCGGGTGAGATGACCTCTTTTACTGAAAGCTTTCTCCGAGAAGTTTTGGGCCTGGAAAAGGAATTCCCCTTAAATATCATAAGGGCACATAGATCATTAATAGCTAAACCAGCAGATCCAAAAGCCAGACCGAGATAGTTGATTGTTGCATTTTTGGACTATCGTACTAAATCTGAAGTTTTACAGTGGGCTTGGGAGAAAAAAAAAAAAAAAAAAAAAAAGAGGTGGTGTTTGGAGATGTAAGGTTATTATTCTTTGAGCATGACTAAGCTCCTGCAACGATGGATAGAAGACGGAGGCTCTTCGCAATATTGAAACTGCTTTGGGCTAAAGGAGTTAAAGCGCGCTTAGACTACCCTGCAACTTTAAGAATAACTACAGATTCAGGAGTTCGCTCCTTTCCTAAGATTGAGAGGCTACAGAGTTTTTGAAGCAGTGGGACATTTCAGTTACCTCTTTGCTGGTTGGAGACCATTAGGAAGCTGGAGGGAGGCGCTGGTATAGAAGGTAGGCTCGTGAGGAAAAACTGCGGCTTGAGCTGGAAGAAACTACAGACAACCTCCTTTCCGAACAACTTAGGGATGCCACAACACGACCCCTCGCCAAGCCATCTCCCTTCCTCAACGATCGAATAGAAGCAACAAGCGCAATAAGGGGCCAAAAAGGAGAGATGCACAGTGGAACTTACCTGCAGGGGTGGACTGAAGAGAAACTGTGAACCTGTGGGATAATTTTACAAGGGTTATAAGTCAGCCATGGACTTTGAAGGACAGCATGTGGTTGCATGAAGGTGGAATTTCATACCTGCACAGATGAAGTAGGACTGGGGAAAAGAGACCTGTTCTCTCTCTCTCTCTCGACTCCCTGATTTAGAAGCCTAAGAGCAGGGAGCCTGGAATTAAGTTGGGCTACATGGGTGAGAGTTTACGGGTGTATTAAGGTCGAATCCCATACCCACCCCGTCTCTTCCATAGTAGTTTCCCTGTTTTTTCTACTGGGACCACTAAAAGGAGTCGATGTCCATCAGGGTAACCAGTGATGAGGTTACTATACTAAAAATATACAGACGGTTTAGATACATATGGGAGGGGTTGGGGCGAGGAGAATTGGTTTAACCAAGTGCTGACAGGATTTTGTGCTCCCTTAGCCCAGTTGGGCGTGGGCTGGGTGTAGTTGTTACTACTGCACCATCCTACCTAAGTGGCATCAAGAAGGGTAGGTTCTGTGAACACGTTTGGAAGTCAACGATTAGAGCTGTTACAAATTAGGGGGATCGTTGGGTAATATTCCCCTTCGAGTTTTGTTGTTGTTAAAAAGTTTATAGTTATAGATACACAATGCCCAGACAGACTGAAGTTGAGAGGGGAGAAGAGGGGACTGGGGGGGTGGAGCGATCTGGGTGGGGAAGATCAAGTTCCAAGTAGCCTACTTTACCAATAGCATAGGATGGCTATAACATTTAATCATATAATGTTAAGGGCCTTAACAGCCCAGTTAAATGGACTAGGATCCTGCAGAAACTGGGGAAATACCGGACTGACGTGGCCTTCATACAGGAATCCCACCTTAATGAGTTGGAGCACTCTAAGCTCCATAAAATGTGGGTAGGGGAGGTCTACAGTGCCTCGTGGCCACAGAACCCACATAGGAGAGGTACAGCAATTCTGCTCAGAAGAAACTCCCCAGTTAGAATCTTGGGGGTGGAAGCTGACCCTAAAGGGCCACTATGTTAAGCTACAGACAACAATATATGGGGTGTGCTGTGTATTATTAAATATATACGCTCCAAATGAACCCCTGGAAAACAGAAGATTCCTCAGGAAAGAGCTACTGAAGACTTTAAAATGATCCAGAGGTCTTGCACATTGTGGGGGATTTTAATAACGTAGTCTCCACCAAGTGGGATCAGGGGCCAGTGTACACAGATAGGAAATGGAGGGGAGGGTCTTGGACGTCCTATGGAAGAGTTGGGATTGAGGGATGTTTGGAGGCACAGACACCCGGGAGAAAGGGATTTTACCTTTTTCTCTCCACGACATCAAAGCTACTCCCGCAAGACATGTTCTGGTTATCAGGTGAATACCTATCTTGCATACAGACCTCTAACATTTTACCTATGACATGGTCGGACCATGCCCCCCTGCAAATGATTTTAAAATTGGCCCCGACAGTTAGAAATTCGAACTGGAGACTGAATATTGGGATCTTAAATTCTGAAGACTTCAAAAAGAGAACATGTCTGGACAGGTGGGGATGTTTCTGGAGACTAATGCAGGTGGAGCCCCCTTCCCGTTGGTAGTTTGGGACTCTCTTAAGGCATACCTCAGGGCACAGATCATATCCTATAGTGCTAGGGAGAAGAAGAAAGGGGAGTTAAATCAGAAAAAGCTAGAGCAGGAATTGCAGGAAGCGGAGTTTAGGCACAAAATTACTCTAGACCCTAGGGACAAAGATCATTGGTTGCAAAAGAAAATGGAGCTTCAGAATCTGTTGGCAAGGCAGGGGATGCTATGTAGAATTAATCAAAAGTACTGTGTAGAAAGCAACAGGGCCGGCAAGGTGCTAGCAGTAGCGATGAGGAAACAGATAGTAAATAGAACAAAGAAAGTATTAAGAGACAGGGACATGGTAATGTGAAGACAGAAGACCCGGTAAAAATAGCGGAGACTTTTGCGGAATATTATCAGGATCTGTATAGCTCGGAGGTGGGTGATCTTCACCAAACAGCAGTGGATCATTTTCTGGATCCCCTGCCTTTGAGGAGCTTGGAGACTGATGAGAGGGAGGGCTCAGAGGTGTTAATTACTAGACAGGAGTTACTGCAGAAGATTGCAGATTTAAAAAATGGAAAATCCCCAGGTTTAGACGGCCTCCCCTCTGAGTTTTATAAAGCATTAAAGGAGAAACTGCTGGCCCCCCGTTGGCCTGTTTCCATCATATTCAGGGGGGAGGAGAAATACTCGACTCATGGAGATATGCGCAGATCTCAGTGATCCATAAGGAAGGCAAGGACCCGGAGCAGTGCGGCTCATACTGCCAGATATCGCTGTTAAATGTAGACCTTAAATTATTCACCGGAATCCTGGTGGATCGCCTGCAGAAGGTTGCCTCCCCAAATTGGTTCAACCGAACCAATCAGGTTTTATAACAGGAAGATTCCTAACAGATAATATTAGGCATTTATTAAACATCATTTCGGCTCAAATAAACCAAAACAAATTTCAATTGACAATATCGATGGACGCGGAAAAGGCATTCAATAGAGTGAATCGGGAATTCCCCTACAAAACAATAGAAAAGATGCAATTAGGCCCTAAATTCTTACAAGTAATTAAAAGCCTATATAGAGACCCCCAAGCGCAAGTTAGAGTTAATGGAATAAATACCGGTAGATTCCCTGTTCATAGAGGCACCAGGCAGGGCTGCCCACTCTCCCCAGTGTTATTTGCTATTTTTCTTGAACCTTTGGCAGTAGCGATCCACCAGAATAAGAATATAGAGGGGGTTCTAACGGAGACCATAGAACATAAAATAGTATTGTGCGCTGATGACTCCATATTTTTTTTGAGACCCAGAAGCTTCCCTGCCGCACTTGCTCCGGGTCCTCGATTCATTTGGAGCAGTATCAGGATACCGAATCAATTATAGCAAATCAGAAGCATTGGTCTTGGGTGGAACATGCCCTCCAGACTTCAAGAGAACTTTCCCATTTACTTGGGCAAAACAAAATCAGATTAGGTACCTTGGAGTGCTGGTGACCACAAAGTTATCCAGGTTATTTGCTATAAATTACAACAGGTCATGGAATGATATGCAGAGGGACATGGCTAGGTGGTCACTGCTCCCATTGACCCTGGCGGGCAGAATAGACTCAGTGAAAATTAATCTACTTCCAAGATTTTTGTTCCTTTTCTCCTCCTTGCCTGTCCAGATCCCTAAGAAATTCTGGCAGGAGACAAACTCTGGGATTATCAGATACATCTTGTTGGGGGGGGGGTGGTGGACCCAGGATTAGACAGCCTACGCTCCAGAAACCTAAATCATTGGTGGGCCTAAGTTTGCCTAACTTGAAGGCCTATTATTTAGCTGCCCAGATGGAAGCAGTGACCACTTGGGTAAAACAACGTCTAGATTCAGGGTGGTATGAGATAGAGAATTGTGGAGACTGCCCGGTTCCCCTAGTTGCTCTCCCAAGCCTGAACCTTTCTAGAAAATTCATAAATCAAATTAAGAACCCGTGAACCCGGCACACCACGGGGATGATGCAACTAACTAGATACAGGATGGAAGGGGGGGGAAGGGGACATTGGGCCCACTCTCACTTATTAGACATACACCAGACTACTTGCCCCCAAAGACAGATTCGGGGTATGAGAGATGGGAGAGGAACAGAATTACCAGATTTGCTCAGTTAGTAGAGAATGGGGTTCTTATGTCCTTCCAACAGATCCAGACCAAGTTCAAAATCCCTAGATCTGAATTTTTCTGATATCTACAGATAAGACACTATCTGAACACGCTGGGCTATTTAACTCTGGTGAGTAGACAAAAGAACGCTTGGGAGGATTTTATATATAATACAGCGAAAATAAATCTAAAAGGGAAATGCATCTCAGACCTCTATCTATGCTTGAGCCCAGAATAACCTCTTCCATTAGAAAATATCAGAGAGGCCTGGCACAAAGACAGGGTAGGCCCAATACCAGATGATGTCTGGAGAAGACGGATCTCCACGGTCCTAGTCAGGTTTTTCTATACTGCAAAAGTCACAAAGCATTTTCAAAAGATCCAATTCAGATAAATGTTGGAGAGAATGTGGCTCTGTAGGGTCCCATCTCCACATCTTTTGGGATTGCCCGAGTATCCGGGGCTTTTGGGAGGAGATGAGAAGGGCGACCAATGCCATAATGAGAGTGAACATACTCAGAGTCATGACTGAATGGGTGCTAGGCTTACCTACAGTCTTGCAGCTCCCAGTCCCACAGAGAAAGCTAGCCCAGATCTTTATGGGAGCAGCGCTTAAATGTCTCACACGCCACTGGCTCAAAAAGGACCCACTCACAGTAGCAGAATGGTGTGGCAAAGTGGACTCTATTTGTGAGATGGAACGCCTCACAGCGAGGCCGAGTCTCCAAGAAGAGAAATTCAGGGAAGTATGGAATCCCTGGCTTCTTCAGAATTCAGGCCCCAGTCTGGTAGCAGAAGATCCCCAGGAGGGAGGAGAGAGAGAGAAAACAGGGTAAACTAAAGAAAAGGGGAACGAGCAGGGCAGAACTGGATGCCTCCCCCTCCCCCCCTTTGTGCCTAATAAGATCCCCCCACTTAGTCTCCACCCTCATCTCTAAATCACTCACCCCCCAAGGAAAATACCCCTTACAAATAAATTTATAAAAAGGGAAAAAAAAAAAAAAAAAAAAAAAGGGGGGGATTCAAATAATAAATAAAACTTGTCTGTGTGAATGCTCCCCTACTGTTAAGTCTGTCTGCCTGTTCCCTCTCTTCAATCTGGGTAGAACAGTTTCTTGTTTTACTGTTACTTTTTTTATTTCCCCCCCCTTTTTTTTCTTTGTTTCCATATTACTAGTTGAAAGGAGGTTAGCTTTGAAAATGGAGTTTGTAATAAGCTGAGCAACTATTCCTTATTGCACTATATACTGTACAAGTATTGAAGGATCAATTATACTTAAGTCTAGATGCCGGATAGTAACTGATACTTGACTCTAGATAATGGATTATGGTATTAAAAAAAAAAAAAAAAAAAGAAAAGAATAAGGAAGGAAAAAAGTATGTATGAGAGATCAAAAAAACTATAATTGTGCATATGTAATCCAGAGATCAAATTATGTCTATGTCCGTCTCATATTTTTTTATTTTATGGTATGTATCTCAAACTCTTCAATAAAAATGAGTTGTAAGAAATTATTTTTTTCTTGTGCAATAATGCCCACTTTGTGAACCAATCAGAATGCAGAAATTCTTGTTCAATGCCTCATATACAATTTTCACTAAATTTCCCCAGCTAGATATATAGTACTGAAAAGTATCACAATACATCAATATATTACATTTTTGTTTTGTTTAACATTGTAACATATCCCTACCAAGGGCCAGTTTATGTGGGATTCCCATTTTGTTGGACGACACAGCTCCACACTGGATGGGATCCACACTGCAGCCCTCCATTTCTGCATGCACCCCACACAGGCATTCAACAAGAAAGCCAGAGCCAGCCTAGTGAATTCCTTGCCTCATGTGGGCAAGGGACTGTGGGATAAGGCAGCCTGCCACGGACTGTCATATCCCCTTTACACCTAGTGTAAAATTTAAACAAAGTCATGCCAAGCAAGAGGGCTGGGAGAAAACTGGCTGAAAGCAGAGTATAAACAGGGAAAGTTAGGCCTCTCAGCTGCTGGAGCCGTCTCTCTCTTTTTTTCTGTAGACTCTTAATTCACTGCTACTTCGAGGAACTCTCTCAGACATCTGTCTTACCACCAGCTCTACCTCCTTTGCCTGAAACTCCTTATGTCCTGGCACCAATCTGACCAACTCCCCTGGTTCTGAGCCCCTCAGAGGTATGGCCACCCTATCTTCCCAGGGCGCTCTATCTACAAGTTGTTGTGGCCGGGCTGAGCTCGGTCCAGGACAGGAGAAGTCTGACTTGGTGGTGTGTGGCTGGTGGGAAGCAGTGCCGTCGCCTATCGCAGAGAGCAGGGTATTTTCCGTTGTTTTCTCCCCGAAGCTCGGATGTGCAATGACGTACAGCTCAGCTGATGCACGCTCCCGTGCAACCCCGAAAGATGTCCACCACAGCTTCCAGCCCTGCATTCTGCGGCCTTGCATTGTAGTACCGCCAGCCTCCGCTAGCAGTCACTAGTGCATCGGCGAGTGGAATCCCCCCTTCCCCGGGAAGGAGTGCAGTCCTGAGGACGCTCAATCCCGCCAACCCCCGACAACCCGGACTCGTTCCTGAACCTGGGTCGCCGGCTTGGCGCGAGGTGTGGCATCCAGCGCCTCATCCCTCAGCGCCACCAGGCCGGCTGTGCTGCAGCTGTCTTGATGTTGTTCTATGCTTAACCATTTCATTCAGTCTCCATCCATGGTACAAAGAACTACTGGAATGACTCAGATTTGTATTGTGGTAAGCTTAATAAAATATTTCTTTTGACTGCAGCAAAACTACATAACTGAAATTCAAACACTTTCTTCCACAAATTTAGAAGTGGAGGCCAGCCATTTAGTACAGCGGTAGCGCTACTGCCAGCGGCACTGATGATCTGTGTTCGGGAGTGACCACGGTGCGTTAGAGGGCAGGGGCAGAAATAAGGTTTTGCCAGTGGGGAGCCAAGAATAGCTCCTAGTCATTGGCATTTTTTGGTCAACCAGGAGCTACTCTGACAAACCAGGAGCTACTACCAAAAAACGAAGAAAAATTTAAGTTGTGTGAGAAAACAGCAATTATTTATGTTCTTTTTTTTTTTTTTTTACTTTGGCAAGGATAAACAGCTAAGACTAGTAACTAGGCAGAGCAAGAGTAGTACTAGGAAGAGAGAAGAGAAAGCAGAAGACCAGGTTCTGGCCAGGAAGACAGGCCGACAGCAGAATGTAGAAGGCAGCAAGTGTCCAAGCAAAGAGTTGCTCAGAAATGCTTCTTGGATGGAAGAGAACTTTACAAAAAGACAGACTCTCATTCATTAAATTAAGAATATTCCAACTGTGTGGTGATTTCTTTCTTTTTTTTTTTTTTTTATTTAGCATATTTTACACATTTTGTGTGCAAGTCATGGTGGGGGGGTCCAAATAGTTTAAAACACTTAACAGCAAGTATCACAAGCAGCAACAATTCCCCATAAGTTATTTATTAGTCTTCATCTGAGTTTTGTTCCAAATAACGATGGAGGTCCTCCTCATTCTCACTTTCACTAGATGTGATGTGAACGTCCTCAAGTACTGCTACTTTGCTTTGGCCTACTGTTGAGGACCTGTGAGGTTTTGCTCTTACAAATCACTCTTTTACCAATGGTGTACTGCAAAAATCTTGTGGTTCTGGGCCCTCCATGGAGATTAAAAGCAAGTCAGCTATGGTGCTGGTCTTCAGGTTAGCCCTCCAGTCCAAACAATTTATTTTCATAGCTGAAAATGCCCTTTCTAGTGTAGCATTAGATATTGGATACACAAGTACTATAGCTATGACATGAAGAATGTTGCTGAAGTATTAAGATTTTCTCTGAAAGATTACACACCATACCTCAAGGAATGAGAGCCGTTTGTGATACTTGGTAATATTCTGTTTCAACAGTTTCCTTTCTGTCATTGCAGTATGCACATCGCATCCATTCTGCAGCAAGACAGGAGAGAAGTGGTTAATAACAAACTGGATCTCCTCATTTCCAAATTCCAAAAGCTCGTGATCATTGTCAGGCCACTTTGCAGGGTCAATGACAGTGCTATTTTTTAACAATGGGCAAGGCCACTGATTTACGGTGATTAAAACAATTAAATTCCGTTTTCAAGACTTAAGATTCCGGAATTTCACCGGTGATTGTTACTCTAATTTCCGGATTTTACCGGGATTCTGTTATCATTCTTTCAGTACGTGCATAAATAATCAGAATTAAAGAAGGCTTAACATACAGAGCATTAAATAAAGCAAACTGAAAATAGTACAGGAAGGAATTAAAACAAAAACAGACTTTTTTATAGATTTACTGATCTGATAGAAAATGCCAGATTCCATGAAATCTTCATTTTTACCGGTTTTCAGGCAGCCCTAATTCCGGAATTTTACCGGATTTTCCGGTAAAAACCGAAAAACAGTGGCCTTGACAATGGGTCTTCTGCGAAACCCAAGAAGCACTGGTTGAGACAGCCCATTACACAGTTTACAATCACTTCATCTTCCTTTGCAAGGCCTGAAAAAGAGCATCTCTGATTTCCCCTTGGAGCTCAGTTTCTTTAAACATTGCTGTCCCTTCCTTGTTAATAACCATTTCTCTCCTGAACTTGGCCAGTGTGGTTCTATCCTCTGCCGTCAGATTTTCTATTTCCGAGAGTACTGTACCGACAGTGTCCATTACGTTTGGAAGGGATACATGGGCATCCTGGAATGCACGGGAGACAGTTGAAAGATCTCCGAGTATGTCAGAACAGAAGTGTGAGAAGATCAGGAATTTTACATTGCACATTTTGTTTTCTAAATCCTTTAACTTTCGCCTTGTCTGCTGCTGGAATATCACGTCTGGTGTCGGATACAAGTTCATCCCAGTGACCCAGTATGCTGCTGTAATTATGAAGCACATCATGGACAGAGTCCCTTTTATGTGAGAGCCATCGTGTTCTTTGTGATTTTTTAAATGTGATGCAAGTGGTCTGAATAGCTTCAGCTACTCTTTTTAACTCTAACATTTTGGGGAGTTCTCATAAAAATAGAATATTGCTATTAATATGCTGTCAATGGTCTGTCAAAAATAGGTGTTCTTAAAAGCATCTTTAGCTGCTAATTCAAGCCTGTAAGAAACACAGTGAATGGCAAGAAGCCATGGGCACTACTTTTTCAATAATGCCGTCAAACCCTTATTACGACCAAAGTTGACAGACGCACCATCAGCTCCTGCACCAATGCAGGATAACTGCTTTAGGTTAACCGTGTTGTCCCAACAACTGGGAGTATGCGGAAGTCACTGCACACCTCAGACCACTTGCATCACCAGACTTATCAATTAATCCTATAAACATCATAGTAGGTTGCCCATTTTCAAGAATTTTGGTATGCACAATCTCCTTCTCCGTGGTGGTCCTGTCCATAGTCCCATCCATAAAGACAGAATGATATCTGTAGGTTGCCTCTCCTGTGAAATGACTCACAACTGGTTTTCTTAAGTGATCAGCAATAGCTGCAATGAATGAGGCACACGCTTTCTCATTGGCATAAGCTTCACCAAGTTCAACACCACGTCTCTTTTCCAGTGACAGTAGTCCTTTGAATTTCAGGAAGGGGTCCTCATCTTTAGCAATGTAGCAGGCAATATCAAAAAGTTTCTCTAATTTGTGTAGAGATATTTTATTCATTTTTAAGATACATTTTTCTATTTCTCTGTCTGAGGGCATAACATCAGATAACTGCTTGCCTTTGTCCTTCTGATACAGCATGCCTCTCATTTTTTTTTTTTTTTTAACATTGCTAGTTCCACTGATGTACGAATCCACATTGCTCATTTTACCAGCTCTAGCTGCCCACTTTCTGAATACATTTGGTTTCTCTTGACAAAACGTACACCAAATTTTAGTGGCAATGCCATCTTTTGCATCAAACTGCAACCATGACAAATCTGGATTTTCCTTTTGGCCCTGCCATGAGCGCACTGTGGATACGTGACATAAATGGGTCTGTTTTTTCTTTTCCTTATTTATGGTAGCAGCTGTAGTAGTACTACCTGGGGGTGTTATGGTCAAAGAAGAGGAGGATGGTTCTGTTGTATCATCAGGTTGCTTACGTTTTCATGAAGCACTGAACCTAAAACTTAGAAGTGACATGATGACCACCACGGGAAGGAGATGGGCCCACTAGATGTTTTGTAATTAAGAAATCATTTTATTCAATACGAACAGCTGAAAGGGATAAACTGAGATGTTTGTTTCAAATCACGGTTATTATAAAATGAAGAAAATTACTTAACTGTCTTGTCTTTTTTTTTTTTTTAAATCAAGGTACCGTACAACAGGTAACAAGAAGATCACAAGGCTAAGGCATCCCCTTGTAATGTATTTTTTTTTTTATATATAAATATAGAGTATCAAGGCTAGGTCTCCTTGTTCACACGAGGATCCTGGGGGGGTCAAGGCAAATTAACTTTTTATTAATTAAAAACACAGAGGTTAATCAGAAGTAAAGGGATTCTTGTCTCCCCAATGCAAAACCCTGATCAGGTTAGCACTTGATGTGTGCCTTTCTTATAACTACAGGGGATGTGTTTCAGGTTTGCTCTATCCCCCTCCACCACAGCAATTCAGTTTAGATTTGCTTCAAACTCTCACTGGAAATGGCTTGTCAGAATAATTAGCACAAAATATGTGCCAAAAGAATAAGAAAATATAGCACTAGAGAAGGCTAGGTCTTCTTTTCAAGTTCACAGTAACGAGGGATTCCTATCTCCCCAGTGTGAACCGCAAAACCCTGTTCAGGGCTCCTACAGTTAGCATGTGCTGTGTACCTTTCTAAACTACAGCCATAAATCAAACTGCAACCTTGTTCTCAGGCTAAAATAAGTCTGCTCTCTTCCCCTTCCACAGAGCAATTCACTTAAGATCTGCTTAACCAAATTCGATCTCACTCTGGTAAAGGCTGGACAGAATTAGCTCTATTCTGTATGACTATGTTTTTACATCAAATTTAAGTTTTCACACAAATATTTCTCTCAGACACTGCAAGTAAAACTATTCTCTCTGATCTCTCCATCTCAACTGCCATGAGGCAAGTGGTCTCTCAGTATTAGCCACACATGTCCAACCCTCAAATCACACTGATTGGCTAAAAGACAGTGACCGACTTACAGATACACCTATTGTCTATCAGACATGATCTTTAGTCACTTGAATTGCCACCTGATTGGCCTGATCAGTAGGCAGTCATGTGATTCCAGTTAGTTCACTCAACTCTTGAGCACCCCCCACACGCCACTCAAGGTTATATGGGAAGGTCTTCAATGGCAAGTTCTCCACGCCCACTCTCAGAAAGTACCACAGCACACGACGACAACATTCCCGATCAGAATGGTGAGTCAGGTGACAACACACCGTTCCCCATAGATTTTGATAGGTAACTGTTTGATAAGCACTAGGGTTACCACCTTTTAAGAAGCCCAAAGTGGGACATTTCTTACTGAAACATGATTTTTCGCAGGACAGTATGTAACCTCGACCAATACAACAGACTTGTTTTCTCTGTACAATCAGAATTAAGGCCAAGTATTGTAGTTTATTAGTTGCTTCTATTGTTTCTTATTTTGAGACATTTTAGTTAAGGTATGATAGTTTTCTGCAGCATTTGGTGGAAAATTAGAAAATTTTACTACTATGAAGTCAGGACATGTAGTATTTTTCATTGTTTTTTGCAGGACACAGCTGCCCAAATCAGGACTGTCCTGCGAAAATAGGGACAGGTGGTAACCCTAATAAGCACTGCAAAGCAGACTTGTCACTGACGAGAATCTGACAATTCTATCAGTAGGGGAACAAGATTTGTATTCTTCAGAACTACTGACAGCTTGTTGATCCTTTCGTGTCCCCCCCTCCCCCCAACTACCTTTGTTAGCAATGAGTAGTGAAGCTGACACTGGAGCACAAGATATTTTACTGAATGAATACAAATCTCGTCCCCCTACTGGATCCTAGTAGGGTCCTATTGCATGCAGTCAGTCTTTAACTGTGTAAGTGATTCTGTCACTCCGTTTTGCTAAATATTTTTGCAGAGCTTGAGTGACAAATGTGAAGAGGTTACCAGGCGTTTTGCAGTACATCACTCACCTCTACCCCCTTCGCACACCAGGAGTTTTAGCACATCTTGGCAGTCCTAAATCAAATGAATTCACCCTTGCTCCTTCACTTAATTAATTAACTACTTCTCCAGCTTCAGCATGCACGGACTCTGGGGACAGGAAAGTCCAAGCACTCGATCACAGCATTCACTGTGACTGTTTCCTGAGGTGCATGTAGAGCTGGTACTAGTCTATCGCTGAACTTGCAGCTATCTACTAGTACCAGCTCTACATGCACCTCAGGAAACAGTCACAGTGAATGCTGTGATCGAGTGCTCAGACTTTCCTGTCCCCAGAGTCCGTGCATGCTGAAACTGCAGAAGTAGTTAACTGATGCAGTGAAGGAGCGAGGGTGAATTCATTTAGGGCTGCATTCAGACTCCCATCACCCACCCCATGCCGACCCTTCTTCACAAGACACATCGGGATTTAGCCAGGCAAATACACTCAACTACTTCGTCTGGTCCTGGAGTAATCTGATCAGTCTTTCTTGAAGTAATCTGCCCTCGCTCTTTTACCCCGCCCCTCTGGGTTGAATTTACCACTCCCAAGCTCACAGTCCAGCACCAGTCTGCTTCATGATGTTCCCGGACTTGATCCTCCTCCGTTACAGCCACACTCCTGCTCCTTGACTGACTGCACTTCTAACAATTCCCCACAGTTCCTTTCTAGTATGCCCACTACTCCAGCCAGAATATTATGTGATAGACAGCTGCATTTCCACTCCCACGCATTCTGTCTCTGGAGCAGCACACTACACAGCACCTGTGCATCACTGTAGAAGAGAGAAGCAGGAGATGAACTGAAGCGCTATTTAGCACTCGGTGCCACCTTATTTCGAACCCTGGAGGGTCAGTCAGGGGGGAGTAAGTAGGATGAGCATCTCAAGGACAGCTCTCCTCCGGGGAGGAGGGTTGTGGTTCCCTGGCAAGTCAGTGAGTGCAACAGCCAGAGTAACTCTATTAGTGGGGAGGCGACAGCAGACGTTTGTGGATCGGATGCGTGCCTAATTTGCATGGATGTCACTGCATGTCCACGCCTCCGAGGGGAACGTACAAGGACCCCCCCCCCCGGGCCAGCAGCACTGTGATGCCCACAGACCTCCATCCAAATGACACCGCAGCCCCAGGTGCTAACATTGGCTGGGGCCTCTGATATATCTGTCTCTTCCCCACCCGGTTGGGGGGGGGGGGAACCCACTGTAGGAGGTAAGCTGCAGGCCTCCTCAGTCCAACAAGCTGGGGGGGGGGATGCCAAGTATGATGTTCAGGTGCTGAAAAAGGAGGTAAATCCCCTCACCCATACCTGGAAGCTAAAACAGAATTGGGGGGGGGGAACACATTTAGAAGTGGAAGTCAAATATGCATAGCAAACTGGCCAGTTGATAGTATGAGTGATACTCTACCTCAGAATCATTTTTATAAAAACTAGTAAGCATCAGTACTTGTTACCAGACAAAATGTTTTATTATTTCTTGTTTTTGACAGCAGTATATTTCTGATATCCATGAATGCTTGCTAGGATACTTCTCATCTCAACCAGATTTTAAACCACTTTGGTATTAATGGGCCGGACTCACAAAGGGCTGCGAATGCCGCAAGCCCCAGGTGCGCTAAACATATGGTGCACGGGCCTTGCGGCACACCCCTGGCTGATCAGGATGCTTGATCCTGTATGCCAACTGCAGCAAGTTAGATCAGCTTTTTCTAGTCTAACCTGCATCAATCCTGGGTACACTTTCTAAGGGGCTTGCACCAAATAATTCATGGAAGCTGCCGTAAATTGGGAAAAGTGTTTTAAATGCACCCACTCTTCCAGAATCAGGCATAGAGTGTTACAAAGCTGTTGGCGCCAAGGGGTTTGACGCAGGGCTTGCTCATCACCCTTTGGGAATCCATCTCAATGTCTCACAAGAAAGACTGCACATCCCAGCAGTCTTGTGGTAAAAAGCTTAGCACTGTGACCTAGTAGAGACACACATTTGAACCCCACCACAACCAGCTAATAAGTCACTTATAACACTGTGCAAGTAAACTGATGTTCATATCAGCATGTTTTGCAAAATTAGATTAAAAAATTCACAATGTTTATGTTTTTGCAAGTTCTGGACTTAAGAAAACATACTAAGTCCACAACCTTTGGAAAGACAATCCTTCCAGAGTAATAGAAAAGTCCTACACATCCACAACTTGCCTTTAAAGTCAGAAATAGGAATTTTCCAGGCAGTCTATTACTGTGCATGATGTGCCATGACCCTCCCTACTGGTTGTGCTGCTGCACTCAGTCTTGACCATGTTTCACTTTAAAATCAGTCCCATATACAGAATCCGTCCCACCCCTTCTTAAAACCCTCCACTATTTTCAACTCTACCACCTCCCTAAGAAAACTGTTCCACACTGCTCCCTTCTATATGACTTGATGCTTTCTCAACCCCCTGCTCTGCCCCCAAGTTTATATTCATGCCCCCTGGTGGTGGAACCTTCACAGCACATGAACAGCGCTGACAGTCAACTTGTTAATGCCCTTTCCAAACTTCAAGGTTTCAATAATGCCCCTTCCTCTCCCTTCTGGTCTCCAGGGTGTACATGTTTAAGCTGCAGTGTCCCTCTTCATACTTCATCCCCTCCTGCCCCCTAATCATCTTGGTTGCCCTTTGCTGCATCATGTCAAATACATCCCTATCCTTAAAGAGCACATTTCCCAGTCCTTTTGTCTTTCATGCATAAATTACCCCTCTCTGCACAGATTCTGGAATTGTATTTTATTATTGTCTTCTGCAGTTAGTTTTTGCATTCTGAGCTGCTAAAAACTGCAGGTGCTGTATACCCAGTGCTGTACCTGCTAATGTCACTATATGGCAGGAGTGAATCACACTGCAGTACAGTGATGTTGCAGCAGTTTTGCAAGTAAAAACTACATTACTAGGTGTATATAAAGTACTGTGGTCCCCCCTTCCCCAAGACACCCTGTTAGCAATACATTATACCAAAATCCAAATGCCCCGTCAGTATATTTTTTTTTGTAAAACCAACTGGCTTCTACCTCTGTAACAAAGCATGGGGAGTGAGAGAAGATCCAGTTGCTTTCAACCAAGACAGTTAACTGTCAGTTTATACATCTGTGTGATTAATGTCTATACCACGATCATTCAAAAGCAGTAATGCCTCCTTATCCATACCATACTGGTGCCTTCCATGTCTTTCTGACTAAAAAAGTTCTTCCTGTTCCTCCCCGACATCAGCAAGGCACCACAGAACTCCGAACACTAATTTTGGTACCATATAATTCAAACACTGTGTTTAGATGTGCTATATTTCCTATATGCACTGCAGAGGTGATTTTAAAAACCAAGGGTTACTTCTAGAGAAATTGTTTAAATTGTGAAACTGGGATTCTGCACGTGCACGGAACTGCCAATATAGCACATCTAAACACATTGTTTGTATTATATGGTACCAAAATTAGCGTTCAGAATTCTGCTGTGCCATGTTGATGTCGGGGAGGCGCGGGACGGAGGAGCAGAAAGTGATTTTTCGGTCAGGGTGACTGCCAGGTGTGTTACTACAGAGAGACATGGAAGTCGCCAGTATGTCAAAGGCAAGTGCAGCAGGACTGAAGCAGAGCTCAAAAACAAATGCAAAATATGGGAAGGCAGAGTAAACCTTGACCAAAAAATAAATGCACACACCACTTCAGGTCTAGTACTACATATAATGACTATAAGCTGTAACTTTCTGGACCATCATGAAAAGTGTAATGTGATAGTTCCAGAGTGGTCCACAGTACTCCAGGTGCACTACATCAAGGAGCTAATTAAACAAGGGCAGGATCACATTCATTTCTGCTAGACAGCCCCCGTCCTGTACAGCCCAGCAGTCTGTCTGCCTTGTTGCATTGTGCTTGTAGCTACAAGTTGTCTACAATGATTACACCGAGATCTCCTTCCTCAGTCATTACCATGAAATTTACTATCCCTAGCCAATATTCTGTCCTACAGTTGTTCATACCACCATGCATAGCCTTGCATTTTCTGCATTAAACTTGATCTGCCTGCCCCACCTCTCTGGGTAGCTTTTCACATTTTTAATGTCCTCATCATCATCATCCACTCTCCCTCCCAACTTGGTATCATCTGTGCATAAGATGCTCTTACCTTTCATCCACTCTCCTGTCACAGATGAACAAGTTGACAAGTAATGGCCCCAAGATCATCCTCTCCAGACTCTGCTAGTGACAGCCTTCTCCTCACATTGCCCCCCCCAATTAACTACCACTCTGAGTCCTACCACTCAACCAGTTCGTAATCCCCTTGATTTATACAGATTCCCAAACTCCACATAATTCTTCAAGAGAAACTAACAAAACTTTGTTTCAAAACAATCATAACAAATGTGAAAAACAGAAATTAACTGTTGGCCTGCAGTTTTCTCCCACATCTATTACCACATCGCTCTGCGGAAAATCCTTCCCTGATTCACTGAAACCGCTTTGCTTAGCACCCCCCCTCCCAAATTCTCACCTAGCATCTCCGCGAGTGCCTAATTCAGTGGTTTCTGGCTGGTGAAGGGCTTTCAGACACAGTATGCATGAAAGACGATATATGAACAAAATTCCTTTCCTCTCTCCCCAGAGGCCACCCTTCTGTTATGCATACTATATACTTACCAGAAGAACGTAATTGTTCCATCATCAAACACTTCAGATTCAGTTGTCCTCCTAGAGCCATCTTCTTTTTGCATAGGTTTTTGGTCTTTAATCTCAAGCTCAGACTCTGCTGCATAAGAATTGGAAACTAAATTTGTACAGCCATTACTCTGCTCTTCAGTGGAAGATCTCATTAGAGGACTACTGTCGTTCCCTTCAATTTTGGTCATGCTTGTTGCACACAGCAAGTCCTAATGCTCAAATGACTTGTGTAAGAATAAAGATCATTCCAGTCAATTTAGTCCAAGTTAACAGTTATTAAATGGAGATTCACAGATGAAAGAGTTAATCCCTTGAAGGAAATCACTTTGGGGAAAAAAAAAAAGATTAGCCAGTTTAAAAATAAAGATATGTAGTGCAAAGGCAATAATATGGAATGCAGTTGGTTGAAGCAGTCCAGATGTCATGTAGCAAATAAAGAGTGTCAAATACTATGTTCTTCCAGTGTCTTCTTAAAATGGAACAGAGATGTTCCCTGTAAAGAGACACCAAGAATTAACAGTGTAATCATTCATAACAGTTCTGCATATGAGATGAATTTTCCAAGGTTTATCAAGAAAGCTTTGCCAGAAAGGAGAAAAACATCCCAATGCTGCAAGAGCACACCATCATGTCATTTTAAATGTAAACTTTTCTTTAGTTTATTTATATATATATTTATTACTGCTAATAGTAGGTCACTTGTGACTATTCTGGGTGCCACCATTTTGATTGTTTAAACACTTCTTTCTTCCGAGGAGCAGTGCTAGCAGTGAAAACATGATGTCAGGACACCAGTCTGACTGTCTGCCTAACAGGCAGCAAAGGTGTGACATGCCAAAGTTACTTTCAATGTCTTCTAAGGTGTGGCAGATCAGGATTTTTTTTCCCTTGTAAACTGCTTCAATGCATGTGTTTTCTGCAAGTTTCAGTTCATTCAGACTTGCTTCATAGGAGACCAGGGCTCTCATATTCAAAAGGTTAGTGTAGCGCCAACCATGTTATCCCTACATAAACCAAGAATAGCACAATAGGACATGGTAGGGGCTACATTCAATGGCCTCTAGTGCATGGCACTGACCCAGAATATACTAGTAAGTGAACCTATGCAAATGAGGGCTTCCTTGCAAACAAGGTATAGCAGAATATTCCATGGGTCTGAAAGCACTAAACAGCCTCCGCAGCATTGTTAAATGCTGCCAAAACCCTATGCTTATCCCTGCACACAGTCATGCATAAAACCCCATCCATAGCCAAGTAACAGACTGACAGCAGGAGCTGTCCATCCCTAGTGTCACCCCCCCCCCCAAACTGGGCCATCCAGTACACATTATACACCCACTCTGGTGTCCAATGGCACTGGTTCCCCAACCCTCCAGATCGCCAGTCAGACCATCCAGTATGTGTTACGCAGGGTTCTTTTTAGATATGTAAGGGGTCAGATTGTTCAAGTCGAGCCCAGATTCATAAAACTGCAGTTTAAAACCTCTAACAGTGAGCAAGTTGTCCCCAACATAGAGGAAAAGGTGGGTCAGTTAAAAACTGTGTGCCAATTGTCCCAATCCCCCAACCAAAAAAAATTAACCCTATTGGTGTCCAGTGGTCCTGCCACCTCCCCGATCTCCAACCACCATACAACTGGTTGTCCTCCTCCTCCTCCTCCTATTCTGCCCACTCACAAATATCAGCAGTCAGATGCATGCTCCCTGCAGAAGACTGTGGCCAGTGAATGTGGGGAGCAGTGGGCTGTGCTGGTCACCGTCTCTGATGACAGGTATCACTGTGGTGAGAGGCTGGGGCAGAGGGCCCAGGCAGGATGTGAGGGGTACAACTATTCAGTGGTTGGGGGGGGGTGGAACCCCTGTACACTAATAGAAGTGTATAACATGTACTGGATAGCTATATCTGCAATCAGGGGCTGCACAACTTTGCACAATGCCGCCATGCAGTCAGCACAGCAGCAGCATACTAATGAGCCCATAACAGGCATGCAAATGGCCCTACAGGCTTATCAGCATGCCAAGGCTTAATACAGTTTGCAGGAGCACTGGTGCAGTCCAATTTTGGACATGCCATCTCCATTCAGCTCCTGTAGGGCATATTGCAATAGGAGACTGTGTCAGCACATAGTGGGTATGGGCTGTGCCGAGACAGCCTCATATTCAAACAGCATGCTCCAATCAGAGCGCACTATCTGAATATTGCTCCCATGCTGGCTGTGCACTATTACACATAGCATTAATGGGTGCACAGCACACAGGGCAGACTCCAAATATAGGGCCCCATGTTCTCACTGCTAATGCAACTTCCAGGAACAAACACTATTTCAACAGTCAGAAAATAGAGGCAGAAAAAAAGAAAATGAAGTGGGAGTCACTTAAGCAGGTATACCTTGATCTGCTGTGCAATAAGTGCTCGTTAAATACGCTGGATTGACAGTACTAGAACCTGAAATCCTCCATTTATCCACAGAACAGGTACAGCACGGACTATCACAATGCAAGCTTCCCCACACTGCCCCGCCACTGTGCCTCAACCCTGCCATGGTGCCCACCACATAGTTCAGAGGGTAGTTCAGATTCCATGCCCATTCAGACCTTGGCCTCTCATGTGAGACTACCAACAATGGCACCAATTGTGTTGATGGTTTTGAGTTGTGGGCACCTGCCCACTGTTCAGTTCCCACAGACCTCCACAACTCATTTCACATCAGGCCACTGAACAGCCCTCAGGTGAAAATGGCTTTCAACCACTACCAATCTGTGCTGGACCTAAACCCATGACCTAAAGGTGAAAGGCTCCTTATCCCACTACCAATCCACAGAGACATCCATTTTGTGCAATTTTTTTCTTTTTAAAATTAACAAAACAGTTATACATTTAAAAAAATATATATATGAAACACATAGGACCTTCCTCCTGAGATTTTGTTTTTTCTTTAAATGAGACTGCCAAATTCAGATGTATTGCACATTGGCATCATTGTTATATTATACCCACCAGAGTGATGCACTTTGTAAGAGAACAGGAGGCTCCCAGGAGAATTAGAACAAAAGTCTATATCATGAAGAGCTATATAAAGTTGACTGGTGACAAAGGCAATTGCATTCTCCTCAGCAAGTACATATTAGCAGGGAAAGCTATTGTCTATCTTACCTACATGGAAAAGGACATCTCATATCCCACAGTAGCCTTCAAAACAGAATTTCTTACTAATAACTACAGTACTTTGTTTCTCAAATGGTATAAACAAAACCATTTATTTTCACACTGCTCTGAACTTTAACGTGTCATACATTTGGTATTTGTCTGCATCCATTTAGTGTGACACACATGGGTTAGAACAGTTTTCTAGTACTTGTAAATAGCCGGCATCCACTTCATTCACATTTAGCATTACAGAGCGAGGAATTAACCTCAAAACAAAGTGGTCCCCTAAGACCTTAAGCATTTGTTGACCTGGTAAGGCTGCTGACACACACCACCTACCCCTACCCAAAAAGGGGTGGACGATCAGCCACACAATATTTATGTACTGTAAACAAGCATACACCAAAAACATAACTGCTATTTCTAAACCAGCCCAACAGGTCTCGTGACGTCGGGTACTGGATGTGCCTGCAGCTCCCTCAAACAGGTCATGCAGCCAAGCCGTTAAAGCTCTGAGTTACCAGCATTTATTTTGCAGCACCTGTCAGTAGGCATTCCGGATGCTGTTTTTCAAAACATTTGATTGATAAAGCATTTCCAGACTGACAGCTCTGCAACTTCCTTCCCAGCGGAACACTGCATCTACTGCGATAAACTTAAAACGCTAATTACAGCCACTCGCCTCCTAATGCAAAGATGAGGTTTCCCCTATACATTTTCGCTCCTGTTGCAGGATTTACATTGCACAGAGGGAACACTCTTGATATTGTCAGTGCCAAACTGTATTAACTGCAGGTCAGTTCATCTACCTTTTCCCTGCTCTCTCAAATGCACCATGTACGTATTGGTAATCCATATGTAGCCCACCTGTACGTTTCTATGTGAGACGGTAGTACTCTACTCTCCGTTCCCTACCAAAAAGCAGCCGTTTCTTCCTCGTGCTTTACTGACCCAGTTGTGACCGTTTCGTGGACCCAGCCCGACTCATTAGGAACACCACAACAAATCACTGCCGCTGCTCCCAGCTCCTGATGTGGCTTTAACCAGTCAGCTCATCAGCTGCCCGCCTGATGCAGTCCATACTACCAACGCTAGGTCCTCACCGGCTACACCTACGGGTCTGCGCACGGCGCTCCCTGCTTTACTTCTGTTGCCCTGAACAGGACGCCTCCACATGAGCCAGCTGTCTTTCCTCACTACTGACGGTGGTTTAAAGCGCTCCATTGTACGTCAGGCCCCGCTTAGCTTAAAGGTAAAGGGGAGGGACGAAGTGACGGCCATATTGTGGTTGGCAGAATGGGAGGTCTTCTGGTTGGAATGGCGGATAACAATTGAACTGGGACCGAACCCGTATACTCCACTTCGCACCTTATGTTTTTTGTTTGTTTTTACTGCGACTTTCTTTTTTCCCTGAAAACGTGAAGCGATGCTGGACAAGCCGGCTACGAGGGTATTGCAGGTCAGTATGAAAATACTGACGGTGTAGTGCCGCACTCCTGTGGTGCTGCCTGTCGTAAGAGACGTTAAACTAAGGCCCGGGCCCCGTCTGCCTGTTCGTCCCATGGCACTTATTTATTTATTTATTAAAGAGATTTACCAGATAAGCATACTAAGCGGGAAATCCGCTCGTTTCCCAGATGCGACCTGGAGTTACGTAACATTAAAATGCTAAATTACAATAGGTACATAGGCAATGTTGCCGTGAAACAGGTACATAATGATACATACATCGGGTACAACAGGCACAGAAAGGGTGAGACAACAGGTCCAGAGATGTTACAGGCATGACTCATACATTAGTTGTTTAGTTACAGAGTTAACGCAGAGTGCGTAATAACATTGGGGTCTGTGACCATAGACATTTCTTGCAGTGATCATGGAGAAAGAGGACAAAAGACAGGGACAGCACAAGAATAATACGGTTGTTTGCATATGTGCCCCATTAAGTCACATTTTGACGCTTCAATTTAACAGATCTGGCCTGCAGGTTACAGTTGCAAATGTCAGAGAATTGGGCCTGAAGAAGAGTGTTCAAGGTCCTAGGGGTGGTGGACTGCCTGATTTCTGCTGGGAGGTTATTCCAGAGTGTGGGCAGCCTATATTTGAAAGCCGATTGGCCCTTTGAGGTGCGCATGAAAGGGATTTGTAGTAGTTTAGAGTCAGAGCCCCGCAAAGAGTAGGCTGGGGAGGGTTGGGTTGATAGAGCGGAACTGAGATAAGAGGGGAAGGAGTTTGACCAGTGCTTAGCTACGAGATTAGCGCAGTGAAGCTGTTGCCTGGAGTGCAGCGAAGGGAGATCTAGGGCGGTATATAGGTGACAGTGGTGGGTGGTAGGGGGGCATTCTAGGATAAGGTACAGAAGGAATGAAAAAGGGGGTCCAGGTTGGCTAGGGTGGATGGAGAGGCTGCGCTGTAGACCACGTCACCATAGTTGAAGATTGGGAGAATCATTTTGTACGCTAGCTCTCTCCTGACTGGGGTGGTTAGGGCACCCATTGGTGCGGTAAAGGGCACCTAGTTTCGGGTGCATTTTTTTCTGGAGGGAGTCTATGTGGACAGAGAAGTCCACTTAAAAGCAGTAAGTGAATTTCCACCATTCACTTAAAATGCCACCAACAGCTTAATCTGGTCCAACTTCATGTAAGCCCATATGGATGCCAAACTGTTGTTTTCAGGGAAGGGACCAACATAAAATACCAAAGCACACATAATTTGACCTCTGATCGTGAAGCTGATCTCCAGGGTTCCACTGGCATGAGGCAGAGCGAGCAGCAATAAAAGAGATTTGCAGAACAAAGTTAAATGTCCAAACCGGTTTAAAAAAACAAACAGGATACTATATGCTGTAGCGCTCCATGTTTTCTGTGGGTAATCACAACAACTGGGTATAGTGTGCCCCTGCCAGGGGAATGGCAGAGCACAAGCTTTAGAATGTTGGGCACGTACCAAGAAGCCAGTAGAAGAAGGCCATTTGGTCTGTCTAGTCTGCTCGTGTAACCCGGGCGGCCACAACTACCAGATGGGAGTCTCCAGGGTTCGGGTTGGTGTTATTTTTTGTGTTGTTAGCACTGTGCGGTGCCTCCATTATGTAACCCCCTACCTGGGACCTGAGCTCGGGGAGAAAAATGTCACTCGGCATGTTGGCTATGTTTGGCTAATCTGCACTGGGGCACCCAAGTATTCCGGACACAGGAAGCAATAACTGAATGTCCATACAAGGAGTTGGGATTCTAAAGTGTGGCTTTTATTCACAAACAAAAAGGAACAATAAAGCATAGACGGACCCCCACAGGGCTACACTCCTGGTAATGCAGATTTTTCCTGAACAAACATCTGTACACTTAAACCCTCGGGTTTAGAAACACACAAAGCACTCTGCCCGAACTTGACCTCTGGTTTCCCTGGCTCAGCTCCCTTGCCAGACCTTAG
Source organism: Neoceratodus forsteri (assembly GCA_016271365.2). Classification (NCBI taxonomy): domain Eukaryota; kingdom Metazoa; phylum Chordata; order Ceratodontiformes; family Ceratodontidae; genus Neoceratodus; species Neoceratodus forsteri. The sequence goes on from CM028133.1 coordinate 635,667,780, forward strand.
ACTATCTTCTTTCCTTGGCTCGGCTCCCTTGCAAGCCTTTGGACTACTTATCCATTTATCATGGAGATTTAATGGTGGCTCCCTATACCAACCATGAGCACTTCTGGCTCTATCATGGAATCTTCTTCAAACAATCCCACGTCTGGGTACTTTCCGCAGGCACTGGACAAGTACCTGAAACAAAGCAAACAGGTGTCCTACAGCGAACTCGTAGAGGTGACTCTTGTCACGCCAGATGGGTGGTCTCCCACCTCTTGCTCCCACAATTCATACCCGGCCATTCCTCTGGATTTTTAACACCTCATCTCTGAAAACACTTTGTAGATTTTCTATAAACGTGTATCACATTTAATCTACTGTTTCTTCCATCCCACATGTGCTGAACTTGAAAACATACTTAATGAGTGGTTCTGTCCATTTGTCTAGACCCCCACAGAGTTAAGCAGTCAAATTCCCACAACTTTTAAAACTGTACTTGGCTGTCTTTTCCTGACCCCACAGTAGCAGTCACTTAGATTCATCTTGTCCCAGGTGAAAACACATTGGCCCTTTAGCACAGCAAACTCACTCCTTGGTTGCAGGTGCCCCACAGGCTTTTTCTCTTCGGGAGCATAATGAAACTTCCAGGTGCCTCAGCACAGATCCTCACAGGCAGCTTTTTTTTCCACTAGCCAAGCGAGGGCAATTGCCCCTGGAAGCAGGCTGATTCCTTTCCCCCCCATCCCCGCAAGGATTGGGCCCTGAAAGTTTGGAAAGCGGTCTCCACCACTTCAAACAGCACTGTTCCTCTTGAGGTGAGAACACAACACCTAAACTAAAAAATATAGCTCTCTGGCAGAGCTAAGGGCTCTGATGGCCTGCAGCTGCAGCACACCTCTTCTCTCTACTGAGCCCACGTACAGACTACTACTGACTGACTTAAAATCCTCCCAACATTCTATCCTAACTTCCCTAGCTGCAACATTCCAAAGTGACCTGCAGCTGCGACAGTTCTAAAATGATGTCATCCCTCAGTCTCAGCCGAGACTGAGAACAGAGTGAGACAGTGTGAAATCTATTTAACTGGAATTTCACAAGCTGCCTTCCATGCCTGCCACTAGGTCTAACTGTGATTCTTGTAACCCCGGGTAACGGGGTTACACTCATATTGCAGGGTCCACAGCTTGAGCTACTGTCCCTGCCCCCATCCTTCCTACCCATGATCCTTCCCTCTGTGCCTATCCCAGCCTCTTTTGAAGCTGCCGGCTGTCTTCAATTAAACCACCTTTTCTGGCAGTGCATTCCAAGTGCCCACCACCCTTTCTGTGAAGAAGTGCTTCCTGACCTCCCTCATAAACACCCCCCAGCTTAAAACTGTGCCCCCTCATGTTATGGTTGCCACTCAGCTTAAAAAGACCCTCCTTATCCACCTTGTTTATCCCTTTTAAGTACTTGAAGATCCCAGTCATGTTCCCTTTCTCTCTCCTTTCCTCCAGGGAGTACATGTTCAGTGCCCTCAACCTCATCTCATATGCCTTACCTTGCTGACCTGCTATTATCTGTAACCCCTTCCCTGGCACCGTGGTCTGGAAAGAGAAGAAGGGCTACTACCCCTGTCTTGTCAGCTTGGACTAGCTCAAACAAGGTTGATGGGCCTGGGATCAGATTCTGATGGAAAGAAGGGGGTTCTTTATCAAAGGTTAGGTAAATAGTGCAGTGCTTTCCACCCAGAGTTAAATATACAGTGGGTCAGATGTTGTGTTAGCAGTACAACCCTCCGGGATGCTGTACCTACCCACCTGCCCTTACAGTTATCCCACATACATGGCATACCTGAAACCAAAAATCCACATTCAGTAATTTTTGCAATTAAAGACTCTAGCTAAAAATATGCGCATGAGTCAAGTATTGTTCCAAAACAATAAAACACATTTATTGTCATGGGGGAGGGCTAGGAAAAGTAAATTGGAATGGAGTTAACACATTGGAATTCACTTTACAGGTAACACATTTTTAGTGCCCACCTCCCAACAGCATTTTCCTTCAGTCATCACAGGTGTCAACCATATTACCCACTCCTATACTGGTACCAGTTTAACATTTCTTTAAAGGTGACCTGCAAAGTTATTAATGCAGCCTGATCCTGTCCCACATATTTTTGTTAGTGGCATTGGGAGTCCGAGGCTGCTTTCAGTAATATTTTTGGAGTAATCCTAACATTTTAAAATACTGCTGAAACTTTTTGGCGAATACGGAAGTGTTGGCAGGTTGCGAGTGAGCTGGCGCAAGTGTAGCTGGGTATTACACCCAGTGTTGTGACGTTGCAAACACCATAGCTCTTTATGAAGCAGCAGGGAAGGGGGATTAAAATGCTCATTTTATTATTTTTGCGGGGGTCTTTCATAGATTCATAGAAGTGTGACTGCAGAAAAGGACCGACAAGTCTCGTCGAGACTGCCCATTTGTCCAGCTATCTGCGTGGACAAATGGGTCTTGATGCTTAGATTAATATTTACAGCAACACTGGAAAGGGCCGTTGCCGTAGATAAAAATTTAAGCATTAAGACTCCCGCAAAAGTAATAAAATGATCATTTTAAGCTCCCCTCCCCTGCTGCTCCATAAAGAGCTATGGTGTTTGTAACGCCGCAACACTGGGTGTGATACCGAGGTACACTTGCAACCACCCAACACTTCCGTATTCGCCGAAAAGTTTCGGCAGTATTTTAAAATATTAGGATTAGTCCAGAAATATTACCGAAAGCAGCTCTGGACTCCCGCCACCACTAACAAAGGTATGTGGGACAGGAGCGGGCTGCATTAATAACTTTGCAGGTCACCTTTAAAAACTTTCTATGCCATGGGGCATAACTTGAAATTATAACTATGTACAGTTCCCCATGGGCAGTGCAATCCCTTGCATTTACTAACTGTTCTGCAGACTAACTCTGTTGGCATTGAATCTGTAGCTCTGGGGTGAAAAGCATGAGACATGACGCAGGCATCGTGCAGCTTGGAACAGAGGCATGATGAAGCAGGCATTTATTGCAGCTTGGGTTGCATGAGATGAAGGATGCTGGTCTTCACCTGTCAAGCCTTTCCAAACTTCACCACGACAGTCTTTGTAAACAATGTTCACTTGACACCTGTGTCTTCTCTCCGATGGTACCCTGGATTGGGGGGGGGGGTGACAGCTTTAATCACCTTTCAGGTTCCACTCAATACTGAAGTCTCTCATAGCTTTACAGTCAATTGTTACTTCAGTTTAAAAGAAAATCTTTGTCACCTCGTGTGACTGGAAAGGCATTTTCAGCAACCTACCAGCATGGCAGCTGTGGCCCATTGCATTCAGCACACAGTCCCTGAATTCAATTCTAAAGTCACTTCATGTGACAGGAAAGGTATTTTCGACCACCTGCCAGCATTGCAGCTGTGGCCCTTTGCATTTAACATACACAGTCTCCGGCTAACAGAAGACACTTTTCTTTGTTTTCTCACCGTGCAGTGCTGACGAACAGCTCACCAGTCAGATGCAGCATAAGATTCAGCTTCCATCACACTGGAAATTAAGGCAGGCTTCTTTGAGCATTCAGTGACCATGCAGGCACCCAAAAAAAACTCCACCCTTTCACAGGCATCCAGGCAGTTCCTCTCTTCCTTCAGGGAACCCCAGCCGATGACCTCAGTTCTGCTTCAGACACACCTTTGTGGTGGAAAACACTTTTTCCCATCAGTGGGAGACATGCAGGTGTCACGCACTCAGCAGGTCAGGCCCTTTACTCCCAAAGTGCCAACCTCCAAGCGCAGTCTTGTGAAAAGTTTAACTGAACAAGGTAACCCTCTTGTCTGTTTTGTGAGTTTGGATCAACCTTTGGTCTCAAGTCTTGGAGGGATTCAAACTGCGAACCTCCTGCTAGTGTACCCAATGCACAGGCTTAGATATTTCTGTCTTCGGGGGGGCCAGATATCTTTGCCTATGGGCACCTAACCAGGTGTACAGAGATGAACCCTTAAAACTTTAATAAAGACCTCAGATTTAAATCGCTTCTCTTTCCAGTTTGGTACCACCATTCAAGCTTATACTTAGTGTCTGCTATAACCATATATACTTTTCTTACAAATAAAAAGACATTAAAGACACCTAGTTTGCTCTAAAAAGAGTTTTACTATAATTAGATAAAAATGTGTAGAACACAAAATACAGAACTCGTATCACAAGACATACAAATCTTTTAAAAGAACAAGGTTTACACAGTGCAAATTCCTACTTACAGTACTTAGATTTGACTCTCTTTCTAAATACTTGTTTATAGTGCTCACCGATGTTTCTTGGTCAGAGTGTAGGAAAAATGTATCTGAAGTAAAACAGAATATTCCTTAAGCAAACTGTATTTGCCAACCTCTTTTGTGTGAGATCATCTAGCTCCTCCTCTGTCAGATTATATATAAAAAATATATATCTTATACAAAAATAGGATGTCTTTTCAAAGTATTACATTCTGCAACTTCAGCAGAATTCATGTCCTTCAAATGACACTTCTTTTGATCTCATAATTAGCTTTCTCCTTCCAGGACATGAAAGCATCTTTATGATTTCTCACTTCTATGTAATAACCTGGGGTTTTCCTACAACATCATAAAATGGATATGACATAGCAACTACGACTGTAATTAACTCGGACAAACAGGATCCTTGATTAAGGCCTTCCTTGTAACACCTAGTATCTAAAACTGTGTGTGTGATCTCACGTGCTGTTTTCAGCATTTTCTCATGGCTTGCATCTTTCAGCTGAAACTTGGGGTGAGCGAGGTCACTCCTAGAGCATCAGATTTTCAGCAGAGACATTCAGTAATGCATTTTATATTAAAACAAATGATACAGCACTCAGAACTGGCTGTCCATGTAACACCACGCACCTCCTGGGCTTTGTGGGTCATGCAGTTCCCCAGGCAGTCCTTTTGTTTCACTCTGGAGCACATAGCAACTGTCAGGCAACTTCCCTGCCTCAGAAAATTAAATTTCTTTCTTTGAACTGGAGCACCTTCCAGGCATTCAAACTCATACTCCGTTGCATTTCTTAGGCATTTACTTTTCTTTTGCCCCCACAGGATCAGGGAGCAAGGGGCAGGAGGGAGGGGGCTCCAGTCAACACACTGACTGAATTCAAACTCTCACATCCACCAACTGAATAGAACTGAACTGACTGTCTCTCATCACGAGCTTCAGAGAAAGAAAACAGTCTGATTGGCTGAACAGAACAATGGGGGAAGCCTGGCATCTGCTGAGTGGCTTATGCCAACTGTCAGTCACAGAAAAGGCAGTTAATGGGCTTCCTCGGTGCCCTATTGGCTGGCAGTCTTGGTGGCAAAAGCTGACACCACCTCCTTTTCCCAGGAGCCTTCACAGCAGCTCCTCTGGATCCTGGCATTCTTTGTTTTTTTTTTAATTTCATTTTTAGTAAGAGATAGTAGAGCACATTGTATAAATATATATATATACACACACAGGAAAGTAATTTCCAAGCATAATAAAAGTATATAGTTGTAAATCACCAATGGCCCTGTATAATTAAAGAGTGTATGATCCTAATCTTGGCAGTTAATTGCAGTGAATTTAAATTCGTTTCAGAGGAAGACTCATAGAAGGTGGGCTTATGTTAGATCTCACAGATGTTCATGGACTGTTGACCCCATTTTTATATTCTTAAATTGTAAGTATGAGCTTTCCCAATAGAATAATAAAAAGTCTCATTTTTACGGCCACTTTTCCTCCACCCACCTTTTCTTTCTTGTCTAAGGTACAAACTCTGGGTCATGTTGTGCCATATAGAGGGCCCATGGTTGCCATTTTTCCCTAAAAGGGATATGATTATCATGCAGGGCAGGCGTTAAGCTCTCCAATTTGTATATATCTAGAACTATTTGTCGCCAGCCAGAAATTGGGATTGTGGTGGACATCCACCTCCTGGTTATGGCCTTTTTTTGCTGCTAAATTATACAGGGGTAGTAGTGTACGATGCCATGTAGGTCTATGTGGAGGGTAAATAGAAATCATTACCATCTCTGCCATAAGGTCCAGTCACTCCCCGAGGCAGTATCGAATCTCCTCTTGGAAAATATACCAAAATGGTGTTCATTTTGGCAAAGCCAGAAAATATGGCCCAGATCTGCTATCTTGCATTTGCAGTTGCGCCAGCATTTGCCATATGATGTTGGGAGATATTTGACTATAACTGCAGGGGAACGAAAAAGCCTGCAACGACATTTCCAAGCAAACATCCTCCAAACGTTTGACAAGGTTATTTTAATAGCGGTGAGGGAGGAGAGTCGCCAGGATGAGAAAGGGATCTCAAGTTCCAGCTGTCAAGTACTGAGCCTGATGTGTCGCCTAAATGTTCCCTGAGTATTTTATAGAGGTGGCCTATTAGATGTCCCCAGGGGTGACCCAATAGCGTATCTCTCAGCAACACCTAGAGAGCTGGCAAAGGGGTAGGTAAGTTAGCGGATATCTCTCTTTGTCTTAAAATATAATTTTTAACTTGAAGATAACGGAAAGCATCTCTCTCTCTCTGGGAGATAATGCTTCCCGCGTAAAACATCAAAAGATGCTATCCCGGAATTTATGAAAATAATTTAGCCCAACTCTCCTCCATAAGGCAAAGACTAAATTTAATGTTACTGGGTGGAAGTTATCGTCTTCTGATATTAATGTAAAGTAGTAGAATATCTCTCTAAAGTCCCTTTTTTGTTTTATTTTATACCATAGTTTTAATATTTGAGCTGTACAAAGGGAAAAGTGATGAACTGGGGGTTTCCATACTTTAGAGGCAAAAGCTGTTTTTGTTATGTCATGTAGATCATTTATGGAGAATTCTATGTCCTTCCAAGGGGCAGAGGTGGATGGGGACAACCATTAGAACATTATTTTAAGAAATGCTGCCATTTCATAGAACTTCAAGTTGGGTAGGTTTACCTCTCCTGGGCTTAGAAATTGCAATAAAGAATATCTTACCCTGCCCCAATATGAAGTTAGAGATTGATTTGTCCCAGGATGAGAACTAGAAGGGGGAAGGGAAAATAGGGATATTTTGAAAGAAGTATAGGAGATGTGGGAGAACATTCATGCAAATTGTTTCTACCTTTTGAAAGAAAGTGAGATTTAGTTTGCTTCATTTGGAGAAGTCCATTTGGATTTGAATAGGTAATGGTTCATAGTTAATTAACTCTACTGTAGGTGATCCATATTTACTGAGACATGAACACCCAGATATTTAATCTTTATACAGTGCCATTTTAAGGTATAGTTTTTTTTTCAGAATTTGAGATGGAGTAAAATGCAAGGTGAGAACTTCGGTTTTGGAAATATTAAGTTTAAGATTAGCTAGTTCCTCAGATTCCCGAAGGGATTCCCATATGGCTGGAATTGACTGTTCTGGGGAAAGGGCAGTCAGAAGAATTTCATCAAAATAGGGAGACTTTGTAGAGCTTGTGTCCTAAAGGGACCTCTTCAATGCAATCGTTCATTCTTAATGTGGTTGCTAAGGGTTCCATATATAACGCAAATAATAACCAAGAGAGGGGACATCCTTGTCTTGTGCCTCGGTGTAATTGAATTAGGGAAGAGAGGGCACCATTAATACGAATATAGGCTTGTGGTTGAGAGTAAATATTTTTTGTCCATTTCCTAAAAGAATCAGGAAATGAGAATTCTAACAGGGTGTCCCACAGAAAATCCCACAACACTCTGTTGAAGGCTTTCTCAGCATCAAGGCTTAGTAGAGCAGTCAGAATTTGTCTAGTGTGGCTATATTCTAATAATAACATATGCTGACGTGTACTATCTGTGGTGCTTCATTGTTTGATAAAGCCTGATTGATCTGGGTGAATAAGTGTGGGAAGGAGTGATTCTAGTTTTGTTGCCCAGATGGCCATGTACATTTTATAGTCAGTGTTTAGTATAGAGGTAGGGCGATAAGAAGCAATGAGGATAATATATTTTTCAGGTTTGGAAAGTAACGAAATAACTGCATAATCCCATGAGGGGGCCTTCCCCATTTGCTACCGCCTTAAAGGTGGGCAAAAGAATCGGGAGTGGCTGCCAAATAAATTGCTTGTACCATTCTGACACAAAGCCATCTGGGCCCAGACATGTTAATGGCTTTAAAGGCTCCACGAATATTCTCCTCTTTATAAGTAGTATGGCTGGGATCTGGGTATTTTATTTTTAGAATTGTTGCTGCTTGTTTTCATGCTGTAAGTCTATAAGCTAAGAGCCTGGAACCTTTAGTGCCCCCTTTGTAATTAGATTGCTTTAAATAATTTAAGGTTTGAAGGATTCTCTAGTCCAATATTTTTTTATCTCCTGTTTTGTATCTCCTGTTTTTCACTGTAGTTCTCTATCTCCTCCTCTATAGAGGAGTTGATAGGAATGAAGTTGGTCCACAAGAAAATTATTTGAGGCCTTCAACTTTCTCTTTTTGCGGGAGGCATAGGCAATAGTTTTGCCCCTTATTGTTGCTTTCAATGTGTCCCATTGGATAGGGTCGGAGACGTCTGGAGTAAGATTATCTTGTATAGCCTGTGGAATACGCTTGCACATGTATTCCGTATATTCTGGGTCACGTAGTAAGGAAAGGTTAAAGTGCTAGAATTTTAATTTTTTAAGTTTTCCCAGATCCATTTTTAATATTAGTGGGTGGTGGTCTGATAATAGGTGGAGTCCTATAACTGTATCTTGGACCAAGGTGAAGTGTTCACAAGTAGTAAAAAAGTAATCTAGTCTGGAGTAAGATCTGTGTCGGCCCGAGGAGTAAGTCTAGCCAGGTGAGGAAAGGAATAATTTCCTCCACACATCTTCTATTCCCAAATGTGCGAAGTTGCTTTTAAAAAACCTTACTGTATTAGAAGCTGTATAAGCTTGTGGGTTAGAAGAGTCTAGGTGTGCAGCTAGGGCAATATTGAAGTCTCCTCCCATCATTAATATACCTTGCAGCATGTCTATTACTTTTTGAATGAAAAAGCACAGTACAGGAAGTGCAGATTGTGGTGGCAAATAGGCATTAACTAAAGTCACTGTTTGAGAACAAAGGATTCCCCCTGATTATTACAAATCTGCCCTGAGTGTTCTTATAAATTTCTTGAATCTCTAGAGGAGTGAAAGAAGGTATTAAGATAGCAGTCCCTCATTTGCGTCCACTCGAATGAGAGGGTGCAATAACTTGGTATCATTGCCCGCATTTTAATTTCCGATGTTCCCCTTCGGATAAATGAGTTTCTTGTAAAATATATAAATCAGATGTTTGTTTTCCCAGATGTTGCATTAGGCGTGTTCGTTTAATGGGGTTGTGTAGACTATTTATAGTCTGTGAGTATAGTGCGACAGTGTTAATGCCCATTCCAAGAAACAGGAAGAGGAGGGAGGAACGACCAAACCACCGAAGAACAACACATGTCCAGTTCACCCCATCCTGGCCATCCCGAAGGACCCAACGCAGGGGACCAGAAAGGAAAGAAAAATTGTGTAACTCCGGAGATCCCCCCCCCCCCGGGTGATCCCTCCACCCCCTTCTTTTAAATAAAGGATCTTTAATAACCTTAGTTTGTCTAGTGTGTCATCTTTGATTTTCATATTATCAAGAACTACAAAAAAGGAGAAATAACAGATTCTGGTCAAAGCTTAAGCCAGTAGCATAACCTTAAGTACTTCTATAGAATCGTGTAGTCCCCTCCCCCCCCCCATTCTGTTTGAATGTGTAATACAAGGATGAAAAAGGTTAAGAAAAAAACATAACCAAGCCTTAATTCTGGCTGGAAGCATAGGGCAGGAACAGTTACCCTGTCTTCCTTGTTAAATAACCATCAATTCTTCATAAGGAGTTAACTATACACAGAGGTATTTCCACTGATGAGGGAGGGTGATTTTTCTCCCTCTGGTTATCCTGAGGCAGTGCCCTAATGGCGAGCTCCAGCTCGGATAAGTAGGGTGTAGCCCATAATTGATGAGTATAAGCTCACTTAAGGGGAAAAAGAACCCCTAAGAGGAGCAGCACCAGCCAGCTCTGATCCTGGTGTGGTGCCAGAATTAAAAACTAATATATTGTTTGGGAAGCCCCCCACACCTTCTTGTTTAAAAACTCTGAGGGGTTACCAGAGGGGGTTCTTAGACCCGGAGAATAACCAAACCTGTAATTGGGGTAATAAGCCTGTAGCCCCCTTCGGGTTCCCTTGCAGGAGTGGCCAGCCCATTTATTCCCACTCCTCCCTGTCTCTAGGGGCCCACTAAACTTAGAGATATTCTAGTTGTTTCGAAGGGGGTTCATTGGCCCATGTAGGTTCCCTGGTTTAGATCCTGGGGGATAGGAGTCAAAGTAGAATCATTTCAGATTCTATGGGTTGCGTACGGTAGGGGAGGATGACTCTATTTAGTGGGGAAGAAAGACTGTGATAGCGCACCTTGAATTCCTGGGTCTGTTTAAAGTCAGAGTTTGAGGACCGAAGTGGGGGTTACCCTGTTTGTGTGAGGCTAACTCCCTGAAATCGTACCCCCCAAGGGATAAATGGGGAGGCCGTGAACCAACTATATGTTTGCTATTCCCTAGGAGATTCGCTAAAGTAGCGAGGCTTAATGAACGCTCTTACCTCGAGAGGGCTCTTGCAGTAGGTAATTACATATAGGGCGGCAGGACCCCACGGAAAAATTTCTAGCTAGCAGTCCGTGGCGGGGACCGCCCCCACGTCAGGTGACCGGCGTCACGTGACGTTGGTATAAAGGGGCGGTCCCAGACGCCCGCCTTCCAGTTCTTTCCGCCGTCATACGTGCAGTGCCTGCAGTTAAGTTCTATCGCTCAGTCCTGTTACTTGATCGGTTTTTCAAAAAAGTTTTCAGTATTGTATTTTATACTTCTATCGTCAGGTGAACGTCGGTATATGTCGTCCCCTTCAAAGAATAAGTACGATTCGTGTGGCGCCCAGCTGCCTCACAAAGACGGTCACTCCCTCTGCCTAGGTCCCGACCACGCGGTCGACAAGTGTCCGCACTGCCTTCGTTTCAACACGGCCACCCGCAGATGACACCAGCAGTCCCTCGAAGCCCATCTCCTCAAAAAGAAGGTGTCCGCGATGGAGAAGGAGTTGAAGAAACTTCTGCAGGGTTGACCTCCCCTGAAGGGCACAAGAAGCGGGACAAGGAAAGGCACTGGGAGAAGGCCTCCTCCTCTGCGACTCCGGCCAGAGTCGCAGGCAAGGTAACATCCCCTCCGGGGGATCGCCCGACGTCAGCCTCCAAGGCTTTGGAGGAGGCGTCGGCCTGCCCGTCGGGTTCGCGTTCGAGCCTGCCGGGTGCCTCCAGGCAAAAGGAGGCCCCAGACCCCAGTACCGCTGCAGGCTTGCGGCATACTGGTGCGGGCACCTCCCTTAAGCCGGACGTCGGCTCCTCCGACGTAATCCGGAAGAAGGCCGCTAAGACGCTCAACCCTTCGGGGCAGTGCATGGCAGTGTTCCTCTCAGACTGGGACTTTTCTCTTCCTCGGCCCGTCTCCGATGAGGGACCCCCGAAGTCAGATGCCGGCTCCTCTGGCGTCCGCCGGGATTTGGCCCCTAAGCCACACGTCGGCTCCTCCGATGTGCGCCCGGGCGCTGAGCCTCGGCAGACCCTGCCGTCTGTCGTACTCAGGCTCCCACAGCCTTCGCTGCCGCCAGAGGAGCCCCAGTCCCCCTGCCCGACCCCAGGGATTTTCCCTCCATCCCGGACGAGACTCGGGATCCTGGGCTACCGTCCGATCCTCTTCCTGAAGAGCGGATCTGGCGCTGGCTCCCCTGGCGCCGGCCCGGCGCCCGGCTCCTCCGCCGCCGATACTGGCCCCGCCGACGCCGGTTCTGACACCGGCCCCTGCAACGCCGGTGGGGGATATTCCTCTTCCATCGGGCCCTCCACCCCACGGGCCTATCCTGGTTGATCCGCCCGTGGAGTACCCGGCTGGGCCGTCTGCTCCGGCAGCTCCTCCAGTGCCTGGGTATCCGCTGTCCTATCTGATGCCGGGTTTCCCAGGTCCGTAGTATCCTGCGCCGCAGTACCCGGCTCCGACTCCTCGACGCCACAGTACCCGGCGCTGCAGTACCGGCACCAGTTTATCCGCGGCGGGTTACAGATACTCTTCCTCTGGTTCCTCCGTGCAACTATCCCCTCCTCCTCCTCCCATCGCCCCTAGGCGCGGTGGATCTTCGGGAGACTCTTGCCTTCTGGTAGCTGCAGGCCAGGCTCAGCTCACCAAGCAAGTCGAGCCGTCTTCTGACAGCGGTGCCACCCGGCTCCCGTCGCCCCAGACGGCACACTCCCTCCCACCTCCGGATTCCTGGGCTTTGCCCTCGGGATCCAGAGAGGGGCTGGATACGCGTTCTGGGATTACCCCCAAGAACCCGTTCCTCCCCCTAGATGAGTTAGGGAGTCTTACTCTGCTTCAGATTCTTCTTCCTCTTCTCTCGGACTCCTCGGAAGCTTCCTGGCTGTTCCGAAGAGCAGCCAGAGCATCTCGTCCAAGCCCAGCAGCGAGGACTCCTCTGAAGTCTCCTCCAGAGGATCCTTCCGTCACGGAGTTGCTCAGGAAGATCCAGGAAGTCCATCAGTGGCATTCCTTAGAGCCAGATCCTCAACGGGTTAAACTTGCCGAACATCTGGACTTGCCCCTTACGGCTCCTACTCTTGTGCCACCCTGGATTGAGCCTCACGCCCACCTTGTTTCCAGTATTTGGAAGCAACTGTCCGCGTTAGCCCCACTTCCTAGGAAGTCGAACAGGCTATACCAGGCTCTGGAGGGTGTAGACTTCTTAGACTCTCACCCCCGTGCAGAATCGCTTGTGATTAGCGCCGCTCACGGCTGGTCAGCACACCTGAAACACATTAGCTCGTCTCCCCGGATAAGGAATCCTGCCTTCTGGATCAGTATGGAAGGAAGATGTACGCTTCTTCCACACTGGGGATTAGGGCCCTGAATTATGTAGCACATATGGGGGATTACCAGAAGGCTGTCCTTACCCAGGCGGAATCTAAGATTGACTATTTGCCTGACTCCCAAGTCAAGCAGGAGTTAGCCGACCTGGTCCGTTCTGCTCGTTCGGCCAGTCGTCATATTTTGAGGATCACGTACGATGCAGTGGACACCGCAGGACGGAGCTCTACATTCGCCGTAAGTCTTCGGCGTCATGCATGGCTCCGTGTGTCAGGTCTGGTCCCGGAGGTGCAGTCAGCGATCCAAGAAGCACCTTTCAGGGGTTCTGTGCTTTTCGGTGGTGATGTCAAAGACATCATCACTGATTTGCAGGAGAAGGGGATGGCCCTTAAATCTGATGATTCAATGTACCGTCCCCATCCCCCACAGCGCCGTCCCTTTCGCAGACGCAGCCGGCCTCAAGCGAAACCTCAGAGAAGGTGGGCCACTAAACGCCGGGCCCCACAGCTGCCAGGCCCCCGCCGCCCAAAAAAGCAAGGGTGCCCCAGCTGCAGCGCTGCCTCACACCACCTGACTCCTTCCCTCTCCCACCGCCTCTGGACACCCCGGAGGAACCGGTAGGAGGGAGGTTCTCCCTCCATCTTCCGGGTTGGGAGAGGATAACTACAGATTCATGGGTGCTTCAGATCATAGCAGAGGGGCACTCCATAGAGTTTCTACAGAAACCTCCACGTCACCCCTCTGAACTCCTCTTACTCAAGGGACCATCTTCCTTTGGTCAGGGAGGAAATCTCTGCTCTCCTTGCGAAACAGGCTATAGAACCCGTCCCCCCCTCAACTCCACGGGACAGGTTACTATTCCCATTTCTTCCTCGTACCAAAGAAGACGGGAGATCTCAGACCCATTCTCGATCTCAGCTCCATGAACTCATATGTGGAATACAAGAGGTTCAGGATGCTCTCCCTTCAAACCCTCTTGCCCCTCCTTCGGCCGGGCCATTGGCTTTGTGCACTGGATATGCAGGATGCATACCTGCACATCCCCATTTGCCCTTCGCACCGAAAGTACCTCAGGTGTGCGTTCCAAGGGGACCACTACCAATTCCCGGCGCTCCCATTTGGTCTTTCCTCGGCTCCCCTGAGTCTTTACCAAATGCCTGGCGGTGGTAGCGGCTCACCCATGCTCTTTGGGAGCTCAGGTTTTCCCTACCTGGACAACTGGCTCCTGGCGGCCCCGTCCAGGGAGGAGCTCCTGCATTTTCTCTCCCTCACCCAGCAAGTGTTCACTGCCCTGGGTATTACCATCAACCATTCCAAGTCTCACCTGGATCCTTCACAGAGGCTCCAGTTCATCGGGACAATCCTCGACACGACATTGTGCAAGGCCTTCCTGCCTCCGGACAGGGGGGGCCTCCCTCCAGTCCCAGATTTCCCTCCTGTCGGAACACAGGAGGGTTCCAGCGAGGTCGAGGCTCCGTCTACTGGGGCTTATGGTGGCGCCCATCCCGACGGTTCCACGCGCACGCCTCCACATGAGAATCTCTCAGTGGACTCTCCGTTCTCAGTGGGATCAAAGAGTAGATGACCTAGATCATCTGGTCCTGATCTCCTCGCCGATGGCAAGAGACTTACAATGGTGGATGGTTCGAGAGAACCAATTCCAGGGGGTCCCCTTTTTTCATCCTCCCCCCGATCAGACTCTGACCACAGATGCTTCAGGCAGAGGTTGGGGGGCCCATCTGGGTCCTCACCGAACCCAGGGCCTATGGGCAAAGCGGGAGACAGTCCTCCACATCAACGTGCTCGAGCTTCGAGCAATGCTGTATGCTCTCCAGGCCCTTCACCAATACATCCTTCCCAGTCACCTAGCTGTCCAAACGGACAACATGTGTGTGGTGTGGTACATTAGCAAGCAGGGAGGAACTCGGTCCTACCCGCTGTGCAGGGAAGCGATGAGGGTTTGGGATTGGGCAACGCTTCACAACCTTCACCTCACGGCGATCCGCGTTCCGGGAGTCGACAATGTCCTGGCAGACAGACTGAGTCGCTCGTCGGCTCTACCACACGAGTGGGAGTTGGACGAAAAAGTTCTAAAAAGCATCTTCCAGATTTGGGGGACTCCTCAGATAGACCTGTTCGCCTCCTCCCAAAATGCAAAGCTTCCAGTCTTTTGCTCGCTCGCTCCAGAGCGAGACGCTTTCTGGAGCGACGCTCTATCTCTAAGCTGGAAGGACAGATTCGTCTATGCTTTTCCCCCAATTCCTTTGATACCTCATGTGCTGCAGAAGCTTGCTTTGGAAGGAGCGAGAATGATTCTGATCACTTCTTTTTGGCCCAGACAAATCTGGTTCTGTCTTCTACAACAGTACTCAGAGGTTCCTCCTCTTCCTCTTCCTTTATCTCCAGGATTGCTGACCCAGGATCAGGGGTCCCTGGTCCATCTGGGACTCAAGTCCCTTCAACTTCATGCATGGCTCCTGCAGACCTAGCTCAATCTCGTTTTGGCATCTCTCCTAAGGTGGCCGAGATTCTGGTGGAGGCTAGAAAACCCTCCACTAGGTCCACCTACGCCATGAAATGGAAGAGATTTTCTATCTGGGCTGCGTCCAGGAACGTGGACCCCTTCTCCTGTCCGACCATTCTGCTTGAGTACATGCGTCATCTTTTTGATCTGGGTCTCAGTCACTCCTCTTTGAAAGTTCATATGGCGGCTATCTCAGCCTACCATGTCCCTTTCACTGATAAGGCTTTTGCCCAGCTGGAGGTCTCCAAAACTTTCCGTAGAGGGGTCCTTCATCTCAGGCCCCCTGCCCGGACCCCAGCTCCGCCTTGGGACTTAAACTTTGTCCTCGAGAAACTTACCCTTCCTCCCTTTGAGCCTGCGGCTTCCGCAGACTTGAAGTTTTTATCGTGGAAGACGCTCTTCTTGGTGGCCATTACTTCTGCTCATAGAATTTCCGAGCTCCAGGCCCTGATGTGCAAAATCCCTTATTTGATTTTTCACAAAGAACGAGTAGCTCTTCGCACGAATCCTAAGTTCCTTCTGAAGGTGGTAGCGGAATCTACCTTGAATCAGTCTATTGAATTACCTGCTTTCTTCACTCAGTACTCCAATCAGGGAGAATACCTGCTCCATACCATGGACGTTCACAGGATTCTGAGATACTACACCGATAGGACAAAGGATCTCAGAAAGACTGATCAGTTGTTCGTCTCCTTTGCTCACAAAAGAGAAGGCAATGCTGTTTCTAAGCAATGCCTATCAAAATGGTTGGCCCATTGCATCACTTTCTGTTATGACAAGTACAACAAGACCCTCCCGGGTCAAGTTAGAGGCCATTCCACTCGTGGAGTTGCCGCCTCTGCAGCTTGTTTCAAGAACGTGTCTGCGGCAGACATCTGTGCTGCTGCCACTTGGACTTCCATCCATACCTTCACTAAACACTACAGTTTGGACATTGCCTCTCGCCGTAGAGCAGGCTTCAGGTTAGCTGTCTTGCAAGGCCTCCTTTCTTGAGACCTGCTAGATTATTTGCTACTTTTTAGAGTAGTTCCTCCTCCCGGTGCCTTTTCATTTGTTCCAGACTGCTGGGATTCTGTCCTATATGTAATTACCTACTGCAAGAGCCCTCTCGAAGTAAGATAGTACAGTTACGTAAGAACTTACCATAACAGTAGATCTTCGAGAGAGGCTCTTGCAGTAGATAAACCTTCCCGCCCTCCATCCCCCTAGGCTTTCTCAGCTCCTTTTCCATCGAGGGAAATATCTGCTTCTCTCTCATCCGGGCTTGTGGTGGGAAAGAACTGGAAGGCGGGCGTCTTGGACCGCCCCTTTATACAGACGTTGCGTGACGCCCGGTCCCTGGCGTGAGGGCAGTCCTCACCAGGGACCGGGTTAGCCAGGAAATTTTTTCCATGGGGTCCTGCCGCCGGCCGGCGTCAGTCCTATATTTAATTACCTATTGCAAGAGCCTCTCTCGAAGATCTACTGTTACCATAAGTTGTTACGTAACTGTACTTTCCCAAGCAAGTCCACATCTGTAATAATGCTGAGGAGAAAAGGCAAATCAAATCATAATGCAGGGCTGATAACAAAAATGGCCCAAGGATAGGTGAGGAGCTTTTAACTTATGCCCCTGATTATGGTCTCTCAGCATGTAGATTTAGGCAGTCAAATAATAAAAAGGAGATGGTCGCTAGCAGGTGAGGGAGGAGGCATTGGAAAGGCCCCAGTGTAGGGGAAGCGGAGCCACCACGACAGCGTGGGGAGAAAAAGCGCCCCAAATTAGTGATCTGCCTCACCGGATGGGGGTAATCTTGCATGGGTAGGTGGGGAACCAACACCTTCATGTTATAGATTAGATAAGCACTGAAACTCTGAGGACTCATCTCAACCCTATGCCACCAGATCATGCTTTACCCCCCCCCCCGGGCCCCCCACCCCAACCTCTAGCCTGGTAGATGCAGGACAATAAAGTTGAAGAAGTCCTCTCAGGTCTGTAGTGCAGGATTGCAGTACTGTCTCAGCTTATCTAGGATTTCCATCAAGGAGAGTTCAGGATCTGGAGTACGTCTGTCTGAGTCTGGTTTTGTGTTCAGTGAATTTGAATTCTGCAGAGTTGGTTAGTTGCCTTTTTCCTGGTAAATTCCTCATGCAAGAAGGTCCGCCTTTGCCTCAGCTGCTATAGAATAGACTGTAGGGCCATTCAGGAAAAGGATTACCAATTTAGCTAGGTAAGGGGTACGAAATTTCAGTTTCTGGGCCCTTAGTTGTGGAAATATTGGTGAGTATTCCCTGTGCATGCGTTGTGCAGAAGGGGCATAGTCGTTATCAAATATTAGTCTTTGGTTGCCATACTTACTTTTTTGCTTTTGCCATGCTTTGAGTAGTAGTTGCTCTTTTACATTGTAATTTAAAAAGCACATCATGAAGGACTTGGGTCGAGCATCGGGCCTCGAAGTTTTCGGGCCTAGAGCGCTGTATGCCTGCTTGATGCCGATTTGGAAATCAGGGCTGAAATCTAGGACGAGACACAGAAGGTAGTCGGCAAAGGCAGAGGGATCCTGACCTTCTTCATTCTCAGGAAGTCCAAAAATTCTGATATTGCTCAAAGCTCAAGAGTTACAAGCTGGGGACGGAGTACTAATGAGAAATCTGGGATTCCAGGGAAAACATAAAATTGCTGACAGATGAAGTCACCGGGCCCTACATCGTAATCAGTAAGCTAGTTGACTTGCCAGTATATAAAGTATGTCCAGAAGGTGATACCAAGGCTATAAAGACTGTTCATAGAAATCATCTGTTACCCATTGGGGAAATAGTTAGACAATGCATTGCCAGATCCTGCTCCAGCAGGTCCTATCACTCGTTCTGATGCACACAAGCAATGAAAGCCTCAAGTTATTGATGATCCATAGTTGCTACCTTCTGCTACAACCAGTACAGAACATGATGGTGTCAATTCAGATGCTGTCGAAAGTGATTTTGGGACTGTCTTCTTTCCTTCTTTTGAACTAACTCAAGTATTTCAGGGAAACTCTTTGTGCAATAGAGGAGACAATCCAAGTAGTCAGTAATGCCAGGTCATTCTGATCCCTCAATTGTACAAAGAAACATGGAAATATAGAATTTGATGGCATATAAGGACCGCTTGGCCCACCTAGTCTGACCATTTCCCCTACCTAACGGATAAACTGCAGATCCTAGTTAACCAACAGCCTACTTCCTCCTACCCCCCCATTGCCTTATGTCTGTCCCATGCAGTCTTGAATTCCCCCATTGTTTTTGACTCTACAACCTCCTCAGTTAGGCCAGTCCATGAATCTACAACCCTCTCTGTTATGAAATACTTCCTCACATTACCTCTGAGCCGTCCCCCTCTATCTTTAAATTGTGCCCCCTTGTTCTTGCACATCTCTTTTTCTGAAAGACGCTACCCTCTTGGACTTTGTTGCTTCCCTTGAGGTATTTGAAAGTTTCTATCATGTCCCCCCTCTCCCTTCTTTCCTCGAGGCTACATCTTCTGACAGTGATGTTCAAAGTGTGAGCTCTGTATGCTTGGTGGAACTATCACAAATTGAAATATCAGATTCTGATCAAGAAAATGGTGGACCTGGTCAGTGAAACTTCAAGTGATGCTGAAACAAGTGGGCCTGATGAACTAGATCACGTGCCAGATAATGTTATTCCTGCAAGTGCTAACAGTGTGTTGAATGATTCAAACTTTTTTGAAGTACCTCTCTTAGACGAACCTGAGTCTCAAGAACCTGAAAGTTCAAGTGTTACACCAAGTGCAAGTAATGCATCCAATTCTGAACCCCAAGCAAGTGCAGTGGTACCTCTTTCTTTAGAAGCTGTCTTATTGGTGGACAATGAGCCGGGGGTAGTTCCCCTGAATGCTAATGTTGAAAGACAAGTGCCAGTGTCCCTTTCACCTAGACCTTCGGACAGAGCAGTAAAGCCAGTGGTTCGACTCACGTATGCACACCAGGAATTCCTGTAGCTCTGCCCATGAATTTAGTTTACAAAGGGGTGTATGTTACATCAAATTCCCTGCCCAAGTTAGTGTTCACTGCATCTTCCCACATGATAGTTAAGCCTTCCACCCAGTATTTTAGGGGTCACCTGTACAGAGTTAGAGGGAATAGTTGAAAGGTGCCCAATATGCAGTACACGTTGATCAAACAAGTGCTTAATGGGTAAAGCAAAAGGGTCAAATGTTATTCTTATGGTTAACCTGATAAAATAACAAAGGCCTAGATGTTCAAAGGGGTTGTGCCTGGTGCAACCGGGTTTTGCCAGCTTAACCCCAGCAATGTGCCCCAGGGCAATATTCAAAAGGTGGACTTGCACAGCACAAGTCCCAATGCACCAGGGCGCAGTGCTAATCCATGCGGTGCATCTGAAGAGGATGTGCCCATGCATACACGGCTCATCCCGCTATTCAGCCCAGGATGTGCGGTGCATCTGCTGGCCCAACTCCTAGATGCGCTACATACTGATGGGCACAGTTGAGCCCCCCAAAAAGGGCTCAAATACTGGCCACCCACAGGCAGTCTGCTGTACTGCACAGCAACCACCAGCCATGGGTGGCCACCCCGTTAACCAGAACACTGTCCACAAGCAGTCTAGTGGAACCCCCTCCCTCCGCCTCCGATCACTGTGATTGTATTGAATACAACATCCCTGGTGGTCCAGTGGTACCCCATCATGACCCTCCGATCACTGAACAAAATATGTCCCCTTTCCCTGGTAGTCTAGTGGAACCCCCTCCCAATCCTGACTCTCTGAGCACTGCAATAATTATGTGAACCACTCTGGTAGGCAGCTGCGCACTGCCTGCCACACCGCCTCTCGATTGACAGCGTACAGTATGTACTGCCACCCATTAGTCCACTGTGGACCAATGGAGCTTACAGTCATACTGTACATATCACCTCAAATAATGTGAATGCATTTATTCACATATTTGTGAGTGATATGTACAGTATGCACTGCAAGCCTAATTGTGCACAGTGAAGCAAGCGTACGTACATACGCTATCTCTAGTCGACTGGCAGCAGGACGGTATGCAGGTGGGTTGCAGCTGCCTGCTGATGAAGGGGTGCTGGGTGGGCAGGGGGCCTGTAGGGGGGCCACTGGACCACCAGAGTGGCTTCGTACTATGGTTCACCGGCGATCCTGGGCACAGGCGGGGTGGGGGGGTACCACTAGACTACCAGAGATAGTACACATAATTATTGCAGTGCTCTGAGGGTCAGGATGGGGAGGGGGGATTCCACTAGACTACCAGGGATAGGGGACATATTTTGTTTAGTGATCGAAGGGTCATGATGGAGGGGGGTACCACTGGGCCACCAGGGGTGTTGTATTCAATACAATCACGGTGGTTGGAGGTATGGGAGGGAGGGGGGTGTCACTGGACTGCCAGGGAGTGCACTTCATGCCTATGTGGTGATCGCCTGTGGGGAGAGGGGGGTACCACCACACCACCAGGGACTGCACCGCTAGGGTCCTGTGCTTGCCGCTCTTGGGTGGGGGGGGTTCCGCATGTCATCCTCTGGGGGCACCGCATGCTGTGCTGGGTGCCAGGTGCATTTTGCTGGCGTGCCCTGCTCAACGCATGCAAATGGGGCCATAGTTTATTTATTTATTTAGTTTTTGTTGACCGGGTAAGTGCACTAGACAAATCCTGCCTATTTTCAGGCAGGACCCAGGAGAGGGATACAGATGAATGCCAACTGACTTTGAACCAGATTAAGCTGTTGGTGGTATTTTCAGTGAATGAGGGAAATTTGGCCAGGACACCAGGGAAATTCCCCTACTCTGCTTCCTGTGTGCAGAGGGGTCCCATTTTCATGTGGGACCAAGATGGCTGCCGCTGGACATGCCGTGGTGGACATGGAGGTGTTGGAGGTAGTGGAGCTGGTCTCTTCCCCTGTCTCTGTTCTGAGAGAGACCCCATCTTCTATGCCTATTGTGCTGCAATCTACTGAATATGGTTCTTCTGTGCCTTTGGATACTTCCCCTGCTGCTGTTGTGGATACTTGTGTGCAGTGTTTGCCTGTGGATCCTTCATTTATTCCTCAAACTGTGCTTACAACGTCTTCTAGCCCTGTTACTATGGATATACGTGAGTCTTCTCCTCCTGTTTCTGTGGATGTAGATATGTTACTTAAAATCGAGGAACAGCGTTATTTCACTGCTAGACAGCGTTTGTTAGCCCTTAAGCCTCAGTCTGGTTTTGTACCTGCTGCTACTGACTCACCGTCTGGGAAAGATTGTTTTACTGTCTCTTCACCGATTCTGACACTTCCGAATTCTTTGCCTGTTGCTATGGACCCTCCTCACTCCCTACTGCCTGTACTGACTGCACCTCTTGCTTAGCTTTCTCCAGAAATTTCTTCTGTACAGGTGCCTGTTCCTGCTCTCCCTGATGCCTTGCACACGACGGACTGGTCTGTTGAGTCGGCCCTGGAAGCGGCTGGGTGGGAGAAGGATCCTACCGTTGGGACTTGGCGTCCTGGTTCTTCCCCGATCTGTAGTAGGCCACCTGACAAACTCCTGGCCTCTCCTATTTTGAAAGACCCTGCTGCTTCTCTTGATCCTTCTTTGCCAACTGAACTTCTTCTGTCTCAGAACCCGACTTTGCAGTTTGGTCCTGCTTTCTCGACACCTCAGGAACAACGGACTCTTCGGGACCCTGTGTCTCGTCCAGTTCCTGCTGCTTCTACTGCTTCGTCCCCTAAAACTTATGCTGCATGCTTTCAACCCCCTGTACATCAAGCTAAAAGACACAATGCTGTTTGGCTGCATTATTTGGGGGGCTTACCTGACTTTCCTGACCGATTGTTTTGTAGGTCGCAATCTTTTGAAGGATTATATGCAATTTGCTGCTTTTGAGAGTCATGCCTTAATTCATGTTTCTTCAGAGTCTCATTTTGATATTAGTTTTAAAACTATCACTGGTTTAGAAAAGTTTTGGAGAAAATATCAGGAGCTTAAAACTTCTCCTTTATGGTCACCGTTTAATGCCATTCCCTTAACTAAACCTACTCAGAAAACTGTTACTATATTGTTTCGTAACAAAGGTGTCATTCTTAATGATATTACTATCTGGTTAAAGCAAAGATGTACTGTCCTTTCTGACCCAGAGGCTATCTTTGATTCTGAGAATATCTGGACGGGTGGGTGGAGAGTGAGGGTTATGCTTCGCACTTTGGAGGTTGGAATACAGCATCTCCCGAACAGCTTTATGCTTGGGAAAGACAGGGGAGTTCTTTTTTACCCCGGCCAGCCTAAAGCTTGCTACAAATGTGGCTCTCAGAATCGTATCAGTAGTGTCTGTGACAAGATTAAATGCTCTGTTTGTGGTAACATTGGCCATGCAGGTTCCCAATGTGTGGATGAACCTCTTTGCATCCTTTGTGATAAATTGGGGCACACTTTCCAGACTTGTACTTGGGCAGCTCACAACTCCTCGACTCTTACTGATCGGGAAGGACAACGTTTGATTATTACTGTCGCACAATGTTCTCGTTTATCTGACACTCTTTCTAGACCTCAACGCGTACCCCTCCCTCACCCTGTTGTACCTGCTGTTGGCCCCTCTTCTACTTTACACGAACGGTCTGCTCCTGTTTTGGAACCACAGACCTTTACTACAGCTCTCCCTCCCCCTTCCTCTGATCTTGCTATTTCTACCTCAGAAGAGGTCCCTATTCCTGTCTTGCCTAGTATTTCTGGGTCTTCCATGGACACCCCCCGAACCTTTTGTTAGAGTCACACGAGGATCTAAGAAGGGAACTTCTCCCTCTTCTAAGGCCCTGAAATCCTCTGCTGTGACTCATGTGAATAAATTTGAGGTTTTACGCCACCCTCAGGACAACGCGGACTCTGATACGTCCTCTGTTCTTTCCTCCCACCCTGATGTGACTACGGACACTGAAGTACCCATTGATAATATTGGTTCTCAAAAAAGGAAAGCTAAGGCAAAACTGAAACATAGGGAAGGTACCCCTAGGAAAGGTAGGTTAGGGTGACTTTTGTGTTTTTGTTTTCACTTTCCCATTTCATGTCTTCTGCTTTCTCAGTGCATACTGTTAATGTTAACAGTATAAAGAAGCATGCTAAGAGAGATGCAGTTTTTTCTTTTTATCTGGCTTGACAGCTGGTCTCATCTTTTTGCAAGATGTATGTTTCCATGCTCTTCCAGAAATTTCCAGGGCCACTCGTGTGTGGACCTCTGGGCTCTCTTTTTGGTCCTTTGGACAGGACTCTTGTTCTGGTTTGTGTATTTTATTTAGTATACCTGATGTTACTGTTGTTGAACTGTTGGATGTCTACCCGGGTCGGCTTCTGTTGTTGGATATTTTGATTTCTTCTGTCCATTTCCGGATTATTAATATTTACGCCCCTCAATTGAAATCTCACAGAATTGAACTACTGAAACTGATTCAACCCTATTTATACACATCAATGCATGTGATTTTTGGGGGTGATTTCAATTGTGGGTTATCCAGCAAAGATAATCTTCTACTTCAAAGACTACTAAGTTGTTTTGTGACACGAATTTTCTGAAACAATTGCTCCATTCCACAGGTTTACAGGATGCATATTTATCTTTTACGGGTCGGCATACTCCTACTTTTCACAAAGGCCCCCTTGCAACCCGTACTGATTTTTTTTTTTATTTCTTCCCACCTTCAACTTTCTGATGCTGTAATTCGAGTTGCGGAATTTTCGGATCATAATTTATTATCTATTTCTTTAGGCCCTTCCTTGACATCTCGTTTTGGCCCTGGCATTTGGAAACTGAATGCTTCCCTGTTATCTGATTGACGTTTAAGTCACTTAACTGAGTATATTCATAATCGAAAGACTGTATTTTTTTTATATGATGCCCCCTGGGATTGGTGGCGGGATACGAAATCTGGACTCCAAACTTTATTTAAAAATTTTAGTAAACATCATCATGATTCATTGTATTTCCTTTATCACATTAACAGATGACGACTTCAAAAAGTACTTACTTTATCTCATGAAACTGGCCATGATTTTTCCACCCAAATAAGTACTCTTAAGGAGTGCATGATGGATTATCACTTTCTGAAGGCTACTTCTGTTCAGCATCAACAGCGTTTTGGAACCTCTGGTACGCGTGACGCACTATGTCCATATGCTTCTATTCGGCGAACAGTAGAGAGTAAAACCTTTACTACGCTGTTTGATGACAGTTTCACCGAGCTCACTGATATTTTGGATATCAGGCACCGTGTTACCTGTTATACACAAAAACTGTTTGGTCCCATGCCCCCTCCATCTGCATCCATAATGGACTACTTTTCCTTTTTACAACTTCCTGATGTACCTTCTTCTCTTATAGATATGTTAGATACTGAGATACAAGCACATGAAATTGAAGCAGTAATCAAGTCTTTACGTCCAAGAGTGACACCGGGCCTGGATGGTCTCTCCAGTGAGCTGTATAAATTGTTTTCTGCTGACCTGAGTTCTGAATTGGCTACAGTTTATAATTCTATTCTACAGTGTGAACATCTTCCTTTAGACTTTAACATGGGTTGTTTATTTTACTTACATAAAAAAGGGGATTGAAGATTGCTCTCCAATTGGAGACCTTTATGCCTCTTAAATACTGATTTTAAAATATTGGCCAAAATTTTGGCACTCAGACTTTCTAAATTGACCATATATGTGACTTCTACCACGCAATCTTGCAGTGTCCCTGGGAGATGTATTCAGGACCATCTAATTTTACTTAGAGAAATGATTGAACGTGGAAATTCTAATGTTTTACATGGTTTCATATTCTCACTGGACCAACGGCAGGCTTTTGATTCTGTACATCATGATTTTTTATGGTCTACTCTTCGATATTATAAAGTACCTGATTATACCCTGACTAGATTCCGGTTGCTGTATCGGTCTGCAACTGTTGTCCCACTGGTCAATGGATGGAAGGGCCCTATGCTTCCTCTACACAGAGGGGTTAGACAGGGCTGTCCCCTTAGTCCACTTTTATATGTTTTTTTTTTGGATCCCTTACTTCATTCTATTAATTCGGCCCCAACAATTATGCCACTTCCATCAGACCCATATTCCGTGTTGGCCTATGTAGACTATATGAGTCTCATGGTGGCTAATGTTGCCTCCGTGCATTCTGCATTATGGCATTGTTCCAAGTTTGGGGCTGTTTCTGGCGCGGCCCTTAATCTTGATAAATGTGTAGGCCGTAGATTAGGTTCCCCTTTTGTAGATGAGTCTTCTGTTGATATTAGACTTTGTGATGACCCTATTAGGATTTTGGGCATTTTATATGGTACTGGTCCTTTAGATGTCCTTAACTGGACTCCCAAATTAGATTATGCTCAGACTATGGTTGCACGTTGGAATTCATGGCAGATGAGTAAGAAAAAAAGGATTTACATGATTAAAACTTTTCTGCTTCCCCTTTTTCTCTTTCTGGCTTATATTTCCCCTCTCCCCGGCAATTTGAAACCAGATTGCTTAGTCTCTTTTTTCAAGCCCTATGGGGCCGCCTGAACCCCATTAAATGCCAGATCACCTATCTCCCTATTCGGGACGGAGGCCTAGCTATGGTCCAACCTGTTTTTTTTTTTTTTTTTATACTAGTTTTTTCTTGTTTTATAATATTAGACCCCTGCTGGTTAACCAAGATCGAGGTTGGGAACCTTGGTTTTTTGAATCCTGTGGTCCTTGGTTTCATAAATGAGAACTTAACAAATTGACGGTTTTAATACATTCCCCCCAGATTTCTGCTTATGTTAGAGATAGTTTTTTTCATTTGAAACACTGGCAGATTACTAGCCATATGCTAATAACTGTCTCTGGAAAATCGTTGTATAAGTATTTAGTGGACCGTGTATGTTTGGAGATTGTTGTTTTTCCCAAATGACCTACGCAACATCTCCCTGCGTTGCTCACTTTACTTCGTTATTCTAGGGTTCCCCAAAAGATGTGAGACTTGCATTGGCTTAGCTGCCATGACCGTATCAACGTCAAATGTAACCATAAACACAAATCACTACAGGACAGATTTTGTTCCAGACCCGAATGTCAGCAACAAGAAACTATTTCACACCTTTTTTTTTTTTATGTACATTTATTGTTTCTTTTTGGACTCTATTAGCTGCCAGATGGCGTGAACCCTTGTTTGCTCTCATTACTTATGACAGTTTGATGTATGGTTTTCCCCCTCACTTGGTCTCATTGGAATATTAATACGTTAAATTTGATTTTTGTAATAATCAAATGGCATGTGTGGAATGCTCGTCTGTTTAATTTACAGAATCAGGATGTGCCTCTTCTTACCATTATTTGAAGGATCGAACATGATTTGAAGGCCATATATTTTTCAGGGGCAGAGCATTTGCCGTCTGACTCTTTGTTGGAATTATGGACACTATTACCTTGGATAACTGATTCTGATTTTCCTGTTACTTAATTATTTTGTGTTTTATATTTTTCTCTGGATCATTTTCATTTTTCTTTTTCTGTTCAGTTGATGTTCAATAAAAACTTCTACTACTCTTTTCAATAAGTGCCATGGGATCTTTAACATCCACCTGAACTACCACCAATCCAGGCAGATGGGACCTCGGTTTAACGTCTCATCTGAAAGATGGCACCTCAGAAGTGTAGCACCCTCTCATGCTGCACTACAGTGTCAGTGCTGGGATATTAACCCAAGTGCCAGATGTGGGAACTGAACCCACAGCCCTCTGATCTCCCGGACTCAGAGGCGAATGTGCTACCCACTGAGCCACTGACACTGCCAATGACATGCAAATGGCCCCATTTGTGCCTTGCATACATTATGACTCCATTTGCATGTCCAGGTCTGAATATCTGGGAATTGCACACAGCACAGCTACAGTTGCGCTGGAGCATGCCCAGTCATACCTGTCTGGGGGATGCCCTGGCGCATTGTATATGCGCCCTGCGCAGTAGTGCTATATTCAGAGGTGATGCGCTATGGCATATCTCCTTTGAATATTTCACTTTCTTGTTGCAGTGCACCTCGGTTGTGCAGCACCTCCACTTGTGCCATTGCTAGGCGCATTCTGAATATTGGGCACAAAGTGTAATGACTGAATGTAGGAGTGTTATGGCAAAGTGCTGAATTTAAAGTAATAGCATGCTAAACTGTATATAGTTGTCATATATCAGGCCTGATAATGTTATAGTATTTTAACATAAAACATGTCTAATAGTGGGTATAGTAAAGTGTTATTGTAAGTGTTAGTTTATTATAGTCTTGGCGTGGACGCCAAGCTTTTCAGGCCGGGAGGAGAGATGTAACCCCCCCCCCCTTCCCCTCGGGGGGCTTACCTTATTTGCCCCCAGGTCCTTTGTGCTCCCGGTTCTCCTCCTGCTGCTGACATCCTGCTGCATCTCCCTGCCCCAGCCCTATTCCTCTATTGCCCTTTAGTCCCCCAAAAGTTCACCAGTGCAGCCCGATCATTTATTTAGCCTAATTCAGGCTTAAACATTTAAACAATGATCTTCCGCTGTGAAGGTGCACCTCGGTGTACGTGGGGATCGTACAGGCACGAGTGGTGCTCTTGTTCTGCCAACTGGCAATTTTGCCATCAGTAGACAAGGAGTTTCCCAGTCCCGGTGCCTCTCCTCAGCTCAGTGAGGGCCGGTGACCAGAATGCTGCAGCTTGAATGTCGCTGGGGAAAAATTTGAAAGTTTAAACACGGAGCTACTAGTGGGACTTGTTAATATGCATGATCCCCGCATAAATATTCATACGCTGCTGCTGCTGCCTGGGGGTACAGCGTTATGGCAGCAGCGCTGAGGTTCTACAGGGGATAAGTGCATGTATGTGGACTCATTTTAAAGGGCACAGCCTGGGCTACAAGTGTGTGGGGAAAAAATAAATAGATACTATATTTCCTGGCTGCACCAGACTGAGAAACTAGTAAGACTGCATAATGGGACAGTATATTTTTCTGCAGCCACCATTTGGGGAGTGCAACAGCCAATCATGAGCCAGGATTTCAGCCAGAGACTCATGGGACAAGACAAGTGACTTGTGGGAGAGAAACGGGTTTATTCCTGGTGCTAAGGAGCTAGCCAATTAAAAGGCTTAGACTGTAATTGACAGCTTAGGCAGCCAACCGGATTGCTGGAATTTTGCCCTTTGTTTTAAGAGGGACCTTTTGAATTGAGTCAGTTGTTCTTCAGCTTGAGACATCGAGGAGAGGGGAACCTGTGTGGCTATGTGCTGCCTTTTCACAGGGAAGGCCCTGTGAGTAATCCTCCAATCCAAAAGAGGATCGGAAATTGGAACTGCCTGCCAGCAAACCAGAAGGAAGTGTTACCAGTGCTACTTGTGATTTTGGACAGAAGATTTGCTCCTGTGAAGCGATCGACCCAGCTTGTGTGCGAGAAGTGCTCGGATTGAAAGGTTTGCTCAGTAAAGCTGCTGAATTGCAACCAGACTATATCCGAACTGTTCAGAAAAATAGCTACCTATTTTACATTTGCTGATTGTGTTACGTGGGTCAAGACCTGCTTGCCCATAGCCAAACCTGATACACCAGCTGGAGGCTTCACCAGCAGAAGATTACGAACTTTGCCAGACTGTTTTTCCTGTCTGAGCCTTGCCAGTTCATCCCAGACCACAACTCCTGCACCAGAGACTGTTTCAGTGAGACACCAGCTTTGGGGATACGGCCCCTGCGGAATATCAGCTCACTGATTGCGGCCACCTGGAGGAAAGGTCATGAAAGAGAGGTGCGTCGTGTCGTCCCTGCTTCCCCTTGCTCATTGGTAAACACCACTAAGTCTCCATATCACCTGCATTCCAGCAGAAACCTGGTAGCATGAGTAAAATCAGGGTAGCTCCCTGCAACAAATATTTAAATCATCCGTGGTACCATCTAATTGCTTCAGTTTTCTTGGTTTGCAAGAGGCTGAGCCAACCAGCTCGGATTACAGATAATCATCTGGTTGTTTTGCATGTTAACTGCCTTTTCTTTCCATCAAGGGCCCCAACATCAGCTACAATGCCGGTCACCCCGGGCAACGCCTTTGGCTAGCCAGACTTTCCACTCTGGGTAGCCAGTAGTTGCTAGACTGATAAACCCAGGGACCGAAGTAATGAAAAGTAATCTAGCCTGTTTTTAAATACAGTAAAGTAATTGCTTACCTAAATTTCCACCCCTCTGGTTCATGTCCCCCTTAATAAACCAGATTTACTTTTTTGATGTTATCCTGGATTGTCAGCATTATATTACCTGGTCTAAAGTTATTGAATGTACTGCAAGGCATATTAAAAGTGCA
The DNA here is from genome assembly GCA_016271365.2 of Neoceratodus forsteri. Lineage (NCBI taxonomy): Eukaryota > Metazoa > Chordata > Ceratodontiformes > Ceratodontidae > Neoceratodus > Neoceratodus forsteri. The sequence goes on from CM028133.1 coordinate 635,697,536, forward strand.
TGCTTATATTATTGAAACTGTTTCTTACAGAGGGTTGCCGGGCACAAGCCAGAGATCCAGGCCTTGTTGGTAACTGGGTTGATTGTGAACATATCCTTAATGGTCACACTGCTTGGTTGCCTACTTGCTGAACACTGCAACTGTCCAGGTTTTTGTAAAAGCTCACTAGGCGGGATTGTGGGTGGTATTAGCTTCCCAGAGGGCTATACCTACTGTGGTAGTTACCCACGTAATTACTCTGGGTGGAGGCACCATAATGATAGCACTACCACAGGTAGGGGTGTCCCCCCCCCCATATTAGGTAGTCACGAACCCAGGCCCCTCAATCTGTTATTAGGGATACAGGCAGGGTTAGTAGCCCTTGGTATAACGGCGCCAGGGTTACACAAGTTTGTGATTGTTTTTATTGTATATATGTGTAGGTCTCATGGCACTGTAAGTTAAGTAGTAACTGTGGAGTTGTTGTTACTGCATAGAATCCTCATGTGCCCAACATTCTAAAGCTTGGGCTGTGCCATTCCCCTGGTAGGGGTGCACTATACCCAGTTGTTATGATTACCCATTGACAATGTTGGAGCTAACAGGAAAGGAAATTACAGTAAGTATGAAGTTAATTTCTCCTTTTGCTACCAGTATGAGCTCACAGATACTGGTGGTAAGATTCATTTTCCTAAACCTTGTACTTTGATGGCACAGTCCTTCCACATTTTTCCCATGGGGTGAACCTTTGCATACTTCTGGGTTGGCCTCAGCCCAGGTGGGGTACATGCAGGCATTTTGCTTGCCATGCTGGAGGCACCAAAGTCCGGAATTCACCACCTCAGGCAGCATGGATGTGGACTACTTGGGCATACTGTAACAGATATTTTTGTTTTACCCATCTGCTTACATCACCAAGAGGCTTTCTTGGTGGTAGCACCCTCAGCCAAAGGTAGTGGGCTTAAACTGACTGAGGTGACAGTGTCGGGTTGTTCGGCCTGACAGCTGGACACCCAAACCGTGATGCGGAGCCAGCCACTAGCAGAAGTGAAAAAGTGCCTTAATAAGGGGGAGGCACTGTTGACCCGGAAAAGATGCCACTGCCACCACCCAGAGCAACAGACTAAAAATAAGGGACACCAAGATCTGCTAAAAATAACCATCCACAGACAGAATTTAGTAAAATAAATAATTTACTATTAGAAGATAAACAACAATGCTATACAAAATTTTCAGTACAATCAAGCTTATTATTGTATCATAAACAGTAAAATAAAAGGCTTATCACTCTGATATTAGCAGCAGAACTTAAAGGCCTATCACTGTAACTTTAGCGACAAAAAGCTTAGCACTGTAACATTAGCGACAAAAGGCATATCGCAGTAACATTAGCGACAAAAAGCTTATCACTGTAACATTAGTGACAAAAGGGCTTATCACACCACCACCCAGGGCCCTCTACCCAAGTGCCACAGCTCCCCAAAGGACTGCTGCAAGAATTATGAAGATACAGGCCTTTGAAGATGAGGTCCGCCACTAGCCGCTTGCTAGCCAAGTGTGCCAAGGTGCTGCGCTGCTAGCTGCCCTGCTGGCCAAGTGTCCCAAAGATGCTCCGCCACTTGCTGTCTTGCTAGCTGAGTGTTCCAAAAGTGTTCCACTGCTAGCCAAGTGTCCCAAGGTGCTTTGCCAGTAGCTGAGTGTCCCAAGGAGCTCTGTCGCTAGCTGTCCTGCTAGCCAAGTGTCCCAAGGTGCTCCACCACTAGCTGCCCTGCTAGCCGAGTTTCCCAAGGTGCTTCGCCGCTAGCCGTCCTGCTGGCCGAGTGTCTCATGGTGCTCCACCACTAGCTATCCTGCTAGCCGAGTGTCCCAAGGTTACCTGCTAGGGTTCTGGAAGGGCTGGCTGGCATCTCCAGCCTCCTCTTCTGCTGGACTCCAGAGTCAACTGCCAAGCCTGGGTGATACAGTTCTTAAGCCCCTTAAGAAAGAAAGGCTACCAGGCTGGTAGGGCTCTCCCTGCTGCCCCTGCAGGTCCCACAAGGCTCCTTCCTGGGATTCTTCTTCAGCATCCCTCCTGAACTCTTCACTCAGACTCTCCTTTTGAACTCCTCCATTAAGCTCCATTTCCAGGAGCTCTTCTCCAGCGAGCTCCTTCTCCAGTGAGCTCCTTCTCCATCGAGCTCCTTCTCCAAGAGCTCTTCTCCAGTGAGCTGCTTTGCCAGAAGCTCTTCATCGAGCTCCTTCTCCAGGAGCTCCTTCACTAGGAGCTTTTCTCCATTGAGCTCCTTGTTCAGGAGCTCTTTTTCCAGCAAGCTCCTTCTCCAGGAACTCTTCTCCGTTAAGCTCCTTCTCCTTGGGAGTGCTCCTCCAGGAGCACCCCTCCTGGCCTTCCCCCTCCCCGGGGCTCCTCCTCCTCTGAACTCCTTTTTCAGGCTCCCCTTCCTGTCTTGAACCTCCTGGCAGTCTCCTTTTATGCAGAAGGGAGGGGGCGTGCTACCCTGGGGGACCACCCCTGACTACATGGCTAAGGGGGCAGTGCTGATTGGTTATGCAAATTAAGGTCTTGACTGCATATCCAGTCAGCATCGAGAGCTGCTACCCAGCCCTCGCACTGCCTCCCCAGAACGTACTACCCCTAATGACTTTAACTGCCATTTAGCTTTTAAAACACTGACAGCAGGAGCCTTTGATGTGTCCGTGCAGGAGCCACTAGATCAAGACTCCTGCAGGCGGCACTTTCACTTTTAGTTAACCGAGTCGGGCGGTTGGGGAACATAAAGACAATCCTTCCTGACCCGCTTACACCACAGATCTATTTCTTTAATAAGTAATAAAATTAAAAAAAAAAGCAGAAGTGGCAGCCAGAGCCCAGGGTATTAAATAAGCTGAAAAAATTGATTAGCAGTTTTACATGTGAAAGTGCTAATCAGCTGTAAAAATGCATAGCACTTGACACAGAATGGTTAGCAAAGTTTAAAAAAATATATAATTTTACTAATTGTATCTAACGTGCCACAGATTCACTGGAAAAACAAGTTCTGGGCAGAGCCGTTAGGGCTGTGACGAACTGCCAGGTGAGCAAAGTTACACATGTGCGTAGAAATTATTGAACACCCAGGTGTAACTTGACCATTTTGTGAAGGTGTTGCACCAGATATTCAACATGGCCTTTTTGAGACCCCTCCTTATGAAGAGTGCCAGTGTCATGTTGTTCACTTGTCCCAAAAGGTGATTATGCAGAGCGACCGTGCCATTCTGTGCCACAGGCGTGAAAACACATTTTGGGCAGGATGTGATAAATGACAGCTGTACTGTTAAAAAGGAGGTGTGCAAAAATGACAGTGTTGAAAATGCGGAGAGAAAATATTAAAAACTGGCAAAGTTAGGAGCATGCGTAGAAACTGTGCAACACACGCTTGTAACGCAGTCATTTTTTGGAATTTTTTCATCAAATTTGCAACATGTGCTTTTTGGGACCCTACCTCATGAACAGTACCACTGTCATTTCATGAATTGGTCCCGAAAGGTGATTCTCCGCAACGACCGCAAAATCACCTTTTAGGACCGAGTAACGCAATGACAGTGAAAGTTTTCATAAGGTGGGGTCCCAAGAACCCCATGTTGGAAATTTGGAGACAAAATTAAAAAAAATGGCTTATTTATCAACGTAAGTTAAAAACCCCATTGAATGGCATTATAGCACACTTACCTTTGATTCTTCAGTTTGCGGTTCGGCTTTGAAGAGCGCAGACGTGTCCCGGTCCAGAGAAGATGACAGTGCCGACCTCCAGAGGTATGTATGGGATAAGGGGCGGTAAAGGGAGGTGGGTGCTCAGTGGGAGGGTGGGGATGGGGAGGGGGACTGGGGTACAACGGGGACTGTTTTCTTTTACAGATAAAAAACACACGCTGGGGGGCTGCTTTCTTTATTTACAGGAAACCAACCATAAAGCAAACATTTAGGCACACCGGGGTGGGCTTCTAGTGTGTCACATGAGTCGGGGGTGGGTGGATACATGATGCCGACATTGGGATTGGGCACCCTGATATTGGCAGGGGAAAAAAATACATTTGGGCATACTGGAGTGCATCCCAGTGTGCCAAAAATGAGGGGAGCTACATAATGCTGACAAGGATTGGGGACCCCAGTGTCGGCAGGGAAAAGAATACATTTGGGCACACTGGGGTGGGCCCCAGTGTGCCAAATGGTGGGGGGCTACATAATGTTGACACAGGGATTGGGGACCCCGATGTAGGTGCATTTTCTTTGTTGCCGGTGCTGGTGGTGATGCACGGCACTTGGCGTAATGGCAGTTGCGGTGGTGGCATTTTGCTATTCATAACATGACGGCGCCAGCAGAACTGCGCATATGCGTGAGTCGCGAATGCGCAGTTCATGCCCCGGAATGTGAAAGTAACAGCTGAAATAGTGCGGCTGTTATTCCGTAGCGGCTGATCGTGGTGGAGGATTTCAAGCTCCGTTGGACTTTCGGAAGGATTCTTCTAAAAGTCCAACAGAAGGTTCCACGATCTGCCATTTTTAGAGCTAGTGAGCTATCCCATAACAGCTGTCTGCTCCACCCACAGCCCTAAAAATGGTTAGCAGTCTACCGCTATGCATTTTTGGAAGTGCTTAGCATTACCCACCGTTTTGCGTAGCATTTTGCTGTGCTATACCAGCTATTTAAAACCCTGAGAACCACTGGCAGTGTCTTTGGCGGAGCACCCGATGCAGCTGAGTTTTCGGCCGCTACAGTACACTAGCCCATCTGGTATGGTTGCTCATACACAGTCTTTTATAGCACATGGACAACCGTCACTGCACACCTGTGTCCAGCACATATAAAAAAACCTCCCCCATGCTCTGCTAATTTCCCTACTGTTGCAGTTCTTTCAGGTACTGCTCACTTCTCGGGTCAGCTGCCTCACCGCTGTGGCCATTTCATCAGGTCCCTATGTTTGTAAAAAGTGGCTGCTCGAAAACGTTCTGACATACCTATTGCAGCACAACATCATGACGTTGCTACTGCAGCACAATAAGGCCATTCTAGGCAAAGATTCCCATGCTGAACAGTGTTCCACCATACATTGTATAAATGTTGAATAAACTCTTGTCCACAGAGCCTGTTTGCTGTTCACTTCCCACATACTCAAGACTTCTAAACTTTCACCATTTTTACTCACAGTGGGTATTTGTCTGGTGCTGGCAGGCAATATCCAGACCTTCTAGGCAATCCCAGCCCACTGGAAACAGAAATATTCCCAAACTCTGCCAGTAATTTACTGGTAAAATGATCACTTGTCCTCACTTGGGGAGAGAGAGCACTGCTGGATGCAAGACCAAGTCACTTTACTTGTCAAAAAGATTTAATATCACCTCAGTTTCTTTGCTTACAGCCCTCCCCTGGACAGTTTTCCTCTCAGACACATATTAGACTCTTCTTATGTCTTTCTATTCTCCTGCTGGAGAGGGGCATCCCCCTTTTGATGATCTGATACAATGTCAGCTGCCATGAATGAGTCCTTTTACTCTATGCCAGGCTCTACAGAGAAACATTAGAACAGCAGGAGTTGGCACTGTGTACCAGGCACAAGCCTTCCACCAGCCGACTGTCACTAATCTCTGCCTTTCAGTTTGATTCCTCCTCTGTGGAATGCCAAGTTAGAACAGCTGACCCAGTCCTCCAAAGGCATAGAAAACTAGCATAACCTAGAGGTCGACAGACACTCTTAAAGGTACATAGCTCCTGATTGGGGGGGGGCTACAACCACCCTTCTTTTAAGGCTGGATGCCCCCGACAAGCACCGAGGCATCAAGTATGCAACCTTCCACCCAGAGGCCCATCCAGCAGAGGGTTGGCCACCCACTAAAGGGGAATATAGCTAGTCACTACACTGGTAGTGCATTGGACATAAAGCAGAAAAGAACCAGCTTCTTGGCGCAGAGGTTAGATTTCCGTTTGCAAAGCCGACGACTTGGGTTTGGAAATGGACCCAGGGAGTCAGAGAGCTGGCGAGGGGAGAAGGATTGAACGTCCTGGGGACTGCTCTCCTTCTCCGGAGGGAGGGAGGGGAAGAGTGTGTGGCACTTGATGGACCCCTGGTGGAGGCTGGGGGTACCGCAGTGACCGGCGCTGTTATGTTGAGGGGTGGGGCAGATGCCACACGTCATTGTACGCCCCTCGCCCCCGGGCAGCAAGCAACAAAATGACATCCCACCGTCCACTGCCTCCGACACCGGGCCGGGGCATCCCACCTCATGGCCCCAACTCGGGGTAATCCAGGGCTTGCCCATGATGTCCATTAAGGAGTGGGAAGCCCCCTCAGTGGCGCCACCCCGGGGGGGGGTAAGCAGATGGGTCCTGAAGAGAGGGGGATGTGCCCCCCCCAAAAAAAATAAAGCAGAAAAGTAAATGGGAGCTCCCTAAGCCTTGAGATCCTCATCCTCGAAACTCTTCTGATAGCTTCACCCAGGTCCTTTGGGGCACTGTGTTCAGGTGACCCAGAGTGGCACATCAGTTACTAAACCACGGGGCAACACAGTTAAACCCTGACAGCCCACCCTAGAGCAAGTAACTCAACAAAGTGCCTGTACCCCACTAAAAATGTACATGTACCCCTCCATATCATGCAGTGACATTTACAAAACACATGCAGTGAAAAATACCAAAATTCATGCAGTGTAACCGTGCACTGACATATTATAAAATTGGCAGCTAGACTAACCCATGCAGTGTAAATTCTATACTGTACTTACTACGTTCCTGTAAACGTCCTGTATCTATAACTTTACTTTAAGGCCCTTGCAACTTATTCACAGTGGTGCAGCTCTCTAGGGTGCAGATGACCTTAATCTAGCATTTTAGCTATTGCCAAGTTATTACTTATTAGCACATACTGGCACTAAACCTTTACTATACATACTCTATAACTACTCTTTATATTTGGTATATATGGTGCTTATCCTTTCTGTATTTTATTCACAGAAACATTGAAATACAGAATCTTAACAGCAGATAAACACTGCTTGACCCAGCCAGTCTGCACGTTTCTCCCTACGTATGCTATTAACACAGACCATGCCCCATCTACAGCCCTTTCTCTCTCCCCGTCTTCCTTTGCATTATGACTCCCTTGTGCTTATCCCATGCATTCTTGAACCCTACCACTGTTTTTGCCCCCACCGCCTCTGCTGGAACGCTATTCCAGAAATTCACCACTCTGTCAGTGAAGAAGTACTTCCTCACATCTCTCCTGAATCACTCCCCAGCTTCATAGCATGACCCGTTGTTCTTGAGATCCTTTTCTGAAAAATATTTCCCTCCTTTACCTTATTTACCTCCATGCAGTATTTAAAGGTCTCTATCATACCTCCCTCTCCTCCTCTGTTCAGGGGTGTACATATTGAAGTCCTTTAGTCTGTCATCATAGGGCTTTTGATGCAGCCCCTGCACTATTTTAATTGCTTGTTGTTGTGTGGACTGCCTCCACTCTGTCTATGTCCTTTTGGAGATGTGGTCTCCAGAAATGGACACAGTATTCTAGGTGGGGTCATCCCAGTAATCTATACAGGAGCAACATCATCTCACTCTTTCTGCTGGTGATACCCCTCCCTATGCACCCCAGCATCCTACTAACCCTCCCTACTGCCTTATCACACTTGCCTGGGCACCTTTAGGTCATCCGATATGATTACCCTTAGCATCTACCTGCTCTTCCCTGCTTTATGCAGAGGATCTTGTCATCTCCCATAGTGCAAGAGATGTCTCAGACTTAAACAACTCCCTACCCTCTGACTTCCAAAGTATTCAAACCTGGCTCACTGAGAATAACCTTGTGCTCAATATAAGCAAAACACATTCAATGCTCTTTAGCTCTCCTGTTAGACTGAAAGGGAATAGCAACTTCCTCCTAATATCCTGTGCTGATGACCCCCCAGTAGCTAACACCAGTACCTTCAAATACGTGAGCGTTTTTCTCGACAAATACCTGGAATTTGACTTTCACATTACCGCTACCTGCAAATCTGTCAATGCGAAAATTGGGGGGGCATACAACACAAGTTATGCTCTCACCCCATCAGCTAGGCTTGCTTTGGCACAAGGCCTTCTGCTCCTGTCCCTGGCCTATTGCTCGGCTATCTACCTAGGCGCCACTAAGACCTCTCTCCATAAATGGGACACTACCTATAATAACATTTGCCGCTACGCCTCGGCCTCACAAAGTATAAACATCACTGTCAGCTCTATGCCAACCCTAAAATAGCTAGCCCTGCTGCTCACCCGACTCAGTCCTACGGCTCTCGTCGGCCAGTATAACAAGAACAGGCCTCCCCAATCCCTCACCTCCTTGTTACACTCTCAACCCCCTCATATGGGCTCCGATTGAATGACCAAGCTCCTCTCTATATCCCTCGACGTGAAATCCAGTGGCAATAAGCTTTCTTATGTTGCCCCTAAGACATTGGAATTCTGTCCCTCAAACCATACGCTTAGCACCTACCCATGTTGGTTTCAAGAACCTCCACCGTGAATATCTACAAGCATCAAATCCCTGTGCTTGCTTCCAGCCTCCTTAAGTTCTTTATCTCCCCCAGCTCTTATCCTCACTATACTACACTCCACTTTCTACCCTTCCTCCCCCCATTTGTACCTCTCACCCCTCCCCCTCCCTCTCCCCTTCCTCCTCTCTACTCTTTCTAGGTGCATAGTCCTCGCAACAGCACTTACAGTATACAATACTTTACATCCCTGTATTTCTTGCACTTGTTTGCTCTGAATATCCCAATGTATTGTTTATATTTTGACCTGTTCCAACTACGTACTTCACTGATTCACTAAGTTGATTGTACTTCTGACTCCTTCACTTTGTATTCACCTATGTTTTGTGCTGTGTCACATTGTTGTTGTTAATTGTATTCAACTTGTATCCTCCCAGGGCATGCCTGAAAATAGGCATCCTTATGCCTAGTGTACCCACTCGGTTACCAAAAGCAAATAAATAATAAAAAGATTTCATAACTGAGAAAATACAGGGTTAATGTAATATGAATACTTTCTCCCTTAAATAAGATTGTTTTGTTAGGACTTGTGCTACTCTTGGAAAGGTGTAATATGTGTAATATGAAAATATCTTAATGTTGTTATGGTGACCATTAGGTAATATGGAAGTATGAATTTGGGTAAATTCTTATTGTATTGTTATGATTGAAATATTTATATGGCTATGTAATTATGTTTTTTTGGTGTATTATGTATAATGGCTAAATGAATGTATGTGAATTTTAAGGTTCTGTGATGTCCATGTGGACATTTCTCATTGTATTTATTGTATGTGAATATTATGATGTTCTTTTTTTAATAGTTGTAATGACAATTGGTTTTGTCGAACAAGAATAAATAAACAATGCATAGCTGGTTGTGGTAGATAAAACCGCAAAAACCGCCAACAGTGATTACACTGCGCTCAAGAGTGTCTCGCGTGCAGCTGCTTACTGTATCCTCATATTTGCCGTAATAACAGTCTGGTTATTAAGGCAAATAATAACTGATTATTACTGTTGAAAAAAATTGATGGCTAGTTATTATTGCCTTATAAAGGATAAAACATTAATGTATCTTCAAGGACAGCATAAGTTGAAGTAAAGAACTAGTACCTCAAACCTGGTAAAAAAAAAAGTGGATGGCTACACATTCAACTAGGGGCGCATTTCTGTATAAAAAGTTATCTTCTGTGTAGTAGGGAAAGATATATGAAACGGTCATTTAGACCTCGTGGGTCTAGGGACCCAAGCTGAATAATCCATATACCTTCTCTCCTGAGTAGTAGGGTATTTTTTCTGTGATACTGTTATATAATTGCAGAGCTGTACTGGTGTTACAGCCAATCACAACTCCCGATTTTTCTTACACGTTATAAAGCATTCTATTGCAACTCATGCATATCTGTAATTGTTTATGTAACTATTACTGTAGAAACCATGTGGTGTGTATGTTGTTTATATTTAAACTCCTTTTATGCTTAAAACAGAGTAACACCTCATTCTTGTTTGGGTCTATGCAGTGATTGCTGATTATTAGAGTGATATGTATTTATTTATTTGTTTTAACTTTCTATTTGTCGCCTTACCCACACGCTGGGGCAGCACGTCTTCGGGAGACACCCATGTAGCTACCCCGCTTCACTGCCTTACCTGAAGTCCCCGGTGGACCCCCACGGAGCTGTGGATATATCGCCCAGGTGGGCACGAGGTGGGGCCTGTACACCCCAATACTTTCTTGGTTTCGTTGGGTCCTGGGCGATCAGGCAGGCAGGAACTATTAGGGTCAGTACTGGTGCTCCTTCTTCTCGGCACTCCAGCATAATTTTCCATGTTCCTTTTCTACGTGGCCTATGCCCTGACATCAAGGTGCTAGGCGCCGTCTGCCTCACAGCACTCCTGGCCCACCCTGCTACTAGCAGGACTTACTGTACCTCGGGCCTCTGCCTGGGGTCAGGCAAGCTTCGAGCCTTGGTTTCCCCCTCTCCCCTGAGAAGGTGAGCAGTCCTTGGGATGCTCAAGCTTTCTCCCCCGGCCAGCCCTCCAGCGACCCAGATCCGCTCCCAAACCCAACTGCTGTGCCGGTGGCCTGGCGTGTGATATGTATTTAAGAGTCAGTATCATATTTAGCTAGGATTACTCCCATTAAATGTGAAGCTGTGATTACCTTTATCTTGATTCAGGTAAATATATTTGGCAAGGGTGTTCATTGTATCCTCTGAAGGAGCTTAATATGTATACCCTTGAGGAAAGAAGGGAGAGGGGGGACATGATAGAAACTTTCAAGTACCTCAAGGGAATCAACAAAGTCCAAGAGGGTAGCATCTTTCAGAAAAAGAGACTTGCAAGAACAAGGGGACACAATTTAAAGATAGAAGGAGGGTGGTTCAGGGGCAATGTGAGGAAGTATTATTTCACAGAGAGGGTAGTGGATGCATGGAACAGCCTTCCTGAGGAAGTTGTGGGGTCTAAAACTGTGGGAGAATTCAAGAATGCATGGGACAGACATAAGGCAATTCTTGTGGGGGGCAGGAAGATAAAGGCTGTTGGTTAACTAGGATCTGCAGCCTATCCTGTAGGTAGGGAAATGGGCAGACTAGATGGGCCTAGCGGTCCTTATCTGCCGTCAAAGTCTATGTTTCTGTGTTTCTCTATAGCAAGTATAGCTTCAAATTTTATGGCATTGAAAGGGTACAGACAGAAAGAAGAGGGGGGAAAAATTGATGCCCTACTGCTCAGGAGAGAAAGTATGTGGATCGTTCAGCTTGGTTCCCTAGACCCACCAGGTCTAAATGACCGTTTCATACTGTATATCTTCCCCAGTACACAGTAAATAACTTATTACACAGAATTGTACCCCTAGTTAAATGTGTAGCCATCCAGTTTTTCACCAGGTTTGAGGTACAGTGTTGTAGTTCTTTACTTCAAGTTGTGCTGTCCTTGAAGATGCATTGTTTCATCGTTTATGATGTATAAATACTTCTTGCTTTTGTTTTCTTTCTAGCCCCAAATGAAATTGACAGCTGAGATATACACTGCCATATTACCAAGGGAGAAATATTGTTTATTTATTAATTGCTAAATTTCTAATATTGTCCTTGGTACTTAGGCTTTTTGTTATATTACTGCTGTGTATCTGCTTCAGTGCTCCACTTGTGTTGCTGCTATACAATTGTTTAGCACTTCGTTATAGCACATTTGCACTGTCACTTTAAAACTTGCCTACATATACTGAGCATGTCTTAACATCCGGAATCTTCTGAGGACACTTTCAAGCGAAACCAGTCAATGGTATTGGGATGTGCTCCATGTGATTTCCAGTTCAGGCCTCATTCCGTGTTTTTGCACTAAACCTTTTTTGCACAATTAACTACTGTACACTGTGTTCTTGTTTCAAGAGTCTGGTGCCAGCTTCTTTTCTTTCGATGGTCTTTTTATACAGGACCACCTGCTTGCTGCTTAGATGCTACTGGAGGATCGTGATAAAGTGATACCTCAACTCTGACTCCTCCAAGATGGCATGGGCGCCACTTCCTGTCTCTGTAGGAGTGAAAGATAATAAAAGAAGTTTGCCCAGTGTTTAAAAATGTAAAACTCTTTGCAGTTTGGCTGGATTCCCCGCCAGTAGTTCAGCACTACCCTGTATGACAACAAAGTGCACTGTACAACCCAAAGCAGCTCCTTACATGCAGGACTATCTGCTTCTTTCTTAGCTGCTATTAGAGGATTGCAATCACATGATCCTCTGATTCCAACTCCTCCAAGATGGTGCAGGAGCTGCTTCCTGTCCCTGTAGGAGTGAAAGTAAGTAAAAGAACAAGTTAGCTCTTTTTTTAGAAATGTAAAGCTCCTTGCAGTTTGGCTGGATTCCCTGTCAGTAGTTCAATGCTACCCTGCCTGACGAAAATGTATTTACTGCTGCTGTGGTAAATATGGGGCGATATTCCATAGGGCATGCAGAAATAAGCTTTTTATTAAGACTGGAATGTTGTCAACAGTGCTGTCTAGCAATGAGTGACAGAGTTAAGCAGAGCCCTGAATCTTAGGTCAGTACAGTTTGTAACATTCCTGAGTGAATAAAAATCTTTTTTTCTGGATGCCCTATTGAATATCCTATCTATACCATGCAACACTGAATGCCATTGTGATAAGGCTACAGAGAACATAGCATGGGCTGCAGTGAGAATAACATACAGGGCTACATAATAATTTTTTATTTAGCCCTGTTATTCATTCCTCCCGTAGTATAAATTGTAGACACTTACATTTTTTTTTACAGATCAGCAGTTCTGCCTGTAAACTGCCTTTTACCTAATGTTGCACTACATTGCTTTGTCTATGTATCACCTATATAATTATGACACATTTTACCATTTTGTACCCCCCCCAAACTGCACTTGGACATGAACTGTGGCTCAGCATGACCTTCCCAGTCACCAGTTTCGACATAAATAAATGAAATAAAAGAAAACAAATTTTGAGTTATATAGTATGTTTCATACACCCTCCATCCCAAAATACTTTACAAGTCATGAGCAATGTCAGCACCCTTTAGATACACACACAGATCTAAAGGACAGCTCCAGGAGCTCAGGAGAGAGAAGAGACAGCATGAGAGATAGAGAGGAGCTTAACCAGACGGAGGTTGGATAAATGATCACACTGGGCCCTATTCACAATAGCTGTGCAGCCCTACACACGGTGGCGTAGACCAATACTGTGCGTAAGCAGTCCTTGCGAATATGCACACCTCTGTGGATACATGGCCATGCAGGGGCGTTCCCGCGTACGCGGTACATGCGGAACTCCGAATGCACATGTACAACACATGTCACATCAGAATGGTGCATTGTGTCCCTGCATATGCGATACACATTCTGAAGTCAGCCGTAAACAGCTTACGTGTTGCACACATAGCAGGAGAGGCCAGCGAAGCAGGCCAGAAGAGGCATGGCACAGCCCACAGCGGCACCACATGTCAGTTACGGACACAGCAATGCAAGGCACGTCAGCAACGCCATCACATGTGCCAGCCACCTGCCACATGTGACCGCTGCACATGCGACAACATGGCCCATACGGCCTGCCCCAGCATAGTGCGTATGCCACCCAGCAGGTGCCACCGCATGTGGGTGCACAGCACGGCGTACTGTGGCGAACATGCAGGCACACACACCGCTGCCATGCCACAAGGCCCTAGCCATAGAAGCATGAACACACACAGCCACACACACACACACACACACACACACACACACATATGGCCACCCGCACACCGTGCCAGGTGAAGAACTAGATACTGAGATGTAGCTGGATACTAAAGTGTTTACTGGTACCCACATAACATAACAAAGTGCAAGAATGGAATTAAGGCAAAAGGTGGGGAGGGGTCAGCAACATGGATGGGCCTCCTCATCAATCTGAGCCCTCCTCCAAGGGCAACTCCAGGCTGGTGGATGGGGTCAGCTCCTGGTGGGGGGGGGGTTGTCCATGAATTCCCGCTCTTTCAGGACCAGCAGCCGGACATGGTCTCGGTAGCACTAAAACGACAAGAGCAGACAGAGGGGACCAACGTCATTGACCCAGCAACATGCAACAACTCCTGCCACAGCAGTGCCACCCACACACACATGGCCAACAGCCACCTACCTTTCAAGGGGCTGGGATGGCCCACAGGCCCCCGTGGTCATCACAATACACATAATCATCCATGCTGCTCCACAGTTCCATGCGCCATAGCAGGTCGTGTGGCAGCTGCCGCCACCTTGGGGTAATAAAATTGGAAGGGCCTGGCCTGCCCACCTCCTGATGCTCCTGGACCAGCACTGCTTTCCAACGCCGGGTCCCCTGCAAACAAACACAGGGAACATGATAAGCAGATAAGCCTATAGCACAGACCCCAACCCACCCGGCAAACACATACATGAAACACGGCCATGGGCACCGGCTGCAGTACCTACCAGCATCTTCTCTGTCACCTCCCAAATCTCCCCTGCTGGCATCCTGTCTAGGTAGGAGGCCTCCGCCACCTGGTACAGATGTTGTGGCAGGGCAAGCCTGCCATGGACCTGCCCTGCTGCCATGGGTGGAGCTGCTGCTGCCATCGTATCCACAGCAATAATAACACGCTGTGGCAGACATGCCCACACCACATGAACACTCAACGCCCATAAGGGCACGTGCGACATGCCACACGGCATGCATGGCACGCACGTATGGACGTGCAGCACCACTGAGCGAATGCTAGGAGCAGTTCACAAATTGGCACTGTGATGTGCCCGGGGCACTACTACATGTGGTCCTCCTCGAGGAGGCTGATGCTGTGCGTTGTGACAGACCGAGGTGCTGTCCCTGGGTGTTCAAACCACATTTTGTTGCCGAGACGCTGCACCCCACTGACATCCTACAGTGGTACCAGGTCGACCGTGGCACAGTACGGTACATCAGTGGCCTGGTGGAGGATGCGATCTGACCAGTCACTGAGTGCTCCATGGCCATGTCCATGGAGACAAAGGTGCTGTGCGCCCTGCAGTACTGTGCCACAAGCACATTCTAGTGGGTGACAGGCAGTTTGACAGGGGTGAGTCAGTCATCTGTGTCATGGACGCTGCACCAGGTGATGAATGCCCTGGTGAGGCACCGGGAGAGGCATATCACATTCCCCAGGGATGATGCAGGGCTCAGGGCTGTCAAGGTGCATTCTTGGAGATGTATGTCATGCCAAACATGGTAGGTGCAATCGATTACATACATGTGCCCATCCTCACCCCTTCCATCAACGAGGATGCCTACAGAAACCGTAAAGGTTCCACAGCATCAACTGTCAGGTTGTCTGTGACACCATGGGCATCCTGATCAGTGTCCTGGCATGGTATCCGGGGTCGTGCCACGACTCTTGTATGAGAACAGTACCATGAGGTGCCATATGGACTGGCAACTGGAGGACTATGGCTGGCTGTTGGGTGAACCCCCATAACCTAGACTGGATACGTTGGCTGCACATGTGGCCCAGTATCACTAACCTATCTGTTCCACTCCACTCCCACAGGTGACAGCAGGTACCCCCTGAGAACGACACTCCCGACACCATACCTAGCTCCACAGCACCTGGCTGAATGCAGCACACACGCGGGTGTGCAGCATCGTGGAACACACAGTAGGGCTGCTTAAGATGTGTTTCCGAAGCCTGGACCACACAGGTGGCATGATGATGCTTGTACTGGGTGTGGTGTGCAGAGTGTTTACTGCCTGTGCCATGCTGCACAACAGCTGCATGCACCGCATGGTGCCGGAGCCCCCAGACGTACACCCAGAGGAGGATGGTGCGGAACCACCGCAGCAACCCCATGGACCAGCGCCACCTGAGGAGGGTGCCAGGGTGCTGCCAAGGGGCAACCGAGCAGCGGGTTGCATTGCAGCGTGGGCCATGTGCCATCGCATGACCTATGGCACATTTGGCAGGTAAGAGAGCACACATGCTGGCGATGAGGAGTGTGCCAGACTGAGAATCAGCATGTGCATGGCATGCATGCCACTGTGTGGCCGCAGATACGTGCTACCGGCGTGCACACCGCACATGCAGTCCACCAGTAGCCATGCACAGTACGTGTGGATAGTGTGCCGTGGGGCCACACTGAGGGCACATCGCCGTGGGCAGTGCATTCCACCGAGTGCATGCTGCATGGTGGGCATGTGGGTGCATGTGCCAGGGTGGTGCGTGGTACGGCCCTGTGGCATTGGTGCCTGGTGCCCTCCCCAGGTAGTGCTGGTTCATGGAGTGTCATGACAGACCAGTGTGTGTGTGGTTGGGAGGTTAGTGGTGCTGGTGGGGGGGGTGGTAGTATAGTGTCGGTGGCGGTCATGTGCGCATGTGTCATCCGCACCACCTCACTGTGTCACTGGCCTGTGTTGGTGCCCACCATGGCTGTGCAACCTTCCGGCCACTGACGTGTGGCGTGCCGTGTCCGTTGGTTGTGCATCATCCTGTGTCACCTGTACATGGTATGATCACCGTGGCACCATGCTCAATCCTGGCTCCTGTTCAGCAACACCTGCCGTGGGTTGGGGGCGCTGTCTGGCACTGTCACGCCTCACCTGTCATTCCACGGGTGTGGGTCAGGTGCACTGACTAGTGCCATGGGTGCAGGTGCGGCGGGGGTGGGCAGCAAGGTTAGTGGCTATGGCCAGGAGGGCATTGGCTGTCCATTTCTGTGCCCCCCTCAGCCACCTCATCCCCCAAGCATTCCTGGGTGCACACATCTGTGGTCACCACCTCTGCCATCTGCTCCTGTGCCCTCATGCCTGTGGCCACGCCTTCTGCCCGCCTCTTCTGCACCCACATGGACCCCGCCATGACCTCAGTGAGGTAGTGCACAGCCTCTGTGCACTCTCTGGTTGCTTTTAGATGGTCCCGCTGCAGCCCATGGAGGTCAGGGTAGTAACTGGCTAGGAGAGAGCCACTGGCGCCCTGTCTGTGGTGCCTTGTGGGGGGCCCTCAGAGACACCCGTGTCTGGCTCCTGTGTGTCTGGCGGTGTAGCGGGTGTGGAAGTGACCATGGTCATGGCACAACTGTCCTCTGGGGGGACAGAGATATCCTCACTGCTGCGGTCTGGTCCAGAAGCTGACTGTTCTGCACCAGCACTGCTCCCCTGCATCTCCCTATTGTCTGTCGCCTGTGTGTGTTGGCCTGTGCCAGGGCCGCTCTCCTCCTCCTCCTATGGCTGCCACTTCAGGGTCCATCCCCTGTCTCCGCCGTGGTGGTCCTTGTGCATGGCAGATTGCTGGGTGTCTTCCTCCTGCATGGCCACTGTTCTATACTGCTGCGTCCCTGAGTGGGGGATGGGGGAGACATCAGTTAGTATGCCTGCGTGTCCATCGTGTGCAGCGACATGCCCCATGTTACTGGCATTACCCACCTTCGCTGACTGCCCTCGGCAGCCCTCCTCCACCTCCTCCTCCTCCAATGCCGGATGGTCCCTCTGCAGCACTGTTGTCGTCTTGCACTGTGGGGTGGAGCATGACAGGTGGTTAGTGACTGTTGCCATACAGCAGTACTGTGGTTGTGCCCTGTGCACCCCCACATACTGCTTACCTGGCATGCTGTCAAGCCTGTCAGGCTCACCGTCCATGAGGACATCACTAATTGTGTCCGACACCTCAGCCACCTCTTCACCTGGGACTGGAGGTCACGCCACTTGTGCTTGATGGCTGCCAGTGTGTGTGCCTCCGGTCCGGCGGCATTCATTGCTGCCTGCAAGTCAAGCCATATACGGGCTTTGGTCTCAGCCGGGTTGCCTAGTGAACATTGCCCAAACAGCACGTCATCGTGCTGGTGGATCTTGGTGCCAAGAATGGCCACCTGTACCCCCCTGAAGTTCTGGGACTGCTGCCTCTGCCTGCCGCCACCCCCAACCATGCTGCATCCACCACCAGTATCAGTTGAGTGCATGATGGATGTCCCTGCATGCTCCTCTTGCTCGTGGTTGCTGCTGCCATTTTCTGCGGACATCTCTCTTCCACACTGTGCATATCACTGGCGCATATCAGTTCTGTATCTCCTGATATGGTGGGGTGAAAGGGTGTTCCCGTCATCTTGTGCTGGCTCCATCATGCCACTGCACGTAGCTGTGTGCCTCCTCTGTTGCCTCCCTTGACTCCTGGGGGCATGTTGGGCTGTGTTGTGCATGCCACATATTTTGATTTCACTGTGCGGCGTGCAGACCTTTACGATGGTTTCGCACATAGTGCATGCCCTTTGTGAATAGGACCCACTGTTTGTAAATGGAAGTGATGGGATTCCTATCTTTGTGCTCTAATCCCGCAGCTTTGTACTCTGTCCACTAGACTGCACTGCCTCTGTGCATCTTTCATTACACCGAATCTTTCAAAGAAAGGAATTTCCATGTACAGTACAAAAGCAGATATTGAAGTGAGCTCAGTGAAAATTTAAAAGACAGGATAAGTAAAAACCGAGACGAGAGAGAAAAGCTGAATTTACAGTGAAGGAGTGGAGGTAGCAGTTTCATTTCCATGGAGATAATATTAGCTTTGAATAGAACTTTAAAATGAATGTAATACTTGGTAAACCAGAGATTACTGGGGAGGGTGTTCCAAAGAAACAATAACTTCAATTATTTTTTTCCTGTTTCTTTACCCAGACTACCCCAGCTTAGGTGCAGTATCTTATTTCTGTAGGCTTCTGCTTCTGCCTGTTTCTGCAGCTGCATGGACTGTAGCACTGGGAGGTTAACTGACTTGTCCAAGGTCACACAGTGATTATTTGGCTCTAGCGGGGTTTAAGTCTGTGGTCTTTTGTTTTCCAAGTCAGTGCTCTAACCACTAGGCCACACCATTTAAATAGGTTTATCATGACCCCTTATACTATTCAAGGAGAATGGCAGTTAATGAAATCAGAATCCCATTTCATAAGTACCACTCCTACCCGATGCATAGGACAGTACAGTTTTTTGCTTATTTTCAAACCTATCGGAAGGTTTGGAGCACAAGTCTTGGAGGGTTGATTGTGCTACATCACAAATAACAAGGAAAGATCTTGAGAAGCTCTCTGAGGAGTAGTATTCTAGTATTGTATACCCTATATTTGCTAAATATAATACTGAATCTATGATACTTATCACTCCACAAATAAGCAATCATTGCATAGCACCAGAGAAAGAGGTATCACACTGTTTCAAGCATGAAAGGAGTTTAAATATAAACAATATACACCGCATGGTTTCTATGGCAGTTGTTACTTAAACAATTGCAAGTATGCATCAGTCAAAATAGAATGCTTTATATGTGTGAGAAAAAGCAGGAGTTGTGATTGGCTGAAACACCAGTATAGCCATGTAATTATGTGCTCACAATTACACACCTGCACTTCTTTCAAGGTGCCAGCCTCTGTACATTAAAAATATCAGTACACTGCTTGGCACTACAACAGCCATCAATGTGCACATGTTGACTCTCAGATGAAATTGCAACTTAAAAAAGAAATGAAAGATATCTGTTGATTAACACACTTGTTCTACTGAGCGCAGAAGCTGCAGCAGCTCTCAGTGTGCATACTGTCAGTTGGCTAGGGAAAAAAAATGAGTGAAAACTGCTGCTCACTCCCTTCCCCAATGTCTTGCCTTCAGTCCCTTCCATAGGTCACAACACCAACATCACTCACCATCCTTTGATACCTTCAGATCTTGCAAGTAAGCAAAAAAAAAAAAAGTAAATTATAAGTCGTACACTCTGTACATACTTTCACACTCCCCACAGTGTCACCATCCCAGTATATTAAAAAAACTCAGTCGCACCCACTCTATGTTACATGCCAGCAAGAAATCAGGAAATTGTTCCGGCACAGTGCTCATGGTGAGTGAGGGAAGTGCTGGTGTGGTGGTTAGTATGTTGTGTAGGTGGTTAGGGCATAGAATGGTGGTATGATTCGATGACCCTGGTGAGCTGAACATATTCTACCAACACCAGTATCGCCTTCAGCAGGTGGAATGGCGAGGCAGGGACACTTCAAGTTCAAAGTAGGTGGATGAAGTCAACTGACAAGGAGAGGCGGGAGTCATAAATAAGGATCAGATGCGGAACAGGATTTATTGATACCCAGACAGGAGGGAGACATGGTCACAAGAGATCAATGGAATCTTAACATGCTATAGACTCTAAACTTGCTATATCATAAACTGTAAGATACTATATATACAACTATTTGGCTCTATAAGTACTAGATATGAGGCTAGATGTAACCCCGAACCTGGGGTGCACCTCGGCCTAAATTTGTGCTATTCCCGTGGAGTACTCCAAACACTGTATAACTATTAGCTACTAAAACAGTATGCTTGCCTTATACTCTGCAGCAGCACAATTCATAAAACATTCAGCAGTCTTTAGAGTCCCTTGCATCCACTTAATTGGACTGATCTGTGTGCAGGGCAGGGAGAGAAAGGTTTTGGTGAAACAAGAATTGAACAGGCTAACAGACTGACATGGCCAATGAAATCTTCTTGGGGTCAATAGGAAGAGGAGAGGCCTTTTGAACAGGCCATAGCTTCATCGGCTATACCCCCCTCCTGGGTTGCTGGATATAAAGTGTTACAAAGAAAGAACAAAAACTCTTCGGCACAAGCCCTCCAATGGACTGCCAGACGTATTCACCAATGCTGAAGACAGATGATCTGGCTAAAAGACCTTCAGTGGACTGCCCAGACAAAACAATGGGTGCTGAGACAGGTGACCCGGCCGAAGTCCTCCAGGGGAGTGCTGGGACAAGATGAGCAAAGAAGAGAAGAAAACCCAGGACAAACAGATGACCAGGATGATGAAACCTTTTGAAGCCAAGCTGGGCTGCTCACCTCTGGGCGCCAGTGCTAGATAAGCCTGAAAAGGGAAGTGAAATAACAAATGGGGCATCGAATACTGGAAGGGGACTGAAGATCCTGAAGAACTTGTGAAGAGAAAAGAAAACAGACTGGACATCAAGACTTGCACAGGGCCTGGAAGAAACCTGGGACCAGCAGAAAACAACAAATGGAACGCTGAAGAGGTGTGAGACGTTAGTGGCATCCTTCCAGAATGAGTACTCTGCAAGAGAACACCTTTCAGACTGGAACACATGACTGTAGAAGCTGGATGCACAAGGTGTGGAATGCAGCTGCTAAATACCTTCCTTGATTGGCTGGAGACTGATTCTGGAGACTACACATACAGTGCCACAAACACACAGTTCAGGACAGTTTTGGAGCTGGTGTGCAACACCTTAGGTTCAGAACAGTTTTGAGTTGCAGGATGTGCAGTGCATAGTCCAGGGCAATTGCAGGTTGCAAAACGCAGTTCAGGGCAATTACATTGTGCAGAACACAGTTCAGCACAATTGCAGGTTGCAAAACACAGTTTGGGGCAATTGTAGGTTACAGAACACAGTTCGGGCAATTTGCTGGTTGCAAAACACAGTTTGGGGCAATTGCAGGTTACAGAACACAGTTCAAGGTAATTGCAGGTTACAGAACACAATTCGGGCAATTGCAGGTTGCAGAACACAGTTTGGGGCAATTGGGTGAAAAACACTTTGGGCAATTATATGTTGCAGAACACAGTTCGGGGCAATTGCAGGGTGCAAAACACAGTTCGGGGTAATTGCAGGATGGAAAACACTGTTTGGACAATTGCAAGTAACATAACACAGTTTGTGACAATTACAGGTTGCAGAACACAGCTTGGTGCAATTGCAGGGTGCAAAACACTGTTCAGGCAATTGCAGGTTGCAGAACACAGTTCAGGGCAATTGCAGGGTGCAAAACACAGTTTAGGGCAATTGCACGGTGTAAAACATTTCGGTCAGTTGCAGGGAACAGAACACAATTTGGGGCAATTGCAGTTTGCAGAACACAGTTTGGGACAATTGCAGGGTGCAAAACACTGTTCGGCAATTGCAGGTTGAAGAACACAGTTTGGGGCAATTGCAGGGTGCAAAACACTGTTCGGCAATTGCAGGTTGAAGAACACAGTTTGGGGCAATTACAGGGTGCAAAATACTGTTCGGGACAGTTGCAAGGAACATAACACAATTTGGGGCAATTGCAGGTTGCAGAACACAGTTTGGGGCAATTGCAGGGTGCAAAACACTGTTCTGGCAAAACCACACAGTTCAAAGTAATTGCAGCAGCTTAACAGATCAGACACAGTTTCAGAATTCTTGCCACTCTAAATTGCCCTGCCTTCCCCTCTTCCCTGATGCTAGCCCTGACAGGGGAAAATTAACTGGCATGTCCTTTTTGTCCACTGGTACACGTAGCACTGGCTTAAGGGAAAAATTCCAAACACCTGGGCTTGCTGACCTTTTTCCTTAGCCAGATGGGCTCTTTAATATGATTTGAGCTTGCCTTGCTCCTTTAATATCCCTAGTGTAAGCTGCTCTAATAAGTATTTATTAGCCCTTAGGTCCTGGTTACCTCAGCTCTACCCCAGGGGAGCCTATTTATTAATATTCAGTTCCCTCTATACAGGGCCTTCCTGCCCTAAATCCTGCCCCTGGGCATCGTTGTACCTGATGAATATTAAATTATTCAGATTTTGGCCCTCCGGCCTGCCTCCTCTCTCCGGCTCTTAGTTGTTTAGCACCTCTGGGCACTTTTAAAACATTTTTCTTTCTTTTTATTTTAACTTCAGTGTGTCAGCACTCCTCTCTAGTGCTGCTGCTGACTCACCGGCCCGGGGTGAAGATAAAAGGAGAAGGAGGCGTGGAAATGTGCCGCTGCAGGTGGTGCTGGGCAGTACTTGTTCTGGGGGTCCTTCCAGTCGGCTCTGCCCCTGACAGTCCACCACTATACCCAGGGGTTAAGTTGGGATTTCTGAGGAGGTGGAACTCTGGTTCCTGGGAAGGGGCTCAAAGTGTGCACTGCATGTCACGTGTAGCGCAACAATATTAGTAACCTAAAAAAGGTTGTATTGTGACATCGTGTATCACATTTTATTAAAAACTACTAAAAGAAATAACATTTAACTTTTTCAACTATTGAAAAGCTATTTAACTAAAGTCATAAAGTAAAATTAGACATCTGCAACCACCAAAACAGAAAATAAATTACAAAAAAAGGTTTACCACAGTTTAACACAGAATAACTGTACCACACAAATGGTAACTGAAAATAAACACGACCAAAACATAAACCACTTTGCCACTGAAATCAGAGTCCAATGTATGTGCAGTGAAGTGTCACTTGACATCTGACAGGACTTTCCAAATATGTTCATAGCTTTGCTGAACATCCTTGTCCTTTCTAGCCTTGCATGCAGTGTGATCTACTGAGCATCTAGAAATAGGCCACTTTACAAATGATGTGGGGTCCATTTGTTTTACTGGTGGACCAACCAGTGACAGGTACATCAGTGAGGAGAGGTGTTTAACTGTGAGGTTAATTGTCTGGGGTGTGCATGTGTCATTCATCTCACTGAATCCCCTTTCACACTTAGCAGTGCGACGCACCTGGAAACAAGCTGTACAAGCTTAGTGTGCTTTTCTTACCCCAGGAGTCCTTTAGCATTAGTAACTGTGAGCTGTGGCAGTTAGCTGGCTAGGTGCAACTGCCCTGGAGGTATGCCTTTAAGAGAATTATGTAAATTAACTTGGGCATCAGCCAGTCAAAAAGCAGGAGGGGAGTGAATTGAGTGAGAGCAGCCCGAAGGGCTTCAGAATTTTTTCTCTGCTAGCCTCCTATTCGCTTATCTTGGTAAAGTTTTCCTCACAAATGTATTTTTTTAGTGTGCTGAATGTAATTTGAAATTTTTTTGTTAGCAGTTGTTTTTCGCACATTTGCATTATTTTTTCTGCAACTGCATTCTTTTTACGTTATTTTTTCACGCATCTGCTTAAATTACATTCATTTTTGTTACCGCGGATACTTAATTTCTATGGTTTTTCACTTTTTTAATGTAATTCATGAAAGAACTGTCGAATTTCTTGTGTTTTGCTTTATTTTTTGCCTCAGACCTCACGGGTCCATACTGCAAGGCAACCAATTGTCTCTCCGATTTTCACAGTTGCAGCTGGGTTCTCTGAGGATTGGCAAGATCAGAAATTCGACACAACTAATTAAAACTGGACCTAAAAGTGTCAACTGTCACAGGACTGGCTTCACTGCATTTACAGAAACCTGTGCTCAGTTGTTGACTGGTATTGCTGGGTTCTCTTTAAGATTGGTTTTGGTATAGGTTCACTGTACTATAAAAAAAAACAAAAAACGAAAAGTTTATTAAACTGTCACAGGACTGGCTTCACGGCATTTACTGAAAACTGTGCTCAGTTGTGTTTTGGTCCAGATCTCGGGTTCTCTTTTCAAAATTGGCACAGAGCAAATAATCCTAAATAATAGTTATGGCTGAGGAAAAAATCAAAGGCTACCGATGAGGGGCCATGTAAAAGTAATACTAGTAAAAATGTAAGCAGGGGTGCTGATGAAGCCTCCAAATCCCAGCCAAAAAATAAAGCTTCCAAAGGAGCTGATAAAGTTCCTCACAAATTAAAAAATAATAAAAGTGATGAAAAAAGGAAGCTTGATCAAGCTGCTGATGAAGTGGCTAAAAAGAAACTATGTTAAGACAAAAATGCTCCTGTTCCTCCGGCGAAAGCCAGTAGTGAGACAACACGCAGCTTAAAGCATAAAGAAAAAAACAAAGCATATACAACCACAGTCTGTGCAGGAACTTCCATCTGTGCAAGACATGGCAAAAGCATACCAAGTCTTTCAGACCCTACAAAAGATGGAGTCTGTATTTACTGCAGCTGGCAAGCACTCTTCCACAGTTCTGCCTTCTGGAGACTGTGAAGGTGATGCAGATGATGAACAATTTTATGATGCCCCCAACTTAGATCTTGAGAGCCTTGAACCCCATGATTCCTCAGATCCTCCCTTCGGAGCTCCCCCTGGTGACCAGGAGGATTCCTCTTCTTTGTCTACATTCATACAAAATATGCTAGACACCCTGGACCTCTCTACGCAGGAGCCCTTCCTGGACATCAGTGAGGATGAAGATTGTAGTTAGATGAGAGGTCTTTCAGCCACTAAGACACTGGTCGTCCCTATGTATAATGCATTCAGAAAAAAATACCATGAAACTGTTTCAGACCCCCACGTCTGTGGCAGGGGTTGACAAGCTGGTCAAGAAAAAATACAAATTGTCTAAAATGGGTACTGAGTTCCTGTCTGTACACCCTAGCCACGAGAGTATAGTACACAGGCAGCTTGTGAGAAAGCTGGGGTCTCCTTGTCTCCCTCAGCCCCAGAAAAGAATTCCAAGAAAACAGACTTCATAACAAAGAAAATGTATACCACAGCCTCCCTACTGGTCAGACTTTCTTCATATATGGCTTTCACAGCCAAATATCGGAAAGGTCTATGGTAGTCTGTCCTGGCCATTACCCGCAGTGGGTCAGATACAGTAGTACAGGAGTTGGTGGATATGACAAAAACTGCCTTGGAAGCTACCAAATACCAATTCCACATGGCAGATGACAACAATGATGCCGCCTCCCAGGGTAATGGCCCATGCCATATATCTGAGGTGCTTTGCCTGGCTTATAATGACCAGTCTGACCCCAGACACTCAGTCTAAGACAATGGACTTTCCCAGTGATCAAAACATGTTGTTTTATTCCAGAACAACTGATTACATGAAAAAGGTCAATGGGTACAAAGCCTCCTGGCAGAGTCACTCCTCTAAACCTAAGCCTACTGCCCCACAGAAATCCCACCCCAAGGGCAGAAGTTTTTTTCCCAGGCCTTACACTCCTTATCCCCAATCTGACTTCTTTTAGTAAAGAGGATCTTTCAGGGGAGAGTCAGAAGGGGCCAATGAAGATCCATCTCTACCCAGCCTGCAGCCTTGCAGTCTACGCCCTGATGTGAGCATCCAGGTTGCCTCCCCTCTGCCAGTAGGAGGCAGACTCTTCCACTATCTTCAGAACTGGTCCCTCATTACATCGGACAGGTGGGTTCTGGAGATAGTGGAGAAGGGTCTGCCACTACAGTTCAAGAAGATGCCAGACCTCAAGCAAACCCAGGTGTCAAGACCTCTAACCCCAACATAGGTGCTACTGTTAGAATTGGAGGTAAAAAACCTAGTGCTGCAAGTAGTAGAGAGGGTCCCGGCCAATGAAAAGGGCAAGGGCCTCTACTACAGGCACTTTCTGGCACAAAAGAAAACTGGGGAGTGGTGACCTATCTTGGGTCGCAGATATTTAAACAAACATCTACCAAAACCCAAATTCAAGATGGTCACGCTGTCACTAGTCATACAGTCCTTGCAGCAGGGAGACAGGCTAGCCTCCCTGGACCTAAAGGACGCTTACTTCCATATACCCATAAGGAGGTCTCACAGGAAGTTTCTTAGATTCAGACTCCCTTCGGGCCACTGTCAGTTTGCTGCAGTGTCCTTCCGCCTGTCCTCGGCCCCAGGAGTCTTTACCAGTTGCCTCGCAGTGGTAGAAGCACACCTCAGGAAACTGGGTGTCGCTCTGTATCCCTGTTTAGTTGATTGGCTCATAGTGGCAAAGTCTCCTTGTCAGGTCAAGGAATTCCTTTCCCTTACGGAGTGCACTTTAGAATCTCTGGGATTCCTGGTAAATCTAAAGAACTCTTACCCAGAATCCACCCAGCTGCTCACTTTCATAGGAGCTCAGCTGGACACTCAGAAAGGATATGCCTTCCTCCCACAGGAAATAATTCAGAGTTTTCTTTCAGTGGAAGATTCTTTCGCTGGGGGAAGCCAAGCCCGGCCAGACATTTCCTCGGGCTCCTGGGACACACGGCTTCAATGACTGCAGTGGTCCCAGGAGTCAGGTGCAGGATGCGACACCTGCAAGCCTACCTCAGGGCTCACTGGTCTCAGAGAAGCAACAATTTTTCAGAGTGATACCTGTGATGGAGCAGTTCCTCCGGACCCTGCTTTGGTGGATGAACCCTGCAAATTTGGCAGCAGGGGTACCCTTCCAGGCTCCTCTGCCCACAAAGGTAATCACCACAGATGCCTCCCTCCTGGGGTGGGGAGCACATCTGGACAGTGCCTCAGTAAGTGGCACCTGGACTCTCAAAGTGTCACAGTCACAAATAATTTGGAACTCGAGCAATCTTTCTAGCTCTCAAAGCATTTGCTTCCATCATTAACAGGACAGGCTGTACAAATTAAAACAGACAACACTACTGCAATGTTTTACATAAACAAGCAGGGTGGTACCAGATCAGGAGTACTCTGTTCAGAAGCTCCAAAGCTCTGGTCTCTGGCCTTCTCCCTGGGAGTCAGCCTTTCAGCTATTCACCTCTCAGGCAAACTCAATACCCTGGCAGATGCTCTGTCACATCAGTCAAGGCCAGAGTGAATGGACTCTGAACAAGCAAGTACTAGCCACAGTGTTCAGGCAGTGGGGCACACCAGAAGTGGATCTGTTTGCCTCTCCCCTCAACTTTCAGCTTCCTCAGTACTGTTGCAGGCCCCCAGTCCCGGGAAAGCTTCCTCTGGATGCCTTGATCCTGGACTGGTCAGGAAAATTCTTATACGCATTCCCTCCTTTTCCCCTGATACTCAGAGTATTGCTGAAACTCAGACAACAGTCTGCATTGATGATCCTAGTGGCTCCGGATTGGCCCAGGCAAGCCTGGTACCTTCTCCTTCTCTCACTGTCCTGCAGCAGGCCAGTTCGCCTGCTGCCAACTCACTCCCTGCTGACCCTTCCTCAGACAGGAATGCATTACCCAGACATACACTTTCTTCACATCAAGGCCTGGTTCTTGAGGAGTTAAGAGTTTCCATCCTCGCAGTACTCTGAACAGGTCCTTAAGATCCTGAGAATGGCTAAAAAACCGAACACAAAAAAGATTTACGCAGCCAAATGGAAATGGTTCTCCCTCTGGTGCAAGAGCAAAAAGGTCAATCCTCTCAACAACTTCAGACCCTCAGCTGCTAGCTTACCTAGTGTACTTGCAGATGTCAGGCTTGAAACCATCTTCCCTCAAGCTACACCTGGCTGCAATTTTGGCCTACCTTTCGGTGGGAAAGAAAAAGTCATTTTTTTCCCACACCATATTCAAGCAGATTTTCAAAGGCCTCTCGCACCTTCAGCCTCCAGTCAGGGAGCCAGTTCCTCCTTGGAGCCTGAACCTCTGCATAGCCAGACTCATGCAACCACCCTTTGAGCCTATGGCCACTGCACGTATCAAGTCTGTGACTTGGAAGACAGTCTTGCTGGTGGCCATTACCTCTGCCAGAAGGATTTCAGAGCTACAGGCCCTGTGCACGGAGGTAAATTACATCATTCCTCACAACAATAAAACTGAGCTCAGGACCAATAGGAAATTTCTACCAAAGGTTGTTTCAGAGTTCCACCTAAACCAGTCCATTACTTTGCCTGTCTTCTTCACTGAGAGAAATCCACGCCTAGTGAGCAAAATCTCCACAGCTTGGATGTCAGAAGAACTCTCTCTTTTACTACATAGAGCATACTAGACAGTCTAGAGGTCCTTCCACTCAGTTGTTCCTCACCTGCGGGGATATAGGCAAAGGAAGCCCAGCTACCAAGAGAACTGTTTCCCACTTTGTCTCTTGTATTAGATTCTGCTATGAAAAGGCTGGTCATCAACCTCCTGTAGGGCTCAGGGCCCAATCCACTAGGGGCACTGCAGCCTTGGTGGGAGCAGCAAGGGACATACCCTTCCAGGATGTCTGCAAAGTGGCTGTCTGGAAATCTGTGCACACCTTTGTGAAACACTACAGTTTGGATGTGCAGACCAGATCGGACACCAAATTTGGCAGGGTGGTTCTGCAGAGCTTCTTTCCTAAGTAGGTTCTCTGCCCACGTCCCACTTGGCACTGCTCGGTAGTCTGCTATAGTTACTGATGCTAAAGGACTCTTGGGGTAAGAAGAAAAAATTACTCACTGCAGTGATATTCTTTCTTCCAAGGGGTCCTTTACCATCAGTATGCTCCCACCTTCCTCCCCCCGGCTCAACTGTCTGGAGAAGGGCTCTGTCCTCAGTTCTCTTACCAAATTTGGGATTTTTATAAGTGAGTTTTCTTACACAGGTTGTTTTCAGTTTTTGGACATTTGCATGTTTTTTGAATCTTGTTGATTCACTTTCAGGGCATGTGCCTATTTTCTTTGACAAAATTCTGAAGCCCTTCAGGCTGCTCTCTCAGCTCACTTCCCTCCTGCTTTTTGATTGGCTGATGCCCAAGTTCATTTAAACAATACTTTTAAAGGCATACCTCTGGAGCAGTTGCACCTAGCCAGCTAACTGCCATAATTACTGATGCTAAAGGACCCCTTGGAAGAATGATTACTGCGGTGAGTAATTTTTTCTTCCTGGTCAAAAATTACAAATAAATGACAACAAATAAAAAAAGAATTATTTATGGTGCTGACAGTATAGCCTAGAGGTTAGAGTAATGAGCTGTGAATGACCTTGGTGCAACCAGTGAACATGGGTCTGATTCCCACAACCTCCACTTGCATGCTCTATGTGACTCTGAACAAGTCACTTAACCACGTCAGTGCTCCCAAGTTTCCCCTGAAAACAGACACTTGTGCCTAGTGGGCCTTACCTGGTTACCAAAAAGAATACAAAAATAAATAAAAAATACCTGCAGCTGTTTCAAGTTTTAGTTAAAAAATTACAACATACCAGATGATTAGCTGCATACATACGCAATCGACAGCATGCATGGTTTGCAGGTTGTGTTTTTTTTTTTTTGGAGGGGGGTTGCCATCCTAGGACCTGATTTTTAAGTTTGGTTGCTCCCACTGCCTAGCTGCACCGTTCCTCTACCTTATAGCTGCAGTGTAAAGAAAACTGTTTCTTTCCTGCATAAAGTTTCAGCTACAATTCATAAAACAATATTAGCATACCTATCAAATCTACTTTTAGGTACCTCCTATGCTGCACATTGTGAATTTTCTTTTCTATTGTCTCGATCCTAATACTTACCAGGTTTGCAGTGTGCAAGGCAGCCATTGTGTTTCTGTATTAACTGGATAATGCCCACTAGCCCTAGGCACACATGCTTCTTTTCGGGGGTGACCAAAGACACAGGAGAAGTTAAAGAGCCCCTGACACCGTTGAGACAACTTTGAGAAAATGTAATGTTTAGCACAAGTGAGCTTATATTTTAATATTGTTTCTGTATTTCTCATTCATCTTTATTACTACGGACATTTGCATGTAAACAGGATCACTGTCCTTTCTGTTCTGGCTGCTTGCCTACATA
Source organism: Neoceratodus forsteri (assembly GCA_016271365.2). NCBI lineage: Eukaryota > Metazoa > Chordata > Ceratodontiformes > Ceratodontidae > Neoceratodus > Neoceratodus forsteri. The sequence continues at coordinate 635,727,811 of CM028133.1, forward strand.
TGACATCACAGTTCTGTTTATGACATCACAGTCTGTTGCTGTGGGGATAATTACTATGCCATAAACAGGGATTATTTATTTTATTTATTTATATATTTAAAAGTTGGTAATAGGGAGAAGCACCATGACCAGAAGTTTGTTTCCAGGTGCAACACAGATTATGATGTCATATGTAGGATAGCAGAAAGAGCAGATAAAGTCTAAGGGACAGTAAGCCTATTTCATACAGCTGTCCTTGGTAATAAACAAAAAAGGTAACTAATTATAGAAAATACATGAAATATAAACTAAGCTGTCTAAATCTCACATTTTTTCCAAGTTTTTCTAACGGTGTCAGGGGGCTCTTTAAATGACTTGCTCAGAGTCACACAACATGCAAGTGGAGGTTGTGGGAATTAAATCCAGGTCTGCTGAATGTACCAAACTTATTCACAGCTCCCTACTCTAACCTCTGGGCTATACTGCAACCCCCACCACCCAAAAAAATAAAACACAACACACACACTTTAGAAAAAAAAAACTAAACTGAAACATTTATAAAAACTCATCTGTTGGTGGAAGGATAACGTGTTCCAAATAAAACCGAAAAATGTTTGTCATCATTTGTAGTGAAAAAATGAAGGGTCAAAGTTTTGCCCAGTTTCATTGCACTGCTGCTTTGACTGCCTCTGATTTTCAAGGATGTCTGTCTATCTGACTGTCAGTCAGTCATTCGGTCTATCCGTCCATCTATCTGTTTTCATGATGCAGAGAAAATGTATCATTTGCAAATATCTGACATTTTTAACAGAAGGAAAACCACGTACAGTACTTGAGATGCTTATTCAGTAATAAAGCAAACTTATGTTGCTATAAACTATCATGGTCTTCTGTATTTAGTAGTTTCACATGCCATCACAAAATCTATCTACTGTACCTCCCTACCTACCTATCAACCTATCTACAGGTTGACATCTTTTAATTCATTAGTGTACTTTTAATTTTGGAGATCAGGAATTTATGGTAAAGAAGATCTGAGAAGGCAGGTATGTGTGCACACATACACACACTTTATAAACTTACTGTAACTTAGTTATCATTGAAGCATAAACTACCTTATAATCCTTGCATTGTGAATTAATTGGCAGACATTGACAGAAACTCTGTATAGAAATTATGTTATTATTATGAAAAACAACAATGAAAACCCCAGATTGGCACAGTTTTCAAAGGGTTTTAAGCAGGTTCGTTGTGTTCATATGTACAACTAAAATTATATATATTATTTAAAAGATGTGTTCATGAATACAGGTAATTATATTTTAATTAAGTTAAACAACTGCAAATATAACATTGTGTTCATGTGTTTTCCCTCTTAAAATGTGAAATGCATTTTTTTCAGTGCAATGTGTCATAATGTTACTGTATAGAAAGGCAATGTAGCAATATATGAGGGTATACCAAGCCTTCTGTACTGTAAAATGCATTGCAGTTGGGATTGCAGCAGTTAACATACAAGTGCTAACTTAGTGTGATGAGCTTCAAAGGCTGAAGATATCAGTTCTTTCAGTTGAACTTCTTTGGTTTGTGTTTTTTATGTTTGCTTGCACGCATGTGCAAGAAACATAGTGCGATGATCCAAAATGCAGTGCCATACAGTTGAAAGGGAGAGCTACTTTTCAGTGAGCAGCGATAAGATATCGCGTGCTCGTGCACACTCCCCCCCCCCCACACACATACACTGCTTCATCAATCTGGTGAATTCTGTCAGTCTTTTCTTGGTGCTAGATTTAACTAAAAAACTAGTTCTTTTGCTAAATAGTCTTGCTTTTCTCATTATCCTCCTGTTTACCATCACAGTTCTATGATCAGACACACGAAAGTACCAAGTAACGTCTGCTGAGCCCATACCTGCAATCTTCCGGTACCTTCTGCCTATGTGAGGTGCACAGCTGAGGTCTGCAAACAATCCCAACTCAAGTAGCTGCCATCCCTCGGGGGCCAGGTACCAGCACCGCTTCTCAGGACGCAGAATGCACCTTTTGGACATTCTATAAATCAACTAAATAGTTTAGAACTGCTACTGCTTCCAGTTGTTACTAAATGAGCTGCTTGCCTCATTGGTAAATAAGGACAGAGACCAACCTACCACATAAAGCTCCTGCTTCTGCAGCTCTTCTAGCTGCATTCGTTGTTTTTTTTTTTTTCAGGTTATCAAGTCACATGAGCTATTAGAGGAAAGGGTCCTTTTGCAGATGCTCTGCTCCTTTTAATGCCAGCATCGCAGCCCAAAACGTACGGTTAGCGCCTTCCAGTTAGTGACCTGCTGCGCGCCTCCTGTTGTCCTTGGCTAGGGATCAGGTAGTGGGCGAGTTATTTGTTGTAGGGGCTGCGCTGCGAGTTACATGTTGAGGTACAGCCAGGTTGGCGTGAGCGCCGAGATCCTACTTCTTTAATCTCTCAAGTACCCGAGTGGCTGGGCTGCTGCTGCATGAATTGCTGGAGATGGTTATCAGTTCTTGTTGCTGTCTAAGTTAAAAAAAAAAAAAAACTGCAAGAAAAAAACCTTCCCTCACTGACTGTCTGACCCAATCTCCCCAAGCGCCCACCCTCTGCACCTCAGCCCCCCACCCGATACTTACCTATGGAGCTCGGCGCGACGATCTTCGGTGGACTGGGAACATGTCTGTACTCTTCAAAGCTGACCACGAACTGAGGAAATGCCGGTAAGCTGTATAATGGAATAAATAGGGTTTTTTCAACTTTAGGGCATATCTCGGGCATTTTGGGGAAATTTTTCACCAAATTTTCAACATGGGGTTTTTGGGACCCCACCTCATGAATTCTGTCACTGACATGGCGTTAATCGCCCCAAAAGGTGATTTTGCGGTCACTGCGTGGAACACCTTTTGGGACCAATTTACAAAATGACAGTATCACAGTTCATGAGGTAGGCCCCAAACCTATGTTGAAAATTTGGGAAAAATTCCTAAAATATTTGTTTAATGAGCTGCGCTGCGCTGTTCCTACGCACACTCATAAGTTCACGAATTTTCAATATGTTCACTCCAGATTTTCAACATTGCCATTTTACCATACCTCCTTATGAGCAGTACAGCTGTCATTTCTCACATCTCACCCAAAATGTGTTTCAGCATGTAGCGCACAATGGCGCCAGTCGGTGTCGCGAAATCAATGTTAGGGACAGATTAAGAAAATCACTGTGACACTGTTCATGAGCAGAGGTGTTAAAATGGCTATGTTAAAATTTGGTGAAAAATTCCCAAAATTACTGTTTCTGAGCATGCGTTGCGCTGTTCCTACAGCGCTCGTAAGTTCATGAATTTTCAATATTTTCACTCCAGATTTTCAACATTGCCATTTTACCACACCTCCTTATGAGCAGTACAGTTGTCATTTTTCACATCTTGGCCAAAACGTGTTTCCGCCCATGTAGTGTACAATGGCGCAGTCGGTGTGCGAGATCAATGTTTGGGACAGATTAAAAAAATCACAGTGACACTGTTCATGAGCGGAGGTTACAAAAGCCCTGTGTTGACAATCTGCTATAAAAAATCCCTAAACTAATTGCATTACGGGTGTGTGTTGCGCATTTCAAACAACATGAAGTCTTGCTATATTATGACAAGTGCAGTTTGTCCCACCACTAGAACTGCTCCGGAGGTGAAAGAGTTAACTTCCATGCAGAGCATGGAGCTTAGAGCGCGAGCTCGGTTAAAGAAGTTCTGTTAGGGTGGTTTCAAGCGAAACCGTCAGATTCTTTACTCCGCCTCACTGAACAGTCGCTCTGGAGATTCCTCCTGCTGCTCGATTCATTTCCTCGGTTTAAAACGTTTTTTCTCGGTTGAATTTAACCACAATTTATTTATTTTAACTGCAAACCGATCGGTTCAAGCTCTGTCTATGGTATTGTAAGTAATAGATAGGTTTTCTGTGTGGAACTTGTAAATTTTTATCGGTTCGGTTTGAACCGATCGAATTGTACTTAAACTTGGTTTTAAAGCCTTTAAGGCTTGTTAAGTCTGTTCCGGTTCTTATCGGTTCTAAAAGACCCGAGTTCATTACGGTTTTTCGACCGTGACATGGTTTGGAACCGATAAAGGGTGTCTTGCCTGGCACTGCCATTAAAGGAGCAAGTTTGTTGGTTAGGCTGGCATCATGTCTGAGAAACCCAAAAGAAAAACCGGGCCCACTGGGTTTCAGCACTGTAGTGTCTGTGGGGAAGCCTTTGCCAAGGCTGACCCACACACATGTCTGTTGTCTGGGGTTTGACCACCTCAATTCAGACTGCCAGATTTGTAAAAATTTCCCTGCAGCCACCCTGGACAAGAGAGTGGGCAGGCTCAGGGAACGAGAGGCCAAAAAGTTCGCTGACCTGGATGGCCAGCCCGGTTCGGTGCCAACCGAACCGGAGGGAGTGCCCTCTGACCAGGGTGAGACTTCCTCGGGCAAACGAAAAGCTGGCTCTGAGGAGCCAGTTCCAGCAAAGAAAACTAAAAAATCAGCAGGTTTGGAGTCCAAAATTCCTTCTCCAACTGCTGCAGAGATAGCCAGGGCAATACAGATTGTCCAGTCACTGTCCCCGGTTCCCTCTGAACCGCCACTATCTGGCAAAAGGTCGGTTCGGTCGGTGCCACCAGTTCAGGAATATGATATAGAAGAGTTTTATGAACCAGAGGAGGGGGAGGAGGATTATGATAAGTGTGAATGTGACTTTGAAAGTCTGGATGTGCCCATTGAACCGGACATCTCTCCAGACAGACCTTTAGGTGAATCTCCCCCATGGCTTTCTGAGTCCCCTTCTCATTTTTTGTTTCATAAAAAAGTTGCTGAGACCCTCCAGCTTCCCTTAGAGGAGGCTTTGGATGAACAAGAGGAGCCTGACTATGTAGAGATGATGGATATCCCACAGTCCAGGAGATTGTCCATCTCTTTGCATAAATCTTTTAGGAAACAATAAAAATTTTAAAAGCTCCTAATTCTGTGCCTCCTGTAGATAAAAAGATGGACAGGAGGTACACTTTGTCAGGTCCTGATACAGATTTTCTTTCACAGCAATGCAGTCATGTTGGGGTAGTTCAGGCTGCAGCCTGTGATAAAGCTAATATTCCCCTGGCTTCACATTCTCCTGACAAGGACTCCAGGAAGATTGATGCCATGGCCAAAAAACAATACATGGCAGCATCCTTGGGACTCAGACAAGCAAACTATATGGCTTATGTTGCGAGATACCAGAAATCTAGATGGGATACTGTCATGGTCTTACCCAAACAGGTCCCTGGCCAGCTTGCAAAGGAGCTGGAGCAGGTGGCTCTTGATGGTATTGAGGCATCTAAGGTGCAGTTCCATGCTGCAGTTTATTCTAATGATGTATCCTCTAGAGTCATGGCTACATCTGTGGCTTTTCGTAGATTGGCCTGGCTCAGGTGTACTACTTTGTCTAGGATACCCAGTCTAAGGCTATGGATTTTCCTGTGGTGGGAAATTCTCTGTTTGGGGAGCAGACAGAGAATTATGAAGAAAATGGATGAATATAGAACCACTTATAGGAGAGCACAAGCCAGGAGCAAGCCACTCCTCAGAGGCAGCCCCCAGGGGTAGAGGGCAGGCCTTTTCACAGCCTTTTACCAGACCCAGGCCTCCTCCTCTTCAGCCTATGCTCAGGGGGTTCTTCAGAGGAGAGGCAGGCAGGATGCAGAGCAGACCTGCTCCCACCCCTCAGCCTAAAGCCCCTGCCAAACAGGCACCCTGATGGGATGCCCAAGGTCGGCTCTCCATTACCTGTAGGGGCAGGCTGGCTTCGCCGTCCAGGACTGGGGTCTTTAACATCAGACAGGTGGGTCCTGGAAGTAGTGAGCCAGGGTCTGGTTCTCAGCTTCAAAAAATTTCCAAAGATGAGAGCCAGATCTTTTCCACCTGCAAACCCTTTAGAGACTCTTGGTTTGGAAACAGAAGTCTCAACCCTCCTGGCTCTCAGAGCTGTAGAAAGGGTTTCTCCCCACACCAGGGCAAGGGTCTGTGCTCCAGGTACTCCTTACCCCAAAAAGACAGGAGTGGCGGCCTATCCTGGATCTAAGATATCTAAACAAGCACCTTTTAAAACCAAAGTTCAAAATGGTGACACTGGGAATGATTTTACCCTCCCTAAGGCCAGGGACTGGTTAGCTTCCCTGGACCTCAAGGATGCCTACTTCCATGTTCTTATCAGAGCTCCCTCGAAGTACCTCAGATTCAAACTGCCCTCAGGCCATTATCAGTTCAGAACAATGCCCTTGACCTCACTTCTGCCCCAAGGGTGTTCACAAAATGTCTGGCAGTAGCAGTTGCTCATCTAAGAAGGCAAAGATTGCCATTTTTCCTACCTGGACGACTGGCTCATTGTGGGTCAGTCTCCAGACCAAATCAAATCACACCTGCTAGTTACCCAGCAGCTGCTTACCTCTCTGGGCTTTCTTCTTAATCTTCCAAAGTCAGTTTTGGAACCTGTCCAGGTACTCACCTTTATAGGCGCAGAACTGGACACAAAGCAGGCCAGAGCCTTCCTTTCCTTGGAAAGGGTAAGGACCTTAGTGGCCCTGGCCTCGTCCTTCACTCTGCAGGTCTCTCGACCAGCAAGGCATTTCCTGCAGCTCCTAGGACACATGGCTGCTTCCACAGCTGTAGTGCAAGGAGCAAGATTTCAGATGAGGGACATTCAGTTCCATTTGAGAGCTTTCTGGTCTCAAAGAAGAGATCCCCTATCCAAGTTAATCCCAGTGACTCGAACCCTGATCCAGGCCCTTCAGTGGTGGCAGGATCAGAGCAATCTGAGACAAGGGGTGCCTTTCATCCCTCTGTCCCACTCCTTGACCCTTACTACAGATGCATCCCTCTTGGGATGGGGAGCTCACATGGGCGACCTCTCCACCCAGTGGTTATGGTCCCCTCAGGAATCTCTGCTCCACATCAATCTGTTGGAACTCAGAGCTGTTTTTCTAGCACTTCAGGTTTTTTCTGCATCTGTTCAGAACAAGGTGGTACAGGTCAGAACAGACAACACCACTACAATGTGGTACATCAACAAACAAGGGGGCACTTGGTCTTCGGCCTTGTGCACCGAGGCGATGAAGTTGTGGTCTCTGGCTTATTCCCTGAACACTTCCCTCATAGCAGTTCACCTCCCAGGCAAGGACAATGTCCTGGCAGATGCTCTCAGCAGGATTCCCCAGGGCCATCACGAAAGGTCACTGGATCCCCTAGTACTCGGGATAGTGTTTGCCAGATGGGGCACTCCTCAGATAGATCTTTTTGCAGCCCCAGACAATCATCAACTTCCACTTTTTTGTTGCAGGCCCCCAGTGTTGGGCTCAGTCCCCCTGGATGCCTTTCTCCTCGATTGGGAAGGGAAGTTTCTTTGTGCCTTTCCCCCTTCCCTCTCCTGTTCAAAGTACTAGTCAAAATCAGGTCTCAGCCCTGCAAGATGATCCTGATTGCTCCAGACTGGGCCAGGCAGCCCTGGTACCCACTCCTTCTGTCCTTAGCAGTCCATCTTCCCCTGTGTCTCCCCAGGAACCACAATCTGTTAACCTGTGCTCAGGGGAGAGTTTGGTATCCGAATCTCAAATCCCTCAACCTCAAGGCTTGGCTCTTGAGCAGTTAGTTTGCTGATCTACAACTTTCTCAAAGTGTTCTCGAAATCCTGAAGGCTGCTAGGAAGCCTTCCACCAGGAGCTACCTATAACTCCAAGTGGAAAGGTTTTCCATATGGTGTTCTGGGGACTTATATTCCCGAATCTGCTGATCTACCCACTGTATTGGACTATATGGTCCATCTTAATTCTTTGGGACTGAGACCAGCTACCTGAAAGTGCACTTGGCAGCTGTCTCTGCCTTCATTTCAGCAGGAAGCCCTCTTCTCTTTCTGCTCACCCTGTATTTTCCAAGTTTTTTTAAGGGATTGCTTCATACCAATCCTCCATTCAGGGACCCTGCCCCTGCTTGGGATCTTAATGTTTGCATTGCTAAGCTGATGCAACCCCCCTTTGAGCCTCTGTCTTCGGCAGAGCTTAAGTATTTGACTTGGAAAACTGTATTTCTAGTAGCCATCACTTCTGCCAGGCGCATAAGTGAGTTATAGGCTTTATCAGTAGAGACTGACTTTATTTCCTTTCACAGGGATAAAGTAGTCCTCAGAACTAACAGGAAGTTTTTGCCTAAGGTGGTTTCGGATTTCCACCTTAACCAATCTATTTCACTTCCAGTGTTCTTCACTGACCATTCCTCCTCTGTTGAGGAGGCTGCGCAGCTAGATGTTAAGAGGGCCTAAGTTACTACATAGAGCGTACCAAGGGTCACAGGGTTGACTCCCTCCAACTATTTCTCACTTATGGTGAGGTTGGGAAAGGGAGACCTGCCACTAAGAGATCCATTGCCAGGTGGATCGTTTCTTGTATCCAATTTTGCTATCAAAAGCTGGGTAAGGTTCCCCCCTCAGGCCTGAGGGCTCACTCTACCAGAGGTACAGCTGCATCTCTAGCTGCTGCTAGAGACATCCCTATCTTGGAGATATGTCAAGCAGCTACTTGGAAAACAGTACACACTTTCACCAAGCATTACTCCTTGGATATTCAGGCCAGGAGGGATGCTCGGTTTGGCACAGCCGTGCTTCAGAGCCTATTCCCTAAGTAGGTTCTGTCCCTCCTCCATGGAGGTACTGCTGTGTAGTCTGCACTTGTCATAATATAGCAAGACTTCATGTTGTTTGAAGAAAAAATTACTCACCTTAGTAATGTTGTTTCTTCTGATGGAGTCTTGCTATATTATGACCTCCCCCCCAGCCTGCCCCTCTCAGAACTTCTACTTTGGGTATGGGGTAGGCAGTCCCCTGTTGGCATTTATTGATGCCCTCTTTCATGTTTGGGTGTTGTGTTTATTTAGTTATTTTATCTTATTTTTCTGGTCCACTGACTTGAGTCTTGGTGTTGGGACCAGGAAAATGTGTGAATATGTTAGTAGCCGGTTGGCTGAGTGTGAGTTACAGCTTCCACACAGAACCTTAGTGAGTTTGCTCGGCAAAGATCTGGCGGTTTCGGTTTGAAACCACCCTAACAGAGCTTCTTTAACCGAGCTCGCGCTCTAAGCTCCATGCTCTGCATGGAAGTTAACTCGTTCACCTCCGGAGCAGTTCTAGTGGTGGGACAAACTGCACTTGTCATAATATAGCAAGACTTCATTAGAAGAAACAACATTACTAAGGTGAGTAATTTTTTCTTTCTACGCATGCTCGTGACTTCACCATTTTTTTTTTATATTTTCACTGCAGAATTTCAACATTGCCATTTTTTGCACCTCCCCATGAACAGTACAGCTGTCATTTTTCACATCCTGTTCGAAATGTGTTTTCGCACCTGTGGTGCCAAATGGCTTAGTCACTGTGTGAAATCAGCTTTTGGCTAACAAACTGATATTGCCACTGTTCATAAGGTGGGGGTCACAAAAAAAAATGTTGAAAATTTGGAGTGAAAATGCCATCGAGCGCCTGAAGTGTTAGGATTTACGACCACAACACCCCAGCCTGTAGAGATTGAGAGGCGTCAGGGGTGTGACTTGGGATTCTCGCCTGTAATGCTCTTTCCATTCCACACCCTGCAGCCAGTGAGAGGCATCAAGGTGTGCCTTGGGCTCTTCGGCCCCAAACTTCACCCCGCTCTCCTATACAGGACCCATCTCACCGTATTTCCTGATGGAATGGGGTGAACATAAGGGCCAAAGACCCCCAAGGCACACCGTGACACTTGTCAGTGTCTGCAGGGTAGGGTGTGGTGAAATGGTGTGGCCGTTATGCCTGATGACCCAAAGGCACACCCTAATGCCTGTCACTCTCTGCAGGGTGGTGGTGGGGTTGGCTTCAGTTCAATACTTCACTGCCATTCCTATTATGCAGCTCTGTAACTCCTACACTACCAATGCCAATGCCAGCAAGCAAACATTCCGCATTGACAAATGATTGTTCTAAGTGGCCACTGTGATAAATTGTGTTGAAGCTGGAATACTGCCTTGAAGGATTCAGCCTAGGGCTGTCCAGGGGTTGAAATAGTGTACATTTCCACCCGGAAATGTGGATGGTTCGCTATAAATTTCCTGACCAAATTATACATTCCACGTTAAAAATAATAGAAAATGAAGTGATTAAATTAACAGCGAAGACAGAGTCGTCCAGGGAACATAATTTATGCCTCCCCTTCACTGTCTCTCTCAGAGGAACTGCTTGCTAAGTTGCATTCCATGTGTTTTTGTAACACTTTGTCTTTTGTTTTGTACTTTGCAGTATCTGGTCTCCTCTCCTTCTCCAGTGCCCACAGGGATAATGCACCAGTTGCATCAAACTCTTTGATCTGTATTGGACTTAGTTCGACATTCATTAAATGCCCTAGCATCTCTGGAATTAAACATGATCTCCAGTCAGTTTTAATGTTTCATGACTGAAAATCCAGACTCAACAATGCACAAACTGGAACTTAAAACTAACACAATGCTCAGCAGAACTATGTTGTTGGGCAGGTCATCCTGTTTTCTAAACAACTTTTTAAGTAGTGCATGATGATTGTTAGCCAGTACTGGTTCAAGAGCAAACAGTCGAAGAGCATATTTTATTAGCAGACAGAATTCCCCAAAACATAATGTTGGGTTAAGGCCTTGGCCTTCAGGTGCCTTAGAAAAGTGTTCTGCTAGGAATGTCACATCTTTTCTGCCATATGCAACATCATCATTGCTGTCAGGATGCACTGCTGGGCAGTTGGTTGGATTGAAAATTTGACAAGCTTGTACAACATTAAGCTGTTCATCACAGTCTTCACCTGGTGATGGACTTGCCATGTTACTGAAACGCTTTTTCATGGACTTCACAACTTCATCTCTGAAATGGGTCACCTCCTTTGTAACAGTATGTATAGTGCCAGTGAACTGTTGCCCCCCGTTCTAACACAAGTACCTCATCTTTGAATTCCATTCTGTCCGCAGAAATGTTGTTGACAGCAAGGAAGCGTACTAAAGAGCAAGGCTTAGCTGCATCTCGCAAAGCCAGTTCAAAGCGATGGACTGAGCAGTGGACCGAGACAACATGAGGAACCCGATCCTGAACTTTTTTGGCAACCCCATTATTAAGTCCAAAATTTGCTGCTGCACCATCAGCGCAGAATCCTACCATGCAGGAGTAATCTTTGACTTTTGCATCTTCTTTTATGCTGTTCATAACTGCATGGAAAATATTACCAGAAGTAGGCCTGCCTATGTCTACGATGGTGACAAATGTTGTCACAGGTTCACCATCCTTCACATAGCGTATATGAATTAGCTCTTCCTCTATTACAGCTGAGTCGGTACTACCATCACCCAACACTGAAAAATATTTGGACTGCCTGATCTCCTCTGTAAGTTGTGCATTAATATCCTTACTGATGAATGTAATAAAACTGGCACAGGCCTTGTCACTGGTGTACCTCAACCCAATCTTTTCCTGTTTCCCTATCCGTGACAGTAGTTCCATGTCTTGTATGAAACTTGTGAATGGTTCCCCTGCTTTATCGACCTTAAAAGCGGTCAGGAACCTAAGGGTCATGATTTCTGTTGTCGCTTTATCCATTGATAGCAACCCCCTGACACTTGGGCTTTTGCTAGGGTGTCATTGTACGGCTGCTTGATTCACGATGAATGTGACTCGTTTCATGTGTTTTTATTGTGCCCAGCTTTCATGTGTTTTTATTGTGCCCAGCATAAAGGTTTTGCAGCCAACCACAAATGAACCTTTGTCATTTGGAAATATTTTTCTGCAGTTTTAACAGTACATCTCAGTTTGGTCATTATTTACTAAAAGCCATTCTCTGTCTTTTTTCCATGACTCTTGAAAGTGTCTTGTTCTTTGTTTTTCATACTCTTTTCTTTTTGTGACATTTTTCCTTGGTTTGGGCATCCAAGCATTATTTTTTTGATGGGTGGCGGGGTTTCCACTATACTTGCCTCCACAAAAGGCATGGAACTACTGTCAGGGAATCTGCAGCTGTCAGGTTCGGTGTAGGAAGATGGTGGACCTGGCAGTGGTAATTCCACAGTATTTTTCTTTGTAAAACCAAATCTAAGAAGAGACATGCTTTTGATCTGCGAAACAGAACTTGATTTGTTAGTGAAGATTCCTTAAACCAACTTCTGTGTGTCTCTTTCTTTTAGTGAGAACGAATGATCACAAATAGATCAGTCAGAGCAGTCACCTCTCACAGTGGACTTTAGGGTAAATTAACGTGGCATCACAGTTAACAATGTTTTTGTTTGTTTAAATCCAGACACTAGCTGCTCTGACACAGGTTTTCATAATGATTCCCTTAGTGTGGGCAGGGAGGCAGTTTAGACTGCAGGAATTAGACCTTTTTTTTTCCTTTTTGAACACACAGAAAGCCAAAAGATAGTTCCACAAACTGGGATCCCATAGTGTAGGTCAGGGAGCACTTTAGAATGCAAGAATTAGAGCTCTATTTTTTTTTTTTTTTTTAAACACACAGAAAGCCCCAATATAGTTCCACAGTCTGGGATCCCCTGGTGTAGGTCAGGGAGCAGTTTAGACTGCAGGAATTAGAGCTTTATTTATTTATTTTTTTATCATACTATTGTTTATTCTCCTCAGCAGAGCGGCCCTACATGATCTCCAGCCGCCGGCCCTGCACCCCCGGACCCGGTCGTGTGTGCGGGCCACAAGAACCTGCTCTCCCAGTGGGCCAGCCATTATCGCTGTCGCACCCACAGGACATGCGTCCCTCTCGGGTCTCTCCGGGGCGCAATGGCGTGGCCTTCAGCTGCGAAGATCGCCCTCTGCATTTTCCACATTTTCTCCCCAGTGGAGAGCCGGATGTGCAGTGGCATCCGCGCACATAGTGCTGACACCCGCCGCGCTCTCCCCCGTTACTGTTGCACGCCACTTGTTGTGCGACTGGCCTCTGCCAGGCGGCAGCTACAGGGCAATGCAAGCCCACTACCCACCCCAGAGGAGGAGGCAGTCGCCGGATGCTCAATCCCTCCCTCTCCCTGCCAGCCCGGCCGGAGTCCGTCCCTCGACCCAGGTACCGGTGTGGCACGAGGTGTGGCGCCCAGCGCCAACTCCTCAGCACCACCGGCTGGAGCTTTATTTTTTTAACACACAGAAAGTCCCAAGATAGTTCCACAAACTGGGATCCCCTGGTGTAGGTCAGGGAACAGTTTAGACTGCAGGAATTGGGGTTTATTTTTTTTAAAACACACGGAAAGCCCCAAGATAGTTCCACAAACTGGAATCCCCTGGTGTAGGTCAGGGAGCAGTTTAGACTGCAGGAATTAGAGCTTTATTTTGTTTTTAAACACACAGAAAGCTTCAAGATAGTTCCACACAGCTAACTAAGATCCCCTAGTGTAGGGCAGGGAGCAGGTTTTTTTTTTTTTTTTAAACACACAAAAAGCTCAGATACAGTCCCACACAATTCCCCTAGTGTAGAGCAGGGAGCTGATTAGAATACAGGAATAATAATTTTTTTTTTAAACACACACAGAAGCTCCGACAGTGCTCTCCCAACATCCCCTTAGGGCAGAGTAGTTTAGAATGCAGGAATTTGCTATTTTTTTTTTTTTTTTACAGTAGTCTCCAACAGAAATCTCTCTGATCCCCTTATTGAGCAGTGAAACAGTTTAGAATAAATCTCATTTTTGATTTTTTTTTTATCCACACTGAAGCTCAGGCACTGGGACACACTTTCCCTTGTAGTGTAGGGCGAGACTAATTTTCCCAGCTTAGGGCAATGTACTAGAAAGCAGCTAGCAAATTTATTTTTGTATTCACACTGCCAGCTGAACCAAGAGAAGGATTTTCTCCTTACTGTAGTAGGCAATTAGGCAGGGTCCAGGAGGAATTATTTTTAAGAAAAAAGTTAGATCTCCCCACACAATTTAGGCAGAATGAATATGCAGTCTGTGGTTTTATTCTGACTGCTGACTGACACAGATCCACTTTCTTTTTTCCTCCCACTCCACATTTGGCTGCTTCACCTTATCTCACTGAAGCCTGCTATGCCCTCTAAGCTCAGTGTTCTGATAAGAACAGTCTTGATCAAAGGATTTTTGTTTTGACTTTGAGATCTCACCACTACTACTACTCAAATTAATGGTGTATTGATTTGTGCTGTCCGAGTGCTGCAGCTACAGACTGCTGCCTGTTGCACTCATAGACTCGGTTATTTTTTATTAGTTTGAACCGCGTGGCTCCGACAATGCACTCCAGTAAGTTCTCCTTCCTCTTCCACTGCAGTTTGTGTTCTCAGAGTGCTGCAGCGACAGACTCACTGCTATTGCACTCAGATACCCGATTGGTGGATTTTTTTTTTTCAATTTGAGCCACGTGGCTCCAACGATGCACTCTACAAGAAAGCGCTCCTTCCTCTCCCACTGCTGACTGATTTCTGAAGCAAACAGTAGTTAGTTCAGTGGAAAGAACTCCTGGACAGCCAATCGGAAGGCAGCTGGTCGGACTTAGTGACATGAGTCCCACTTGAATGACCACATTGGTCATGTTGTTGCTAAGGACCCCCAGCTGTCCAAGGAGTACCTGCTTCCAATCAGAGTCCATTTCTTTCTCGAGTGTGTGCCGAGAGGATATGCCTACCCATCCCCCCACATGCAGCTGCAGACACAGAGAAGTTGCTCACGGGCTCCTCCAATTGGCGGAAAACAGCAGGTACGGCCGCAGCAACAGCATTTCCAGATGGAAATGCTAAACTAAAAAGCACATTTCCTGCATCCTTGCCACATTTCCATGGAAATGCGGAAAGGGTATATTTCGAGCCCTGGCTGTATTACTATTACTGTTTAGCAGCTGCATTAAGTGTGTGTGTGGTGGGGGGGCTGGCAGGCTGAGGAGGTGAAACGGCGTTCCGGAGTGTTCGGCCTCAATTTAACCTCTGGCTATACCACCAGTGACAGATGAAACTTTCACTTTAAAAAAAAAAAAACAATGAAAGGGGCTGAACCGAGCCCACACCACGGCCAACCGACTGCTATAGTGGGGACCCAACGGCACTTCTCGATCTGTGCATTCCCAACAGCTGGCTTCTTTACTTGGGCCGATCAGAGGAGAGGCACTGCAGGACAGCCAATGGAATCAGCTTCACCTCTACAGGTAAGCTCTTATGGTTCTCGTTGCTCTTCCTTAGTCCTGCTCCTTCCCCATTCAGCAACAGACTGCTGAAAAAAACTAACTTCTTTCAAAATGTAACACTAGGGGTTCTGATTCTCGAGCCTGCGCCCACTATCCACTTTTCTTTTTAAAAAAATAAGTCATGCGCTGGGCAGGGACAGCAGTCCCAGCATGTGGGTGTCCTGGCTCATGCTGCCTGCTTTGGGGGAGGGCCAAGAGAACAGGCAGCCAGAAAAACAAGATTTTTTTTTTCCTTACACCAGCAGCTGCTGTGCGATGGGGGGGCACTACAGAAGGGGTCCCTTTGCCACCCCTCAAGACCACGATTGATGCCCACCTACCCAGGGGTCTGAGGGACACTTCATTTAATCTGTGTATTCCTGTTGGGCCCCATACTTTGTCGCATTAAACGGGGGACAACAAGGAAGGCGTGCTCAAACGATCCTGGACAGGAACCTTTGTTTTGTTTTTTTTTACACAGGTTCCTGCATAAAATAAATAGCTGTGATTTTTCTTACACATCTTATAAGTGCAGTAAAACACTCCACGGATGTGTAATTGTGGTCAGTAATCACTGTTCTCTCTCTCTCTGGTTTTTAAAGGCATTTGGCACAAGCGGCTCATGCCAAACACCCTTTAAGGGTACGTAATTATTAACCCATAATCACACACCCTGTAATGCATTATTGCATACATATGTCTCTGTCTCATATATGTACCTTCTTCAGGATTTAGACACTGAAGAAAGCTGTAATCTGCAGCAGTAGGATGCCTCACAGGGTGCAGGCCTACCCAGCCCACCCTCTCCCATGCCAGTTTTGGCTACTGAACCCCACAACACAGCCCAGACAGCTGTAATCAGCAGCCACAGCTGCAGGACAACTCACAGGGTGCGGGCTCACCCAGCCCAACCTCCCATGCCAGAATTCAGACTCCAGACCCCATAGCACAGCCCCAGACAGCTGTAAGCAGCTGCAGGATGCCTCACAGGGTGCAGGCCTATCCACCCACCCTCCCCCATGTCAGATGCGGCCACCGGACCCCGCAGCACAGCCCCAGACAGTTGTAATCAGCAGCTTCAGGACACTTCACAGGGTACCGTCCTACTCAGTTCACCCTCTCCCATGCCAGATTTGGCTGCTGGATCCTGCAGCACAGCCCCAGACAGCTGTAATCAGCAGCAGCAGGACGCCTCACAGAGTGTGGGCCTACCCAGCCCACTCTCCCCCATGCCAGATTTAACCATTGGAACCTGCAGTACAGCCTTAGCTACAGCCTGCTCTTACCTAGCTCCAGATCCTGCCTCTCTGCTTCCTGAGCCACAAGGGACCTGCTGGCAGTGCAGCATGCACAGCACCACTATACTCAACCCGCCCCTCCCCAGCCACCTCCCACCCAAAGGTGTGCTGTGTTTTATAGTGCAGTGGGGCTGAAATAAACAGCCAAGTTTTGCACACCTGCTGCAAGGTCTCACATGGTATGTCCTACCCCTCCCCTAGCTCGAACCCTTTTGGTATCTTTCAGTTCTAAGCTGTCCCAACTCCAGTCCCTCTAATTTCAGCTGGAGTTCTCTACTAATGTTCCTGCAGATCTGAACCTACCTTGCCTGCGCATAGACCTCATTCTCATTGTCATGCTGTTATAAACCCTACTCTCTTCACAAACTTTTCTATTCCCCCCCACCCTCTCCTTTACCGCTACTCCTTACCGCCTGCCCCCTGGGTCCCCTCAGTACTGGATGTTAAGTCCCACAGGCATTTTATCTCTTGACTCAGGCTCTCTTTCTCAAAGTGCCCTGGGTCAATTTATTTTGCCCCCCTCCACTATACCATGACTCGGCTGCCACTGTACATACAGGCATTCTCTCTGTCCTGACAGCACTACTTACTCTCTCTGATTTTGTGCCCTCTGACCAATGTCCTGGTGACAGACTACTATCTTTATTTGACTTCTCTCTCTGCAACACTCTTGTTGCCCCCCATCTGCCCCCACAATTCACTGCCTCTAATTCTTAAAAAAAAAAAATGGTTTTCCATTGCACGTCACCTGTGCATATGTTACAGGCATCATGTCTTTTCATGGTCCTATTCAATGTGCTTGGTTCTTGCCTTTCTGGCACTCTCTCTCTCTACTACTCTTAGGTGGAGATATTGAGCCTAACCCTGGGCCTCCCAGCCCACAAAAGTGTATCTGCCTATTCCATCTGAATTCTATGTGCCTTCTACCCAAACTGGATGCCCTTAAAGTCTGGGTCACCCAGTATAACCCTGACATCTTGTGTGTCACTGAATCTTGACTGTCTGCCAGGATTCCTGACTCATCCCTCTTCATCCCCAACTATAACTTCTTTTGCCAGGACCGTGGTAAACACAGCGGTGGTGTAGCCATGTACGTGAGACAATCTGTATTCTCTGTCACACTAAAGGAATCCATTCCCGCATTGCACAAACTCCTCGTCATTCTCCTTTCGGTAGGCCTCCACCATCCCTATCTTCATCAGTGTACAGTACTTTATTCCCTTCCCCAAATGTGGCTCATGACTTCCTCATTGCTTGTATCTCCTCAGACACGGAGAAAGGTGAGCTTATTCTAGTCAGAGATTTGAATCTAGACTCTCTCTCCCCATCTGCTAAACCCACACTTGTCAAGGTCGAGTTGCTAAACCTCACACAACTAATCCTAGAGCAAACATGTCTAAATCCAAAAATCACTCCCTCCTCGATTGGATGCTCGCCTCACACCCTCACAGGATCACTGCTTTTGGTATCCTCCCAGATGCCATCAGTGATCACTGCATCACCTACTGTGTCAGAAAAGTTGCTGTCCCCCTTACAGCCCTCAAATATATCTGGTGCTACCCTATGCATTCCCTTGATACTGCTACTCTACTCCAAGACCTATCCCGTGTCGAGTGGTCCCCAATGCTCTCCACCCCTGAAGTTGACTCAGCACTTCACATTTTCACAGGCACTCTAACATGGATCTGGAATGCCCGTGCCCCCTGAGAGGGCCAGGGTTAAATGTCTCCACCACCTGTGAATCACACCAGACCTCATATCCCTCTGCAAAGTCCAGGACAAATATTGGGCACAGTTTAAATCTTCCATGTCCCCTGCAGCCCACTTCTGTACAAAGCCCACCGAAACTCTTGTACCAAGGCTATTTGTCAAGCTAAAGCTGCTTATATTAAGTCCCAACTCCAGGCTAACTGTGGCTCCCCGACAAGTTTCTGGAACATTATCCATTTCTTCCTGGACCCCCCCCCCCACTTCTCTCACCCCTCTAGTCCTTAAACTTGATGGCTCCGCTATTTCTGACCCTGCCATCATAGCTGAGACCTTCAGCAAATGTTTTGCCACCTGTGCCCTGCCTGACAACCCTACCACCTCCTCCCCTGTGGGTCCTTCTCCCCCTGGTACTGGCTATCATCTCCCTCCCATCTCGCCCACAGAGGTTTACAAAGTGCTAATGTCCCTAAACCCAGTGAAATCTAGCCCAGATGGTCTTCACCTGAAACTCCTCTGCATCTCTGCCCCAGCCATCATCTACCCCTTAGCTCAACTGCTAAATATCTCCGTCTCAACTGGTAGACAGAGGCTGTCTAGACTCAAGCCCACCCCCATGTTCCTCACTCTGGAAGGCTCCCCCCTTGAGGTGGTCCACATGTTCAAATATTTAGGAGTCTGGCTGGACAGTAACCTAGACGTCTCCTCCAATATCGATGCCACCTACATTAAACTCCACCCAAAGCTGGGCATCCTCTATGGCGAAAAGATTGCCTCCCTTTGTCTTCTCGCTATTACCTTGTCACTAAAACAGTCTTGCCCATCTTTGATTATGCTAACGTTGTTTATGCTTCTGCCCCGTGACTTCTCTCTCTAAACCTGATACTCTCTTAAATTCTTTCTGTTACTTTGCAACCTCCTCCCCTCCCCTCACTCACCACTGTCTCCTCTATTCCTCTCTTTCCATTGCGCCTCTTTCCCATAGGCATCTGGTCAACAGCATCTCTCTAATTGCCAAATACTAGTTTGGGACCCTCCCCTTCCCTCTCCTCCCCTCCTATCATTCCTCCCGCTTATCGCCTGCTCACCTTCCTACCTACTCCCTTCGGCCCAGTGATACTCATTCTTTCTCCCTCCCCACCGCCACTTGAGGACAGGATATCTGCTTTTTCCTATTTCCCTTTTCTTGGGATTTTCCTCAGTAAGTTCATCCCCATGCTCACATCTCTAAAGTCCACCCTATGACTTCTCCCTCACTATGACTGCTCGTGCCTCTCCTCTACCCTTCTTCTCTCCTCCTAGCTTACTGCAACCCCTTGCCTATGCCTTCCTTTGACTACTTTCCCCCACTTTGTTCTCCAATAAGCTGTTAACATCTCCTATATATTTTTAGCCCTAGTCTCCAATTACCTATGGTGTTACTGTATTTTTGCCGCACTCATTCTGTGTCAGTTGACATTATTGTAATCTTCTTGTTTCTCCAATTTTGTTTTACATTCAGATTATTTTTACTGTACTCGTATTTTGTCTTGAACTACCTGTTGTTGTTGTTTGCCTGCTATTTTTTTATTCTCCTCCCTGATTATTCCCCCGGGTTGCACCTGGAAATGAGCCTTGGCTCAGTGTGCCTTTCCCGATTATAAAATTTTAAATAAATAAATAAATAAAACTCGTGCTCAAACTGCTGAGTGGACATGGCATTAATCTTACTTGATGTACGCACCTATAACTTTGTCCATTCACTGTGCCTAAATCAGGCCAGCTGTTTGAAGAAATATATATCTTCAGATCACCAACTGGAAATTTAAATGAACTGGGAATATTGTATCTTAAACAGATTATAAAGAAAGCTTTCTGTGGACCATGCATCGCAATGTGGAGTGGATTTTCAAAAGAGTGGACACAGACCAGTTTTTGCTGTATCTGTATCTGCATCTGTGTCCATGCCATGTCATCTGTGTCAAAAAGATCCATCCTTTTGCAATAAAAGGTCATGGTTTGTGGCAATTTGGGTAAAAAAAATGCAAGTTCAAATTGCACAAGCAAAAACCGGGCCCTCACCTTCCTGCTGTAACCAGAAAGCAGCAATGACACTAAGCTAGAATTAAAGTGTTCAAGTTTATGTGTTATACACACAAACATGCATTTGTCAATGCCAAATATGTTTGCTTACATACTGCTATGTGTAAGAACAGCAGAAATATCTCACTTTCAGTGGGGTTCTGCTTTTACGGAACCAGCCAGAAACATTGCGGCACAAAACAAAGCCAGCAAAACATTGCAGCCTGCAATGTTGGCAAACAAATCCATCGCAAGACAGAACTACGCAGACAGGTAGCAGGCAGTATGCTGTAAAGACTCCCTGATGTCCAGTGGGTTCTCCATCCCACCTGCCAATTCCCGGCTCCAGCAGCAGTAGGTGCATCATACCCTGTTGTGATCACCAGTGCCGCCCCCCCCCACCTGGTATGCCATTATGTTATTAATTATAGGACTGTCAGTCCCTGCTGAACAAGCAGCTGCCTCCTAACCCCAATTCCCGATATGCCCCCGATGTACAGTCATGGTATTGAAATGCCTTAAATGTCAGTACCTGGTTTCCGTCCCCCCCAAGCCCCAGTATGCCTGTAAGCACACAACACCACAGCAGTCACTGGTGAACTAGGATGCCTGCCTCATCCCTTCTTGGGGGTCTAGTGGTCCCCCACCTGAGAGGTAGTGCCCACCACCCTGCTCCCTCCCCATCCCATACCCCGATTAGGCGGACCAGCACAACCCTCCTCACACCACCACAGCTGACCACACAATGAACTGTCAGTGCGCAGACTGAACTGTTTAGTATGCGCTCTGACAGTTCATTGGGCAGCCGGTCATGGTGGTATGAGGAGGGTTGTGCCAGTCGCCTGATCAGGGTATGGGATGGGGGAGGCAGCGGGTGGTGGGCACCACTGCTGGGTGGGGGCCACTAGAACACCAGGGAAGGAGATGGGTGGACCTAGTTCATCAGTGACTGCTGCTGTGCTGTGTGCTTACGGGCATTGGGCTTAGGGGACAGAAACCAGGGACTGACATTTATGGTATTTTAATACTATGATTGCACATCAGGGGCATATGGGATTGGGGGTCTGCCCTTAGTTCACCAGGGACTGACAGTCCTATAATTAATAACATTATGGCATATTGGGTGGGGGGTTGCACCGGAGATCCCAACAGGGTGTGATGCACCTACTGTTGCTGGAGACGGGAATCAGCGGGTGGGATGAGGGACCCACTGGACACCAAGGAGTCTTTATAGCATACTGCCTGCCACCTGCCTGCTAGGTTCTGTCAGGTGATGGATTTGTTTGCTGACATTACAGGCTGTGATGTTTTGCCGGCTTTGTTTTGTGCCGTGATGTTTTGTCCCATGTTGTTCCTGGCCAATTCCTTTTGTACACGTTCTTACACTTTATTGTAGACAAAACAGCTAAGATACAGTATCTTGTTTTCAGTGGGGTCCTTCTGTTTTTTTTTTTTATGTTCTAAAAAGCTGTTTTTTCATTCTGGTCTCTTCTGGCGGTACCTACCTAGCTCTGTCAGTGAACTTTGCATGGACTTACAGGTTATCCACCACTTACCCAGAACCACAGTGTGGTGGGTGGCCAGCTATGTCAGCTGTGCGAGAGCCTGAGGGGGTGCCAGCTTGGATGGCTGGCATTTTCCTCCTGGCATGTAATGTTCTCTCCAGGGGTGGCAGCGTGCAGTGAGGTGATCATTTATATGTGGGGTGGCAGGCATGCATGACAGGCATCTGTCAGAAACCCATCCCCTCCTGGTGGTCCCAACTGTGCTGACAACCTGTCTCCACCAATCAGCCGACATGCAGCAGGAACAGCATCCTCCCCCCAAGGAAGGAGAGCAATCCCTGGGAGGCTCAATCCTGTCTCCCCCAGCCAGCCCCCAATAACCCACACTTGTTCCCAAATGCAGGTCAGTGGCACAGCACACAGAAGTACTACCACTGTGCTACCAGGCCAGTTTGGGATCCTGCTTTTATCCATTTTTAAACTGTATTTTCCAAGGATAGGCCAGCTGAAATACAATATCTCATTTTCAGTGGGGTCATTCTTGTATCCATGTTACACTGTATTTACTTAGGATAGCCATGGGTGCCCAGCTTTGACACATTTTTACAATGTATTTACCCAGGATAGACCAACTAAGAGGCAATATCTCATTATCAATGAGTTCTGACACTTTGAACCCAAATTTCCAACTTAGTCTTTGTATGACTTCATGTTATGTCCAAGACAGGAGGGTTTTTAAATCCCATCGAAAAGATGACTTGCGGAATTATTGTGAAAGCATGTTTTAGAGGGGATTTGAAAAAGCTTTCTTGAACTGTGCCCAGTAACAGCATGGAGTATTGGGAGAAGTTTTTTTTTTTTTCCTAGAAGCACTTCTTTGAAATATTGTGCTGTGCCAGTGCTGTAGGAGAACAGATGGTGAGTCCTTTTTTGGTACATAGTAAGCACTCCATTGTAGAGCCGTGGTGGAAGAGTTAATAGGAGGTTAAAAATCTCAACTGAATTTCAATACTATACAGTGATATTTACAAGTGAAAATGGCAAATAGAAATAATGTAACTGGAGATACTGGTCTGAGGGAAGAAATCCCCTCTAGCCTGCTTAAAACTGAGGCGATCATTAGAAACAGACAAGATTTAATTACTGCAAACATAATGGTGAATGATACAGGTGAAACATCCGATGAACTGCAGTTAATTTACCTTTTTAAGACACTAGAATAGTTAAAAACATCTGAAATTAATGCCTGGCACAACAAAGACAGTCTCCAAAGATATAAAGATAAGAAATGGGCTCCCCATTGGTTAAGAATGATGAAAACTATAAAAGGTGCCTTACGGCACCAGTGTATCTTACCTGGTTAACAAAATAACAACAAACAAACAAAATGCCCATAATAGGAATAGAACAGTGTAGATTGAAAGATGAGTGGCTCAACATCTTAACAGAATTTTCATGTAAACTTGTCGATGTCACAATAAGAGAGGAGGATGCATTTAAGTATGACATGCTTGTTAAGGAATTACTGTAGCTGATAGCTGATGTCCAAAAACAATTAGACACCCAGTTTATTACTGAATTAAATCAGAAACTGCAAAAGAAATTGACAAAATATGAAGCTGAAATCAAAGAAAGGAAAGAGAGATGGAGGTTATCAGGATGGAAAAATCTTTAACTTCAGTGACGATCAATATGGTTTTAGGATAAGAAGCTGTGGAAGATCTAAGCAAAGGAAGTTTAATAAGATACACTGAGCTGGCCCAGTGGTGCTGAGGGTTGAGGTGCTGGATGCCACATCTCGTGCCACATCGGTAACCCGGGTTCAGGAGTGAGCTCGGGCGCTGGGGGTCGGCAGGGATGGGGCAAGGATCGAGCACCCACAGGGCTGCTTTCCTCCCCCGGGGGGTTGGGGTTTGTCTGGTGTACCAGTGGCTCCCAGTGGAGATTGGGGCACTGCAGTATGCAGACAGCACATTGAGCAGCGTGTCTGACATTGGCTGGGTTGCCGTGCACCATGGCATCAGGGGTGCCCACGTTGGGGGGGAGAGCACCAGAACACAGAAAAGCCTGGCTCTGCGGGGTAGGCAATGGCATCTGACCCCCATGTCCACCGCCGGATTTGTCTCACCCGGCCTTCCAGTTCCTCAGCCCAGGCCCTCACCTACAGCCAGGGGTCTGACTTGTAAGAGCGCCCAAAGAGGAGGGGCAGCCCCACCCCAGAGGGGTTAACCTGGGGGTACTGGCTGTGGGAGATGGGGAGGAGGAGGGTTAGGGCCAAGAGAACCTCAGGTGGGCAGGAACAGGCAGGATGCCTGAGAGAGACTCCACAGGCCGTGACAGGAGGGAAAAAGAATTGTAAAAAAAAAAAATAAGAGACATCAAAATCAAAAGTAGTAACAAATGACAGTGAAGCTAATAAAACCAGTGACTCAGAACAGGAATTAGCTGTGACTTTTCAAGTGTCCTGAACAAGTAACTCTATCAATATCTCAAGAGGTGGACAGAGTGTAAGAGAAAAAAAGAATAAAATATATCCAAAAATGGGAGACGATGGAAGACGGCAGAGAAGGATGAAATCAGCCATGGATTCTTCAGAGCAACTAGAAAACAAAAAAGTTAATCTATCAACAAGATGCCTAAAATCAGCACATAAAAACGTGTGTAAAAGTTTAAACTTTGTGATTACCCAGACCCCTAATAGGTTCCAGCTTGAGCTAGCACTATATAAACTTTTTAGAAAAATACACTTGAAATATTACCAACTAGTGAAACCTAATCAAGGTGAAATAATAAACGATGATGTCAGCATTTCTGAAGAAAGTTTTAATCAGGAGCTGTTGGATAATGAATGTATAAATCTTGAAATATCAGCACATGTTTTAATGAACAAGGCATTAAATCAAACTGAAAATATCAAAGTTGTCACCAGACTGTTGTAAAAGAATCAACTCCAAGAAAGTGTTCAGAACTAAATCTGTGTTTGATCCACTTCATATTAAAAGCACAGCCATACTGACTTTTGGAAAAATGGTATTAAACAAAATTAATGCTCTGTTTTCAACCCCTGCTAGTAGTTGTTATTGCAGTGTAACTCAAGAAGAATGGGAAGCAGTGAATGAGATTAGAACCTTGAATGATGTCATGATCAAGAAATGGAAACGTAATTTGGCCTATAGAATTGTATCATACCAAAGCATTAAGACAGCTGAATGATGAACAACATTATAGATGTTTAACAGCAAATCTCACTAATGTTTTCATGGCTGACCTAAATAATTTTCTTGATCAATTATTGGCCTGCCACTGGATTAATAAAAATAAATATGACTTTTTACAAAAGTGAAACACCAACCACACCAGCCTTTTATCTGTTACCTGAGTTGTATAAAAATAAGGAAATTCCACCTGGTTGCTCAATAGTGTTGGAAATTAACCTGGTAACAGATAAATTGTCCAGGTTCATTGATTTCTTTTTTGAAGGAATTTTGACATGTTTTCCTGCAGTATTAAGAGAGGTATCATGTCAAGTCCGCTCCGTCTGCAACAGCTACAACAGAACTTTGGACAGCAATTCTACCTGGATTTCTCTAAAAAAAGTTCTGAACTTCAATGCAGAATTACTTTTGGTAGGATTTTCCCTAACAAATTCTGTTGAAGACATTCGAAAATTCATCCCTGTGGAGTTGTAATCATTAATTTATGTGGAGTCCGAGGCTGTGTGCAGAAAGCGTCCTCTGAGTTAGTCCACATAAAATAACAAATACAATTCCACGGGGATGAATTTTCTAATGATTTGGAATATGTTAGGGAAAATCCTCTCAAAATGAATTCTGCAGTAAACTTTAGAACTTTTTAGAAAAATCCAGGTAAAATCGCTATCCAAAGTTCCATTGTAGCTGTTGCAGACAGCACTGACTTGACAAAACCATTAAGAAACACCATTTATTTATTTTATTTTATTTTTTTGGTTGTTGACCAGGTAAGTATGCTAGACAATAAAATACCTATTTTCAGACATGACCCAATAGATTGCAAGGTAATGAAGACAATCCAAAAACAGCAGGGTTTACAAACAAATACAGTGAAATAGTTATAGTAGAACATGCAAGAATAATGTCAAGCAGGGATGTGTTATGTAGGTTAGAACAAATTCAACAGCAAAAGGACTTACAATAGACACGGAATCCTCCGACCACTCCACTCTGCCAATGAGGACTTACTGAAGGTTCCCAGGGTCCGGTTGAAGTCATCTGGATTGAGGGTGTCACAAATGCACTCCGCAGGTTAGGCCCACTGCTCCCACAGTGCCAACCTTGAAGCACAGTAGTGTGAACAGGAGAGAGACAGGGTAACCCTCCTGTCTGTTTTGGGTCCGAATCACCTACCAGCCTCAAGTCCTGGGGGTCAAAATATGCTAGCATACCCAGTTAATAGGCTCAGATATATATTCTCTTCGGGGAAATGCAATATAATCTTTCACCCAGTGGCACCCAGCCAGGTTCCCAAAATGTACCCTTTCGACTCAATATGAGACCTAGGTATATTCTTACCTTTAGCAAGATTAGTAACACATTCAAGCCCTTAACAGCTGTCAGACTTAAACACTGGTTAAGTATTCACATGCAAAAGAAACTGAGAAAAAGGCACAGGCAGAATTTCAAAGAAAATATTGTTTACTAAAAATTGTAAAATAGGTAAAATATCAAACACAGAACAAATATATCAACAACTTACAGTCACATAAAATACTGTAAATGGGAGGTTACAGAACACAAACGCCTACCAAAAATACTTAAAAGTTCCAGCTGAATTATCTTTCTAAAATACCTAGTTATCAGTCCATAGGCTAAGTGTGTCTTTGATTTTCAGAGAGTTCTTCTGCCACAAACTTGTCAGATGCAGGTAAATTCAAAAGTAATTTTTCTCCTCCTGGTGATGCCACCCATGAGGTCACTGTTAGATCTGTGATAAATCTGTAATCTGAGTATGGATATCTGCAAGGATTTATGTTATTGCTGTGAAAATCAGCAACTAGCAATTTCCCAAAATACGAGTCTCTTTGATCAAAACATTCCTTTTGAGGTTTTACAACCCCACAATCCGTCATGAGTTCTCTGCTAGGTGAGAAAACCATAAACGATCAGCCAAATGACTTCCCTTCCTGCTAGGGTCATAAAATTTATATTTAGTTTCCAACTTCAAAAGCAGGAGCAGATTATAAGGGGTAATAAACCATCCCTCTGGAAGGATGTCTTTAATTAGTGGTTTCCCTGGTCTGTTTATCACATCCTGCTGTTTCTTCACACCGACACCTCTGAGGTCAAAGGTCAAGTCTCTCACACACTGGCTCAGTTGTGTGCCAGGCAATCACATACACATACCATTTATTTACAATACAATTATCATACATATAACCGTAAGCAAGGGCAGAGCGTCACAGTCCTCCCCACCTAGACTGAATTTGGGGGCTCTATCCCCTGCATGGGATGAGCTCCCGAGTCAGTTAATTGCTCAAACTGATGCAACAGTCCATCTGCATTTTCATTGGCTGCCCCTGCCCTGGGTGAGACCATCATGTCATACCCTTGCAAGGCAAGGTTCCATCTTAGTAGTCTACCATTCATTTTACCCATTTGTGCCAGCCAAACCAGGGGGTTGTGGTCAGTTTGAACCTTAAAATGCTGCCCATATAGGTATGGCTCTAACTTCTTTAGTGCCCACACCATGGCAAGACACTCTTTTTCCACAGTAGAGTAAGCCTAGTCTCTGGGAAGTAAATTTTTTCTGAGGTACACTATGGGGTGATCTTTCCCTTGGTTGGACTTCTGACTCGGCACTGCCCCAATACCAACATCTGAGGTGTCAGTCTGGACTACAAAGGGTCTGGTATAGTCTGGACTTACCAATACAGGAGCACTGCACAGTGCCTCCTTCAGTCTGATAAAGGTTTGTTCACGGGCTTGTTCCCTGGTAATTTTCTTGGGCATCCTTTTTTTTTTAACAGGCCAGATATGGGAACAGCCAGGGCACTGTAATTTGGTACAAACATCCTATAGTACCTTGCTGTCACTAGAAAACTCCTGACATACTTCTGTGTTTCTGGTCTGGGCCATGCCTTGATTGTCTCTATTTTCACTTGGTTAGGACGGAGCTGTCCCCAGTCTACAACATGCCCGAGGTATACCACTTCAGCCATGGCCACCTGGCACTTCTCAAGTTTTTACAGTGAGCCTGGCCCTCTGTATCCTGCCCAGCACTTCCCTAAGGTGTGATAGGCGTTCCTCCCAGCTGGCATTAAAGATGGCAGTGTCATCTAGGTACACCACGGCATTCTCCTCAGCACCATTTAACACCCGGTTCACCAACTTTAGGAAAGTGGCAGGGGCATTCTTCATTCCGAAAGGCATTACTTTAAATTCAAATAACCCTATCGGAGTGATGAAGACTGACCTCTCCCTAGCTCTGGCAGTTAACTCTACCTGCCAATACGCCTTTGTCAGGTTAATAGTCATAAGGTATGTCACCCCTCCTAAATTGTCTAGGAGTTCATCCGTCCATGGCATCGGGTGGCGTCTGACTTCGTGACTGTATTCAGTCCATGATAGTCCACACAAAAATGAGTAGCGCCATCTGGCTTGGGAACAAGGACTACAGGTGAGGCCTGGGGGCTGTGGGATTTCTGGGTTACCCCTAAATCCAGCATTTTGTCCACTTCCCTCCTAATGTCCTTTAGGACAGCCTCTGACACATGATATGCTGTTCACCGTATGGGCATCTGCATCCCTGTCTCCACATCGTGCGTCACTAAGAGGGTTAGTCCAGGCTTGGCTCTAAACAGTGGGGCAAAGTCTACTAAAAACGCCCTTACTTCCTGGATCTGGTCCGGGGTCAACTGAGGTGACATTTTAATTGCCTCCACAGAGGACTCTCATTTACTTTCTTCCAGCAATTCCAGAACGGGGTCTCCTTCATCCATTCCCTCCCCAGGACTACACACACTGCAAACACCATGTCAGCCCTGTTAGCATATGGCTTCATCATGTTGACATGGTACATTCTTTTTGTATGTCTTCTGTCAGGTAACTCTCTAATGTAGTTTACGTCATTTACCTGACTACTTTGTACGGTCCTGCCCACTTTGCCTGCAGCTTGTCTTTCTGGACTGGGATTAGGGACCATGACTCCCTGACCCACAGTGTATGAGCGAGCTCTGGCTCTGCGGTCATACCACACCTTTTGTTTTTGTTGGGCAGCTGCCAGGTTGCTCTGGGCTGTCCCCATAAGCTCCTTCAGCCTTTCCCCTAAACCTAAGGACATAATCCATTATGAGAGTTCCCTGGGTGGCATGCTTGCCTTCCCAGTCCTCCTGGATCAAGTCCAGGGGCCCATGTACCCAGCATCCATATAAGAGCTCAAAGGGGCTCTTATATGGAATCTTGGGGCACGTCCCTGTATGCAAACAACAGGTGGGGATTGTAACATTGACTTAAGGGTATCATTAAATCTTTCCACAAGCCCACTGGCTTGTGGGTGGTAAGGTGCCTTGCATCTCTGCACCGCCCCGCACTTCTCCCACAAACATTTAATCAGATCCAACATGAAGGAACCCCCTCGATTGGTGATAACCTCCTGCAGAAACCAAACACGGGGAGAAAATCCCTAGTAAGGCATCTGCCACTTTGTCTGTCCTCAGTGAGGATAGGGTGACTGCCTCTGGGTACTAGGTGGCATAATCTGCCACAGTTAGGATGAACCTCTTCCTGGAGGAGCTAGGGGTATTTAGAGGACCCACAATATCCATTCCTACCCTCTGGAATGGCTCCTCCACTATGGGTAAAGGAATTAGGGCAGCTTGGGTTTTCTTACTTGCCTTCCCTATTTCTCGGCACCAGTGACACGACCTGCAATACTCCTTCACCTGCTGGGTGAAGTTGGGCCAATTGAAATTCTGAGCCAACCACTGCATAATGCATGCGATTCCCAGATGGCCAGAGATGGGAATACTGTGTGCAATCTTGAGCAACTGCTCATGGTACACCTGGGGAACGACAAGCTGTCTGCCTATCACCCCTCCCTCTGTCTTTACATCCTGTGTATACATCAGTCCATTGTCCCAATAAACTTTGTTTCCCGTCACCCAAGCCCTCAGCTTCTCTAGACTAGGGTCATTTTTCTGAGGAGCAGCAAACTCTTTTACACATTCCCAAGGCATGGGTTAGGTCCCCTTCAGTGTCTACACTAGGGTCCCTAGCTCTGGCATCAGGGCATTCAGGATCACTGCCATCCCTAACCCTCTGACTATGGGTCACACCTTCCTCCTCAGAGTAACCCTCTGTAGCTGTTCTGTTAACTGCTATCTGAGGAATTTCTACCCCCCTTTCACTATTCTCCATATCAGGAGATACAGGCTGGGGAACCAGCCTCCCAGTGGTTTCCACAGAGGCTTCTATGGGGTCCAGGGAATCACAATTTTCCTTTGCTGCTTGTCTGTGGGTAACTGCACACACCATCCCCTCTTTGAGATTGTTGCCAATAATTACATTGACAGCAAAAGTCTCAGCTACAGCAACCTTTTACATAGTTTCCCATCTCACCCCAGTCCAGGAGAACACTAGAAAGTGGCAAGGTTTTCTCCTCCCCAGTGAAATCCCCATACAGCACAAATTGATTGGGTATAAGCTGACCAGGCTCTACCAAATCCCCTTTTACCAAAATCAGGGATGCCTCCGTGTCCCTCAACCCCTGTGTCTGTACCCCCATTCACAGGGACTGGGTGTATGGGTTCCCTCATGTTTCCTGGCATGCTTTCAGGGACACACAAACAACCCACTTATTTTTTAGCACCACTTTGTGTACTGCTTGCCCTTTTAGGACACTGCCTTGCAATATGTCCAGTTTCTTTGCAAACTCAACATTCACTTCTTTTCTCAGGTAAATCCTTTCTTCTAGGGACATGGATATGTTGTTCATCCACACTCATTGGCACTATCCTTGCCGCTTTAAATCTTGCCGGAAGGTCTTCAAGCTTGCTCCTCCCACCCACCCGGGTGGTATAACTCTCGGCTCCGCCCCATGACGCCAGATCTTCCTTACCGCTTGGAAGCTCAGGTTTCCTCCTAACGCTCGTTTCGCGACTGGATTCCTATTTCTCCGTTGCGGATTTAAAATAAAATTTTCCAAAAGACTTCAGTCTTCTATCCTCGCGGCTTGCGATGGACAAATCGACTCCCAGTTTCGGAGATGCCCATGCGACAGAAGATGTCTCGGACGGATCCTCACTCCCGCGTGTATGCTGCCTAGGCCTTGAGCACGACCCGCGGGCTTACGACCTGTGCTCATGCTGCAGCCTCGTCCTCGAGGAACCGTGCTGCCGATTGCAACTGAGGCGTCCGAAGAGTTTCCCTCGGTGAAGTCCAAGGAGGCCCGGTTGGCGGTGTCCGGCGGCCAGGCTTCGGCCGGATCAGCTCGAGCGGATGGTCGCCCTCGAAGAGGAGGCGGCAGGGCATATCTTCCTCGGCGCGGCATTTATCCCGCTCTCTCTGGGTTCTTCCTACGGCTTCTTTTAGGAGCTTTGTCTGTCCCTCTCCACTAAGGAGAAGGGCCTGCGTCTGCTGGACCTTATTCTCGGTCCAAAAAGAGGGACAGGGGTAAGTCCCTCCGTCGACGCTCTTGGGAGCGGGAAAGGTCCCTCTCCCCGGGCCGTCGACCGTCGGCTTCGGTCGACCGCTCGGCTTCGGCCACTGGCCTCACGGTGTCCCCGTCAGGTCAGTTGACCGAGACTCCCACCGATGAAGTCGAGATTTTTCTCGACCCATTGGACGGGCTGTCGCCTTTAGCAGCCGAGATTTCCCTCTCCCCGGTTCCCCCGGGAGGAGTTGAGGATCCCGTGGGCTCGCCTGTGCCTCCGGTTCCGAGCCCTGGATGGACCTTCCGAGCGAAGGGAGTGCCGGTTCCGCCGACACCTCCCTTTCGACCCGGAAATTCCGGGACTCCGGTCTCGGTCTCGACCTCTCGGCGGTCCAGCCGTTTCCACCGTCATAAGGCGGTCTCGGTCTCGGCACACGATGGCGGCGTCGCCGCTCGTCCTCGTCCTCCTCCTCCGGATGAGGGAGGCCGGCGTAAATTACGTCGGACGATGCGAGGACCTTATGTTGCAACAGCTCCTCCTGGCGGGAATAAGCCGGCTCAGGCGCCTTCCCGGCCATTAAGTGGCTGTCACGGGCAGCCGACTACAACCCCTCGACTTGTCCGGGCCTATACCAGGCGGTTGTTCGGCCAAAACCAGCTGCTCCACCGATTCGGTGGAACCTCCGCCTCCACAGCCACCAATGGGGCTCCGACCAAGGATTCTCGGTCGGCTAAAGGTTTTACCCCATCGGCTGTCAGTTACCCTCACTCCCGACCGACCTCGGCAGGTGAAGGTGGCTCAGGCCAGAGCAGCTCTTGAGGACTCTTCTGAGTCGAAGATGATTCCTCCTTCTTCTCAAGCGACTGGACTTGGAGTCTTCAGGAGGTCAGTCAATGGGCGATAGCCCGTCGTCCTTCCTAGGACTGCTTCGCTCATCTCGAGTCTACGGGATGGAGCTCGAACCCGTTCCAAGCGGGCCAGGTATCCCCTCACGGAGATTCTGGACCGAGGGATTCTCCGACGGAGGCCTTTCCGGTGGCGAGGCCATAGTGGAGTCCGGCACTGGAACTTTGGCAGCGCCCTGCTTCCTGCCCTGCGCCTTGACCAGGATGGCCAGGAGGTATCAGAATCCGGTTCCTTGTCGGTTTTTGAACACCCCTCTGCTGAGGGGTTGGTTACCGACAGCGTTTTCCGGCGCACCGGCAACGCCAGGGATGTGGACAAACCTCCTGACAAGGAGTCCAAGAAATTGGACTATATCGGGCGAAAAGTCTACGCTGCGTCCTCTCTCGGCCTTCGTCAGGCCAGTTCGGCCGTCCTCATGGCACATTTTTCTCATGCCCTGTTGGGCTCCCTGGATGAGGTCATCCCTCATCTTCCCGCCGATCTGCAGACAACGGTTAAGCAGGTGCGGGACCAGGGCAGGGCAGTGGCCAAACAGCAGCTCCAGACTGCTTTGGATATAGGGGACTCATGTGCCAGATCGGTGGCGGCCGCAGTGGCTATGCGTCGGCGGGCTTGGCTGAGGATATCCACCTTTACTTCGGATACCCAGCACAAGTTGGCGGATGTTCCCTTTTTGGGGACTGACCTCTTCGGCCCTGGGGTGGAAGGTCACCTGCAGAGGATCGAGAAGTCCAATGCCACCTTGGACTCGGTCTCTTCCGCTCAGAAGGACAAAGTGCAAACCACAGCCTAAGCCCTTTCGTCCTTCTGTGCCCCCGGCGCGCCCGGCCCAGCAACGTCAGGGCCAGCAGGCTCGGCCTTGGCATCCCAAACCCAAGCCGCCGGCTTCCTCTAACAGGAGGCAGGGAGGAAAGGGCCCAGGAGGTCCCTCGGCCGGTCCCTCCTCCAAGCCTGCCCAGTGACGGGCTGAGGGGTGTCGCCCCCAACCCCGTCACCTTACCCCTGGGTCCCCCCGTGGGGGGACGGCTCCGGCACTTCCGTTCAGCCTGGTCCGCTGTTACCACGGACAGGTGGGTCTTGGAGGTGGTGGGAAGAGGCCTGCCTCTGGAATTCGAGCAGGCACCACCCTTCAGAGCCGTCGCCCCTCGGGGGGCTTCGGGATCCCCAGCCTCACTGGCGGCTCGTCGAGCCGACATCGCTCTCCTCCTCCAGAAGGAGGTGGTAAGAGAGGTGGTGGACCCTCCTTCAGACCCAGGGTTTGTGTCCAGGTACTTCCTGGTTCCAAAGCAGACGGAGGCTGGCGCCCATTCTCGACCTACGACCTAAACAAGTTCCTAAGGTCTCGAACCTTCAGGATGGTCACTCTGGCTCAGATAATACCATCCTTGGAGCGCGTGTGGTTCTGCTCTCTGGACTTGCAGGGCAGCGTTTTTCACGTCCCTATCCGTCCGTCTCACCAGAGATTCCTTCGCTTCCGGGCGGAGGGATCCCTCTTCGAGTTCCAAGCCATGCCCTTCGGCTTGTCTCCAGCTCCCAGGGTCTTCACCAAATGCATGGCAGTGGTGACAGCATTCCTGCGGCGCCGAGGGGTCCGGGTGTACCCTTACCTGGACGACTGGCTGATAGCAGCTCCCTCCAGGGAGGAGGCGGAGTGGTCCAGAGATCTGGCCCTTCAGGTCTGCTCTCAACTGGGCCTCCTTATCAACGAGGCCAAGTCGGAACTCGAGCCGAAGCAGGTGATTCTATTCATCGGGGCGCAGCTCGACTCTCTTCGAGCCAGGCGCGGCTCGGCGGACAGGGCGAGTTCTTTCCTCCTTTGCCCGATCATTTCTGGTTGGGCAATTGCCCTGCCGGGACTTCCTGCGCCTCCTGGGTCTCATGGCGGCCTGCACCAGCGTGGTCCGTTGGGCCCGCTGGAACATCGTCCCCTTCAGTGGGGACTGGCCAGCCAGTGGTCACAACTGCGATCCCTTGGACCAGCTTGAGTCGGTGACACAGGGGATGTGGAACGCTCTCCAGTGGTGGACCGTTCCAGTTCATTTGCAGGAGGGCATCCCGTTCGTCCGCCCCGAGCCGACGGTCTCTCTATCGACCGATGCCTCTCTGATGGTTGGGGTGCCCATCTGGGGAACACCGGCTCATGGCCTCTGGTCCCAGCGGAGTCCGATGCCACATCAACCTGCTGGAGCTCCGGCGGTCCGCCTAGCTCTCACCGCCTTTGCTCCGTTCCTCCGAGGTCAAGTGGTCCGAGTCCAGGCGGACAATACCACGACCATGTACTATCTGAACCGCCAGGGCGGGGCAGCGCTCCATGCTTCTATGCAAGCTCTCCGCATTTGGTCACTCGTGCGCAGCCTGGAGCGGATCTCCTAGCCATTCACGTGGCAGGAGCCTCCAACACCCTGGCCGATGCCCTGAGCCGGATAGGGGCTGCATCCCACAGTGGTCTCTCCTGCGGAGGTAGTACAGTATCTGTTCTCCCTTTGGGGCACACCTCAGGTGGACCTGTTTGCCTCCATGGAGAACGCTAGCTGAGTCTGTTCCATGCCGCCCCCTCAGCAGGGCTCGCTGCAGGGGATGCCTTCTCGAGGCAATGGACCCGGGCCTCTTTCGCCTTTCCCCATTTCCCTTGATCCACAAGGTGCTTCTCAAGGCGAGGAGGGACAAGGCGCAGGTGATTCTGATTAGCCCCAGACTGGCCTCATGATTCTGGTACCAGATCTCCTCAGTCTCAGCTCCAGGACTCCGCGGCAGCTTCCGCTCGCCGGACCTGCTCTCAGTCAATCAGGGAAGGTGTTCCATCCGGACCTTCAATCCCTGCACCTGACGGCCTGGTTCCTGGCTGCTAGAGTTCCAGGCCTTGGGTCTTTCCGGCGAGGTCCTCAATGTAGTTGAGGCGTCCGTGAAGTCGACCAGAAAATGCTATGCCTTCAAATGGAAAAAGTTTTCCATTTGGTGTCAGAACAAGGGCTTGGACCCTTCCTCCTGTTCCTTGGCAAGCATCTTGGACTATTTATGGTCCCTTTCTAGTCAAGGGCTTAGGTCGGCGACCCTAAGGGTGCACCTGGCAGCCATCTCTGCTTACCGGGCGCGGGCCGAAGCAGTCGATGGCGCAGGAGAAGGTGGTCTGGAGCTTTTCAAAGGCCTTGATCACATTTCCTCCAGTGCGGGAACCCCACCTCCGTGGGATCTACTGCTGGTATGGCAGAAGCTCATGGGCAAGCCATTGAACCTATGCACAGGTGCTCTCTCTCACCTGTCGTGGAAGACCGCCTTCTTGGTGGCTATCCGTCAGCCAGAAGGATGGGAGAGCTCCAGGCGCTTTCCATCGAGTCTCCTTACCTGGTCTTCCACAGGGACAAGGTTGTCCTCGCCCCACCGAAATTCCTTCCAAGGTGGTGTCGGAGTTTCACCTTAACCAGGTGTTGACTCTGCGGTGTTCTACCCCAATCACACCTGGAGGCAGAATATAGGCTCCATACTCTGGACCCTAGAAGGCGCTCGCTTATTATAAGGGCGCGGCTGGAAATTCGAGGAGAGTTCGCCAGCTGTTTGTCACCCTCGCTGAAGCCGCATCTGGCAGACCTGCAGCCAAGCGGACGATAAGCAGGTGGTAACCTCCTGCATAGATCTCTGCTATAAGTTGGCGGGCATGGAGCCTCCCAGAGGATAAGAGCTCATTCTACCGCCATACTGCTGCTGCGGTGGCTGCTTCCAGGGGCGTCCCTATCCAGGAAATCTGCAGGGCTGCTACCTGGAAGTCAGCAAACACCTTCATTACCCACTACCACATCGACCTTGAGTCACGCCCGGGATGCTGGTTTTGGGGCCTCGTTCTCCAGTCTCTCTTTCCCAAGTAAGTATATGGGGTGTGTGTCTTGCCTCCCTCCTCCCGGAGAACTGCTAGGAGTCTGCCAATGAGTGTGGATGAACAACATATCCATGTCCCTAGAAATACAGGTTACTCACCTGTAACAGGAGTTCTAGGAATGGTATATTTGTTCATCACACGACCACCCGACCTCCTGGCTTCGACGCACAACCTGAGCTTCCAGCGGGCCAGATCTGGCGTCATGGGGCGGAGCCGAGAGTTATACCACCCGGGTGGGTGGGAGGAGCAAGCTTGAAGACCTTCCGGCAAGATTTAAAGCGGCAAGGATACTGCCAATGAGTGTGGATGAACAACATATACCATTCCTAGAACTCCTGTTACAGGTGAGTAACCTGTATTTTGTAACCTGGGGCTACTGGTTTCAGTGGAGGCAGGGAGGGTTTTGGCTGCCCTGAAGGTGCGCTTTTCCCTTTCTGCGCTGCCACACCAGCCCCATTTGCTCTCAGAGCAGGTCTGCTCCAGGCATTGTGGTACAAGAGTTCAGCAGCCTCTTGCACTGTTTTCAGATCTCGGTCCTCCAGCCAGGTTTTCAGCTCTGCTGGGCATGCCCAAAAAACTGCTCTAACAGTACAGCATTTTCAATTTGTTCTACAGAGTTTGCTTCAATTCCTTCCCACCAACATTTTAAAAACTGACATTGTTTAGTGGCTAGCTCCTCATAGCTCATGTCAGGGCTTCTCCTGAGCTTATGGAATTTAGCTCTGTATGCCTCTGCTGTTTGCTCATATTTTTTTTTTAAAGTGCAGCTTTAAGTTTGCTGTAATCATTACTGTCCTTATTGTCCATTTGACCCAATGCATCCCGAGCTTTTCCGGTAAGTAGAGGGGATAGCTGGAAGCTCTTGGACCCTCTAGGAATATTTGCCTGAATGCATACTTTTTCAAAGGAATTTAAAAAGGCATCCATATTTCCCCCTCTTTAAATTCAGTCATCAATTTAGAATTTAATTTGTAACCCAGTCCTGGAGTCCCAGTTGATCCCAGGCCACTTAGCTGCTCTGGTGCTGGTGTTTGGAGTCGTAGCTTCTCCAGTTCATGTTGCCTCTGGTGCTCATGCTGTTCTCACTCGGCCTCTTGCTCAGCTTCTCACTGCTCTCACTCCAACTCTGGCTGCAGCTGTCACTCTTTTTCCTCAGCCTCTCTCCGAAGCTGCTCCTGCTTCTCCTCTCTTTCCATCTGCAGCTGGAACTTCTTCTGCTCAAATTCTAGCTCCATTCTCTGCAACTCCATCTGCAGCCTGATCCCTACTGGCTCCAGAATGCTGGTGACCTTTCCCTTCTGCTGTGGCCCTTGGCTTGCACTGGTCCTGCTGTCCTCCTCACTGGATCTGGACACTGCACTGGACCCTGGTCCCTCCATGCCCAAGGTTCGGTCCTTTTCAGTCACAGACTGTGACTCAAGGCTTTGGACATCAGCTGCCACAAGAGCCTCTATGAGGTGCTGCTTTTTGTCTCTGTCCTCATGCTGGACTCCTCTCTCTTGTCACAACTGCCTCAGCTGGTCTGCACTGTGCTCGCTGTAGTTGGAAGCCATCTCCTTCCCTAACTATGGCTACACTAACTTGCACTCAAAAAAAAAAAATAAAACAGGTAGAGAACTTAGATTGTAAGCACAATTATATAGTTCTGTTTACTTATTATAAATCACTGTCTTATTTTGCATGTCAGCTTTACAGTATTAATCTGACACACTGAATTGTTAATGCTCGTGTTGCCAAATACTTTTAAATTGCACCGCTGCCAACCAAATCTGTCACAGACACACTCCACAGGTGAGACCCTCTGCTCCCACAGTGCCAACCTCGAAGCGCAATAGTGTGAACAGGAGACAGGGTAAACCTCCTGTCTGTTTTGGGTCCGAATCACCTATCCGCCTCAAGTCCTGGGGGTCAAAATGTGAACCTTATGCTAGCATACCCAGTTAACAGGCTCAGATATATATTCTCTTTGGGAAATGCAATATAATCTTTCACCCAGTGGCACCCAGCCAGGTTCCCAAAATGTACCCTTACGACTCAATATGAGACGTAGGTATATTCTTACCTTTAGCAAGATTAGTAACACATTCAAGCCCTTAACAGCTGTCAGACTTAAACACTGATTAAGCATTCACATGCAAAAGAAACTGAGAAAAAGGCACAGGCAGAATTTCAAAGAAAATATTGTTTACTAAAAATGGTAAAATAGGTAAAATATCAAACACAGAACAAATATATCAACAATTTATAGTCACATAAAATAAATGGGAAGTTACAGAACACAAATGCCTACCAAAAATACTTAAAAGTTCCAGCTGAATTATCTTTCTAAAATGCCTAGTTATCAGT
Source organism: Neoceratodus forsteri (assembly GCA_016271365.2). Classification (NCBI taxonomy): domain Eukaryota; kingdom Metazoa; phylum Chordata; order Ceratodontiformes; family Ceratodontidae; genus Neoceratodus; species Neoceratodus forsteri. Next base: position 635,766,317 of record CM028133.1, read on the forward strand.
CCATAGGCTAAGTGTGTCTTTGATTTTCAGAGAGTCCTTCTGCCACAAACTTGTCAGATGCAGGTAAATTCAAAAGTCAGTTTTCTGCACCTCCTGGTGATGCTGCCCATGATTGTCACTGTTAGATCTGTGATAAATCTGTAATCTGAGTATGGATATCCACAAGGATGTATGTATTACTATGAAAATCAGCAACTAGCAATTTCCCAAAATATGAGTCTCTTTGATCAAAACATTCCCTTTCAGGTTTTACAACCCCACAATCTGTCACTAGTTCTCTGCTAGGTGAGAAACCCATAAAATATCAGCCAAATGACTGCCCTTCCTGCGAGGGTAATAACATTCATATTTAGTTTCCAACTTCAAAAGCAGGAACAGGTTATAAGGGGTAATAAACTGTCCCTCTGGAAGGATGTCTTTAATTAGTGGTTTCCCTGGTCTATTTATCACATCCTGCTGTTTCCTCACACTGGCACCTCTGAGGTCAGAGGTCAAGTCTCACACACTGGCTGACTTGTGTGCCAGGCAGACAATCACATACACATATCGTTTATTTATATTACAAATATCATACATATAACCATAAGTAGGGGTCAGAGCGTCACAGTGGCCATTTATGTTTGTGGCCCCTACCCTGTGGAATTTTCTACCACATCGTATATGAGAGTGCCTGATAGTGGAGAGCTTCAAGACCGCACTAAAAATGCATTTGTTTGGGCTGGCCTTTGGTGACATTAGCTAAGGAATCATACTATATCTAAGGAATCATACTGTATTGTTATGATGGATGTTTTTATCTGTGTATTTATGTATTTATTGTTAGAGCACCAAGATCTTTGGAATAGTGCCTTTTTGTAAATAAAGCTGATTGATTGATTTATACACATCAGTTGGAAGTGACTTTGGAACCCGGTGGTGGCACTCCATATAAAAAGTGGTACCCATGCTTGTCTGGACTTTTTCAAAATAACCCCTTTCCTTGTTTTTGGGTTACACATTTGCACCCCTAAAATACCATTTCAAGGAGTCAGTTCTGGCCCCATTCCCCTTTTAGCATAAAATGAGGAGGCAGATTATGATACACATATAGAAATGGCATACAGCTGTGATCCCTGCCTGGATAAAAGCCCAGGCCTTCCCTGACATGCCCCTTTTTAACTGTTTAAACTTCTATTCAGTCCCTATAGAAGCAGATGTGAATGACAGAGTACCCACTAGGTCTGCCAGTGTGCACCACCTGTCTGATATGGGCTACTGGCAGTGCCACTTACGTATCTTCCCTGCCAAGTCTTTTCTTTTTAGTTATTAGCTTGACCCATTCCATCCACCTGCCTAGTTGAGGCTCCATCTGGTCTGACCAAGCCCAACAGTGGAGTGGAGGAGTGATCAGTATGTGTGTGTGGGGTGGGGAGTGGGATCCAGGTGTGATTTTATTAAAATAACTAACTTGCTTCCTGCCCTGATGGAAGCCTTCTGTTGTTGCTGTTGGGGGGGCAGCAATATTACTGATGATGTGATTGGGATCAGTGAAAATGAAATTAAGCATTAATAAAAATTATCAACATGCTGGCTAATTCTGTTGGACTGTATTGTGTGCAGTGTGAATACACACTACAGCACAACATCAGACAACGTGATCTTGATATTAAGGACAAGAATGATTTATTTTTCACTGATCACAATCATATCATGCATCATCTCGATGTCTGATCCCACTCCACAAGCAACAACAGAAGAGAAAGCTCAGAAAGCAGCTTTTTTATTTTAATAAGATCGTGATACTCCCCCCACCCCCCACACACACTTGCTGAGCTGAACAACAACAGAAAATATTTTGTCCAGACTCTACAGCAGAGTGCAATGCAGAGATTGACATACTTCTCAACTTCTCTGTTCCCCTCACCTCTACATTTTGCTCTGAAGTCGGCTTAACCTAGGACATACAGTACATAGCAACACTGCTCTGCATCACAATCCTGGCACCCACCAACCCCTGCCAGCAACTGAAATTTACATTATCACCATTTCCCATTAGTTTATCAGAAACATTACATTATAGAAGACCAGAAATTAACCCTTGCAGCACTACTGACTGATGTGTCTGTCCACAGTGCCAGTACATTGGAACTTTGTTGGCAGTCAAGGATTAAAGAGTAGGATAGAGAACATATGCTGCTGGCTAACTAAACAGACTAGCTGGCTTCTCTGTCATGCATTTTTAAGGGCAATAAATAATGACTAAAAAAAACATGCTAACTTCTTTGTCACACACCTTAGTTAAGGAAGATGCAAAGCCAGTCAGGAAGCAGTGGGAGAGAAGAGACATTTGTCAGCAGCCCCCAAAACCCATCCCTACTGGACAAACAACACTGATCATTAGGCATGCCTTAACATGAAACTAATACCCAGTCAATGTAGAACAAGGAGGTAATAGTCAGTGATCTGCCTATAAAAAGTGCCCCTTTGCCTTGTTTTGGCAGACACAAATGTGTACCTCACTGACTACAGAGTGCCACTACTGGGCTTTGGAAATTTTGCTATCAGCAATATTTGAGTACAGCTGGATTTAGATAAAGTAATTAACAAAGAAGTCCTACTAATGGGTATAGAAATGGTGCTCAGGAGAAATTATGTTTCACCACAGGTATTGTTATCAGTGCCAGGGGACTGTGATGTGCACACCATTAGGGCCCTTGTATGCTAACTTACTACTTAGGTGGATTGAAGAGAATTATATTAAATCAGAAAGAAATCAGTTTGTGAGTCATATGGTACAGTATAGGTGCTTTATAGATGACATTTTAATAATTTGGCAGGGTAATGTCTCAGAAGTTAAAGGATTTGTTTCATGGCTAAATAAAAACAAACTCTGGTCAGAGCCACTATGGCTGCCAATGCATTAACACCTTAAATGTAAAGATGACTTTATGTGTCCTGTTAGCAGTAATGTTTGGATTATGTTATCTCTGAAATGTCTTGCTGTGCAGAAATTTTTTGCATTTTTGAAGCATTATGGTGCATTTTGGGGTCAGTTTATCCTCTCCCCTTCCATTGATTGATTAAGGAGCTACATTGGTGATGCCTGTGAAGGTACAGAAGGAGTACAGCTGTGGCAAACCTATCACTGAAGTAGAGGAAAAGGAGGAGCTAGGAGGAAACCAGGAAGGGAAAGAAAGTAACATCTGGTAAAACGAAGAAAGAGGCTATATGGTTGATGTTACAGTATACGCATATTTCTTGTACTCTGCATTTGAATTATGATCTGTGAATCGCTGACTCTGCTTCAAGCATTAAAACATGCATATTTGTAATACATATAAACATGTTGCTATACAACATGTTAATGAAATTACTTTATGAATATTAAGCGCAAGTGCTTTATGAATTTGGACTTGCTATTATTGCTATACCAGTTGGAGCTCTGGAGGAATAAACTTAATGGTGAGGCACTTATAATATTCTGGTTTTACAATATACATTTTACATGCACTTAGAGTGAGATAACGTTCCTAAAGTTTGTATGTTTGCTGAAGACTCATACCTCTCAGCTGTCCTGCATTATACAGACATGCCACTTTTTACAACTGTGGGCAGAGCCTACAGGTATTGCATGTGCAAGAGGAGTGATGTCATGTTTTCTGTCCATAGAACTGACTGAAGGTGTAAATATTCTCCTCCGCCTTGCCCTCCTCCAAGCAATGTTTTCCACCCTCAAATAAATATGCTTTCATGTTAGTCAATGGTTGCAGGGTACTATTTTCTTTCTTAAATGGGTGATACAAGAACTGGAACCTGAATAGTGGGAGGCAGCATTAGTTTTTTTTTTTTTTGAGTAAGATCCACCTCCGCCTCCACCCCAAACTTCTTTCTGATTCATGTGGGAGGGGCATGAGATAGCTCTAGCATGCTGTAACCAGATACATTAGTTTGGGACCTTATCAACCAACAGACATGCCTGTGCAGTGGAGAACAGAACAGAATATATTTAATGCCTTCAAATTGACTAAAAAATCCTTTGGAACAAATGATTATCAGAGCCACCTGGGGCCTCAGAAGGAGACCTAGAACACACATCTAGCTCTGTAAGAAAATTTTCATTTTTTTTTTTGTGGGGGCTGTGGGATTCAAACCCAGATCAAACTGCCCAGATCAATGCTATAAACTGCTATAATTAACAGACTCTAGCTGTTTTCTTACAGAAGCCCCACTCAGTTAGAGTTCAAGTATTTGCTAAATTGTAAATGTAGGTATCAGCATTCTGTTAGTAGTTAGTGCTGATTGTGGTCTGTGACAAGATCATTTTTTTTTTTTACAAATGAAATGTATTGTAGGAAGATGAAACAGACTTTGATGATAAAGTGTGTTTTTTCTTTTAAGTTTGAGATGTATTAGAAAACACTGAATGAGAAAACAATTGGCAATTTTAAAAGCTATTCTGATCAGAGCTGACATAAAAAAATCTGAACTATTTTTTATTTTATCATGGACATTAGAAAAAGGATGTCAGCATTCACTCCATTAAACCTGTTTTCAGTTTTTTTTATTGCATCTTGCCAAGGTAATCTTCCCAGAATGCAATCTGTCACGGGGGAGGGATTGAAATTGTTTTAAAGGAGTAGTCCACCCAGAATGTGCAAAAAACATCTGTTATGTAGAGTGTTTTGATATGTATGTTAAGTCCTAGTGTGTCCTTCCCTCTGTCTGCTATTTGGAATTTTTCCTAAATTGCCTGCTAGCTGTATGGTAGTTTTATGACCCATGGGGCTCTCCATAACAAATAGTTTTATTGGCTTTCTTTCTCCTATGATGCCCCCTGTCTCATGTGACAGTGAAGTAGCCATGCCCTTAGATTTAGCATGTGTGCTGCTTTAAAAATAGTTTAGCAACAGCAGAGCCTTGTAACTGTTCTTATCCAGGGAGCACAAATGTCAACAGTTAGTTTAGCAGATGCCTGAAAGCTATCTAACTGGGGTGTCTGTAAGAAAACAGCTGCTAAATAGCTCTAATTCATTATTTGTGTTTTTGATGTTAAAACACTCCTGCTAGCTAGACCTGATGCACAGAGAAAACAAAAATAGTGAACTAGAGCTATTTAGTAGCTGTTGGCTTACAGAAACCCCAGTTAGCTTGCTCTCAGGTATCTGCTAAACTAACTGTTGACATATGTGCTCCCTGGATAAGAACAGTTACAAAGCTCTGCTGTTGCTTAACTAATTTTAAAGCAGTACACATGCTAAATCTAAGGGCATGGCTACATCCCTGTCACATGAGACAGGGGGCATCGTAGAAAGAAAGCCAATAAAACTATTTGTCATGGAGATCCCCAGGGGTCGTAAAACTACCATACAGCTAAAAAGCTAATTTAGGAAAAACTTCTAATAACAGACAGAGGGAAGGACATACTAGGATTTAACATACATATAAAACACTCTATATAACATAATTTTTTTGCATATTCTGGGTGGACTACTCCTTTAATCATGAAGCATTGATGTTAGTAATGCATTTAGAAATACAATTTTTAATTGTCTTTACAGTTAGACATGCAGTTTCATATCAGGGCACATTTTTTGGAGGCGTTCAAATTATTTTAAACATGGGCACAGTACTTGGTAAATACAGACTTTGATGATAAAGTGTATTTTTTCTTTCAAGTTTGAGAAGTATGTATTATATATAAGTGTAACCATGTTGTAAATGGTTAAGTAGGCAGTGGTTTAAGGCTCTGAGCTACAAACCTGGAGACCTGGGTTTGACTCCCACAGCCCCCACTTGCATACTGTGTGACCCTGCGCAAGTCACTTAACTTCCTTGTGCTCCCAGGTCACACCTGTAAACAAGCTTTCAACTTAGTGTGTCTCTCCTGGTAAAAAAAAAGTGCCTAGAATTATTTTTTTAATATAGTTGAGTTTATATGTGGTAAGTAGGTAGGGTATGATGTTTTGAATGTGGCAGTAGGATTTAGCATGTGCACTGCTTTAAAATCATTTCACAGTATTTTATACTTTCTTAAAAAGATACTCCACATTTGTGTGGGGGGTGGGATTTAAACCTACATCTCCAGATTTGCAGAGAAGAGCCTTAAACCACTGTGCTATACTGCCTCCCTAGTTATGGCAGTCATCTGTTTTATTGAATCTTGGCTGTGACTATAGGTGTTTACAACTGAATGATAATAACCACATTTGCTTCACTTGCAAATAGGTAGGCATTTGTGTCTAATTTCTGTTTGACTTACTGTAGGTTACACGTAGAATCTGAAAAAATCATAACATGCTGTGTTGTGATTCAATGAACTGATAAATGGGGATTTTGGTTTCTTTTATAAATTCATTTTTCCTGACCACGGATATACTAAAACAAAAATTTCTCAACAAAATGTTGTTAAATAAAGAGTTTAACTCACAGCAGCAGAAGAAGCATGTTGGCATTAAAAGCTTAGTGTCATGGATGTAGAGGCACCAGTATTTAAGCATGACTTTGGTAGAGGATTAATTGTGACTGGGGGGTGAGGGAGGAAGTGAGTCTTGATATTTGTAGCATAATGGTTTTCTGGAACTTCAACCTTCAAAGGGTTAGACACTGCAGCTATCTGTATAGTATATCACTAAGCCATACGAGTGTGGTATGGGTAAAACCCAGATCACCAGACCAAGACCAGTGCTGTAAAATCTGCACTGGGCACAGCTTGTGCAAATATTGCTGATCCAGTGGATTAAATAAATACGTGCAAATAAATAAATACTCAGCTTTGCCACATGCTTCAACCCACTCCAGGAGTAACTTTATTGCATGATAACACACGCCCTGTCATGCCTTGTTGCTTAAATATGCCCTTTCTCAATGTACTATACTTTGATTCGGTTAGTGTATGCAACAGCCTTTATGTGAACACTCTGGGCTTCTCTTTGACTCCTGATGTCTATTTGCTTTAGCTATTGTATATTGTTTGAACTGCTTTGGTCTTCTTGATATGGTGCCTGTGTGCCTAAACTATGTAATCTGTTTATCTACTGCTACCCATGTATCTCCTAGTTAATGCATTCAGAGTCTTAATGGCTCTGCCAGAACTTGTTTTGTTAGTCCCACTGTCCCTCCCTTCCCTTAGTTTATGAGAAAATTCTTAGCTGCTGGCAGCAAGCATAAGATCAGTAAATGTCTATAAAAGTGCCACAGGAAATGTTTTGGACTCAGCCTGGAAGCTACATAGCCAGGAGAAGAATGGGGGTTGGGGCTCGCTGTTCAAATCAACTGCTGGATAATTCCAGGTAATTTACAGAGACACATAGTTAGAGATACAGTCGTACACACACACACACACACACACACCTAGCAGAGATAAATGATCCCGCAGGGGAAAGAAACAACCTTATTACTGAAGTGCTGCACAGCAGTTGTAGAGACAAGCATACACATACTGTAGAATGGAAAATAACCCAGGTACGGTATTTACCAACTGAATGCATTTTTTGTCAGCAAAGATTTTTTTTGTCACATTATTATTCAACTCTCTAACAGAACAGTCTAGAGGCAGAGGATTCTATAATGTACACAGTCATCAGGTGTGGATAAACAAGAAAAGTATTTTCCCAGATGACCTGAATCAAGTCATCTGTCAAATTACTTTTTTTGTTTATCCACCGGAGGGTTGAGAACTAAGTAAAGCATCCTCTGTCCTTTCTTGAAGGAAAGCAGTCCCATTAGCAGCAGCAGTTACACCAGAGAACCTGGCAACTGAACCTTATATTTCACCCCGACTGGGCAGGGCTTCTTCAGTAGTGATAACAGCTCCAAAACACACATATTTATAGTGCAATTAATTTAAAAGCCCTCACAAGTGCTTGTGCAAGCTAATTAAAACATTAGCAAAACTATTAATACAGCAGCCCATGGCAACTCTGTATAAAACATGCACAATTTTAATACTGTCATTGCGCTAAATACATGCTATACTGTACAGTTTTGTTAAAGCTACCTATACTCAAAGCTTCACACACTTAACCCAGTATTCACATCTTAATTAATTAGTTCCTTCTGATCCCACAAAGTAATAACTCGGTTTCCCAGTAATTATATATTATACTACTGGAAATCCAAATTTACACTTGCAGCAATACAGCTTGAATTTTAGAAAGGGAACAGTACAGCATCATTTAAAGAGCAGGTAGTTACTTAAATGAAGTGTGCTTCTGTTTAGATTTTTATTCTGTTCTAATAAAACCATGAAGCTGAAACTTGTATCTTGTATGATTTTTTTCCTTCATCTGGTCCATTGTTGAGGTGCCTGATATATGCAGAAGCTGGAACATGAAAATAAAACCTGCTCTGATGTGCTTTGAAGCCTGAGTTTCAGTGACATCACTTTTTTCATCATCATCAGTATATTGTTGAGCCATATTGGTCGTTATAAAAATAGAACATAAAAACAGAAAGCAATATATATCAGTACAAAATACAATACATAGAAGAAGCAATTTGGATCCTCTTACTAATACATATAAAATATTTACAATTCTGAAAAGAGCTTAACCTCAACAGAACCTTTTTGTCACATAAGTTATTTAATAATGGTCTTTCAGTTGCATTATCTTATGTTTTCTAGCTTTGGTTAGCATCATAAGGAACATAGCCATTCTTTTAATGGTCCATTCATCTTCTGCTGTCATTAATATTTTAGTTAGCCCATTTTTTATCACATTGCCCAGTTATATCAAGAAATGGGCTTAACCAATTTTTTCTTAAGTTACTATAGCAGGTGCAGTCCCATATCATATGGTCCACGTTTTCAATTCTCCCTTTTTTACATTGACAATTTGGTTCTATCATGTGGTTGCTATATCTTGCCCTTAACAAGTTGCTATCTAATAGTTCCAGTTTTGCTTTCATATATATGTTGCGAAGAGAGAGGTGGGTCCTGTAATGTGCCTAAGTAATGTTTAAAGTTAAACATTGGTGTTCCATTTGGAGTATCCTGTTTGCGTGATTCTTTTAAGATCAGTGACGTCACTTACAGTAAGCAGATTTGGGCTTCACACATTGGACAGCACTGCGGTTGCTCATCTGTAAATGTGCCCATTCCTGTGGTACTCGGAGGGTCAGCTGTTCCCATGCCATGGATCAATAGTTCACTCTCGAGAAAATGCAGTCATCAGAACAGCTGATCTCTGACAGGCTCCTGTCACAGTGTACCCAGGGCTCAGACAGTTTATCTAAAAGGCACTGCAGGCATGGTATTTTTTATTAATTCTCACTCCCTCCTCTTCCCTCCATCCACACTTCACCCACTATGAAAAGTTATGTGTTAAAATGTTTTGTTAGTTTCTAAAGGGATAGCAGCTGGACCAAGATTTAGGTGTCTGCTGTTTGTGCTGAAACTTTGCTTTGGTGTCAGATTCTTGTTTACCCCCCCCCAAAAAAAAATAATTTCAAGTTGTCTACCACCTTCTTATTTATATCAGCACTCTGACCATTATGGGGAGAACAGGGTTTTCGCAGGAGCTGTACAATTGTGAACTGAAAGCACCTGTTCACAACTTTTTAGCCTGCATTTTCCTGCTTTGCAAGAGCATGCACGATTTTCTGTCACACTCTGTTAGCACGTGAAGGTCATATAAGTACCCCACCAACATCCTATCACATCATCTTCAACCACTTGCATGTAAGAAAAGTTTTCTTCTGCAGATTTATGACAGTTCGTAAAATTATTTATTAAATAGAGCTGTTTTGGTGTGGGTGGTACCGAATAAAGGTTTGGGTAACATTTTTCTATTTAAAATGTCTCTCATCTCACCCCACCACCGTCTACTACTCAATAAAAAAATTGTAACTCTGAGTTTTGTAGTACCTTTTGCTTAGTCCTATTTGTACCAGTACCATTATGGAGAAGCTGTATTTTTCTCATGAAACATGGCATTTAGCTGCAACTGATTTTACTGGCCCACATCTTCAGCCTGCACTTTTCAGATTTATGTGATCCTGCATGAGCTCCTGTCACTCTCTACTAGTTCCAAAATAGATGTTATGCAAGCTCTGATGTATTGCTGTTATTCTGCTCCCATTGGGGTTTCTGCATGCAGCACAGTGCCTCTCTCATGTTGCACCTGCTGCGTTCATCAGAATCCACAGTCTTGCCAATCCTGTTACCTCTTGTGGGTCTACACACACTACAGTGTCACCCCAATCCTCTCATTGTAGCTCCTACATAGTGCACACTATTCTCATACACTGGGCCTTCTGAGGACCACCCCTTGTGTTCCTTCCAAGATCCCTTGTATCTGTCCCATACATGCTTGAATCCTGTGACTATTTTGACACCTACCACCTCCACTGGGAGGACATTCTAGGCTTTTGCTACCCTCTCGGTGAAGAAATATTTCCTCACATCCCCTCTGAGCCTTCCCCAGCTTCATAGCATGACCCCTTGTCCTTGAGTCTGTCTTTCTGTGGAAAATGCTACCTTCCTGTGCCTTATTAATACTTGTTATGTATTTGAATGTTTCTATCATATCCCTCCTTTCCCTTCTTTCTTCCAGTGAGTACATATTCTGTTCTTTTAGTCTCCCCTTGTACGGCCTCCAGTGCAGTCCCTGCACCACCCCAGCCACCCACATCTGTACCGCCTCCACCCAATCCCTGCCTCTCTAGAGGTGGGGCCCTCAGCACCAGACACTGCACTCACACAGTCCCACCAGTGATCCTCATAGAGGCAACACCACCCCCTCCCCCAACTGGTGATACTCCTCCTCGCACACCCCAGCACTCCACCAGCCTTTCCCACTGCCTCCACCCCACCCAGCCACCTTCAGGCCACAAGAAATGACAACCCTCAGGTCCCCCCAACCCGGTGGCCACCAGCACCTCCCTTCAATTGGCACACAACCCCCTGGCCCCAGGTGCACAACCCTGCACCTTCCATCATTGAAATGCAGCTGCCAAACATTTGACCATTCCCCCAACTTCGGTAAATCATTCCTCACTCCTTTCACCTCCCCTGGCATGCCCACTTCACTGCAGACCCCTGTGCCATCTGCAAACAGGCAAACCCCCCTTCAGCCCCTCTGCAGTGCCACTGACAACGACACTGAAGAGGACTGGGCCCATCACTGACCCCTGAGGCACCCTACCCACCACCCCACTCCACCCTCTCCTGAGTGGACCCCACCCACGACCACCCTCTGACCCTTGCCACTCAACTAACCTCTCACCCAGTCTACCACCTTCTGTCCCACTCCCAGACAAGCCCACTTTCCCACCAGTCCTCCATGTGGAATAGTGTCAAATCCCCCCCAATCCAGGCATGCTATACCCACCCTCCACCCCCCCCAGTCACCCAGCCATAGAACTCAACCAAGTCCATCCAGCAGGACCTCCCTGCTGTGAAACCATGTTGCCTTTGGTCCTGCAGTCCACCTGTCCCAAGGCACTCCACCATCCCCTCCATCAACAGTGATTCCACAACCCCGCAAACCACCAAAGTCAGGCTGACAGGTCTACAACCTCCCGCTCTTCCCCATGAAGTGGTACCACATCCACCCCACTTCAGTCCCCCAGAACCACCCCTGCATGCAGCGACAAGCTGAACAAAACTGCCAGCGGAGCTGCCAGCACGTCCCCGAGATCCAAGCAAGGATGGTTGGTTAAACTGCCAGTGTTCTTTTTCTCTCATTCCTAGGCAATCCCTGCATGTTGCCTAAAAGGAAAAGCACAATACACTTATTGATGGTTAAATTGCCAGTGTTCTCTTTCTCTCATTCCTAGACAATCCCTGCATGTTGTCTAGAATGAAAAGCGCAATACACTTATTGATTGTTAAACTGCCAGTGTTCTCGTTCTCTCATTCCTAGATAATCCCTGCATGCTGTCTAAAAGGAAAAGCACAATACACTTACAAGGACAGGGCTAGAGGGAGCAGCATACTTTTTTAGGAATCAGAGGCCAGATATTGAAAAATGGGCAAAGCAGTGAACAAAGGATTGCACTGTGCTTGCCCTTTGCCTGTGACCCCAACAATAGAGTATTCAATCATATGGCACACCAGCACTGTCCAACTGAATATAAGGGCATGTTGATACAGTACTAAGTCAAGTAGTGCTGCCCCAACATAGATCCTGGCAGTGCAGAGAACAGCACCCCAGACCTGATAGTGCTGGCAGCTCCTGGCATGATATTCAGATAGCACCATGCAAATGAGTCCATTCAGCATGCAAGACACTAAGGGGCCATTTGCATGCCCATTATAGGCACATTTACATGGAAAGCAGTGGCAGGTCTGCGCCCCTGCAACCGATCCCACCCCTGTTGCCCGGTCCTGGAACAGAGGACATATTCCCTGTGTCTAGTGGCACCCCCACCCTCCAATCCCCATCCCCGGTAAAGATCAATTATTTCCTGGTGTCCAGTGGCCCCACCCCCACCTTCTGATCACCATCTGTATAATGTAAAAACTGTCCCAGGTGTCCAGTGGTCCCCCACAGTCTCCAATTGTTGGCCCCGTATAATGTAAAAAACTTTCCCTGGTGTCTAGTGGTCACACCACCTTCCAGACTTTGTCCCATATGATGTAAAATAGCCTTGGTGTCTAGTGGCCCCCACCCTCTGATTGCCATCTCATATAATGTAACAACTGTCCCTGGTGTCCAGTGGTCTCCCTCCACCCTCCGCTCGCCAGCCCCATATGATGTCAAAAATGTCCCTGGTGTCCAGTGCTCTCCCCGCCCTCTGATCTCTGGCCTCAAATCATATCACATATTCCTTGGTGTCAGCGTGGCTCAGTTGGTAGCACATCCGCCTCTGAACCAGAAGGTCGAGGGTTCTCGTCCCACACCGAGATTGGACTTGCACCTAAAAATTGCTGGCATCCGAGTGCAGTATTGGGGGGTGCTGTACTGCTGGGGTGTGTCATCCTTCGGATGAGACGTTAAACCGAGGTCCCTTCTGCCCATCCTGGTGTTGTCCTGGTGGGTGTCCAGGTGGAAGTAAAAGAACCCAGGGCACTCTTCGCAAAAGAGCAGGGAACATTCCCGGTGTCCCGGTGGCCCCTTCCCATAAACCAGTTCATGCAATTATCCAGGCTGTGTGTGGGTGATGATGTGCAATGTGGCCGCCACCACACATTCAGTCACTTCACTAACAGTCTAGCATTGCTTGTAAAGTGCTTTGGGATGCTGTGTATGGAAAGCGCTATATAAATGCTGATTCTTCTTCTTCTTGGTGTCTAGTGACACCCCCACCCATCAATCTCTGTCCTCGTACTATTGTAAGCATTCCCTGGTATCTAGCAGCCCCCCACACACCGTGGGAACTGGCCAGCCCACCCTGCCACCCATTCCACCTTACTGGTGTCACTGGTGCTGCAGGGACCCATACAGCCACTGGCACAGCCCTCTACAGTAGATAGTATGTGTGCTCACTTTATTTATTTATTTGCTTTTGTTAACCGGGTAAGTCACACTAGACAGCCAAGTGCCTATTTTCAGGTGAGACCCGGGAGGGTTACAAGACTGAGTTACAGAGCGCTTTACATACAGACATGAGTGAGGTTTTACATTGGGGTACAGGACGAGCATAAACATGGTAAGGAGGGTTTAGTGAGGAACAAACAGTGAGTCAAAGGCTAAGGTTTACAGGATGACATTTGACAGCTTGACAGGGCTATCGTAGGAGTCTAACAAATAGAGACAATATGGTACAGGAAACGTACAGTGCAAAAATATTAGATTTATAGTGCCCCAAGGGGGAGGTATAGCACAGAGTAGCTCAGTGCTTATGGGTGAGTACACTTATGCCAACAGAAAGTCATAATCAGAAAACAAGTGCCAGCGGGGTACCATGACCACCCAGAATAGGGCTAATGGGGCTGGCTCAGGTGAGACACGGGACAGTTTCAGGGCCATTCACCAGGAGTGAAAAAATTATATTAATAGTAGCCCTTTAGGAGACAGGGCCTATCCCACCACATCAGGGTGCGAGTGTTGTGGGATGCATGAGCAAGTAGAGGGGCCCCTCAGGTAATTCCATAGGGAGGATTTGAAGCCCAAATGGGAGGAGGAGGACCGAGTGCAGGCAGGGAGTGAGTTCCAGATTTTTGGGCATAGACGGTAAAAGCCCGGTCACCCACCAGGGTACAGGTTCTAGGGACCAGCCGGTCAGGTGTTGCTCTCGACCGGAGAGGGTAGGAGGAAGTGTCGGGGGTAGGGTAGAGGGCAAGGGAAGCAGGAATGCCAGATTTGATAATCAGTGTCGACGAAGTTCCCAACTACATAGTTACGGTGTTTCTCGGGGTAGCCACTGTAGGCCGAGTAGAGGTTGCACCGGTGAGTTAGGGAGGGGGCCGCAAGCGCAAAGTGGCAGATGTTATTATAGGCTGTGTCCCACTTTGAGAGGCTAGATTTGGGCATAGGGGCAAAGGCGACTAGTCCATAGCAGAGAGACGGGAGAAGGACCCCCCCTAGCTAGGGCAAGATGAGCTGCGGGGGTTAAGCAGCTTTTGGCTCTATAGGCGAGGCCCAATTTGCCATTCGTGGCCTTACAGATGTTTCAGATGTGCAGGGAGAGATCCAGTTGAGGGTCAAGCGTAACACCTAGGTATTTGACAGCAGCCACCGTCTGCAGAGGGGAGCCATCAGCCCCGAGGATTCTGAGTGGTGCAGGGCAAGATTTCAATTTGCACTGTGACCCAAAAAGCATAGCTTGGGTTTTTTTGAGGTTGGTAGTAAGCCTGTGTTCAGCCAACCAGGATTGGATCCGCTCGAAGTCAGAGTTAAGTTGTGAGTTAATGGTGTTAATGTCATGGGCACTTGATAGAACAACCAGGTCGTCTGCATATAGAGTGGCATACACATGGGAGGTGATGGACGGCAGCTCGTTGATAAAGAGGGAGAAGAGAGTAGGGCCAAGGACCGATCCCTACAGTGCAGGGGTCACATGCTTTTTTGTTATCACATATGGTGGCCAGCCAAGGTAGTGAGAAGAAGGCTGTGCAGGTTGCAGTATGGGCTCCTGCAGTGCCAGTGACACCAGTAAGGTGGAAGGGGGTGGCATGGTGGGTTGGCCAGTGTCCACAGTGTGGGGGGCAAGCAAAAACCTAAGCACCAACCACCACATCAGTAGTATGCTGTGTTTTAATGTGAGTGTACAAGGACAACAAAATGACACAAACAGTACCATATGGTGTGTGACCCCTGCGTGCTAGGCCTGACCGATTTCATGCATGCGGGCTTCTTCAGGGATGGCCTAATGCCCCTAGTGATGTCAGTTAAATACAAAATGATTTAAAGTGATAGTAAATCTATAAAACCATGTGTAGTGCTGGAACACCGAAAGGGAAAAAAGGCAACCTAAAATAAAATAAAACTTGGTAAGGCACATTTTCTGTTACTAATGCCTATCAATTAAACATAAGGTGCATATTTGAATTAGGCTAAAGAAATAATGCCAAGTTACCAAAAGCTATTGTGAGGGGCTAGGCAAGCAATGTAACATAGTACTGTATATACATATATATAACATTACAGTGAAAAGAAGCCATGCATAGCAAGCAATTATTTTGGAAGTTACACAAACCATTCTATCCCATATTTTATGCTTTTTTGCTATGAGGTTTTAAGAAATAGGAAGAATAGTACTATATATGTGTATACAAAGTTATAGAAAAAAGAAGAAGCCATCCATAGCAAAATATTATTTTGGATGTTATAAAAACCATTCCATCCCATATTTTTCAATTATTTGCTGCTATGGGGCTGAGGTAACAGCAGTGGGAGATGCCTAATTTATGTAAACATTAATAAAAGTAGTAAATCGTAATTTTAGAAAATATCGCTACTCCGAAAACAGGTACATAAGCAAAACTGAACTAATATCATGAAGCACTTTAACAAAACATTACAGTACTGCAGTCTGATGTTGGTGATCCTTTTTCTTCCTGAGATAGGGCATAATGTCCAGATGGTCATTAAGACCCAGTCTGTGCAAAGCTCCAAATTGAAAGATCCAGAATGTCTCCCTGCATAATAGGTTATCTAGATCCCCTCCTCTAGAACCTAGTGTTACCTTCTCGATGCCACAAAACTAAAAATATGTTTCTGTGACTGGTCAAAGATGGATAAGTGCTTGGCTAGGGCATTATTCATATCCTTGCATCTAATATTGCTTAAGTGCTCATAAATCCTGACTCTCAGTGACTGGGAGGTCTTGCCCACATAGAATGCCTTGCATGAGTAAGTAGCCAAATAAATTACTCCAGTGGTGGAGCAATTTGTAAATTGTTTGGTTTGGAAATTAACAGGAGTGTTTTCAGAAAAAAACTGTTGTGTTTTCACTACCACTTCACAAAATTTGCAGTGGGCACAATTATAACACCCCTGAGGGGGTGGAGGTAGCCACTGGGTAGTTGGTTTTACCGCTGGTTGTAATGTATGGACCAGCAAGTACGAGAGATTCCTCTCTCACTGGTACACTGTCCTAGGTGGTGAACTAACAGTATCCTTAAGTGACTGGTCTGTAGAAAGAATGTTCCAATATTTTTCCACTACAGATTTAATTTCAGTTGTGTTGCTACCATAAGTAGTAATGAAGTATATCTGTTCCTGATTGGATGATGACTTGGCCCTATATTCAAGCAAGGATGGGCGGGGAGTGTCATAGATAGACATGGTGGCAGAGTCTAACGTGTCCTGACTATAACCCCATGTCTGAATTTTTTTGTACATTTCCTCTTGTCTTTCTATAAGATCAGAGTTTTCAGAACAGTTTCTTTTTATCCTAAGAAACTGTGAACGGGGTATGTTCCTGATGGTGTGGCGTGGTTGGCAGCTTGGAGCAAGTAAAGGCGTGTTCCTATCTGTCTGTTTTCTATACAAATCAGTGGTAATAGTACCAACTGAATTCTTTTTAATGCAGAGATCCAAAAGGTTTATCTCATGCAGACTGCTTTGTACAGAAAATTATAAGTTTGGATTTGAATTGTGGAGAAAATTCACAAAATCATTAAGTTCATCCATACTACCACGCCACACCATCAGGGCATCATCTATATAGTGCCTCCATAGGTCAATGTGCTGAAAGAAAGGGCTGTTAGGGTCATCATATATGAAATTTTTCTCCCAATGTCCCAAATAAAGGTTTGCATATTTGGGAGCAAAGTTGGTCCCCATCGCTGTACTTTTGATTTGGAGATAATATTTTCCTTGAAAGCTAAAGGTGTTGAATTTAAGCACTTATTCTGATAATTTAATCAGAAAATCAAACTGCCCATTTTCTAAGTCCATTGTATAGTGCAGCCATGTATGTAGTGCCATAAGACCCCCTTCATGGAGAATGTTGGTATATAGAGATTCAGTATCCATTGATACCAAGAGCCAGTCCCTTTCCATCTGTAGGTTCTCCAAGATGCCCAAAGTCTCAGTGGTATCCCAGCGATATGATGGAAGTTCTCTCACAAGATCCCTAATACGTGCATCCACATACTGGGATAATGGTTCTGTCAAAGAACAGATACTTAAGACTATGGGACATCCAGGCGGGCATTGCAAACTTTTGTGTATTTTAGGCAGTGCATACTGTACATGGTTGCACAAACCGGGTGGGGTACCTATAAGAAATCAAGGGTGTTTTGGGTGATGATGCCATCCTCAAAGGCTTTTAAAAGAGTCAGATCAGTTTCTTTTTTGTAGGTCAAAGTCATAGCCCTATGAAGGGGTGTGTAGAAAGCAGAGTTGGAGAGTTGTTGTAGTACTTCCGCAGCATAATCACAGCTATTAAGGACCACAACCGCTCCCCCCTTATTGGCTGGTTTGATGATAATGACCTGGTTTTTCTCAAGTTCTTTCAGAGCAGCCCTCTCCAATGACAATATTTTATAAAATTGGTTGTTCCTTGACTCAGCAAAAATGGCAGAGTGTCATTCAGGCATGCTTGTTCAAAGACCTGGACTGTGGGTGTGGGGGGGGGGATTAAAGTTGGATGGAGGTTTAAAGACACATAAAGTACTGTGAGGTACTGTTTCAGTGTCTTTCCCTTCAACAATAGCTTCATCACCATGATAGCAGTGAATATGATTTATAATGAAGTTATTTATTTATTGCTATTATTGATGTTTACATAGATTAGGCATCTCCCACTGCTGTTACAGTACCTCAGCCCCATAGCAGCAAATAACTGAAAAATATGGGATGGAATGGTTTTTATAACATCCCAAATAATATTTTGCTATGGATGGCTTCTTCTTTTTTCTATAACTTTATATATACATATATAGTACTATTCTTCCTATTTCTTAAAACCTCATAGCAAAAAAGCATAAAATATGGAATGGGATGGGATGGTTTTTGTAACTTCCAAAATAATTGCTTGCTATGCATGGCTTCTTTTCACTGTAATTTTATATATGTATATATATATATAGTACTATGTTACATTGCTTGCCTAGCCCCTCACAATAGCTTTTGGTAACTTGCCATTATTTGTTTAGCCTAGTTCAAATAAGCACCTTGGGTGGGATATTCAGACTGTGCCAGGCAGGGGCGCAAGCCTGGGTGCAGTGCAACTGGGATGCACCAGGCCATGGGCTGGGTGATATTCAATGGCACTGCACCATGGCCCAGCACCATTGAATATGGCACTGGGGGAGCCCGCACTGCACATGGCACAGTGGCACTACACCAGCGCAAGTGGCAGGTGAGGAGC